>PVKU01000134.1:109905-704905 GCA_004027475.1 Anoura caudifer | reverse complement strand
CTCACTTCCCCAACGCCTTTTTGTGCAGATCATTTTACGTGGCAATTTGCTAAAATCTTTCACTCCTTGATTTTGCTAAATATAACTTTCCAAAATGGGCTATTTTCTCGGAATGTCAGCAAGACTCACAAATGGATGCAGTTTTTCCTGAGCAGCCAATATCAGATCAAATGGAGCATTTTTCAGATTTTTTTTTTTAATGAACAAATACTTCAGTGTCATCTCATTGTTTACTTAAAAGCGACATGTTTACTTCGGATGGAGAAATCACATCCACCCCACTGAATTTCACCCCATTGTCTTTGTCTGTCTTTTACAGAGGTGCGCGGTCACGGACCCAAGCGGCACAGCTTCGAAGACCCGGGAAGAGAACAGGTAAAGCAAATGCTCACACACAGCAACCATATTAAAGAGTCATTAGGAAGCAACGGCTAGCGGGAAAGTGGTTAACTGTTTTCCTCGGCTCGGAAGCGTTGAAAGCAGTGACTCCCCCGCCCCCCGCGCCCCCCCCCCGCACCTCCCCCCCAGTAGGAACAGATGATCAGCACCACGCGCTGAAGCCACAGGGATGCGCGTGGATTTCTGAGTGCTTCGTAGAATACAAATGAATGATCCTCATTCTTCTCCTAGCAGAGCGTATAGGCCAGACCTCATTAGAATTCAATATCACTCTGCTTTTCTAATGTTAATGTACCAGTTATATAAGAAATACGGGGTGTTGGGGGTTATTCCACAATTATGTTCAACATGATATCATAATTCTGAAAACTGGATGTAATCTTTGTTAAAGGAAGTGATTGCGTCTTACCATTTTATCTTCTATTCTAATGTAACCTAAATTCCCATTCTAATGGTGGATTATAAGAGGCTTTAATTCTTTGTGTCTCTCTTAAAGCTGCAGTGACTACAATCCCAGCTCAACGGCTTTTTTTTTTTTTTTTTTTTTAATGCCGTGACTAAAGATCAGATTGTGCAGGCTCCGGGGCCATCTCCCCGTGAAAGGACGTGCCGCACATGGCATTTATAAACAACTGTAGGAGTTCTCTTAGCCCCGGAGTAACTCAGGGCATGAAGGCTTGGGGGCTTTTGTCTAGAGTGCAGGAAGAAGTGTAATGAAAACAAAAACATCAACACATAAAAATACAATTTATGCTGTTTTATCAAGCCAGGGAAAGTTGGTTAACGTTTGAGGAGGGAGCAGTAATGTAAATTTATTGACAATTTTATTGTAATAATTAGATGTTTACACAGTCTGGACATTGTGGCTAAATCACTTCTAGCATGTTTATTTGCAGAGAGCTGTTTTCTGGGCACCACAGCCTGTTCATTAAGAAGACATACTGTATCAGGACTCAAAGAAACAACCAGCTCTGTTTTCTCCTCTTCTGTTATAGATTTAGAAAAAACAAAAACCTACAAATAATGAAGTAAAATACAGAGTTCCCTCTATAGGGAAAACACCTTCCCTCATGGCCCCAAAATAGCTTCAAAATAAATCTTATATTGAGTATCTTAATACACAGCATTAGCGACCACCTTTAATGACTGTAATTAGATTTTAATACCTACTGTATAAATGGTAATGTTTTTGACTAAGAACAAATTATAGCACAGTATTAGGGAAGCTCTTGTTTCACCCTTTTCTTTAAAAAAATATTTATTTTAGATGAGAGGTTTCTCTTTTCAATATATCTTGAAAGAGGCAAACCTCACTTAGAGAAAAACATTTCTCTTAAGCAGTCTCAAACCAGATTAATGGATCAAAATTGCACACTTGAATAATGTGATGAAATGTAAACACTCTACATGGCTCTTCCATGAATTGTTTTGTGCGTCTACACTGATCTTCAATGTGTTGCTCTGACACATTAAAGGGTTTTGTATTCCAAACTGAGCTGAAATGGAAATGACAGATTTTCAGTTATGCAAAAATAGCAACGAAGTGTCAGGAAAAATATGCGAACACAATAATCTTTAGAAAAGATATGAAATGAGAATAATTTGATAACATAACATGGATCCAATAACGGAAGCCTATTTAGGGCAATTATATCAATTTTTAAAATTTAAAAACTGTTTAAAAATTAAGGCACTGAAGGCTAAGCTATAATGAGTTTCCAGCCTTTGTACGCTTCCATTAGAATTAAGTAGTAATCAATAGAGAATATTCATTGCTATAAACCACAGCACAGGAGGAAGTCAAAATTCTCGACTGTAATCATATAGGAAGAGGGGGAAGTTTTAGGAATGGACTGAGTTTTGCTTTAATCACAGTCACTATGGTTTATTGTATTCTCAACAACATTCCTTTACCAAAAGAGTAGAGTAGTGAAAATATATTATGAAAGTAATAATTTTCCCGTAGAGTATAAGATGGCAAGAGCTTTCATGTTAGTTTAGGAAATAATATAAAACCATAATTGATGAATTAATGGCTCAAAATAGTCAAGCAATCACATTACAGAGCACTATTTTAAAGAGAAGTGCTAAAAGATAACTCCATCCTATAATAATATTATCAAATATGTTACTAGAATTATATGCTGCATAACATTATAGATTATAATTGCTAGGCTAAAAAATGGAATCTTCAATGATGCTATATGATAACAAATATCTTTAATAATCTTATATAAACTCAAACTTACTTTGATATCTATACTTCTAAGTTATTCAATAATTGAGAAATGAATTTTAACAAATCAGATCATGAAATCATTATTATTTGAAGGAATATGCTCAATCTTTTAGATAATTTAAATTATTTAAGGGTCCTTTGCATTTTTTATTAGCTTTGCCTGAAGTTATAACATTAAAGTGTTCAGGTTACATGTAATGATGTCTGGTTCACCCTTATCTCTAGTTCCACATTTTTACAAACTACAAACTGAGATAAAATTGTCTCAGTCCCAGACAGGATTCTGAAGGAAATGTTTAACTACAAAATCTGTATTACATGCAAACAATCACAGATACCCATCTGGAAGAAACAGTTCGTAAAAGGAGTAGATACTGGCCAAAGGAAATCTGTACAAACTTTTTCCTTAGGGTATTCGTTCCAAAAACAAAGTCTCTGCTAAGTCCAACCAAGTACGGACAACATATACCTGAAACCTATTATTCAGATTGATGGATTTAAATGTCAAAGTTTGTTTTGAAATTTGACAGATAGAAGTAACATCTGTTATTAAAATCTCTATGAACAGAAATGATCAGAGCTTGGAGACCGATGGCTTGATGCAAAACTGTATTTAAGATCATAGGAGAATTTAATCCCAAACTCCTCTAGGATAACTCCCATCAATTCTTGTTATAAAATAACCAAACCAATAGCTCACTATCATTATTCTAAGCAGTATTACAGCTAGTACTGAGTATTAATTTTTTCCCCTTGCTTGCTTCTGGTGGGAAGGAGACATTTTTATTCTGACCCATTGTTTCATTTAGGTTCTCATACCTTCTAATTCAGGAAAGCCACATTTAACATTGTCACGGATTTTACAAGTCACCTCCACATACACGCTCACTGCATCCTAACTATACCCTGTGAGGTACAGAGAATGGGTAAAACTGGTATTTTGTGGACAAGGAAACTTTTTCTGGGGCAGGCATGATGGGGCAGAGAGCTGGAACTAGAATTGTGATTGACTGTGGGCCCAGTGGCCTTCCTCCCACCCACTCTGGGCTGCATATCCCTGGTACAACTCTGTCCTCAAGTGAAGAAAAAGAGCCCTAAGGGATAGGGGTGAGTCTCGGCTTCCAGAGTTATGCTTTACCAGAGTGGGCAGCAACTCTGCAAAGGATGTTTGCATTATCCACACACACAGCAATTTGGTTCCCCTCACACTTAACTCAGTAGCTGCAAGCATTTCAGAGATGTTCCCCAAATCAATCCTTTCATCGGAACCAACACTGAAACCCTCTCTCCCTCTCTGTACATTCAAATACATGTAAGAAAGTGTCCCTAGTTTGTTTCCAAGCTAGTCTGCTAGGTTCAGATGTAACAAAATTGGAGAACCTTTTCTTTTATGTCTCAGCACACTGGTCGTGATTAAACCTGCTAAGAATTGCACCAAGGTAAGCTTCCTGGGGCTGTTCTCCTTCCCTGAGTTAATGTCCTGTCTGTTTTATTTAGACTCTGAGTCTGCTTAGGAAAGACTATGTTGAATTCTATGTTTGAAATGCCCCTAGCACACTGTTGGCACTTAAATGTAATTATTCAGAATGAATCATTTAATTAGATAGGAAGAAAAATAGCAAGCCCTGAGACAATAATAAAGAATAAAGCAAATATGCTGACCAACTGAAGCGAAGCAACAGACAGAAAACAGCGTGCACTCACAAGATAGCCACACTGTGATTCCTCAACTCGGATGCACAGAACCGGGCAACCCAGTGTTGCAGGAAGCAGAGAGCATGACTGATATCGATAACTCTATAGAGTGACAGAGTTTTATGTCTCACGCCTCATATGATTTAGCTGTTAGGGAAGGCTGAGGAGGAGGAAGGTGGAGGAAGAAGATGAAAGCAGGGAGTGATGGGCTTCACGGCCCACAAGCACTTGAATTGGGGACTGGGAACGAGTCATCTGTCCACCTGGATGGGGCAGGTCACTGCGTACCACCGAGACCTACTTGGTGGGCAGCTGGGGATCAGCACAGTGCAGAGCCATTTCCTCCTTGTCCTTTAGAAGCGTGGCATTGTGAGTACGAGGTAAAGGACCATTTCAGAGTATGACATAGAATGGAATGCTCCTTGGAAATTGACCTTCCCTACCCTCTCTTCGTTCGGGCTATGAGACAGCCAACACTTCAGGGTGCACTTTCAACCATGAGAGGGTTCACTCTTTCTCCTCCTCTGGCGAAATTCCAGAGCCTCAGAATGAATGTTAGTCCTTACTTATCTCCTATTCCCCCCACCCCTACCAGCCTCCAATCACTCAGTGAAAAAAAGATGAAAACAAAGATTTGTTCAAAAAACACAATAGAAGACTTTTGTTATGGACAACAGCTCTTAAACCCTGTACAATTCACCATGTGGGTGCCCAAGGAATAAGACCACGTATTTAAATGCTGGGTAATCCAATGAAAGTTCTCCTTAAATGATTTCCTATCTTAATAAGTGAAAGTCTTATGTCAGTCATTGCCATCACTTGGTTACAAACTTATACAAGTTTTATAATGAAGTTTGCTCATTGACTGTAAGGCCTGAATAGTTTAATAATAATCTTTTAAACTGGGGGAAAAACTATGTAATTGAAAACTATTTGAGACAGAGGCAGCCAGATTTCACGTCCTCTCCAAGCCTTCCCTAGCTGGTCCTTGGACTTGACTTTTGAGGAGGTGGAGAAGATAGGAAAAGGCCCCTTGGAAAGGGTCCCTCTAGCCTGGTGCCCTCTCTTGACTCTGCTACTTTGACGGACTTCCGCTCTTCAGCCAGACTGGAAGTTCATGGATAGACATCTTTCTGCATGAGAAGTTTCTTCTCCATGTGAGTCATTAGCTGCTTTGGATTTGGCAGTCACGTGGTATGCTTTAACCCCTGAGGCAAATCCAGCTGTCTGATGGTTTGCGCTTGAACTTTTCATGCGCTTCAGGCTATTTTACATGAATGGTCAGTAGGCTTTTATTGAGTGCCTATTATATGGAAAGAATAGAGTTAAGTATTTGGTTTGAATTCAGCATAGTGCTGGGAAGCTGAATGGTGTCAAATTCAAGGGAGGGAGGCTGGGTATCTTATTGCTCCTGGGCTTTGGGATAAATCACTAATCTCCCACCCTGTTTCCTAATCAGGAAAATGGGAAGAAACAACAGAACTTAACCTCACAGGGCTGTTGGACAACTGAATGAAAAGTGCACAGCATGAATGTAGTAAACAGCTAATGCTAGCCATTGCTATTACTAGTCTTTTTAAAACTGTTATCATCATTTGACACAGGGTTTTCTAAATGGGCTCCCATGGGACCAGGGAGGGGTCGGCTGTGTATGGGAGCCTGCTCCTGTGTTGGAACTTTCTCCTCCTCCAAAGCAGTCACTCCTACTTGGCATGCATTGGTGCCCTTAACTTTCTCCTTTGACAGTCAGTACCTGTGTGACCCTTTCTTCAAACAAGAGGCAAACTACTGTGCAAGCTACCCAATAGTCCCTGCTTCTATTCTAGCAGGAGTGATACTTTTTTCCATTACAAAGCTGAGGACAATAAATATAAAGCAGACAAGTGCTGTTCTATATTATGTCTCTGAGTGGCAACAGGGAGGAGAGAAACTGAGGGAAACCCTCCAAGGTCCCAACATCAAGAAAAGCACTTCAGAGACGGGCTTCTGGGACGATTTCACAGTTACAGGTGTTCGGCGTGCTCAGCCGCCCGCCCCCTTTCCAACGGTACGCACCTACGCTGAGCGCTGATGTGACTACGGCCACCTTCTGCACTTCACGGTCCCTGTCATCCAGGGGACTCAAAGCATTCAAGTTAACACAATCACACAGCTTTAAAGAAATAGAAAGCTTTTTTATAAAAAGGCAAAAGTTGGATTAGGCAACAACTGTGAAAGTTCCCCCGATCTGAGGTGACAGGTTGGGAAGCACCTGCTGTTGCCCAGGCTGCACGCGGGAGAGCAGCAACTGGGATGTGCTAGCAGCGAAACTGGACCGCTTGCCCCAGCTGCCTGGTGTCCCGGGCCTTCCCAGAAAGCGCGTGGACCCCAAATGCCGGGGAGGAGGGCAGGAAACCCCCGAAGGCCAACTGCCACTTGGTCACTCAATGTCTCACTTGGGCCGGTTACCAACAATCCAATCCAACCCACTTATTGGTAGTATTTTACTAACAACCTAGGCCATTTGGCAAATGTTTTCATGTTTTATATGTTAATTATAGTCCTTCCATTTTGAACAAAGCTGTACTTTCTATGGTTTAATCATGTTTATTCTCCAGCACACCTCCTTCTTTACTATATGGATGGCTTTTCCGTGGTCTTCAATCTACAGAACTCTAGGGAAGTAAAAGTGATCCTTCGTCATGTGTGTCTGTGATCCCTTTCAACAACTGAGATGCAAACGATGGACTTACCTGAAGTTTGGAAGCACTTTACTCGATTTAAAAACTTTCACAATACTTCCCGCAGTCTCACTGATGAAGTTCAAGCTTTTAAATGACACACGTGTTCAGGTCAGTGACTTTCTAGTGGCTGAACTGCAAACCTGGATCGTTAATGTACAGCCCGGGTCTGGGTTCTGTTTTTAATTATGACCCTGGAAGGTACCAGCCTCTATGAAGTGATAGGAATAGAATAGACTGGAGAAAGGACAGAAAAATTCAGAAGCATAAGAACTATGAGAGAATCTTGACCAGAACATTTTAGGGATAATTGAATGGAATCTCTACTCTTTATGAGAGGTTATATTTAATGTGTTTGTATACTAGTAGCAAAAAACAAAAACCGACATATATATTTCACCTACATCTGGTTGAAATGTGATTTTCTCTGATTTTATAATACTTTATATAATTATCTGTAATTAAATTAGTGCAAGGTAAAAATAATAGACAAAATAATATAAAATATGGAAAACAATTGCTAGGCTAAACAGCATGCTTTTTCATAAAAGAAAGTGTCATATGCAACAAAGTGGCAAAAACAGAATGGAGTGAGCTGTGGTTAAGTGTAAATCCTTATAGCAATGAATATCATTTATATTATCCTTACTTCTTTGAATAAATTCAGATGACAGCCCTATTTCATTTCTTCATTCACTTTGGAGGCCAGATGGCATTAGAATCATTTACTTCACCTTGTTGTGCTTAATTACTACAATCAACACACTATTTTCCAAATTAATCATAACAAAGTAATTTCATTAGTAACACAGCAGGCTGTTGAATTATTAGCATCATAACAGTTTGCAAACAATTAAACTTTATTTGAACCTTAAAAATTTGCAGAGTGGAACATTATTGTAAGATCTAATGGCAACAGAGTACAAATTCAGTACCGAGCAAATAATCAAGTAAAATGCTATATAAAATATGACTTACAATCACCTTTGAAAAAAATTAGCTCTCTAACTGTTCATAGAAAAACAAATAAAAGCTAAGCAAACATAATGAGAACATAGCAATTAGCATATTCTCTAACAAGCCGCGTTGTTTAAATTCGCATTAATTATATTATTATGATCTTGAAGAGTGTGTGGTGCATCATCAAGGGTGTGAAGAAAACTTTCTCCCTGGTCGTATGCAAATGATTTCACCAAATGAACATAATGCTGTCCTAGACTGAAAGGAACGATTCTTTTTCCTGTCACTCCAATTTTACACTTTGTCTTCTTTCCTATCTCCCACCTAGATTCACGTTAAAAAGGAACAAAGACCAGAGGAGCTCTGGACAGAAGTAACTCTTCATTTCTGTATTGTCACTGTTCACGGAGAGACCAGCTGGCGTGCAATTGCTGGTCATCCGTTGGCAAAGGACTCCCTCTCCTGGATTAACTGTAAAAGGAGGCAGAAATGTTCTAAATGTTTTATATTCTGTGCGAGTCTGGGCCTGAGTGGGGGAGGGGCTTCCCAGCGGTTCGGTGTGCAACGAAAGGCTGCTGCCATCTGCTGGCCCAGGGCTAAAATCTTCACTCAGCTAAACGCACGCATCCTGTGTGTCCACTCCACAGGCAAGTCCGTGTCTTCAGTGGGGACCCGCAGCTGCTCTTGCTTTCAGCCTCTTGGGCTTTGGAAACCAGTGCATTAGTCTCATCTCTGCTTGTCCTACTTTTCCCAGGATGATTTCAATCTATTCCAATGGCTTTCTATCAGGACAAGATTAATGAGGGCACACATTAATTTCTGAAAGCTTTGACTCAAGTATCTAATTTATATAAACCAGAATTTACCCCAAATCTCTAAACTTAACATTGTTTTGACATCTGAAATAACGTGACCACCGTGTTGCAGGGATACACTCCGAAATGGGGCTTGTGAGTGGTTTTCTGTACGTGACGGAGGTTTTTGGGTATTATCAGCTTGTGTCAGAATCTTCATCTTTATGAAGCAAAGATTGAAAAGTTTGACAAAGGTAGTAGTATGTACTAATCAATGATTCAATGTCAGGAGATTATATCTACTCCAAATAATTATCCATTCGGCAGAACCTTTTGATGTATATTAAGGCCAGGCTGGTACTTTGTAGACATTTAAAACGCCTTTGACTTCAAATACACACGAAAAGGTAACGATCTGAGTCTGCAGATCTTGCTCAGGCCTCAGAGCGCAGCCTTCCCTCCAGCGCCAGGCCGCCCGGCTGCTGTGTGCGCCCACTGCGGTTCCTGCGCGCTCGCTCGGCACCCTCCGCCTTCTTCGTTGCTCGGAGGTGTGCAGAGGAGACTCACACCTGGAGTTGCACAGTTTCGCTGTGGGACTTCAGAAGCAGAGCCGTGATCAGACAGAATGAAAGAGCACGCCGGGTCCCACCTTCTTACTTCTGGAGCGCACTGAGAGGATTTACGCCGTTATACTAGCGGGGAATGGGCTTTCTCACGGCAGAAAACGTCGGCAAGTGCATCGCCTCACCAGGGTAACTGTGACTGATACAGGCCTTCGCGCAAAGCGTGGTTCTGGCCTGCGTGTGTGTTGCAGATGGTGACGGCACGCTGCCGCTGGCAACCCTATCCTCACTTCTTTCCTGTGGCTACACTTAACCTAAAGTAATTTGCCAATTAGTAAACATTCTTTCCTGAAAACATGTTACTACTGTGTGAAAAATAAACACTAAGATAAATCATCTAAAAGTTTTAATAAAGCCTTATTCTTTATGTAGCATCTATCCAAAACTTGCATAACATATTCCATTTAAATTTCAATGAAATTATATAGTACAGTCTAGAAAAATAACTGGTGTCCAATATTGAAATCGCAACTTACATCAGAAGCAGCAGTGACTATGCAGAACATATAAAATAGTGCTGAATTCTCCACACAAATCAAATGAGTAAGTAAAAACTACAATTATTTCTTTGCAAAATAGCAACAGGTACAACTTTCCTGCTTGTATCTAATTTGCATTAGTATCCTTCATTTAGTTTCACATCAGAGGGCTGTTACAACGAACGCATAAAATAACGAAGACGCATGACGCTCAGCAAAACAAGGAAAGGCTATGAGCTGTCGCTCAGGCCTTCACAGGGCTCTGAATCCAAAGCGTTCCAGGGGCAGGAGAATATTCCTTTCCTGCAGGCAGGAAGGGAAAGCTGCGTTATAATTGTTTCCTTCAATCGAAATGTTGATGTTTCCTGCTTAGAAAAAAATTACATTTTTTAGCCAAGGAAAAACGAATGTTTACTCAACCTTTTGTCAACTTTATTCCTCAGAAAGGCCATAAAAAAGTGGTTTTTACTAAAGAGGAGAAGGTTTGGAAAAGCAGCTGGCAATTACCAAAGGGGCTTTCCCTGAATAATCTGTTCCCAAAGTAAATTCTATGAAGTTATTTTTAAATATCAAACAGGTTTTTTTAAAAAAGATGATGATGATTAGGGAGCATAATCTCTGTGTTATCAGAAAAATACCAAGACTTTTAAAAAGGCAAAGACTCATAAGGCAGAGACCAAGAGAACATATGAGCCATTACAGAATATTGGATTAAAATGTACTTACCCAGGACTCTCAAATATCATACATCTCCATTATGTAGTCTTTCGGCACCAAGCCAATGGCTCCCTTCATTTCTCCTACCCACCAGCCATATCTATTGTATTCCTAATTGAAAACAATATGCAGTATTAACCTTTAGACTTGTGGAAGTGCAATGTCGTTTGTGTGCAACTTCTTAGAAATGTTATTTCTTTTTATGAAGTTACAAGAGCTTGAGCTGCAAATTGAAACATTATATTCCTTTTTTGTTTCTGGACACTTTAAAAATGCTGTTAGGCAAAGATTTAAATTAATGTATAAGACAAAGCCTGTTTATTACTGGGTGCAAAACACAGAAACAGTCACTTGTAAGAACGTAGCATGCTCGTGCTCGCTCTGTCTCTCCTCTCTCCCCACTTTCTGGAGGCCCCAGGGTTACAGCCAGGATCCTGAGGATACTATCTGTGCCTTCAAGAAGCTTATCATCTAGCAAGGATAGACTTTTTTCACAATAAACTACTAATTCCTACTTAAACTCATATGACCAAAAATGATTTAGAATGTGGAGATACACCCCTTCTTTAAAAAATCTAATATATGAGTACTGCCATTTTAAACATATAAATTAGAGAAAATAAGAGAACACTAATAATACCAAAAATTTACTTATAAAACCATTCACAAAAGGGCTCCTTTAAAAGAAGATTCCCTAAGGCATTTATTGTTCTTTTTATTGATCACAAACTGCAATAGATAAAGGACGGGCAGAAGCAACTTGAAGGTGGTGTCAGATTCACCCTGACAGCAGAACATCAACAGGAAGTGAAAGTATCTCACGTTATAAAGGTGACATATTCATCCAGCTGTTAAACAAGAGAGACTCGAGGGTCACCGTGGCCGTCACCCCCCAGTGTGAGAGACCCCACCCCTCCGCTTCCCCCTTGGCCTCCACCAACAGATCTGCCGCTGCTACCCACGTCAGAACAACGGGTCTCCCCTGTCTGCCCGACTGACTAACGTACTTTTATCTCAGATTTATTTATGTTTACTGAGAGACAAAGTAAAATGAATTACAAGTTCCAAGAATAATATCTTTCAAAAGCAATACTCTACAAAAGCACCGGAGTACCCAAATTTAATTTTTCATATAGATAAATTTTTAAAGTCAATCCCCGAAGTAATTCAACAGGCTATAACTTTCTGACATCCGGGTCACCGAGAAATGTGCACATGCACGCTGAGTTACACGCGGGGAGGGAACAGGCTGCGCGTCTGTATTGATTAGTACCCTATTGACCATCAGGGGGACCGTACAATTCTTCAATACGAATGTTGCAACATTAATGTGTGCACTGATGTGTGGTCTCTCAATAGAGAGATTATTGGGTTAAAATCTACGTGCACTTTTTAAAACTCTGACGTATCAGAATCAGGTTCTCTGAGAGAACAAGGTGGAAGCAAATGGGGAGAAGCGCCAGCCTGCAGTTCTGCTTCTAGTGAGGGCACATCCGGCCTGTAAGACAGTGGACTCAAGATTTTAAGTTTAAAAGTTCTCTGGCCATGTGAACTTAGTGGACAAAACTGTCTAAGAAACGCAAACAGTCGGATGCCCAGAACTCAGTGATGATGACGGTAATGTAGGTAGGATACATTTATCACAAGAAAATACCAACTTCCTGAAAGCCAAGATTAACAACCATTATACCCTAATAGGTACCTAATAAAACTGCCCTTTTCAATTTTTAAGGCAATGAATACAATTAGAGCCTAATGCTTAACAAAACAAATGTATTTAACCTTTCAGAGGCAAAGGCTTACACTGTAAAATTTCCAGATGGATGGTTAACGGGGTAAGGTGTGAGGGCTCTTACCCAATGCCAAGCTCAGATTCCTGTTGACTTGGAAGGAGCAGAGCAACTACGTTCCCCAAAGGCCAGACGAGGACACAGTCAGTGGGGAGGCATCTTATGACTCAAACCTGTGTTCAGAGAATAGTCCGCAATCTGGGTTCGCTGTTCAGAGTCTAATCACCAACCAGAAGTTCGTACTGCTTTATAGTATTCTGCTGCGGTTATAACCTGTGCTCTCAATTAAGGATGTATTATTGTTCTCAAAAAGCTGACTCACATCCAAATTTAAAAAATTGATTTCCAACAAATCACTTCAACAAACAACCAGTGACGTGCTTCGCAGGGGAGAGACTCGGCGTGACAGTAACTGGTAAGACTCTCAAAGTAGGAAGCGCAGCAGCAAACAGCAGGGAGGAGCGTGTTCAGCTGTAAACAAATCCCCTTAAAGTAACATTCTAGGGGGAAAAAAAGTTTACACTGAAATCATTTTAAATGCTTCACTTAATTAATTTAAAATAATTGAAAGCATATGAAATACACACCTCATAAAAGTACTCTAACATATCACTGGTTTAAATCAGAAAAGGGCACAAATAAAAAACCGGAATGTTTATTACTTCACATTCGTAAAGGACTCCCTATAACACTCCTGTGTGGAATTAAGAGGTAAGATAAAACACAGTGAGGTAGGAATCCAGGAGGCAAGTTTATGGATTCACGCTGCCGCGGCTCGAGTGCGTCGACGGGATCGCAGACACAGAGGCTGTTACTCTTATCATTACCATCCTCCGTATGAGCCTCCTGAGCAACATGAATCCCAATTAAACCATTTGCAGCCTATAAATTGGAATGAAGATGCTTCTTGGAATACAGACAGTATTCTAAACTTCAGCCTGAAGATTCAATATCATACAAGATGCCTCTGAAGAAGCAAGCCTGCCTTTCTCTGCCTTCCCCCAAACAAACGTGATTACGAATGATAGACTACTCACAGTGGGAAATACTACAATCCATACAATGTTGTCTTGCAGTCCACATACTGATCACAGTATTGTTCTAAAAGTCACAGGTGGGTCATCCAAAAAACAACCACCTTCAAACCTGGTCTTGTTAATAAACAAAAAATAAAGAGACAAAAGCAGAGCGGGCTGCCATCTAAATCTTTGAGAGGTTAGGAAGCATCATGTCATCTTTATGGCACACGAGAGCTCAGGTACAAGAAGATCTGCCATCTGGTGTTCCTCACCCTATTCAGTCTTAACACCAACTGAAATGCTAACATAGGCAAGTGGCTGCACTTCAGGAGGACTGATAAAATAATGAAGAGTCCTTTAATCTACAGGAAACCATTCTAGTCAATTTATAAGAAATATTGCGTCCCTTTGTAGGACATGTAATTATTTTCTATTAATCATGTGCTATAAAGCTACATTATGCGGTTATTCTGTTATCACTAGAAAGAGGCCTGCAGTCAGCTTCTGACAATGTTAGGTAATTACTAACACAAAGCTTCTTTCTCTTCCGGTAGTAATGCTATCAAGATCCAGAGGTGGAGTGAATACTTATTGTATAAAAATAGTACTCAAACAAAATCTAATATCCGCAAAATGGATGGCTTCAAGGCAAAATGTAACATGGCAGTCGAAGGAGAAAAAAGCCAAACTTGCCAAGTAATCTAAGAAAATAATCATAAAGCAGCACTGAGCAGTTGTGATCTAACTCCTGCTTTCAATTTTCATACCATTAAAATTGCTTTTATTCGTTTTATTTTGTAGTTAAAATTTTAGGCCTCAACTAATAGGTGGTAAGCAATAAATTACAGCGATTGCGTAGTAAGGCAGGAAAAAAGGACTAGTTTTGATAACGTGAAACAGGGACTCGATCCAACACAATAGTAAACATTATGTCCACATTTACCACTAACTACACCTCTGTCTGTGTGTCATTTTACACTTAAATGAGGCCCTAGCATTTACTACTTAAATCTTTTTCAACACCAAGATTCTCATTTTTCAAGAATGTTAATCCACTCTCTGCTAACCACGTGGTAAAAGAATGCTGCCTTAACAGAAACCCGAAACACCAATACGGTCTTGTGACTTGCTCCCCCTTTCAGAAATTAGTCACAATCTGTTTGAAAGCCGCAGGTGTTAGGTCCTTTTTTCAAACATATCTCTGTGTTCTAACTATACACTGTGATATTTTCAAATTATTGAAAAGCATAGTAACATGAAAACTAGGTAATTATTTAAAATATGGAGACACTTTCTTCAAGGCTACCTCTTCAGTCTTCTCCTTTTACAGTATCTCCAATCAGAAACTTTGTAACAATCCTTCCATCCCTCACATATCCCTCATTTCAAAGGATCTCTTAAAATGCACCACAGGAATGCCACAACCTCAGGGTGTTACTATTTTTGCCTGCACACTAACCGTTCCAATCAGTCTCCTAACCTGCTAAACGAGGAAATGGACCCCAGCAGCCTCTAAGGTCCTCCCTGATGTTTGAACCCCATTCATGAACCTGTTTGAAGAGAGTCACCTAGCAGCTTATGAAAATCAACTTATTATTTTATAATTTACTATGCAGGTGTGACCTTCGAGTTACTCTAACTCCAAGAATTACTATTTTTCTCTTTTCTTGCACCATGCAAGGACAAGTAAGTAAACTGATATAAGAATTAAATTCTTACAACAAATTTCAGTTTATATTCAGAGTCAAGACACAATTCAAATTCTACCCAGTCACCATTTACAATACCTTACGGTAAAAAACTGACATTCAGATGAATGATTCATAGATTCTGGCAGGCAAGGACAGGTCCACCCAGGCGCAGCAGGAGGCAGCCCTGGCATTCAGCGTGTTCGCCAGCCGACACCTGACCCGATGGCGGCCCTCCAGATCACCCAGGCTGCTCTCTCTTCCAGCCGTCACCACTCTTGCTCAGGCTTCCTCACCTCGCCCTGGACAGCTGCATCATCAATTCTGCCTGTTTTTCCCAGAAACTTCCTCTGCCAATTTACTCTGCTGCTCAAGAACTTCTACTAGCTCTTCAATGCATTAGCCGGGAACTCCCCAGTGTGGCTTTCCCCACCCTGCCAGCGACGTTCTTCTCTCACTCATCTGGTCCCCGGAGCCCAACCTTCCAGGCCACACTCGTTCCCACCTCAGTGTGCGGTGCCTCCTCCCCAGGGAACGCCTCCCTCCCTCGCCCGGATCCTAGCCAGAGGCTAAGACCTGACTCAAGTGCCCCATCTGTCATGAATTTTCCTACGAATTATCTCTCATGTCAAGCTGAGCATTTGTTCTTCTGTGGATTTTATGTATCTTAGTTTTGTCCCTTCAACTAAAAGTACAAACTTGGGGGATCCCAGATGGCGGCAGACTGGGGGGAAGCTACATTCACCTCCTCCCAGCCAAACTGGAATTGCAGCTAAAATACAGATCAGCCTGGATAACCAACTGAAGGCTAGCTGAAGAGAAGTCCTACAACCAAGGAGGGCTGGCCCCACTCCCACGGGTGGTGGCTGGGATTCCAGAGAGGTGTCTCAACTGCAAAGGTTCCCCTGAGAAGACTGGGGTCTCAACCCCAAGCAGGGCTCCCTGGCCCAGAGCACAAGAGCTGGGAACAGGGCCCACATAACATCTGGCTAAGCAGGACTTTTGTCCACCAGGGACAGATGGGGGTCCACTAGAGACACAGGCACCCTCTTAAAGGGCTGACACGCAAACTCTGGTTTGCAGCCAGCCTAGTGCAGTGTGGACCAGAGTTGTGTGAAGAGAGGGCAGAAGCATCCCTGGGCTGAGTCGCTCTCCCACACTGCAGACGCCATCTTTCTTGGGTGGAGCATTCCCCTCCATACAGCATCAGCCTAGGGGAAGCAATAGCCCCAAACTCTGGGCTCCCTGCAGCCCCAGCCTGTGGAGCTTGCACTCTGCTAAGTCGGCTGCCTGGGCTGATGTGTAGAGATCTGGGCCGACTCAGAGGGGGATTAGTAACTGAGCGATGTGGCTTTGGGGTGGAGGCCATCCCTCCCACTTTCCTGAGACCCTGACTGGCACCTCCTCCCTCACAGGAGATACTCTAGCCACTCTCTCCAGGCTTATGGCAGCCCTACCCTCCCAGCTCCTGGTGGCTCTGCCCTGCCAAGGTCTGGGCAGAATCTGGGACAGACTGAGTTGTGTGGCTCTGGGGTGAGGACCGCACTCCCCACCTCCCCCAAGCCTAGCAAGCACCAGTTCTCACAGTGGTCAACTAGCCCCATCTTTCCAACTCCCGGTGGCCCTGCCCTGCTTAGATGGAGCTCCTGGAAGAATCTGGGACAGACTGAGCTGTGTGGCCCTGGGATAGGGCCATTCTTCCCCGGCACGCCCAACCGCCGCAGAGCCTTCCCTTCCTGTGGCCAAGTCTTTGTCTGTTCAGGCCTGAAAAGCTCTTCTGGCCTCACCCTGACTCCCTGCGGCCCCGCCCTACCACAAAGGTGTGCAAGCACCCAGCAGGTGACAGCTAGACTTTGTACACCCTGGGACATTTGCAGAGCAGCCTTAGATCCGGCACTGGCACCAACTTTGAACCTGTGTGAATCTGCTGAACACCACTCACCTCTACCTGGTAACTCACTAAGAACCTACACCTCGTGCAACCTGAGTACCGCCAGAGGCTCTTTCAGTGACTGGAGCCAGCAGGTGAAGGTGGATGTTGGGGTGCCTTGGGACTTTTGCTGACCTGCCCCTAAGCCCGGTGCTGGTAAAAGCCAGTCTTGGTGTCTTTCCCCCCCACACCCAGGCCAAGCAGAGGCAGCCACAAACTGTGGATCACTTTGTAGCTCGTAGTAGGTTGCCCAGGGCCAGCGACAGGCAGCACAGGCAGCGTTTGACATTGGCCTGCACCAGAGTCTCTCCCAGGAGTCCCCAGAACCAGCACACCCAGTGGCCAGCTTCAGACAGCATCAGAGCAGGATCCAGTCGGCTTCACAAGGGGCATATCCAAAGGGAGATCTCGGCAGGCACCAGACCCTGCTGAGGTGACTTCCGCTCTGTATGGTCAGCACCTGCACAGCAGCTCATACACTGCGGTCAGGGTTGATCCTCGGAGCCAGCCAGCCTCCGGGTTCACTCCATACACGAATGGGCCAATAGCATTCAAGACCCAATTACAACAGGAGGGCTCACGTTACCTACACAAGGGACATTCCTGGAGCACCAAACTCAGGTGATCAAGGAGACTGCGCCACTGGGTCCCACAGGACACCTGCTACATAAGGCCACCCCACCAAGGCTGGGAGTCATAGCAGATCGACCTAATACACAGAAAAAAACCAGAAAGAGGCAGCAAAATGGTGAGGCAAAGAAACACACCCAAAATGAGAGAACATGAGAAATCTCCAGAGAAAAAGCTAAATGAAATCAAGACAAGCAATTTATCGTATATAGAGTTCAAAACACTGGTTATAAGGGTGCTCAAGGAACTTGGTGAGAACTACAACAGCATGAAAAAGGACATACAAACCATAAAAAAGATCTAGTCAGAAACGAAAAATACAATATGTGAAATGAAGAATACACCAATATACTGAAGTGGGACATAAAAAAGAGTTGCATTTTAAACAAATATTGGAGATGAATGAAATTCATATAAAAATTCCCATAAATTAAAAAAAAATGAGAGTACACTAGAAGGAACAGACAGCAGGCTGAATGAAGCAGATGATCAAATATGTATTGGAAGACAAGGTAGCAGAAATCACTCAATCAGAGCAGCAAAAAGAAAAAAGAATTTTAAAAAATAAGGATAGTTTACGGCATCTTTGGGACAACTCAAAGCATAGCAGCAGCCACATCATAGGGGTACCAGAAGAAGAGGAGAGAGGGCAAGGGATCGGGAACCTATTTGAAGAAATAATGACGAGAAACTTCCCTAACCTGGTGAAGGAAAAAGACACACAAGTCCAAAGAGAGTCCCAAACAAGATGAGCCCAAAGAGGCCCACACCAAGACACATCGTAATTAAATGGCAAAGGTTAAAGACAAAGAGAGAATCTTAAAAGCAGCAAGTAAAAGACAATTACCTACATGGGGGCTCCCATAAGACTGTCAACTGATTTCTTAACAAAAACATGTCAGGCCAGAAATATTCAAAGTGATGAAAAGCAAGGACTTACAACCAACACTACTTCAAGTTGAAAGGGAAGTGAAGAACTTCTCGGACAAGAAAAGGCTAAAGGAGTTCATTACCACCAAACCAGTATTACAGGAAATGTACAAGGTCTTCTTTAAGAAGAATTTAAAAAAACAGAGCTACATCATTAAAAAAATAAAATGGCAATAAATACATACCTATTAATAGCACTTTAAATGTAAATGGCTTAAATGCTCCAATAAAAAGACATAGAGTAGCTGAATGGATAAGAAAACAAGGTCTGCATATGCTGTCAACAAGAGACCCACTTCAGAATGAAAGATACACACAGACTAAAAGAAAAAGATATTTCATGCAAGTGGAAATAAAACAAAAAGCTGGGTTATCAGTACTTACATATGAAAAAACAGACTTCTAACAAAAGGCTTTATAGTCAGAGACAAAGAGGGACACTATAAAATGATAAGGTGAACAATCCAAGAAGAGACTATATATATATATGAAGAAAACATTAAATATGAATATATACATGTATATATCTATATGTATATATGCATACACATATGTGTGTGTGTATCCCTTGTAAACATTTATACATCCAACATAGGAGCACCTTAATAGATAAAGCAAATCTTGATGGACATAAAGGGATAGACAGCAATACAGTGATAGTTAAAGATTTTAACACCCCATTGACATCAATGGATAGATGTTTCAGAAAGAAACAGCAGCCTTAAATGACACACTAGACCAGATGGATTTAATTGACATTTTCTGAGCATTTCACCCCAAAGCAGTAGAATATACATTCTGTTCAAGTGCACGTGGAACATTTTCTAGGATAGATCACATGTTAGGATACAAAACAAGTCTCAATAAATTTAAGAAGACTGAAATCATACTAAGTGTCTTCTCCAGCCATAATGCTATGAAACTAGAAACGAAGCCCAGGAAAAACACCTGAAAGGCACACAAAGTCATGAAGGCTAAATAACGTGTTACCAAACAATGAATGGGTTAACCATAAGATCAAGGAAAAAATCCTTTTCCTTGATGAGAACAAATGAAAATGAGAACAAAACAACCCCAAAACTATGGGACACTGAAAAAGCAGTCAAGCAGTCCTCAGAGGGAAATTCATAGCATTTTAGGCCTACCTGAAGAAACAAGAAAAATCTCAAATAAACCACCTAACTTTACATTTAAAGGAACTAGAAAAAGAACAACAAACAAAACTCAAATTAGTAGAAGGCAGAAAATAATAAAGATCAGAGCAGAAGTAAATGAAGTAGTCTAAAAAAACAATATATAATGAACCAAGATCAATGAACCAAGAGTTGGTTCTCTGAAAAGATAAACAAGATTGACAAACCTTTAACCAGACTCATCAAGAAAAAAAGAGAGAAGACCAAAATAAATACAATCAGAAGTGAAAGAGGAGAAGTAACAACAAACACCAAAGAAATACAAAGGATTGTAGGAAATATTACAAACCGTGTGCCAACAAATTGGACAAATTGGTTAATTTACAAAATTTATAAAGAACTTATACAACTCAATACCAAAGATACAAAAAATCCAATTAAATGGGCAAAGGACCTGAATACATACTTTTGCAAAGAAGATATACAGATGGCTAATATACATAGGAAAAGATGCTCAACAGCATTAATCATCTGAGAACTGAAAATTAAAACCACAATGAGATATTATCACCTCACACCTGCCATAATGGCCATCATCAATAAATCAACAAACAACAAGTGCTGGTGAGGACGTGGAGAAAGGGAGCCCTCCTGCACTGCTGGTGGGAATGCAGACAGGTGCAGCCACTGTGGAGAGCAGTATGGAGCTACCTCAAAAAATTAAAAATTAAGCTGTCTTGTGACTCACTGATTCCATTTCTGGGACTATATCCAAAGAAACTTGAAACACTTATTTGAAAAAATATATTCACCCCTGTGTTCACTGCAGTGTTATTTACAATAGCCAAGATTTGGAATCCGTCCAAGTACCTATCAGTAGATGAGTGGATAAAAAGGCTGTGATATATTTATATAATGGAATACTACTTGGCTTTAAAAAAGAAGGAAATCTTAACTTTTGTGACAGCATGGATGGACCTGGAGAGTATTATGCTAAGTGAAATAAGCCAGTCAGAGAAAGACAAGTACCATATGATTTTACTCATATGTGGAATCTAATGAACAAAATAAACTAATAAGCAAAATAGAAAAAGACTCATAAATACAGAGAACTGACTGACAGCTGTCAGAGGGGAGGGAGGTTGGAGTGCTGAGTGAAAACGATGACAGGATTAAGCAAGCAAGCAAACAAACTCACAGACACAGACAACAGCACTGTGATGACCAGAGGGAAAGGGGGTGGGGGAGGTAGAACAGGGTAAAGGGGCATAAATGGTGATGGACGGAGACTTGACTTGGGGTGGTGAGCACACAGTACAGTGCACAGATGATGTGTTGTAGAACTGTACACCTGAAACCCTTATAATTTTATCAACCAAAGTCACCCCAATAAATTCCATAAAAATAAATTTAAAAAAGCTAGAAAGTACAAACTCCCTGAGATCAGGGCCATGTCTCACACCAAATCTGTATGCCCCACACTTCAGGATGTGTAAAGGGTATTCAGTAAATACACACAGGATGATGAGACATACTTTGTCTTCATTTTCCATGATGCACCAGCTACATATTCTAAATATTTTCTACAGAAATATAATTTCCAATGGGAATATCCCTTGCTTTGTGTATATTAGACATACTTGAAGAATTTTAGTAATGACAAAAAAACATTTGTTCTTAAGTGCGTTTAGCTTTGCAATCTGAAGTGTGTCGCTCCTGCCGGTGGCTGGCTGTCGCCCACCATGTTTTCCAATGCACTATGCATAATACCTTGTCTAAAGAGCTTAAACTCCACCAGCAGAAAGAAAGATACCTGTCTCCTGCAGAACTGGTGCCAAATAATGCCAGTTCTTAGAAGAAATGAGTTCAACTGAATTTATTTGAAGTACTGACGAGGTTAAGACAGAACCCTGCAACCAAGGAAACTGGGTGGCAGATGAAGGGGGCAGCCTGCTGGGTTTTCAGCTCCTTCCTATTGTTCTTGTGATTATTTTCTCAGAAGACCCAGAGTCTCCTCCCAGCTCTGTAACTAACTAGGTATGCAACCTTGGGCAATCCCCAAGTTCACTAGAGACGACTTTTTGTTGTTGTCTCCACAATAATCCAGCTACAATTAAGTCCAATTATTATGTAACTCATATTTGGAACCTCATAGAATTACCCTTATGAGATCTGTTGTTATTTTACTACAAATCTGTTATTTTTTGTTGTTGTTGAGGGTATTACCCGCCACTGTTTTACGTATTATGTAAAGTGGTTGAGGTCAGTTAATCAATCAGTGACCATTCTAGGAATTAATTTTTAAGTAGCCAGTGCTGGGAAAAGCCTAGCTAGATCTCTCCTTCATGATTAAGAGAAATTATCAGTCCTCTGTCTCTCCCAGTCTTAGTACGGTTGCCTAGAAGCTCAGAGTTGAGTCAGAAGCTTAAGGTCCCCACCGGAGTAGTCCCTTTTTCTTTAGTCTTTTATTTATTTTCCCTCCGGTACCTTGGGCCTTAAGATTTCTTTACCTCTACAGTGAAGGGCTGGTGCGAACTCTATGATTCTATGATTCTAATTCTTTTAAGAAGTTTGGGATTATTTCCTATTGTTAACTGTATTTTCTTAACACATATGAAATCTCTATTTGCATAACGTTAGGTACTTGGGATACAAAAAGACTTAAGACACATTGTCCACTTCAAGGAGGTCAGGGCTGAGAGAGAAAAATCGATAACCCTAGTCATGGTCCACTTACACAGCAAAGCAGAAGGAGGAAAGCTTTGGGGTCAGATCTGCACTGATTCCAGAACAAGGTACTTGCCAGGTGGTCCCTGCAGGCAATTCACCACACAGTGATCGTGCTGGGCATCAGTTTCCTCATCCGCAAAATCACAGTGCCTGCGTCACAGCGTTAGCTTATGAGTCAGATGAGTGCCCAGAACAGGAATTGTAGGTAAGCAACAAATACGTTTTCATTTCCTCCCTCTCCCTTCCTATTAATTGGTGTAGCAAAGTACCAGGACAACAACTAGAGTATTTTGGAGTGCAGTCTAAGGCAATCTTGTTATTATGAACAGCTTTCTACCCTGCTTGGCCAAAGGGAACCCGACCTTTAAAGGGATGAGGAGGGAGACATCTCAACGGAGTAAAAGTGGGTGATGTGTACGGTGAGGGCGTTCTTAATTTGCGGGGTAGGGACTTGGAGAGCATAAGCAAGCATGGATTTTTCAATTTAGGATTAAAAAATAATCAGCATAGTGTTTTTCTTTAAGGTATTTTTGTTGTTGTTGTTGCTTTTTTGTTTTTTGCTTCCAGCAAATGTGTGCATGTTCCATATAGAGCTAAAGCACATAGGCCCCGCAGCCAGGAGCTCACCCGGCCTTGGATACCACCGTTCAGTTTCTCGTCTACTTCTCAAGCCACTGCAGGGGCTCAGCCTGCCAGCCTGCCTTTATAATAAGGACCTTTCCGTTCACTTGTCGGCATTTCCCTGGAATGCTCCCTCCACTTCATGTAAGAGAAGAACAGAGGGAAGTGCTCGAGCATGTTGTTCACAAGTGGATAAGGAGTCCCACACGTGGAGCCCGGACATCTTCTGACGCGGCGCTGGGTCCCTAAACCGCGTATCAGTACTAGGGAGCGGTGGGCCCCTGCCTCACTGTGCCCCAGGCCACAGTGTCCCTGTGCTGATAGCACAGGAACCAAATGCCACCAGACCTAAACAATCACAGCTACAAGTGCAATTACTCGCCAGTGCTCCTCCTCCTCCTCCCCGAAAGGCTGTCAGATACGACAAGATTTTGGGAACCAGCCTAGTGCCGACAATGCGCGTCCTACATCGAGATGTCCTAGTTACTCCTCAGCAGCTGGCCGTGCTATTTGTGGCACAATGGGTCAGATGGTCACCAAGCAAAAACCAAGAGCTTAAAAAGTAACCCTGTATTTCCCTCTGCCAGCAGAGCTCAGCAAGATTTTATTTTATTTTTTCTGTTAGGTTAGAAGCCAAAAAAAAAGCTCTAGCAATGGAATCTTTACATTTTCAAAAGGAGAAGCAAACAATCAGTGACAATCACAATTCACCAGTCCTTAGATAAAGTCACAAACAAACAGAAAAAGAGCCAATGACTGGAATTCCAACCAATACACACTAAAAAAAAAAAGTCCTTTTATTGTATATTAGTGAACACTGTCAACCTACATTTCCTGTCTTTGACTTAAATTTTTTTAAAAAAAACTGTAAAGCTCAAGTCACATATGCCCTGGACTAGATAAAATATCCCAGGATTCTTAACTCTCTTAATTTTCCTGTTAACACCAAAGCTGAAGCCTAGCTCTTCTGTCATTAAGTCTCTAAAAATAATTTACTGCTTTAAAAGTAAGAATAGGAATGTGGCTAGCAATTTACCGATGAGTACAGATTGAAAGATAAACTAAGGGAGGACGTAAGTCCAGAACAGCAAGCAGACCACCAGACTGAAGAGCACGCCTACAGCCACATAACCAGTGTCCCGCTGCGAAAATGATAAAACTTCACAAACACAGCTGGCGGAAGGTAGTATTAACGATGATAATATATCCATGTTTAAGGTGGTAATAAAACTGAAATGCGAACTTGTAAAAGAAGTTCACGTGATTTTAAACAACCTAATTCCTAAATAAATACAAGATTTTCTATTTCAGAGATACTATTTTTACCTATGAAGTTAATCTGAAGCCAGGCCTTGTGTTTCAGAGCTAATTCACTAACAGTGCAGCTGTTATTAAAACTACAAATTCCCGATTTGCCCACCTCAGATAATGCGCTCCACTTGGGCGGGGCTGGGGGGGGATTTAGAAATCTCCCTTGAACTATTCAAGTCTCTACAAAGTGTTTTGTTTTAACATGAAAAACAGCAGCAACCCCATATGCAAAGAACTGTGAGCAAAACATTACTACTGGCTCACCTTTTTAAGCACTATTTAGATTTATTATTTGTGAGGTTCAAAGGTCAGAACCAAGAAAATGCGGGCCACTTTGAAGGAGGAGCTAGCTCAGCCTGGGTCACGTGTCAGCTGCTAATTGAAAAACGTTAAAAAGGCAAGCAGGGAGGGTGGGCATCTGCCTACCCTTCTTTACTGCAACATTTGATTTTCACTAAAAATTTAAAAAGAAAGGCTGAGATCTGTAAAACTCCCCAAAAGAGGCCGTAAAATAAATAAATTGGCCCCTGGCTGACTGAGCATGGCTGACATCCCCTCAAGGCTTCCTTGCAAAAACAGAAAAAGACTGAATTTAAAAATGAAACTTTCTATAGTGAATTTTAATGAAGACAGTCTAACCATCAAACCAGTTAAATCTTTTCTGCCATTACATTCACAAAATTAAAACCCTCTTTAATTTAATATAATGTATGCCTTTTTATTTCATGATTTAATCTTCATTTATATCAAAACTGCATCTTTTCTTAAACCATCTTGTGCGGTCCATTTTAACAGTATTTTCAGAACTGACAACTTCTAGAAGGTAAGGCAAACAGTAATAATTAAATATTGCAAATTATAGATCAGTTAATTATTAAAAGCAAGTTATATTTCCTTAAACTCTTAAATGACGTTATTATTAGGAAAGGTATAGTGTTAATTTCTTCACAAAGTACATTTTCTGTCTCCATAAACATCGTGTATTCTTCCATATGTATACAATTTTTACACTTAATTCAGAATGATGAAAAATTTTCCTGATTAATGCCAATACTTTATTGACATGAGATAGGAAAGTAATAGCCCATAGCTGGATTTAAAGTTGGATTTATGACATCATTTTGATTGTACACATTAGCTACAATTAGCTGCACCACTCATTCTGAGCCACTAGATGGTGTAAAAAATAAATTAAACCAGTAAAATTTCATTCCATCACCACGAAGTCTAAATATAACTCTGAGAAAGATTAAACAAATTTCTAGGCATGTAACAATCTACGGATTTCTATAATAATTGTACTTTTTAAAAAATCTATCGATCTATAAGATCAGCTCTACTTTGATCTAAAACCAAACCCTTTTGAGCAATTTTTCACTCTCTTCTACTAAAGGCCTTGAGTTCTGAATTTACAGTAAAGCCAACTGCTGTCTTCATTCATATGTTAAATGAATTTATGATACTAACTTATGGCCTATGTTTGCCAAATTTTTGATAAAAACTGAAAGGCCAAGGCCAAGCCAAGTAAAAATTTAGTTTCCAGAGATTACAATGTGAACTTGCCCAGAGCAAAGTGGAGAAGCTAGACCCTTCACAAACTTACACTAACCCCCAAAGCCACCTGACGGCCAACAGCCACAACATCCACCAGTGGCCCAAAATCTGTCCACATTTCATCGAGGGATAGCTAAGTGTTCTTCACTTCACACTCACTAAGATTTACCTGGTGGATTCTACTAGGTGCACAGCTGGGTAAATATGGGCAGCTAATCATTCAGCCAATGCTGATAACGTGCCTTTTAGCATTTAGAAATCCTAGATGGCAGTATGTTCTTTCTATAGGCCGGACCACCACTAACCTTGGCTCTATGATCAGGTCTCACATACAAAATTACAATCTCCACAAAACAGTTTTGGGAGTACCAGAATTACCTTCCCTGGAATCCTAGAACTACAATGCACCTATATGATTACATGTACGATTTCATATTAACAGAAAATGATCTCAAAGGCAATGGTAGGAATGGCGCACGCCTATGGGAATGCTGCTTGCTTCGCAGCCTCTCCTGGAGGTTGGTACTCTGAGGCTTTCAGCAACAAAGACAACCTGATGCAGAAGGAAGACTTGAAGAACAGGTCCGCCTGGGCTCCATGGGTTCCATATTTTACCACAGAAACATAATGGCTATCCGCCATCTATCCCTAGAATCTGAAATTCCGAGTGGAAGCTCATCAACATTTTCATTTTATACACAGTTGCAGCTAAATTGGTGAAAGAAACTGTGAGCTAAGTAAATCTGAGGAATGATGCCAACGCAGTTTGTCCAGAACTGAAGCTGATCAGTTTGGTTCCTATATTAAGTAATTAATTAAAAAAATGTTGTCCTAACTCAGGCAATTACATCTCAATAATAAGCTTAATCCAAGAGTTGTGATATGGTTATCCATAGCTTCTAAGAAGTAAAAATGTCTTTCTTTTAAAAAATCCCACACTAATGAAGAGAGGATTGAGAAATAAAAGACAAATCTTAGGTTTGGGCACCTCAACTAGCAATTACCGCAGCTGGCTATATTTACCTACTAAATATTTTCCCCCAATAATCTACAAGTGGTTATATCTTATTTCTTTTGCATTTCTGGTGCTTAGAATGGGACCTGGCACTTTATAGGTACTTTGTGATGGTTTCAAACTAAACACAGGCAGAGAAGAAGGGAGAGAAAAGGGAGGGAGCAGAGAGGAAAAGAGACAGGGATGGAAGAAGGAAGAAAGGTACAAGCAAGAGAAAAAAACAGAGCAGAAAGCCCTGGTCTGGAAGGTAAGATGCCTGGGTAAGTACAGGCTCTGGCACTTTCTTGACCAGGTTCCCTTACCTGTAAACACAAGATATGGACAGATGACCCCTCACTCAAGGGCTCTGTGATTCGCTGTTACGATTTTATGCACCAGCCAACTAGTGTTAAAATTCAGTAAGTGACCTTATTTCCAAATTCTCTTCTGTATCTAACAATCATATTCTTCCTGCAAAGTCTAAAATATTTCTCTAATCATGAAACCACATTATGTTCCTAGACTTATGATTTATATAACATTGCCACACTTATAAGTACTTTCCATATATCATTTGTTTCTAAAATAGCCTCATAAAGGAGACTGAAGGAAATACTTTTTTATTACCCATATTACAGTAGGAAAAGTTAAAATGTTAAGTTTAAGGGAGTGCACACACATCATCAGAACTGTAATCACAATAAGAAACTTTTAGACTGAAGGATGGAAAGATTTTGAATAATCCAGTATCTTAAAGAGACAGAGACATGATTTTTTAATATATAAAGATGGGTTGGTAGTAATATACTTTGTTATTATGTTAAACTTAAAAAAATTACTTAAACCTGTCTGAATAGAAAAGCATTGCTCTTAAATTGTCGGAACACCCAATGTATTTACATAAAGATGAAAAGCTTGTTCTATAAACACAGTGTTTCCAGTAGTGAATGGCAGACAAAATCAGAATAAGCACACAGAAGAATAAAAAGGAAGAGGAAAGAAAAACATAATAAATAACCTAATACCTTACAATGTTAACTTTCACATAAGTATATTGTTTCTGGAGAAGGCAGTGTGTGGATGTGAGCCAAAGGCTAAAGTGATAGGTAAACACACTGCTAAGTTGAATCCTGTTATCTGATTGTGTTTAAATTTTGATTATATTTCACTTGACAAAATAATTAATTATTGTGAACTCCCGATTGTTAACAAGAACCTAGAAGAATTCCAATTGGCATTTTTCCCCAGTGCTGTAATCCAAACGCACACAAATCTAGCTTTGTATTCACCCTTTACAGTTGTCATTTCGAGTATCTTCTTACCTTGCTAAGAATGTAAATCACATCACCACGTTTAAATGATAACTCATCAGAAACAGCACCTGTGCAGTCCCACAAACCCTGGTAAAAATTGGCGTAGTCAGTGCTTTTATCCCCTAGAAAGAAGAGGAAACATGAGTTAGAGCTTTTATGTAAGAGACCCCCATTTAAAAATGAACCAAGAGAAATGAAGGGGCCACCTCAAAGCACCAAAAGAGTCTGAAAAAGTCAGTCTTGATTCAAAGAACACTAAGAATGTTCTTTGAATCAAGAACATTCTATGACAAGAATCCGACTTCTCACCACCGTCTAATTAAGGAGCATTTTCAAAAAGACCTGATTTTGAATGTCTCTTTTTTCTCTTTCTGCCCCTTTGTTGTTCATCTAAATCCTGTAACTGACATTTTCTCATCAAACCGGCACCTAAGAGTTACTTCCCACTCGTGTTACATAGGAACCTAAGCTCACTTGCGACACACTTTGAAGAAGAGCCCCACACTGCACAATGAGCAATATCCAAGAAATGTGATCAACGTGTTGCGAATAAGCACTTTACAGAATTGGGACACTTCATAAAAATAATAGTAAAGAAGTTAAGGTACAAATCTAACCCAAATTAGAAAATGATTTTTTTTTTTTTAATTCTAAAACCTAAATGTAGTTCAAGAAAGAGGATCAACTGGAAATAATACAAAGGGTAATTCCAGCTCTTATCTTTCGGGACTTTTGTACCCAAAGCCTCTCAAAGTTATTCAAATAATATTTCAACAACTTAGAAACTGCCAATGCTGAAGCTGCGTTTTTCAAGATTTCTGTCAGCCCTGGTTTGGGACATTAGGCTCTGAATAAACATGCAACATGCACTGGAGTTACCAGCTCATCCTTCTAACAGCATAAGCACAATGGATGCGATGTGCTCAAACTGCCTCACAGACCATTAACTGATGGATTATTTAGCGCTCTCCGCTCTGTGATGCCACAATAAACCGGGTAATAAATGCTTTGTCACTTACACAATGTGGGGCTCCTGAAACACGGCACGGAGTTACATACACTGGATGCTTTTGTTACACTGAGAACTGTTTCCTGTTTTTAATTTCATGATAATTGAATTTTGATGAGTTAACGCAAAAAGAATGCAAGCCATATCAATAAGATGTCCGCGTGTTCAGGAACCAGGCAGGACACACACGTGCTGACAACTTCCATCACTGAATGTCCCCTTTGAACTCGGAGGGGACGGCTGTGGGGAGGCACATGCTGGAGCAGCGCTATCGTCTCAGTTTGGTTACGTGGCTCTCAAACAGCAGGCTCCTTGGCAGTTCTGGCACAACTTAGTCAGATTATCATGGCATCAGGGCATTCGTCTTATTACACATGGTTTGTGGTATGGACGAAGTGCTACGTTCATTATTAGAAATTTTAAAAATTCTCTTTAATATTGAAAACGTTTTTTAAAGCCAAAAAGAGAATCTGAATCATAGGGAGTGTGAATATTTAGGAAGGAAGATGTGACTTTTTAATTATACTTTTAAGAAAATAAGCAAGGACTAGAATATACTATCTAGTAAAATCCTCCTATTAAATTGTTTTCTCTTGTTTTCTAAGAATTAAAACAAAGAGAAGGAGGGAGGGAGGGGAATGGGAGTGGGGAGGAAAAAGGGAGGGATGGAGAGAGGGAGACAGAGAGAGAGGAATACCTTATTGACTTCTCCACTCTAGCATTTGAGCACTCATCACGGATACCAGCAGGGATGTGCACAAGCCTGGGAATCCAACCAAGAACTAACAATGCTTGTGGCCACCCTTCATTACATTTCCCCCACAAAGCCTATATTAAGTAAATTCTATAAATGGACACTAGAGGGCACTCTGGCTGGGCGGATCACTCTAAACATTGTCAAATTATTTTTTTTTTTAGAAAAAATTACTTAATAATAAAGTGACTGATTTCCTTTAAAAACCACTTATTTAGACAAATAGAGATTTAGAAGTTGAAACATCCTAGTCAGACTGAATCAACTGCTAAATGGGTCAGATGTTGCGCCCCACGCAGTCCGTCAGTGTCAGTTTAAAGTCTGGGAATTAGAGCAGAGAGAGAGGATGCCATCATTTCAAATGCACGGCCCTCCCCCGCAGTCGCTGGCCAGGAGGTAAAAGGATCTGCATAGTTGAGGCTCCTGTGTGCTCCCCATGCTGCTCAGCCTTAGGCTTGATCTGAAAAGGCTGAAGAACAAAACTTGGGCGAAAAAGTAGAGTAGAAGTTGTGGCTTGGCTAGGGCGGCATCCCAGTGGCCTCCTCCGCTGTCCAGCCTGCTGCTCGCTGTTTCCTTTTTCAGATCCTCTCACAATAGTTTCTCATGCAATAGATTTTCAAGAGGTTTGGGGAAGGAAGAAAGGAAAAGAGAAGTATATGATGATTTCTAATGCATAATAATCCTTATCACTTTGGGGTCTCTCTTCCTCTCGATGCGCTTGGTGAAACTCCCATTAACACTAATGGGAGTTACAGGAGCATATGAGGGGTACAGGACCCCCACCGTGTGCCAAATGCATCTCTCCCTAGATGTGCATCACAAGCGTTTCATTAAATCTCACTGCCTTACAAGGCGACCGAGCTAGCGATGCGGCGGTACTGGGAAAAGGACACATTTTCCACTGTGCTTTCTATAATCTTGATGGTGGTGTTATCCAAAGACCAACCTCATTCCAGTGTCCCATATGTGAGCTCTGGTAAAGAATAATAAGTTGTCTGTGTCATGTGGCTACACGTATACACAATTTACTGTTCTTTCTATTTCAGCATGCTATTTCAGCATAAAGTAGAATCCCAGCGAGGGAGAAAACGTGGAGGAAGTACATGTTTCTTGGCCTTAGTCTCCACAGGAAAGTAACGTGATGATTCTTGGTATAAATTCTAGACAAAAAATTAGGAATTATCTTGTTCCTTAGAGAGCAGTGAGCTCCTCTGTCTTACTTTTTAAAATTTTAAGTGTGGCTGAACGTACACCAAAAAATTACGCACAGATGTGGCCTCAGAAGCACAGTGGCTTCCCAAAAGTTAACACTGTTCGCCTACGCACTGAGAAAATAATCCATGTGAAGTACGTTTCTAAAAAATACTGAGGCATGGCATGAAGCATAACATCATACACCACAGATAAGCATATGTTCTAAGTACAAATTAAGCCTGTTGTCTTTACAGCATAGATTTTCTCATTTTCTTATTCTATCCACATCATGATCTATGTTTTCAAAATGACAAAAAAATCAACAATGTTTCTTGTCCTGAGAGGCATGAATGATTAAAAAAAGAAGGAAAAAAATTTAAATTAGTCAGCCTGTGACAGATTTAAACAATAGACTTGCTTCTGCTTTTTTTAAAAAATACAAAAACAGATCACTGGGCAATAATAAAATTACTATGAAAATATAAACTAAACACTGGAGATACTTTTGCAAAAATGCAAAGGTTTTGAAAATGATGACAATGGGTGAAATATACAACAATAAAATAATGGAGAATCTCTCATTCGGTAGTGTTATAGGTTTAAAAACTATTTTAGAAAGGTAAGCATATTGTACAATGTTAAAAAAAATGAAATGGAATCTTTATTATAAATAAAACATATTCAAGATATATAAGCTTGAACATGAAAGAACTTGTAAGAAATCCAAGATTAATTTTGTTTTTGCTTACGTATTTTACATTAGTCTGATTTTTTTTAAAGTAAAATCAGTCAATGTGAAAAATATGTAACATTCTTGAGTAAGGTTAGAAGTTCACATCATGTGATGCTCAGCAAGATAGTAATACCCTTGTCAACTCTCTGCCCCGCACAGCAAACAAACTTCTAGTGTTACATCTTTGACAGCCTGGGGAGGGCAAAGGTCACTGCTATGCAAAAGCGTTAAAACTATTGCTTGAAAAGAATTTCATGTCACGAAAGATAAGAATTATTGCAGTGCTAATTTATAGCTATTGCATGAAAAGCTAGATCTATTTAATGCATTCCTCTGAGAAACCTGACTTTTTTTCCCCTTCCCTCAAAGGCAAAAATTTAGGAGACAGTCACTATAAAAGGGTTTTTGGAAAATACAATTGCTTTAAGACAAAATACTTAAATTTGTGGAAAGCATATCTATATGTGTCTACGTTCTACACCTGCATGGAAATTTTTAAAAAGAAAGCTATATGCTTTTGGCAGGAGCTTATGACACATAATAAAACATATACACTTAAATTACTAGTGAACATCATCCTCAAGGTTTCACTCCGCTGGAGTGTTTTATAGCTGCATTTTACAGGGCCTGAGTGCTAACATCTAATGACTCCATCCTCACTTCCTTTCTGAAAAAAGCAAACCAAAACCTTTTGCAGCAACCTGCTCCTGCTTTCCTGTCCAGGTCCGGAAATCAGGCCTCTGTTTCCTTTCCACATGTCACAGTAGGAAGGACTCTGGAAAGCCACTTCCTGAACACACACTTCTTGTCCACCCTGCCTCTGACAGCTTGAAAGAGTGATGTATGGACGTATCAGAGAGGGGAAGGTGACCCCCAGCTCCAGCTCTTTGCAGGACATGGGATGATATGGCAGACCTTGCCCCAGCTGACATGAGGCTACGAAGAGGGGTGAAGTCCTGATAAGAAGGCAGTCCTCGTCTTTCCGTGTAAAATAATTGTCGGTTTATCAAAACTCACCTCGTGCTTACTCTACAGATATGGTTTATCTCCTGTTATTTGGAAATAACAATCAGCAAGAAAAGTTGAGCGTATCGTGCGATTTTGTCCGTAGCATGGGTAGTTATTTTTTCAGTCTCAGTCACAATTAGTACGTGGGGCAATGCGCCAAGTGGAAATGGATACGGGGACTATCCTTCCTGGACTTGTAGGCCTCCCGCGTCCTTTTCCCATTTTTAAGCTGCTGTCACTGGACCCTGGCATTTCTTACCCAATTCATTTGCTTTCCGTGTTAATCATATGCAATGAAGATATGCATGGCCAACATTTAAACAGGCTGCAGATCAATTAGCGGTCTTAAGTTTATCTGATTTTTATCAAAGAAGACAGAGCTGTGGGTCGATTGTCAGAGCTTGTGTCAAGTTGACCTTTTCAGAGATGTCTACATTGCCAGTCCCCTGGGCAACTTGTTGTCCCCTGTTAGTATCTGAATGGCAGAAGTCTGTTCTGCTCAAGCACAAAGTATACACAGATGTCTATATTACATTCTTATAGGTTTGACAGCAACTGCATGTTGTATCTATAAACTGTCCTTTAGCAGTGACACTTCCTCAATGATGATAAGCTAATTTATGCAACTAAATCTCCTTTGTGCAGAAATGAAAGCTAATTGAGTCATTACAAAGTAATTCAGGAAGGAATACCTTGTATAAATTGGCTTACTTTATAAATCCTTCTCAAGTGGTTTTCATGCATCCTAAATGGGGCTAAGCAGTTTATCAGCCGGAAGATACCTGCACTGGAGCAGCCAGCTTTGGGGAGCTGCGTCGATGTCTGCGGAGCGGTAAGAAAGTGAACAAAACCAAAATAAGCTTCCCCGGGACGCCGCGCAATTCACTACCTGCGGTGTGATGAGCACTGTCTTGACTCATCTTCCTTTGTTCCTCCACCTTCCCGGGAGCGCTGTCCTCTTCCTCTTCTGCAAGTAAAACACACACGCAGCACGCTGAAGGGTTTCCTCTGAGATAACACAGTACTCCCCATCTTAACAGCAAAACTAGAAGTTGGTAACACATAAAGATTCCCTTCCAAAGAAGGAAACCACTCACCATTCACATTCCTTTGTCAATAACCTAGAGCTGAACAAATAAACCTCTAGCAATTTCCAAATAGCAACCTTACCAGCTGGCTTAATAAAATGTAAGATATGTACTAGTGCTTCACATGTGTTGTTTTACATCCTTGTAGAGACTGATCTGGGACAATCTCAGATCCAGAAAAGCCCGAATGTCCAGTAAAACGATGGCCAGAACTACACAGACGGACCACGTTACACTGTGGCAGGAGGACCTTGCACAAAACTATGGTCCCTAAAACATCAGTGTTCTAGCAAAAAGAAAGCGTGTAATATAAAATATAGTCTCTTATTGAGTATCAGAGACTTCGTAGGCTGACTCACTCAATCTTCACAGGAGAACGCTGGAAGGATCCTTACCCTTCAAGATAACCGCCCCGCCCCACAATTACACTGAGAACCTACTATGTGTGGTACACTATAGCAGATGTATAGATTTCATAGTTAAATAATTTTTAAATCCTCATTTAACAGGCGAGTACGTTGAGAATTGAAAATGCAAAGCAGTTTCCAATTTTTGTCATTCACACTCAGGTTCATGATTATACAGTCCATGTTCCTTAGCCCACATACATTAAGTGTCTTACCTATATTATTTACATACTTTCCCATCACATTCCTTCTCCAAGTTACAGGAAGAAATACAGTAAGATTAAGGAGAACAGTTTTTGACGGAGTCAAAAGACTGATTCTTTTACAACAAAGAAACACTTATTATATTACCACTTTCCTCACCTAGGGATATATAAAATGTAGAAATACTTAAGGCAGCACATATGAATGAAATGGTATGCCAAAGGAACACTGGGTTCAAAAGGAAACACAGTTTCAAGAAAAATCCAGAACTCTAAAGATAATTATGCTAAATATATACATACAGCTATTATGACTACTAAATAATTCGACCAATAAATCTTCATTGAGTGTTGACTACATGTAAAAGAGAGACTCTACCAAGGAGGCAAGGACAGTAGGGAGCTTCTGCCGTCAGGAAGCTGACAGCCTAGAGGGACAGAAGACAGACTCTAAAGGAAAATGGGATAAGGGCCTAAAACCTGGCGTGCGAGGCCCGGGCATGGAGTGCAGAGAAGAAACCACCCGACAGGGAATACCACGAAGGCCCTGAGAGATGGCGAGAATCTGAACAAGCGGAGACGGGAAGGAGAAAATTTCCAGACAGAGGGAGCTTCCCCGACAGAAGAGCAAGGTGCCGCCACACTCCTTTTAGCTCAAGAACGTGGAACCCAGAGGGAGAGAGCGGGGGAGGGGGGGGGATGCTGGTAGTCTGGGCCAGTTGTCGTTGAAGGGCACTGCATATCCTGCTGTGGACTTTGGGCTTTTATTTGATGGGCTTTGCAAGTCCCAGAAGACTTATGAGCGGAGAAAGGGCAGGACTGAAATTATGGCCGAGGAAGGCTCATCTGCTCCCGCCGTGTCAGATCCTAGAAGGGGACCTGGGGAGAGAGACACGTGGAGTCTGGCTGAAGGGGAAGGAAGCCCTGAGCTGAAGGGGCAGAGGAAGTGGAAAGGAGACAGTCGTGAGAGGTAAAGGAACTGGAATTGATAAACTCTGTGCCTGACTGGATGGGGAGATTAAGCAGCAGGGAGAACAACCAAGGATGACTGAGGTTTTGAGCTTAGTTAAGTGAGCGCTGGGAACATCGTTACTAAAAAAGAGAGTAGCAGAGATAAGCCATTTTGCTGAGGAAACACAAGCAGTTGTGTTTCTGGCACGAGAGGCTGAATGCACTGGGGGGCAGCCCAGAGGAAATGTCCAGGGCCGACTGGAAAGGCTGGTAGAGCTCAGGACTGCACATGCAAATTTAGAAGGCTCACGCAAATTTTAAAGTGGTGATTAATAAAAGTCAACATTTAAGTCAAGCTTGGAGGTTATTAAGCTTATAAGACAAACACAACTGTTTCAAATTTTTATAATTCAATTCAAACAAAATAATGAAAAGCTCCAATATAAGAGCTGGAAATATTTGATAATTTGTATATATTGAGTTGAACCTAACACTGTCAATTTAATATGGTTTAGTCAAAGGGTAATTAATACATAAAAGACCTCATAAAAAATCTGATCCTAATCCTCTCTTTTCTCTTCATCAACAGTTAGCTCGCTATGCCAAACCTCAAGGCCGAGCTATCATACACAGGCTAACAGGGTGTTTTCATCAAAATTAAGGACATTTACAGTCATTTTGTCTAACCTACTCATTTTACAGATAGTTAATATTTTAAAAGGTAAAAGAGGAAACTCTCTCTTACTTTTCACACTTGCATTTTCCCCAGTACTCCCTCTTTTACAATTTGGTCGTAAGTGCAATCAATAGTAAGAAGTAAATTCAAAAATAGTTAAGAGCACTTGTCCTTAAGTCAAAGGCCATAACCTCATCAATATAAGGAGCAGTATTCTTGGCTCTTAAGAAGAGACTTTGGGATTTAGACTCGCCACCCAAAGTCATTGTCAAGATATCAAACTAATATAACAATTAAATGAAAAAACTTGGCTCTTGGCAAAGTTAACAAGTTAGAATTTATTACTGTGAATTTATTCTTATTGTATTAAAATTTAAGTGCCTTAATATGCACAGTGTATTCTTAAATTACCAGAATATTAAAATATTTACTTAAGTATCAATATTTACCACGAGTACCCAAATTGAAAGCCACATGAGACGCTTAATAAGCAGTATTTTGGAGGATGAGATGCTCATTAAAATCACTTTGTTTCTCCATTTCAAACCTAGTGCTGATATTTTTAGGTCAAAGCCTTCTGTGTTCCATACATCAATTTTTTCTTAACAATGTTTAAACAACTCATTTTATCTTGTGCTAACAATACAAATAGCTTCCACAAAAAAGACAACAAAGTCAAATCTGGGTGTGTGTGTGTGTGTGTGTTTTAATCTTAGGAGAAAAAAACTCAGACTGAATCTTGAATAAAATGCGGTATAAGGGAGATGTTAAATAAACAATGAGTGAAGAAATGGATTCAAAAATCATGAAAATAAATTCTATTATATTCACTTATAAACAGAGCAAACCTCTCTATACCACTCAAAAATATATGTTAGGACAAGTGATTAAGATTCTAGGTAATAATCACCTTCACAATATATTAGAAATGGAAACACGTGTTCTATTTAGGTTTATTGTTAAACATTTTATTTTGGTGTTGAGGCATTATGTCATTATACAGTACTAATTAATACCCTAAATAGTCAATGTTTGCAGGTTAATATATTCCATTCAACATTTTAATAACAGTAAACAAAAACAGTTCAGCTATGCAGTAAAATCCATCAAGCCACACAGATGGTTATAAGGTTTTCATTATGTGGTTTCCATAGCAATCATATTGCAAATCTGGAAGCTTCTTGCAAATAAGCAGCTTGTATTTACATGCCTCTCAGTTGCAGCACAAACTCCTCAACATGTGAAGTTATTATTCCAATCACACATTGTTACAGGGATCATCAGGAGGGTTTTTTTAAAAATCAGACAAGATGAAAATAATAGTAAAGTAAAAATGCAGAATATAGTTCAAATACAGTTACACATTTAGTAAACCAATCAATGAGTATCAGAAATGTTCCGGTAGTCACTGAAAGGTTTCGACATTAAAGCCTGTCAAAAATATAAAACTTCCAGGAGCAATCATATCTGATAGAGTCTAAAAGCTTAAACTCTACCCTCACTCATCTTTTTAGTGCATCCTGAGCCTTTTACTAGGATGATGACCATCGGAGGAAGTGCTTACTGAGGAAAAACTCAAGACCCTTTTTTTCCTGCTAGATTAATCAATTTAATTTACAGATTGATCTAGTTCATAACAGATAGATTATTACCCTCGTAAGAATCACAAATCTGCCTAACTATGTACATTTCACAAAATGGCTATTTCCGGTTTACTAATTTTTTAAAGAATAAACAACAATAACAACAAAAACTAAGCAAATGACACATGTAACTGACATTGCTTGAAAAAGACTCAGGACAGTTTGTTAGGACCAAACCAGGGGATGTGACGTTCACGTCAGGGCTGAGGCCTGATTTTTTACAATAATTTTATTGAATTTATTGGGGTGACATTGGTTAACAGAATTATACAGGTTTCAGGTGTACCGTTCTACAGCACATCATCTGTGTATTGTATTGTGTGTTCACCGCCCCAAGTCAAGTCTCCTTCCGTCACCATCTCTCCCCTCTTTACCCTCTTCTACCCCTGCCTTTCCCTCTGGTCCTCACCACACTGTTTTCTGTGTCTATGAGTTTTTATGTCATTTTTTTTTTTTTTTTGCTTAATTTCTTCCTTTTTTCCACTCAGCCCCCCACCTCCCTGTGCTCTGACAGCTGCCATTCTGTTCTCTGTATCTGTGAGTCTGTTTCTATTTTATCATGTCGCCAGGGAGACCAGGACAGCAGGAGAAGAAAATCTTTGACTCACACAATTACTACCTTTCTCACTAAATACCTTTAGAAAAGAGATCTACTGAATTACAGTGTATTTTAAAAGACATAAAACACAGAATCAAAAGTTACACTCTGAATTAAAGCTTGGGTTTAGATCTCAACCTGTCCCAGGCTTCATTGATTATGTGGCCATATATTTGACTTAACAAGTTAATAGTTATTGCTTAAATGTTCATACTAGATCCATTATATGACCAAATCCTCATAACAATTCTATAATGTAATAATAGGTACCTTTACCATCATTTTGTGGATGCAAAAATAAAATTTACCGAGCGTGAATAACTTGGCCAGGTTCACGTATCCGGTTGGAACAAGAGCTGAGACTTCAACTTGAACATGTGCCCCTAAAGCCCTAGCTCTAAGTCATAGTGCCACTTCCTTGATTTTCGTTAAAATCTGCGGTTTACAGATAGATTGTTTTCTAAATTTTCATTCGAATATTGGCTGTTTGCAAACATGGAAAACATTTTCACATAAATGGGTAAATTCTATCCTACCACAGCATGGTACTTGAAGTACATCTTAGGTTAAACGATCCTTTTAGAGACGCATTTGGAAACAGAATTTCAAGTCGGGATGCCCCAAACCCGCATCTTCTCTCTATTCCCCCGGCTCTCCCTCCCCACATCTAATGTTCCACGGGCTGAAATGCCCTAAAGCCCGAGCACAGTACTTGATGTTCTCTAAATGTCTCTAATGCAAGCTCATAATTGAAAATGGGTTTATTTTTAGGCCAGCCAGCTTCTCTTTCTCACTTAACTTCAATATGGAAAACATGTTTAAATGTAGATGGCTAAGTTGAGTCTTCCCACAAACCAAGATCTGAAAGTTCAGCTACATTTCAGAGCAACGGGCTGCCCCAATTTCATCAAGGGTCCAGGTCTGGGGTGCTGCAAGCAAGATGTCCCCGGGCGGGAGAAGATGGGAACCGAAGACCCTCTGGCTAGTCCAAGCGGTGCTATGGAAAAGAGGGGGGGATGCAGGAAAGATTTACACAAATGGTACCTCCCCCTGTTCTTCCTTAAGACCTGGTACAAGCTAGGAAGCTGCTGGAAGGGTTGGAAGAATGGAAGAACAAAGTGAAGGTGGTACAGACGAAGGAATTCAAAATTCTGACGATAACGAAAAGTGAGTTCCTTAAGGGCCGGTAACCCCTGCTCTGCTGGTAATTTCAAATACGACACTTCTAAAGAATTTTTCTATCTTTAATGGACTGACATATCTTACAGCAATAATAAATATACTTTTGTAAAGATAAAAGCATGTGCCTTTTAGTATTATCGAAACTTCAAAAAAACCCCCAAAAGATAAACATGACTGAAATGACATATTTAGAGTCACGTTTACTCTTCTGGAAATTAGGCAAACTGGGGCCTATCGTTAAGGTTCTACTTACTCCTGTAACCTTGACACCGTTTCTAATTCTCAGCGTCATCGTTGTAAGGTGGAAAGAATGTCTGTCCCTTGAACAGGATTTGGGGAGGACAATGAGATAATCACATTTTGCAGGAGAAAAAAAGTGCACAATGAGAATGCACTATCAAGTTAATTACTGTAAGAGCTAGGTGCTTTGCACAACCATCTATTAACTTAACAACCAAGAAGGTCAATGTAATGTAAAAGGCAACAAAATAAGCAATAGTTGTTTAATCATACAATCTAATTTTCAGCGTTGACATTCATTCTTGTAGGGTTTACCACTGCATTTCAAAAGCAAAAAGATGTCACTACATTTCTGTACTATATTAAAATTAATAATTTGTGCACAATTCTGAAAGTACAAAAATAATGATTTTTCTTTTGCACACATGAAACTTGTTAACATCAGGCTGGGATTTGGGGGAAAAATAAAATTCAAGCAAGGATCTCATTTGATAGCATCAGGGGAAAAACTTGGAAGAAACCTCAGATATTACCCCCTTCTTTTGTTTAAAGGAGAAGCGAGCAGGGGCTGTCGAGTGACTTGGCCAATGCACCTTGCCCCCTGCTCCTCTCTCCCTGCACTTCCGTCTGTGAAACACGCACTGTAGACATTTCTGAACGAGCCTGCTGCTGCCCTAGAGATACTTGTCTATTCAGGAGAAGTCTTAGACTTGACCACCTAAAGGCAATTACAACAGGCAAAGAAAGCACATAAAGGGGAAAGCAAAGAAAGCAAAGAAAGGGCTGAATGTAATTTCAGCTCCTTGATAGTTAAGGAGTAGTTACATTTATACAGTCCTAAAATTATTTCGGCCCTCTGAAGGCAACCATAAGGTTGATGTGGCCCCCCATGAGAATGAGTTTGACACCCTGAGCTAGAATCTGTCAGAAGCAACCGTGAGTCAGAAAATGATCCCACTCCTAAGAAGTACTGGGCAAAGGGAAATTATGACATGTGGCTCCTTCTTGTCCCGGTGTATCATAATCACTGTCTATTACAATACAAAATTCTTGTAACTATTCTTTAAAGATCAAAGTCTTAGCTTTTTATTTAAAATCGATAATTTCTGCAGAATGATAATTCTTTTAACCCAAGAAAGTCCAAATTAAACTACTTCTCAGTTATAGTAACCGCTAGATGGTTATAGGAACCGGTAACCAGCTAGATGGCTGTGGATGTCTGGCACAATTATAGTTTGCCACATGTAAGTTCATTTTTAAAATTTAAATTAACCTTTTCCATATTATTCTTGTTATAAAAACAGTATCTGTTCATTGTTGGAAGTCAGAAAATAGAGGTAAGAAAAAAATAAAAATGTTTAAAAATTATCCAAGACCTACCCATCTGTCACCACCATTAATGTCTCCTTTCCGGAACCTTTATTCAGTTTCTGTTTTTTCTTTATTCTCATTTTAAATAAGAATATCCCAAATGTACAGGGACTTCATTATAAACTGTTCTGAATCCTTCTTTAGAAAGTAAAATATGTCATCTCAACTTAGGTTTTGATTCATTTTAAAGTTTAATCTGTAAAAAAAAATACCATCTAATCATAAGCAGGTTGTGTGAAGATCATTTCATTGTGACATGGCTGTAGTATGAGCATCTACGACTGCCTACGATATACCCTTAGGAGAGAAGCAGATGCACAGATGCCAAGCTCAGTTGTTTCCAGCTCTCTCTCTCACCTCCATTTGTTTATGCAAAAACACTCCTCCCCTTCACAGGCAGTGCGCCTTCCCCTCATTGTCCAGAATGGAACCAATAATGGGGACATCACCCTTTATTGGTTCCGTATACCTGGCACCTGCAGTGGTTTCTTTTCGAGGGCTGGAGGGTCTAGGAGATCAAAACTATTTTCATCATAAAATTAAGATGTTTGCCTTTTTCATCGTGTTAACATTTGCACTGATGCTGCAATGCAATGATGGGTAAGCTGCTGACACCTCAGCATAAATCAACACAGTGGAACCAAACTGTCACTGTGTTCTTCACCACCTTGCACTGAAAACAAACAAACAAGCCAATTTCAACTAAAAATATCCTCGATGAAGGAGCAAAAAATTCTCATTTTCATTTAGGGAAACCCTGAGTACACGTCTTTTTCACATTCTGTGTGATAAAACGGAAGGACACATAAAGCGCTTGTGCCGCATCCCCAGATGTGCCAGAGGACGGATGGCAAGCCTACCAGCGGCTTCCCCGGGGAACAACACCATTTTTACGTGAAAGAGTAACTGACGAACTACGCTTATTCAGCCCCAGGAATGTGGCAGATATTTCTCAAAAATGAACTAAGCGAGCTTCTTATTTGAAAGAAAACAACAGACAGTTGTTTATTGCCAATGATCACATTTGAGCCTTCAAGTAAAAATTAGAACTGCGGAGACTTCCATCTGCCACTGCGAGCTTGGCAGCTCCCCAGCATTTAAAGACTTCTCTGAAGAGACTGGTGGTGCTACCAGTGAGTGTGCTTTTTCAATTGTGTCAACATTTGGGAGGTCTGCACAATGTAGTGAACCAGTATTTTCCAACCGGCCAATGATGTTACAAAAACACACACGGGTGAAGGATCCATTCAATGTGCAAGACAGACCCACAGGTATTATTGTAACAGAGTGTGGAAGTTCACCGACATGGTTTTGGACTCCTTTTTTACCCCTTGTGAAGTTTAAGTACAGTATCAATGAAGGTTATGCATAAAAGCCTCCAAAAACTATTAAAATGCTCCCCTTTTCCTACTACATATTTGTACGAGGCTGGATTTTCTTCATGTACTGACTGTACTTAAATTAAAACAGCAGAGTGAGTGCAGAAGCGAAGATAGAGTCTCAGTGCCTTCTGTGAAGACACACATTTGCAAGATCTGCAAAAATGAAAACCATGCTCCTCTTCTTACAGATATTTTGGGAAAATATAGTTATTTTCCCTAAAGATACATTATTTATGTTCACATGCAATGGGTTTATCATCGTAATTTTAATTCATTACTAAATATTGAAAATATTTTTCAGTTTTAATTTCTGATATAGTAAATCCTCAGAGGTGTAGCCCACCTAAACGAAAGCTTTTTGGGGTTCTCGGTAATTTTTAGGATTGTAAAGGGCTCCTGAGAACAAAAAGTTTGAGAACCATTGTGCTGTACTTTCTAGAGTAGTTTAGTTAAATATCTAAACATTGCTGATCTGCAACGTGAAAACACTGATACCCTGCCAGCCCACAACACTGGTAATTACTTTATATTCCCAAAGCGCACACTCTCAGCAATGAATTGCATTACACTGTTGACTCATATCGAGCTGTTGACCAAAATCCTTGTGTTTTTCCCATTTGCTGAGCCAAATCTTTCCCTTCTCATACTTATGCAGCTAGATTTTTGGAGCAAGTGTGATAGTCTATCACATTTCACCTTGTAAAGAGTTGATCCATGATTTAGGTCTTTTGAGAGCATTGCCTGCATAACTTCATCCAAGGCATTGATTAATATGATGACATGACAATACTGAGAATTAAGCCGAAGGCATTCGCAAAATCAATTAATCAACACCCTTAGGGCACAGCTGTATAATCAGTTACCCAATGGTCTTTATGTCTATAAAACTTTCATGAGAATCCTGGCCAAATGACTTACTGAAGTCCAGTTATGTGTGTGTCATTTCCTTTGAACGCACGTTGGCTTCTGTAATTGTTATTTCTTCTTCTACATAATATAAAGGACTCTTTGACACCTTATTTGGTAGCTTCTCTGGAGTTTACTTCAAAGTTCCCAAACAGTCTAGAAATTGCAGAATCCACGTCCACTGGTTAATATGGTGCTCCTCCCAGATGCCCCCTTCAGGGCCAACTCAGCCGTCCCCCAACTGCGGGGACTCAGATTGCTGCTGGCTCACAGCTGCGTCCCTCCCTAGAAATTGCCCTTGGCTGCAGGAAATTGCCTCAGTAAGGTCACACCCCTCCCAGAGGACAGCCTGGAGCCAATGATTAGTTGGCGTGGGGATATAAAGACAGGCCCCTTTGCCTCAATTTGGCACAACCCTGAAGACTCATCCCAGTCTCCTGGCTCCCGAGAGAAAGTTCAGCTAAGGCCTCAGTCACAGCTGCATTGTGGGTCAGCTTCTCAGGTTCAGTTCTACCTTCCTCACTTTCACACAAGGGTATCTCCCAACATCACTCACCAACAAATCTTTTACATACATCCGTCTCAGAGTTCCCTGCTTCAGGGAACCCAATTTAAGATGCTACAGCTTTCTACTGTTTTTGAAAAGTTCACAGTTCAATTGCTAGACCACATACCCACTTCTAACATCTCTTTCATCCTCCATGTTTCCCTCAAAATCAGGGACAGCAGTTCAGTGGCTTCATTTACAAGTTGTGTTGTGATGTAGTCTTATCTGGGCCAGAAGACAGACAATTCCTACTCATCTTTAAGACATGGCTCAAATGTTCTCCAGTTTGCAATGCTTTTCCCAAACCTCCCCGCCCCCACACAGCTGGCCACTCGTCCCTTCACGCTCGGACAGCCTCGGTACAGGCCTCATTATTCTTCTCATGGAGTCGGCCTACTTTCCCTCCAAGTGTGAATTCCCTGTGTGTTTATGGTGCACAGCTTAACACATGCTGGAACAGAAAAGTGTTTCCCATGAATTTTTCTTGAGTGAAAACTAAATGGATTTTGGCTAGCGAGGTATTATGTTAGAATCTCTTTGCTCATCCTGGGCTTCTATCACTAAGTCTTATCAGTTGGAGGATAATTCTTGACAGAAAAAGTGCAAATAAAATAGAAACTGAATTGCTTTATTTGAATCACTGCCCCTAGTGAATTTCAAAAACAAACAAAACCACATAGCAATTGTACACCCTTTGTTGTACTTAGCACACTTTGCAAATTTCAGCTACTTTCATAAGCTCTTTGGTTATCTTGGCCATTTCATGGTTAATATATGGCTCTTTAAAGTTGCATTCATTGGATAGATTCTGGCACAAGAACAGTGATATTTTCTAGTTTATCTCCCCTTTTTCCTCATTGGAATCATTTGAGGTTAAGTGGTATTTTTAAATACTTGTTTGTCTTTAATACTACACATTTGTGCCTATTCTCTATCTAAATTTTCTAAAATATGCCTTCTTCCTAAAGTCTAGGCAATTATGTCTGGCTGGTGGCCAGTTTTTCCCTCATTGGCCATGACGGATTCTAGGTAGACAACTGCTTTTGTCTAATATTTTCCACAATTAAATCTGGATATAACAGCAGTTTCCCTATTTATTTCCTAGATCCTTTGGCCTCATTCATTTTTTAATATGCTACTTCCATGTATAAACTATATCTGAAGAAAAAAGATGAAATGGTAATGACTATTTATTGCTTTTTCTTTCTCTCCATATTCTTAGTGTCAGTTCCTCTTAGTTAAAGATTCCTAGTTGCTAAATCCTAGAAAAACCAACCACCCTGACTCCTGGTTGTGTGTGTCTCAGCCAGAGGAGCTGAGGGTTGGAGTGACTCTCTGTGACTCAGTATCTGTACTCACTTGGTTGTCTCCGAAAGCAATACTGTACCACCTGCTTAGAAGCCCTAAATCCAAGGAATGGAAGGGAATGAGCACAAAGTATTGAATATTTAATATTTATACAGCAATTATCAAGTAACAGCCCCACTTGTATTTTCTATTACCACCACGTGGTCCCTCTGCAATACATAACTTCCAGTTTGGGACTAGATGTTATGAGCTACATCAATATCCCTGGCATGGCCCCATGACGCGTTGTTTACCAAGAGTACTGGGGTTCAGACTTCAGCAGGCATCCGAATCGTCTGAAAGGCTGGTTTAAACCCAGACTGCTGGGCCTCATGGATAGTTTCTGATTCGGTGGATTTGGTGCAGGGGCGGGGTTTGTGGGGGGGAAGGCAGCACAAGGGTGTGCGTTTCTAACTAGTTCCCACCCATGCTGCTGGTCCTGGGACCAAACTTGGAGAATGACTGACCCAAAGCCTTATCTTCTCAGGATTTCTTTTGCATAAGGTTTCAGGTGGTTTGTATTCTATCATTGTCTGAATGTAAGTTAATTAGAACATCGCATCTTCGAATGTCACTTGCCTTTTAAGTATCAAAATATAGGTGTACCTCCCCAAATAATCCTTTAATCCCAAAAGATACAATAGAGCTACAGAAATGCAAATAAAACTCATACTCCAGAAGTTCATATTACCCTCTTTTACTAGCTGTAAAACACGGACAAGCTAATTAAACTCTCCGAACCTCAATTTTCAATCTAGAAAACAGAAACACAAGATATACTTTAGAGCATTATCGTGAGGGTAAAATGAGTGAAGTAGCCAATATGAGGCCCAGTGCATTGAAGATTTTATAGTAATAGTGATTACAATAGTAACCTGAAGATTTACTCTGTACTGGGCACCATGCCGGCCACTATGCTCATAAATCTCATTTAATCCTCAAAACCCTGTGGGGAAGGTTATTGATCTTATTCCCATCCTGAAGATGAAGAAACGGAGGCACAGAAACACCTAAGTAGCTTGCTCAGCACATCACAGCTATAAGAAGTAGTGTCAGGATTTGAACCCAGGCAGTCTGCCTCCAGAGCCCACGCTGTGAATGCACTACACTTTTTCTTCAATGCAAGACCTTGTATAGATCACTTGTTTCTGTATTAGTTATTAACCAAACAGCACTTGAACCTACTGCCATAACAGGCAACTTATGAGAAAGTTAATATTCATGACATCATATTGACATATATTCTTATTTTTAACAGTCTTCAATGACAAAATAACTTGGCTTACTATGACACTCTAAAAAAAATTGCTCCCTTGAAAAATAGTGTGCGTGGCAGAAAAACAGGAGAAGAGCCATGTTCGTAATGGCTGCAGAAAGTGAAAAGCTTGGCATTTGCCCCCTCCATTTTTCTTTCAGTTGGAAGGCAGCTTGCAAATGGAAAAATCATCTCCCATCACCTCCCTCTCAGAGACTGAATATGATGAAAAGACAGAAGAAGGCCAAGCCCGGAAGCAAGCAGAGCCGAGAGCAGCTTCCGTCCTAGCCAGGAGCCTAAGAAGATGGATTAATCCTAAAGAAGACAGCTATGGGTCCTCACCAGATTTGACTGCGGTGAGACATGAAAAATGCAGCGAATCAAAGCACTTATATAACACAAAGAATGGCACTCTCAAAATACAAGTATCTCTCTACCTACTTTCAAAATTATGATTTTAAGGCACTTTCAATTCTAAGGTAAGAGGTTTTTTTTTGACACGCAGACAAATTTACAATAAAATATGTTATAGTTATAGAAAACGAGAAATTAAAATATGGTGTAGAAAAGGAAAGATCCTCTAGAGCTAGGGTGTTTTTGTAGAAAGAAGCTTCCAAAGAGAAGCAAGGTAGAAGGGAAGGCTAGACATCCAAAGCTCATTTGATGGAGGTCTCGGTCTTCACTCCTGCAAAACAGTATCTGATGTTCTTCAAAGTTCACAAGAACAAAAATTTGAGCTTAAAAACAACACACTTGCTCAGCTTTTGCCCCCTAAAGGGAAAGGTTGAACTCTCATTGGCAAAGTGCGTCCTACTTGGATTCTAGAAGGAAAGCCAACATAAACAAAATGTCTGCTCTCATGCCGGAGAGCCAGGGTATTTCCAGTGCACGTGGTGGCCAAGCCAGATCTTACCCTTTCGGGGTCTGACCCAGCAGTGTCCCAGCGCAGCAGCAGGAGTGATCCTGCTTGTTCTGGAAAGACACACCCTGCCCCTCCAGGGCCCCAGGGTCTAGGCAGAGTCAGGGTCTGGGTCTCACCTAGCCTATTTTCCAGTATGCCAAAGCGTCCTTGTCTTCTTATCCCCAAACTACAACTATTCGGATTTTTTTAAGTTAAATATGACATTTTATGAGCTTTACTTGGCATTTTTAGTTAACATAAATGTTATGCTATAATTGCATATATTAAAATGCAATTTAAGGTTTACTTCCACCTAATTAAATAATGCAATCACACATGTAAATTTAATGGCATGCCCAAATATAGTACTTAATTAAAGGGTTATTCAGTGTTTATTGTCCTTCTTTAGAGTAAACCATTGATTTAAAGAGAATACATGAAATGACATGTGAACTTTCTTGAACAGTCTAACTCGGAGAATAATGTTAATTATCTGAATGTAGTTTAATTGCACAACTTATTTCTACCTACTCTAGTCAAATAAAAGTAATTCTCAACCAGTTACAGAATTCAGGTAGTTATAAACAATGTTATCACATGATCCTCACTTAGCTTTAGAAAATAATTTCTGGATTGAAATAACTCAAGAAGAAAAATTATCTCAATAGAGTTCGCTTTAGTGCGGAAATATAATACACCACTTGGCGTGTGTCCACAGGAAAAGTCTGGCTCCCAGATGCTTCTCGTCAGCCCACAGTGGACTCGACGATGTTGAAACAACTGACACTGTGCACACACAGCACTGATGACACAGTGACCAAAAACTCAGCAGCAGCCCGTCTCAGGGGCATTTTCATATATTGAAAAGTAATATCAAAACAAAACAAATCACAGACATATTTCACAAACCAAAAGATTCAACTCAATTCAGTTAGGCTTTTTTAAAGTAGATGTCACCAAAATTACGTGAAAGTTTACCAAGAAGATTTGTTATACTACTACAAGAAACACAATGTTTTTTTTTAAATTGTACTAGTGTTCTTGCAAATGAAAAATATAAACTCTAATTGGGTTCCTCTATCCGAAGTCCAACAATAACTCTTTCCAGCCATAGATTGTTTCCGTAGCTCATAACAGTCATACAATTTACATTAACATCTATGATTTCCTAAAAGCCATACATGTTACTAACAACTGTTTTATTAGTTTGAACCAAATTAAATTCCCAATATATTACCCTTTGATCCAAAAACAGTAACTTCCTAAGATTCAAGGGTAATGGGAAACTTCAAAGTTTTGACACAAGGTGGTAGTTTAATTTTCTTAGGTATGTAATGTGTATGTTCATAACTAGCTTACAAGTGTATCATTTACCTGGAATGATACACTTTCTAACGTGAAGGTTCTGAGTAAAATCCTACTGTACTACATTTGAGCATAAACAAAATATTGATAATATTTAATATGAAATCAGCTGTCACAAATGTAGCCAACAGTGAAAAAGCCATGATACAAATAAAATTACTTTGTGTGATTTTTCCCATTTCCAGATGACAAGTTTCTTGGAGATGATATTCTCTCTCTTAATAACAAACAACTTCTGTCATATAATGTTTATGTCATGTAAGTTTTACGAATCAATAGTGCAAAAACTGGTTTGACTTTCTGGGAGACAAAATGACTGATTGGCATACAGAATAAAATATGTTATGTAAATTAGAAAGACTTCATTTGATTGGAATGCCAACCCCTTCTTAAAGATATATTTTCATATAACCACATTAACCTCACTTGACATGACCTCAAATACAAATATGCTTTATTCTTAGTTTATAAAACCAAAGTACACATTTGGATCTGTATGGATCTCTACCTTGATATAACTTGTGAGTAATTCTTCACATATACGTGTCATTTTTCCCTAAATAGTAATAAGTAGCCATTTAGGACAATTTGCTTCATAAATTCAGCATCCATTTAAGATCTCTTCCTTCAAAAACACAACAAAAATCTCTTCCATTCAAGAAGTAATTAATATTAAGAGTATATAGCCCATTAGTACTCAGGAGACAGGAGCATCAGACACCTAGCACAGAGCCTTGCCTATGGTATGTATACAAATTTTTGTTTGACTTGAGTTAAAGTTTCTAAATCAAGCACTTATAATTAAGCTAAGTATTGTAGTGTTTTGCAATCATTGATTACTTATGACTAGAAATTCAACCTCCAGAAATATGGGCAACCCAGCTGAAAGAGAAACGTCTCTTCCCATCATTTACAGGGTGGGGTTGAGGCTGGGGTTTTAACGTCTTCACGGATACAGCAGATATGGCATTGAGCCAATCAGGAGCAGAGAGTTGGAAGTAAGACCCCCACCAGCCCATGGAAGCCACAAGGAAGCTTTTTGTCTTCCCAGGGCTCAGGACCGTGGTGGTCAGAGGGGGAGGGAAAGGGTTTCCTGTGAGAAATCGAAACCCCAAGCCTGAATAAAGTGAGATCCAAATTTATACTATCTTCAAGTGTGCTATTCCCAAGCCAAGGAATTTAACATAAAAATTGTGAAACTCCCGGCTCTGGCAGAAACAAATGCAAACCCCCCCCCCCCTTCAGGAGCATTTGCAGAACCCAGGGCACACTGCACCCCCACTGGGGCAGGAAGAAAACCTGGTACGCTCGCAGCATTTGGGGCTAGCAGAAGAAACGCCCGTGTAAACAGACAATTCCTGTGTGGACAGCCCTGATAGAAGTCAACACAGAATGCTGTTTTTAAGAGCACAGAGGAGAGCTAAGAAATTCAGGAGAAGTCCAAGGAAATAGCCATCTTTATTTTTACAGCATTGCTAAGCTGGACGGTCAAAACACAAATTGCACTAGTCTAGTTCCTTTGCTTTCACACAGCGAAGGACTGATCCTGCACCAGTGTTTTCTGGGGCTTTGGACCACCTGGTTTTTCTTGTATCAAGCCGTGAGGTTTCTTTCTCTACTTCCTCTAGAAAGTCTTTGTTGTTGTTGTTGGGGAAAAGTAGGTTTCAATGTTTAGGGACTTGGCAGTTGGTTTTAAAAGACTTTTTCTTTCCTATTCACTCTTAAATCTTTTCATAAATATAAATTCCCCTCTTTCTCTATAACATGAGTATGCTAGAATCTGGTCTCTTCCATATGTACCATTAGTTTGGTATATCTAAACATTTTTTAAAAGCCTTCATTTAATAAACTCCCTGACTTGAATCATTTCACTTTCATCTTCAGAATGCTCTTGAGATGGGGCTGAGTGGTACCGAATGGTACCAAGTAAACAGATCCTTTCCGGTACCTCAGCAACTGGCACAGACTTGGCTTTGACTTTATCAGTCGCTCTTCAGTCTTTGATAAGTTTTTCAAAACTATTTCTTATTAAGTACTTGTTATATTTTATATTTCTACTTAACAAACTCTGAGTTATATTGGTCAACATGGCATCCCCCAGTGTCTAGCATAAATAACTGATAATTTATTACATGAATAACAATGTGGTTCAAATAACTAAATTACTTATGTAAATGTAGGGCTTTTCTTTTTTCTTTCCTCATTTCACCATTTTATTTCATTTTCTTCACCTTTCCTTTTCAGTTCATTTATTAAAATATTTAATGATCTCTTCAGTACACAGTTCAATTGATGCTGGACTCTTAGAAAATATTAATAAACAGTGAGGTTCAAAATACATATTTAAAGTGCCTAGACATGCATATTTACAGACTTTGAGGTTACTGTCTCTTCCAGCTCTGTCTTAAGCAACACAGGGAGAGATTATATATAAATGACCCTTCCCTTGACTCACGTAATCAAGCTAATACTTGGGAAGAACCGAGATGTCAGGTAGTTTCTCAGAGGAAATGCGGGCTGACCAGGGAAGTGAAATCAGGCTATCTGTGCAGGAGACAGGGTAGCAGGCAGTATGAAGTCAGGCGCAGGATACGTAAGCAGCGGGCTGCAGAAAGGAGCTCGCCTAATTGACGGAAAGGGTGTGGAGTGGAGAAGGGAAATAAAGGGCTTAATGTAAACCGTGGCTGGTACTGGGAGTGAGCAAAGTGAATATTGACCACAGCCTTCCTGTTTTCTAGACCCTTCGATGACTCCTCCATGTCCACTGAATCAAAGCAGTGGCTGGAAAGACACCTTTTAAACCCCTTCCCCTAGCATCTGCCTGATCACTGATTCTTAACCTTTGTTTCACCACCCTTAAAGCTGCTTACACAACCTTGTGTAAGTTTATTTTTGAACATGAAGCTCATTATTTTCCTACTGGTTACATTAAGCACTTTGATATCTGTCCTTGCAGATGTCAGCTTTTAAAAATCATAGTTATGATCTTGTGCTCCTTGGACCTACTTTACCTGGGGTCTTTTATAAATGAGTAGAAGTAAAGGGGAATGTCATTTTCTGGGAAACGTCTTGCTTGAGATGACTAACCTACCATCGGGCACTGGTACCTCAAGTCAGACCTGCTGCTCCCAGTAGGTGATCAACCCTTAACGGCACAAAAGATGGATGACATTGGAGCTTTTCATCACTCACTGTATTCCACTTCATAAGTTTATTTATTGGAGACTATGCTGACTGCAATAGTAATGTTAGAGTTTAACAAAGTTTGGGGAGACCAGCCATACTTCAATGCACCACTGACAGTATATTGTTTAGTACCTCGTTCTTTCAGGATTCTGCAGTAACTGGTGTTATTTGGAAAAGAATCGTCATAAAGAGAGAAAGAGTTTCTCCTAATTTAACTGGCAGGCCACTCTCACTAAAGACTACATTATCCAGGTATTATTTATTAACTTCTTCTGAAAAAGGCATTTGTTTAAATATTCTAGGGGAGGCCATGGAATACAAGGTTTGGTCCCTGTAAATATAAAGTTAAGTTATAAAGATCCATCCATTTGCTTGTTTGCTGAATAATCACAGGAAAAGTAACATATTAACATAAGATTTATAGAACAGTAGATAACAATATAAAAGTGTCACGTCGTGGTGTGTATTAATTTTCAAATGAATGATGCTAATGAAATTCAGAGAAGCAGAGGTCATTTCATGCTGGTGCAGGAAGAAGAGGCTTTTCTGGGGAGACAGGATTTCGTCTGGGCCTAGAGTGTGGAGAGAATCTGGTTAGATGCCGAACTAGGAAGACAGCAGGCCGTACAGATGAAAAGTGTATCCACAAAAATGCAAGGCTGGAAAAGTCTGGGATGCCTGGGGAGAATACATCCGCCTATGAAAACGGAGAGCCGGTGTGGTGTGGTGGGGCCTGGGTGCGAACGGGAGGTTTTGAGCAGCCTGAGGAAGACCTCTGAAGGCCAAAGTAAGGGGTGTGGGCTTCGTCCTGCAGCCGGGGAGAACAAGCCAACACTTGGAGCGGTAAAAAGATATACCTTAAAAAGCTCCTGACATATGTTTTTCTTGAAAATGTTTTCTCTGTTAAATGAAAAAGTATTAATCTGTTTATAAAGAAGGTTTTTTACTATTTTATATATGTTGTCACCTAGCATCAGATGAGACATTCCTAAAAGGGTCAATGCCCAGAGTGATAGAGGGTATGATGCTATAATATTGTATTTAGTATTATACCATAATACTATACTGTACTTAGTATGCCATTTTATATTTATAAAAATATAAATATAATTTATAATATTTTATATTTATAAAAATATTTTATATTTATAAAAATATAAATATTTACTGCACTATACTCAGTAAATACACAAAATATATAAATATACATTTTGTTTCTAATCAAATGACCATAATTTCCACCTACGTGGATTAGAGAAAGTACTACGTTTATAGTAATAGTACACAATGGTGTAATAAATATACAGAATCAACAAGGGCATTTTCATGTTTCTTATGGGTGACTATCAAGGTTCCCTCCTTATATATAAAGGGTGATTTCAATAGGTATAGATAGGGAAAATATGGCCAAGGGGTATCATAACACTTACAGGCTTTGTAATTAGTAAGAGTGTGATTTAGATAGATGGATGGATAGAAGGGTAGGTAGACAGATAGATAACGTCAATAATTCTGTCCATCTATATGTTTAGTTTTATTGTTTTTTCTAGAGTTTGGTATTCATATATAACTGTTTCTCTGATAAAATTGTAGCATATTTGAGAATAAGGCTATTTATTCATCATCTTAGCCTCCATTCTGTATCTTATAGGTAATGAAATGTATTAGAAAATATGGTAGAGTTGATTGTGGACTGTTTAGATAGAAAATTTTTTTAAAAATTAACCAAAAGTTCTAGCTATAATCTATTTAAATGAATTTTGTTCTTTAATTATTTCATTAGCTCAACACGTTGATTTAGCACAAGGTACAGAGTACCACGGTAGGTGATGAGGCACTGAGACAAAGCACAAGGCAGGAATAAGTAGGGGTGACAAATCCAGTCTGTCGGAGCACCCGGGGCCTGAGCATATGGAACAGGACTGGAAAAGTACACCTGAGTCAGACTGTGGAAGAGGTTCGGGCCTGGCAAGGGACTTCAAACTGGCTTCAGTAGGAAGTTGAGACCCAGAAAGGTTACTGAGCAAGGAATTAATCTGGCCACGTTATTCTTCAGGAAGATCTGTCGTCAGCAGTGTATAGAAGAGGCTATCAGGTTGGTTGCCGAAACAGAGAGCCACACACAGAAGGCGGGGAGAGGGTTTAGCTCTTACATGGAACCAGGTGAGAAATCCCTAAAGCCTGAGGGACTGGAGAGCGGGGGATGGTTAACACCTTGGAGCCAGAGGCAGCAGCAATAGGCGACCAACTAGACTAGGTGTGCTGGAATCAGGAAGGAGTCAAGGATGGTTTTGAGTTTGTTTTTTCTTTAAACATCTGTGCTGACTGATGTTAATAGAAACAGAAAAGAAGGAAGAGCAGTATTAGTAAGAAGGGTGATAAATTCGATCTTGGATACAAGTTTGAATGACAGACAAAAGTCACATGAAATGCGAGGCCACAGCTCAGAGGAGAGGCCCGATATGGAGATGTTGACATGCTTTTCTTTCTGGTGTCTTTTGTTCCTTTGCCAGTAAATACTTGATAGCTAAGAACAAGGTGATTCTTACCATAGTTTTGTTAAAGAGTCAATTATTGGCTAGAAGTCTGACCTCCCCAGTCAGAATGCATAGGTCAAATCCCAACTCCACCACTTCCTAGCCTGCGACTCTAAACAAGTTACTGAATCCTTCTGTGCCTTAGTTTCCCTACCTGTAAAATAGAGGAAGTAACAGTACCCAAGCCATGCAACATGTATGCTTATTAAATGAGATAATACTCAAAGTACCTACCTGGCATATACTAAGTGTTAACAATTATTGTTACAATGATCATCATGTCATTTAAATTCTTTTGATAAATTAGCTACTCAGTCAAGATGTTTTATGTTATTACATGCTCTAACCATATGCATGTACATGTAGTCATACTTGAAGGTATAAAGTTGCCCAGGGAGAGAGAGTAAAGATAGAAAGAGCTCTCCAAATCCAATTTTTTCCATCACATAGGACCACTAAAGAGCATTCGATGTACATGGGCAACCTCACATAATTATACATGTCAGTCTCACTTTAGTCATTCGGTACGAATTTTTCAAGTGTCATTTACGCACACAAGACTGCATTAAAGATCAATTCCGTCCTGCTGTACAAAGGCCCTGCTGGACTTGGCTTTTACCTATCGCTCCAATCTCATTCTATCCTCTGTGTGTGGCTACCTGTGGTTCTCCTTTCTGATTCCTGAGGAGCTCAGCATTCTCCAGCCTTGGGGCCTTTGCAGCACTCGATGTCCCCTGTGCCTAGAAAACACTTCACTTGGGTTGTTGCATTTGTCAGATTTATCCAAGAGGTTTCAGTTTAAATGTCACTTCATCCTTGACCACAGAATATAGTTACTCCTTTCATATCATCTTATCTTTGTAGCACTCAACTAAAATCTGTAATTATCTTAACAGAGACTGCTAGCTCTGCCTGTTTTATTCCTGACCCCTCGACAGCTGGCATGTAATGGCCTTTCAATAAGCATTTGTGGAATCAGTTGATTAAATGCATAAAACTAAGAATGAATGATGAGAAGTTAAGAAAAGATAAAGCAGAAACAAAAAGCTTCACCACTAAAGAAATAAAGGATAAATAGGAAAACCATTTGAAACAATCAACAAGCATCGGACAATGAGGAAATCTAAAATAGGGCCAAGGCCTTTGTTTATAAATATTATCCATAACAAGAAGACAAAATGGGAAAGGCCAAAGGAGGGAATTTCAAAAAAGAAAGGGGTGGCCGGTAAAATAAAATTTCCAGAGATGAATTTGAGGAAAAAGACCAATGACCAGGAGAGCACTGGTGACTTTGAAGAAGCTGTTTTAGTTAGAGGATAAGGATGGCACGAAGGAGTGAGCAGGTGAAGAGACGCAGCGGAGACAAGGACTGAACTGAGCTCTCCAAGACTTTAACGCCGAAGGGAAACAGAATTTAGTTGTTGGATTATGGAAAGAGGCCCAGACAAGGAGGCAGGAGATCTGGGATGTGGTTCCAAAGAGGGCTCGAAAAGGCAGCTCCACATCTGAATCTCATTGTCCGCCTCCTAGAAAAATGTTCTGCTCCCTCTCAACTTTTGTAATAAGAAACAAGGGGGCCAATGGATAAGTAGATATAAGGAGCTGCTTTTTCTTTGTAAGAGTTCTAATGGCGTTCTAATAAGGAAGAACAAATCTACAGAAGAATGTTTTATTTGAAACAAAATCAAGGTAAAATTTCGCTTAAGCTTAATTAAGTTAGATTGGTTTTTTTCTCTCACTTTATTGAAGGCTTTGTACTTACTCAGCTGTAGCACTTGCTGAGGCCAGATATGAAGCGTGCTTATATTTGCCACTGACATTTTGTTGAACTTGCCCGTTCTTATTAATCATTGCTTTAAAGTAAGCAGCTAGAGTACTCTTAGGAAGCCGATAGTCCCGGCTGACCGATCTGCAAAAATAGTGGAACCCGAAGCTCTCCACTGCAGTCTCCTCTGGAGATGTGTGTTCGTGGAGCGGAGTGCGTGCGTGCGTGTGTGTGTGTGTGTATGTGTGTGCACGCGTGTGTGTGTTCTGGAAGCTGAAGAAGCAAATACGGTTTTGTGAGGCTACTACAAACTATCATATTCTGTCTTCGGAAAGCATGGAGGAATAAAAACAAAAGCAGGCTCTGACCCGTTTATAACCTACATGGCAGGCAAACGATACCTGCGGTATGAAGACTCCAGTGAAAACATCTGATACAAGGTGATTAGAAGCAATGCTTTGGAACTAATTCTTAAGATCTTGGTACTAAAAGATACAAAACATGTAGTGTGACCTCTGGTGCAGTTTTAGGATTCTTCATCTAAGACTCACAGAAAATCTTAATAGTCCAGAGCTACTCATGTAATTTTGTCTTTTTGCTTTATAAATGTCAGCATTTTAGGCTGATCAGAGTGGTTGACAGTTGCTTATCTTTTGATTCAGAATTTTTAATATGTGTTCTAATGGTACCTTAGGCAATGTAAACATAAATAAGTGAGCTCAAAAATTTAGAATTTGGTGGCTAATAATCTAAACAATCAGTGATTTCTAGTGAAATTCAATTTGGTTCTTTTTTTTAAAAAAATCTGATATTTTTTCATAGAATCCTTTTCCCTTGTTAAAATTTCTGTTCCTTCTTTTGTCTACAATAATTTTAAACACACTTGTTTTATAGTCTTTTTTCACACTGTTCCCTCATCTCCAGTTCTTTTGGGATTAATTCTCTCATTTCTCTTATTCATGACCATATCTATCCCCCTCCATGGGGGAAGCACCACGCCACAAGTTTCTGTCTGTACTCTTTTCATTGTCTTTCATAGTTACAGATATTGTAATTTCCACCATGATTTCCTCTGTTAACTCATGAGCACTTTAGAAGTTTATTTCTCAGCCTCCAAACACAGGGACCTGGGTATTTTTAACTCTCTTTTTAGTGCTGGTTTTTAATTAAATTTAATTGTAGTTAAAGAACATAGTCTGTATGATAGAGAATCATTAAGATGTGTTGAAATTTCAATTGTGAACTTATATATTATCAATTTCCATGAGTATTCTATGTGTATTAAAAAGAATATATATTTTTATCTTTCTAGATAAATAAGATAAAATTTGTTTTGGGTTTTTTTTTTTGTTTGTTTTTTGGTTCACACTTTCTACACCTTTCTAATTTTTTGCCCTCTTGGTCTACCGGTTTCTAAAAGCAGTATGTTAAAATCTCCCACTATGATTGAAGATTTGTCAAATTTGTCTTATAAGCTTTTGCTTTACAGATTTCAAGGTTATGTAGTTAGACACATTTGCTATTATTATATAGTGTCATTCTGTAGTCCTATTATTGCTTTATGTCTTAACTCTGTATTGCCTGATACACAGTTGCTCTCTTCACTTTCTTTGAGTAGGTCTGCCTGGTGCACTTATTTCCATTCCCTTACTTTGAAAATTTCTATGGGATTTTTGTCTCAGGTATATCACCTTTAAGAAAAATGTTGCCAGATTTAAAAAATATATATTCAATGTAGTAATTTCTGTCTTGTAACAGATTAAATTAATCAAGTTACATTTGTTGCAATTACTTTTGTATTGAGGCTTGTTATTTCCATGTATCTTCACTTTGTTCCTTTTTTTTCTTTTTATCCTGCTTTCTTCTGGACTTAAATTGATGTGTTCACCTTTCATTTCCCCTCTGTTGCTTTGGGAACCCCCATTTACTTAGCACTTAAGTTTAAAATCTTAACGTGCATTTCCTAACAAAGACTAAAGCTACTCGGTATTTCTTTCCTCGCCCCTCCTGAACAAGACAACACTTGGCATGCTTTCACTACCCCACATCTCCACCTTTCCCCACCCAATTTTTTGTTAGATAAATTTAGTTTTATTCTTCTTAAATTAAAAAATATTATTTGAAATAAGCTTTAGTTTAATCCCTTCACCTTTTCCACCCAGTCTCCCAGCTCCCCTCCCCTCTGACAGCTGTCAGTCTGTTCTCTGTGAGCCTGTTTCTATTTCATTAGTTTATTCTGTTCATTATATTCCACATGTAAGTGAGGTCATATGGTGTTTGTCTTTCTCTGACTGGCTTATTTCACTTAGCATAATGCTCTCCAGGCCCACCCACACTGTCACAAAAGATAAGATTTCCTTCTTTGTTATGGCCCAGGAGTCTTCCATTGTATAAATGTACCATAGCTTTTTTATTCGCTCATCTACCAAAGGGATTAAGGGAGAAAAAAAGAGTATGGTGATTACCAGAGGGTAAGGGGGCACGTGGCGAGAAAAGAGAGTAAAGTGGGGATAAATGGTGATGGAAGGAGACTTCACTTGGGGTGGTGAGCACACAATACAGTGTACAGATGATGTATTATAGAACTGTACACCTGAAACCTATATAATTTTATTAACCAATGTCACCCCAAGAAATGTAATAAAAAATAAGCTTTAATTAAAATAAACTAATCAGCCATGGCTGGTGTGGCTCAGTGGTTGAATGCCAGCCTGCAAATCAAAGGGTCACCAGTCCGATTCCCACGCCTGGTTTGCGGGCCAGGTCCCCAGTAGGGGGCACAGGCGAGGCAACCACACATTGATGCTTCTCTCCCTCTCTTTCCCTGTCCCTTTCCCTCTCTAAAAAAGAAGTAAATAAGATCTTAAAAAAATAAACTAATCAATAAAGTTACTGACAGATTTTACCTGTATCCACTGTTGTTTCTTGTATGCTTCACATTTCTCTCTTCTTCTGGCTAAAGGCCATGGTAAGGGGCAGAGCTGGGGTTAAAAGCAATGTGTGCTTGTCTCCAAAGTCCTCACTCTCAACACTACAATTTACTGGTCACAGATCTACAGAAAGGTGTTCTGTGTGTAGGGGCAGAAGTGGAGCCAGCAGATGAAGAGGCAGATGGAGAGAAGGGGAAGAAGAGGATGGCTAGAGGGAGGGTGTCAGTATGGTTTTGTCACCACAGCTTTGACACCAAGTTAGTTTTGACACTATCTGCTAGAAGATAGGAATATAGCAAAAACCATGACATAAATAAACACAGGCATCAAGTGTGTGGAAGTCAGTCAAGGTTTGGGCCCGAAAGGGCAGAGGTAGCTGCACCTTTGAGGCTTGTGGAAGAATGGCAGAGGGATTCATTCCCAGCATCTAGGTACAGTATCAGGCACTCAAGAATATTTATGGAATGAACGAAAGTAGTGTAAGAAAACAATGGATGCAAATGGAAGATGGGAGGGAGAAAAATAAAAGAATGAGAAGTGGAGACAGGTAATAAGAGAGAAGGAAGGAAATGAAAGGCAAGAAAAAAAGGGCAGAAGAAAGTAAATTAAAAAAGGATGTCATTTAAAAATTTTATATGCATTTGCATATTTGTAAATGGGCAAAAAAAGACAAGATTCATATCAAACTGTTAACAGTGTTTACTTAGGGTAGGGGGTGAATGACTTCACCTTTTAATCTTATGCACATCAGCGATATTTGAAGTTTTTCCAGTGAGCATGTATTATTTGTAAAAAAAAAAAATGTAAAAATTAAAGCTTAGCAAGAGCAAAAAGGAAATGAAAAGAATAATAAAGAACCACCCGATGTGGCCTGCTGGGAAGCACACTCAGTGAGCCTGCCTCCCTGAGCCCCTCTAGGGGTCTCTCAGTGGCCCCCTGTCGACCAAGGGCAGAGCAGTTTTCCTGCCATCTGCCCACTAATCTCTTCAAAATCCAGTCCCAAGAAGGGAGAGAATTCCCATAAGAGGGCTGCCTCCCTTTTTAATGCTACTTGTCAAATTGTAGGTGGCCCCAGAATTGCTCAGGCCCACATTCTCCCGGGATGCCCAACTCACTTTATAGAAGATGCAAACCCTCCACACGGGCCTTTCCATCCGCCTCAAAAGAGCAACCTTATCAAAACATTAAAAACCAAGCATCTATATAAGACAGACGCATATTCACCATATCAAAGAAAACTTTTCCGTCACATATTGTAGCTCGTGAAAATAGAGAAAATAATTCCCTCCTCTTTTTGGCTTTTGTGGTTTCCTCATTTCTCTCATTAACATACCTTCAACCCCCACCACTGAAGGAAACAGTCACAGACAGGTCCAGTTGGTGCCTCATGACCTAGAACCGTTCCATGTAATACCACTTTTATGTATGTCAGAAACCTGTGTTGTGTCCACAAAAATAAACTCTTGTACAGAGTGCGGGTTATGGGCTTTTATAACTCAGGAGATATGGGCAAAACGGTGTTAAAGCAACAGCTGTCTGTTACATCCCTGCGCCAGGGTTCCTCAGTCTCAGCACCAGTGACATTTCGGGCCATATAATTCTTTGTTGTGCGGGGCTGTCCTGTGTATTGTAGGATGTTTAGTGGCTGCATCCCTTGCCCCTACCCACTAGGTGCCTGCCAGACACACACACATACACACACACACACACACACACCAGCTGTGGCAACAAAAATGTCTCCGGGCATTAAATCATTAAACGTACCCTGGGGCCCCAAATCTCCTCTGCTTATAAACCACTGATGTAACTCCAAGTTACAAAATTGGGTTAATCTTTCTACCAACAGAAATGTTTTGCATGCACACAGGTATTTTGGGCTTTAATATATGTTAAACCATCTCTTGTAATGAAAATAATTCATTTGTGATGCCAATGGCAAAACAGAGAAAAGCCACATGGCAGGCACAACTGTGTTCCAAGGCCTCATGCCGTATGATGAAATAGGCAACTCTATAAAGAACACTAAAACCACATCATACTCGGCAAAGATAAAAATGTAAACAATTACATGTGTACAGTGACCCTAGTTTATGAATGTTTTCCTTATATTCTCTAACTTCAGATAACCCTCTCAGCAGAGTTCAGAGCTAAAACCATCTGAAAAGTTGACTCTGCTCTAGTTACCTACTTGGGCAAAAATTTTACCACACTAAATACTCAAACACAATATCACCACCATGCTTAATAACTTTGTAATTCAGGTCCATGATTTAAGGAAATGGAATGCCCGCAGACTGCCTGGACCAACAGCATTAAAATTCTGAACATACGTGGCTCTCTGAAAGGCAACTGGTTTCATTCCACTGCATTGTAAAGAAGAAATGAGAAAAATTCTTCGGTGAAACCAGAACTTACCATCACTTATAATGATGTTAATACCAGAGACTCCAGGATCCCTATAATCTTGATATTAACTTAGTAATATGAGTAACAATCATTCAGCAATAAAGCCAAAATATATTTTGGGGGTTTGTGACCACATATTGATGAAGTTAGCATTTGTGTGCACTTGCTGGAAAGCACTCCAAATTTAAATACTCAAACACTGTTCTTTTTTATGTATAAATAACAGCCTCACTGAAAAAAAGAATTACAGCTGCAGTTTGCTTCATATTCCATTTTCAATACAGATAGTTGGACTGAATAAATTTAAAACGAAATGCAATGACCAAAGGACAAAAAGATCCTTGGCTGGCTCTGAATTGTTCAATCAATCATTAATCTTTTTTTAAAGGAATGAATGAACACTTAAAAAACAGGTTAATGGAATTGAAAATTTGTCTTCCTGTTTTACGTTGCCCTCTCTCCTCTGGTCCACTTGCCAGAAGAATTTCAAATGCAATTCCTCTTCAGGGTGCAAATCTAATAGGCTAATGGGTGGTTACTGCTCTTGGTACAGGGCTCATTCTATTCAGTCTACGTCTAGAAAAATCCTTTTGTTGTTGTTGCTTCTGCATAATTTCCTGACTTTAAGGAAAAATTAGAAAGCAAGTGACTTGGTAACTAGGAGACATAAGCAAGATGGGCTGATTTCTGCAGCACTTTCACACGTACTATTTTCTCTTTTCAAGATTCAAAAACAAGTAAAAATGTACCTCTGCATTTCTAATGGAAAGATGCGCAATAACTTCTGAAATTTTTGCTAAGCCAAATGAACTCGTTACTGTGTTATGAAACAGTTTAATGCACTTTGATCAATACATTAGTTCTGCAAACACAAATATGCTACAGGAACATCCCAATGTAAGCAAACCGGACTCAGCCTGTGCTGATAGGTCCTAAGGCATAAAAGGTGTCAAAGCAATAGGGTGTCTGAAGAAAAAAGCCAAATACTTTTAGTGCCCTCCAGAAACAGCACTCTCTCAACTTCTCCATACGTATGTATAAACCCCCTAAATGCACAGTAATTTTACAAATTTATTCTCTTTTATGAAGCTAGTTAAAAATTAATGAACAAGAAATTAAAGAGAAGTTGCTGTAATAAAGTTAGAATATTCTAACTGAAAAACAATTACAATGAAACTACTTACTCTCCCATAGAATTATAAATGTTTTTCAAAGGATATTTCACAATATGATTTTTTTTTAAACAATGTCTTCTTTTTACTCTTGAGACTTAAACACTGCAGGTTTATTTTACATTAAAAAATACACTTATTAGAATAAGAGGTTTACTTTCTCAGAAAAAGAACTCTATGATTTAAAGTAACACATTGAATGCTTAGATTTTTCTTCTAACAGATTTACATACTTCATCTTTCAACTAAGAGGATTAGTTTTCAATAATATGTAATTGACAGAAAATGGTGTTGAAATGGTCATATTTATTAGTTCTGGGAATATAACCAGTCAGATTTCTGAGAAATGCAGTTCTTTGTACAGAACTGGAAAGACACCAACAGTTTGTAAATGCGTTCACTGCTTTTCCACTGTTTTTGCTTCCTCTCAAAATTATATTCCTATTTCACCGAAGTGAAAGCAACTAGCTTGATTCTCATCCTGGGAAAGGGATCGTTTTTATTTTTAAGGAAAAAAGTTACCTTTCTAGTTTTAGATACTTAATCAAACAAAAGCTCAACTCTAAAAGACAACTTTAGGGCATTCATTAAGAAAAATCCCCTCTGCAGCAACCGGCTCAAGCTGGACAAACCAGAAGCTGCAGATGTGGAAGCGCCTTGGTTCCACTGGGGGAGAGAGAAGAGCGAGACATTCCGCAGCTGCCTGCGCCAGTTCCCTTCCCAGGGGCGCACTTGCGGGGTCTATCACGCTCCATCACTTTGTGCAGCAACTGGGGTCCCAGGCAGGGGCCCAGGAATCCCAGAGCAGCTTAGATTTCTTCCAGTACCACAGCAAGGAATAAGACTACTTAAAGAGTAACCAGTTACTTCCAACAATCACATGGCCCCGGGCCAAAAAAGGATGAAGAAGAACATCTGTAGTGAGGGAAAATAAAAGACGTTTCATAGTTTTAAGATTTCAAGCTATTTTCGGATTTTCTTTGGGTCTTTGTTATAAAAATAACTATGAATATTCGATCTTTATTCATCACTGATATTTTATTTGGGAGGGTGAGGAGAGAATGATCAAGTTGAAGAAACAGAACTTAATTAACAGTTAATTCAACAACTGTAATGTAACTCATTCATTGCAGGGTTTTAAAGGAATGAAATGTATATCACACTAATATGTTTAAAGGCATTATCCTTTCCCATTTTACATCAGTATACATTCTCACAAGCTCTTAAGAACATTTCAAAACTAACATAATTGTACTAATAATATGGTGCGGCTAAAAGCAAGCAGTCAAAAGAAGATTCTTCCTTACTTGAGGATAACTGATACTATAGCAGATGCCATTTCCTTGGGATAAATAAGAAAGGAGGAAGCTATAAACATATACGTGTAGCTCATTAAAATAATAAATATACACAAATCACTATTACCCATGAATTATGTTTTTATACTAATCATCTTCTAGAGTAGTAAAAGACAATATGTAGACACCTATTTTGAGTTGTTTTTATACTATCTTGAGTGTATAATACCATTAAAATCATTAATTCTAAATTATTCAGAAAATTATTATTATATCTCACATAAGCACTTTTAAAAATTTACCAGATACAATAATGAAAACAATAGTGATGTATAATTTATTGTGGACTTGCTAATGATTTGAGTATGGGGCTAAGAGCTTTAGATGGGTTAGCTCATTCCCCTCCCCACCATGATATTCCCATTTTACAGATGAAGAAATCCACTTTTAAAGTCACTGAGCTAGCCCTGGCTGGTGTGGCTCAGTGGACTGAGTGCTGGCTTGTGAACCAAAGGGTCGCAGATTGCACTCCCAGTCAGGGCACATGCCTGGGTTGTGGGCCAGACCCCCAGTAGGGGGAGTGCGAGAGGCAACCACACATTGAGTTTCTCTCCCTCTCTTTCTCCTTCCCTTTCCCTCTCTCTAAAAATAAATAAATAAATAATTTTAAAAAATTAAAGTCACTGAGCTAGATGGTACAGCCAGAGGTTAAACTTTTTGATTCTAAAGTCCATGATTTAGTTATTATGTTCTACTGACTTCATTGAAAATGACATTTGTACATTAATTTATAACATTTTACATATTCTTGAAATCTATTTTAAGGTTTATACTATGCCATTAAATTGTTCTGTTCAGAGAAGAACAGCCCCTCTAGATGTTAGTTAAATCTCACTTACACTGCTTATAATCCTTTTTATTCTCTAACTACTGATTTTTTAATAGCTAGAAAAGGGCTCATTTTAATCTAGAATAATGCAATAATTCCTCTCATGTTTTCATATTCTAAGTATCCTAAGTTCTGATGCCTATCTTTCTATTTTAGGTGGGCCCTTAAAACTAAAAGTGAAATAAACAATTAATTTTATGTTACATAACAGATACTGAAGTATACAAACACTAAACCATGCTTGAAAATGTAGAATAAAAAAACATTCATATTGATTCAATTTCAAATAAGAAAAATGCAAGCTGTAAAAGGCCTTTGTTTATAGTTCAATGACCTTCCTCCAAGACAATGCCATACACACAGGAAGGAGGAGAGTAGGAGGCAGAAGTTGTTGACATATGGGGTGTGCACAGAACTTCTGGTTAATGGAAGTTCCAAGATGGATAAATAAAAAATGATGTGTGAGTTCATGGAAAAAAACTGTAAGGCAAGTCAATTTTTTAATTAAAAAATTATGTAGCATAAACAATGCTAATGAGCCAAAAGTCCCATGAGATTAGGACTGTATCTGCTCCATTTTAACATTCCGTTCACTCTTCATAACTACGCATCCACTTGAAATACCTCAAGCAGAACCTTTTGCGTAAAATAGAATTTTGAAGATTTTCTTTGTCCTTGTTCTTAATAGCTCATGATTTACTACTTATTTTTTAAAAGATTTTATTTATTTATTTTTAGAGAGAGGGGTAGGAAAGAGAAAGAGAAAGAAACATCAGTGTGTGTAGTTGCCCCTCATGTGCCCCCAACTGGGGACCTGGCCCACACCCCAGGCATCTGCCCAGACTGGGAATCCAACTGGCAACCCTTTGATTCACAGGCCTGTGCTCAATCCACTGAGCTACACCAGCCAGGGCTCACCATTTACTACTTAAGTTGTCAATTTGATGACATTAAAAATTAGAAAGTCCCCAAATCCTTAAACGAATCACCAGATAATAAATACCTGGAAGTTCTTCATAAATTTCATCATCAATCGGTTGAGTGCTGGGTGGTGAATTGCTGGTTGTTAGCGGGTGATCAACATCATCATACAACTCTTCTCTCTCATCATCCTCCTCAGGAATAATATCAGATCCCATATCTACAAAACACATTTCAGGAAGTGAATTTGTAAAAGACACAAAAGGAGATTTGCAAAACCCTATTTTCTAAATTTATGCAGCCCTACAAAGTCACAGTATTATTATATGCTGTAACCTTAACCTAAAACATTTTTAAAAATTATTGTTGCATAAATATGTGAATTGCAAAGTTACCCACTGGAACTTTTAGAATACTTTCATAAATCTGAAGTCAGCAGTCTATACCGATACCACTCATACTCCCTTGGTCATTCTCACAGAAATTCAGGAAGCTTTTGATATATGAAAATCCAGATCATTCAGTTATTCATCATTTAAAGACTGCAATAACTGGTTCAATTGATTGCTCTTACCTTGTAATACAAATTTCAGCTGTTGTACCCATTCTTCGGCATCTTTGGGAGAAGCTGCTGTGAACTAATAAAAAAACAAACAATAACAAGAAAAATCACCACAGTAGAAAGGAAAGGTACGTCGCATTCTTATCATTTCTTTAAGAGCATTAGTAATTCTTCTCATGTCTAGTACTACTTTTCTTGCAAGGATGCTTCTTATAATGTACAGTTAATTTTGACAAATTTACGTAATTGAAGCAGAGGATGATGGATTTGAAACTCTGATCAGCAGCTGGCAGCTGTGCAGGAAAAAAAGCTGCTTCTCTTCATCAATGTCAGAGACAGGACTGATGAACAAAATTTGCCCTTGACAATTAGAAGACACCCATGAATTTCTTTAGACTGCTGGGTACAGTTTTCTTAAAAATGTTCTTGTCAGATTCCAACACACTATCTGACAACTTAATTAACTGGCTTTCAACTGCAATCTCAGATATTTAAAACTTATTAAACATACATTCCATATTGATGCTCTCTGATAGCTCTTAAATTGCAGAGCTGATACGTGCCTTCTACCTTCATTTTCTCCCACAAACCTAAGCACTACAATATGCATTAACACTCTGATATTTTTCTTTTGATAATTTTACTCTTTCCACTATATAATTCTTTTAAGAAATCACACAGTTCTATTAAAACAGACATAAAGTGAAACATGTGAAGTAACTGATAAATTACATACTCGCCTGTCCTCTTTCAAGAAGATATCACTTGAACTAATCTGAATTTTTTTTACATGTATTACCTCTTATATAAATGTTCAGTGTATAAAAACCAGTATTTTTTTTTTATTATTAACATGTCAGGGAAAGTTGTTTTAACAAAATGTTAATGTCTTTATAAATGAAATCAGAACATTTTATCAACTTCATTTCAAAACAACATAAGAACGCGAACCTGATAGACACGTTTGTCAGGAGCAGAGATTTCAAAACAGCAGTCCTTCTTCGCGTCCTTCCTGAGAGTGCTGTTCATCCTGACGCTGTAGCCGTCTATCGCAAATTCACCTTTCTGCTGCTTGTCTGTGCAAGACAGAGTGAAAGTCGGAATTTCTTTTATGACTGTACACATGCCCAGTCGATTATCTTTCATTTATATTTTCTTTGTCAATTCTTGAAAAGAGTAGTTTTTGGGTCATATTGTTTTCATAATATGTTTAAATAATGTTTCTAGATATCACTTTTAATTCTAAAAGTGGAGAAGTACTTGGAATGGTTGGGTTTTAAAAGGATGTATGAGGGAAGCAGAAGAAGAGGTCTTATTCAGGAGGATGAATGAAAATAGGGCACGTTCATGGAGAAAAAAATTCAAGAACCGGACCTCAAAACTTGCTAGACAAGCCCACTACAAACCTGCGGCTCTTTCAGACTGAGCAAGTCCACGGGGAAACCTGACTGGAGGGAGACCGAGGGGCTGTATTTGCTGCTATCTCTTCTCATCACCCCCTCCCAGGCCCACCCCCGCAACCCCAAAGCCTCTGAAGTGCAACTTGTCTTTTAAAGAATCCTAAATTGGTATGAATTGGAGTCTGAGTTTAAGAAGCAAAGGAGAACAAAATAAAATGAATGATTAAAAGATGTGAGGGGAAACAAAGTCTTTGGATGGACAGGAGCGGCAAAGCAAGTACAAAAGCATTAATCACCAAAGCCAAACCCAAAAAGGGTTTCTTAACAAGTCAGTGAACAATTAAACTAGTAAAGCACATGTGAGGTGTCCAAAGAAAAAGGTGAGTCAAGCTTCAGACGGTAAAGAAATATGAAGCAGGAATACAGCAAAGGATTTGATACTCTGAAAAGGAAAATATAATTTGCTTTTCTACTTCACCCAGTTATGCCACTTTGACAGAAAAGCTGTAGAGCTATAGTTTTATGTCATAGATTAACATACAGTATTAAAATCAGATGGACACCTCTCTTTATTACCAAACTTGGGGGGAATACATAAATGCTTCCATATCACAGGATAATGGGATCCCTCAGCTCAGTGCACCAAGTAATATTTATCTCCTTTTCTTAAATATACTAATTCAATGCCTGAAATAACATATATTTCAGAAAGACCATCAGGATCACATCTTTAAAGCGTCAAATGAAAAAAATCTCAGCAATTCCTGACAAATCTGGACATTCTAATCATACTTAGCCATAATTTACATCTCTTTGGATGATTAAATAAATAATTCAAATTCAAAAATTTGAAGTTCACTTCGTGGAAACAATCTATAATGAACTCTATGAGGTACAGAAAAATTATAAAAATTAGCATGGCATTTCCCAAAATGTGCTTTGAGATAGAAATAGGCTTCCATGATCAAATTAGTTTAGGAAATTCTAAATTAAACAGGTTGTTAGTGTAGGTCTTCTTGAGGCCTTAATATATTTACATATTATTTGACTTTATAAGAAAGACTTAGTATGCATCATTTCCCCAAATTACTTATCTATACAACCCCTTTTCCTTTTTTAAAGATTTACTTATTTATTTTTAGAGAGAGGGGATGGAAGAAAGAAAAACATTGATGTGAGAGAGAAATATCATTTGGTTGTCCTGTGTATGCACCCAAACTGGGAACCGAACCCGCAACCCAGGCCTGTGCCCTGAACAGGAATCGAACTGGCAAACTTTTGCTTAGCAGGACAGTGCCCAACCAACCCAGCCACACTGGTCAGGGCCATTGAACCCTTCTTCAGAGAACATTTTTTGGAACTGGTACTCCCGGGACATATTGTGCAAAATGTCTAACTAGTACAATAATATTAGTGAACAGGTATAATAATAATAAATGGTTCGGCACAGTTGGTTCTCCTGAAATTCTCAAAGATGACTAAATCATTCATTCCCTCACTCAGTAAGTTTATACTGAGCACTTAAAACAAGGGAGGGAGCACTGTAGGTTCAATGAGACCAAAGCTGGCAACAACTTACCACACCTTCCCTATCTTCTCATCAAAACACACACCCACTACAAAAAGTGCTCCCAAAATATTAGGCAATGATCCACTAGACTGCAAAAGCCTTTAATTTTCACTACAAGATACAGAAGTAGTCAAAAGCCAAATATCAAAGCTATCCTGGACAATTTTGAGAGATTTCCTTAAACTCATTCGGAAAAGAACAGGGCTTTCAAGGACCAGATGGAGAGAAGTGGCTCTCCTGCTGCGCAAGGGCTCCCCCCACGTGGTCCTCTGACCTAAGCCCATGCTTTCTCCCTCAAATTCTCAGCAATGTGACACGAGTGGGGATGGAAATGCATTAGGATTGGGCATTTGTATCTGGAGATGTAAAAGCAGCACTACAAAGACTGAGTTTGGAAGAGCTACGGGGAGCAGGATATCCTACCGTGCTAGATTAACTAGGAGTAAGAGAACCGTCCAGGCAGCCAAATTAGGTGATCCCTCCTTAGACTAACAGATCCACTTTAGACAAAAATGCCCGGGTACAGGCTATGGGACCAGGTATCAGACTTCTGTTAGAGTCTAATAGGAGGATGGAAGTAGCCTCTAGCCAGATGGACCTGAGAGAAACCACTAATCCAATGCAGAAGCATCCCAGATTACAGAGACAAGGATCTTTGTCCAAGGATAAGAGGAAAAGCAAGCAAACAAACAAACAAAAACCCCCCACAAAAACAGAGGTGCTGTAAACACGTAGTGTAATGCAAATATATAACCGAGCACTCGAGGTTTTGAAAGCTGGAGAAAACTACATGACACAGAAATAAATACTAGGTAATTTCTTTGTATGCTTTAAAAATGAAAAAAATTGATTCTGAAAGAGATGAAAGGTGAAACAATGTAATACAAAATAAAAAAAGAAATGACTGAGACTGGCAGAAATTGAAACGGAGCTGCTCAAATAATGGAAAAATGCTGTATAAGGAAATAATAGAAAATGGAGCAGCAGAACAAGATATACTAAAAATGATAAAAAGTTGAAAATTTTGAACACTGTTGAAAAATCAGATCAGTTATACTTTTAAAAACTCCCTTGGAAGGTAGGCGGGGGAAGAGTAAGGAGGAAAAGAGGCAAAAGGGAACAGGATGTATATGGAAGACTGACAAAAATACCAAACAAAAAATGGGTGTCCTAGAAGAATGGTAACCAAAAAGTGCCAATAATCAAATACATAACAGCAGAAAATCTCTTTCTGCCAAAGACAGACCTAAGTCTACAAAACAAAAGGTTTTGTTTAACCAAGTAAAAATAATTAAAAAACCTAATACTTAGACCTATCCAGCTGGTTGTTGAGAATTAAATGATAAATAATCATGTAAGTATCCAAGTGGGGGTAGGAGTATGGTACCAGAAAGGTTGAAGAATATGAAGGGACATTCACAATTCTTTCTCAATAGCTTTTGCAAATCCACAACCATAAAGTAGCCACATTTCCAGTTAGGAGACAGGCTACTCAAGACTTGAAACGGACAAAATACGGCTACGATAAGACTCCGCTCTTCTCCCTTCACATCAGCGTCTTTTCCAGACAGAGAAAAGAAGAAGCCCTAACATTCTATGGCAATCCATGATAATTTACATATAAGTTGGTTCTGCAGTGCCTTCAGGGATAGTTTCAAGGCCACCTGTTGACCTGAGAAAGATTAATAAAAATAGGAACATGTTAATCACATGAGGAATAAGGTCATGTAAGTTCATCTACCCAGAACTGTAAAAGACTAATAATAAAATATTTTATTTAAGTGAACTTCCCAAATAGCAGAAGCTTATTCTTTTAAGTGCCAAAACTCTAAAATGTCAGTAATTATAATGGAAATCTTTCTGAAATATATACTTCTCCAACTTCTCAAACAATTCTTTTAAACATAATTTAACATTTTCTTCATTATCTGGCAGTATTAATTAGAGTATTAGTTTTTACACTGTTATAACACATGGATGCCCCCAAGATTTCTGAGGAGTCCGTCCCTCTATTAAATTTCACTCAGCTTCCGCTTCACACTTTAACCTTGCCCATACCATGCTGCTCCTACTTAACGTCTGCGGAACTGAAGGCTGCCAGGAGAAACCTAGATAATGAAATCCATGAGATCAGTAACTTAATTTTACACAATTCTAATTCAGTAGGCTCAAGGTAAAAAGCAGCTGGGTCTGATCTCTTATGAAACAAAATGCATAAGGTTAATGATAGCTATTTCCTTCTCTTTTTTCATTGGCTTTTAGGTTTACAGCTGTGTTCTGGATTTTTCAAGTACCAAAGAGAAAAATGACATTTACTGAGCTCCTTCTTCTGTATGCCAGGAATTTAATGTAGCGTATCTCATATACACCTTGTAATAATTCTAAGAGAGAGAAAGTATTTATTATATTGCTAGAACCGATGGGAAAACACACCTGAAAATAACGAACCTGCTCATGGCCATACAACCAGCAAGTCGTAAAAGCCAGGCCCTAACAGAAGCCTGGTTCTGAACAAAGCCTTGCTTATTCAACCATTTCACACTGACTCCTAGAAAGCTGTTTCTCAAGGTACATTTGAAGAATCATCTATGTTAGACTCATCTTGGATGCCTGTTAAAAAACACAGAAATGGCTACCACTCTGCACTTGCTAGATAGGAATTCTAGAGGCAGGTTTAGGAAACCAAATTTTTAGCAAGCACCCCAGGTGATTTTAATACACATTTAGTGTCTGAAGAACAACTGTCCTAAATATGTAATTATGAAGTCTCAGTAGAGAAGATAAACATTATCTTTCACTTCCTCCTGCAACTTGGGTCCAACTTTCTCAGCTGGCTTTATGGGCTCCTGTGCATTTGCCTATCTCTTACACTGCCATGAGGGTTTATGTTCTAAATCCTGGTCTTTTCCCACTGTACAGTTTTTGCTGGGCAACCGCACCCCATTCCAAAGATTAAATTCCTATCAATATGCTTGCAGCTCATAACTCCCATTTTAGTTCCGCTTCAGAATTATACACGCGAATCTTCATCTGCTCACTACACATGTTTTATACCTTGAACATCCTACGGCTACAATGAATATAACGTGCCCACAGTGGAGGTCATCTTACCCCTGCTTCCCTAACACTTGTGATCTTTCTTTTCTGTCCTCCTCAGTAAGTGGCACCTTCATTAGCTGAGCCCCCAGAACAGAAAACTAAACATTCTCTGTTTCTCCCTTTCCTTTCTCAGTTGTGCCCATGTTCTCTCCCTGCACCTGGCTATCACCAACCAAAAGCTAATGAGTCCTATTTTTTCTTGCTAATGTACTTACTTTTTCTCTTCCTTTTAGAAAGATTTTATTTATTTCTTTTTAGAGAAAGGGGTAGAGAGGAAGAAAGAGAGGGAAAGAAATATAGATGTGTGAGAGAAACATTGATTTGTTGCCTCTCACATGCCCCCAACCGGGAACCTGGACCTCAACCCAGGCAGGTGCCCTGACCAGGAATCAACCTGCTGACCTTTTGGTTCGTAGGACAACGGCCAAGCCACTGAGCCACACCAGTCAGGACTACTTTTTCTCTTCCTTGCTGGCTCTCAGAAAATATGTTTAAAACACCTACGACTTTCCCACCATTTAAAAATACAGTACAAATATAGCAACTAAATAATTCCAAATCACTAAGCATCCCTGTAAGTAGTGGACATTTGTGATCTGAAGATCCCCAGAATCCAAATATCTTTCCTATTTTAGTTTTGGGACTGTTGGGGGGGTGTAGCCAACTTCCCACCACAGATGCTAGAGGGAGTAGATTTTCCCTGATCCAATCAGCCAAACAGATACTCCAGCTTAGGACCTAAACCTGAACTGAGTAACAAAAGAATCAGAGGAGAGCTCAGAACCCATTCTTAGGGCACTGTCGGTGCACAAGGGCAACATCACATGGCCAGCAGTGCGTCTGCCTGGGGCCACGTATGGGGCTCAGTCCCTGCCCGCTTTCTGAGCCTGGTTGGTTAGTCTTCCCATCACTTCTGTCCGAGAGCTGATATTCCGCCAATAAATCTCCCTGTCTATGTAGTTAAACAAAGTTGGCTCCTGTAGTTTACACTGAGAATGCTAACTTGGTACAAATGGCTAGCAAACAGGAAGATGTGCAATGTATTCAGAAATTTTCAATGCCTGCTTCTTATATTTAAAGCCTTTCTTCTTATCGAATAAACTAATATTATTTCTATAAGTATGAGTGCTCATTTAATTAGCAGGCAAGAGGAAAATACTCACTTTAATACTAAACCCTTCTAATAAACTTTACCACACTGACCAACAAGTTGTTCTAGGCTTTCAGTTAAAGACATATGAACATTTACCTTGTTTTTACAGCTTAAAGAAACACAGCTGCTAATGTTAATTTAGAAACATACTTCTGCTGTTTTGAGTTATTCTGGGAGAAAATATCAAATTATGTCTATTTTAAGTGAAAAATACTATACTACATATATTTTTATTTAAGGACCCCAGAGATGGCCCTGAATAATAAGCAGAGGCAGTATTTATGAATCTAAAGGGAAGTATTTTAGTTAGAACTAAAATTTTTGCTCCTATGGTCTGACAGAGGAGTTTTAGGCATTTTCAAAACTTTTTTTAAAAAGTTAAAATAAAGATCAAGTGGATTTTGTATACAGCCACACATTTTCAACAACAGAATAATTAGGATTAAAAAACAAGGTAGACAAGTAGATGAAGGGAGAGAAAAGCTATAGTACATTTATACAAGGGACTACTACAAAGCTATAAAAAAGAAGGAAATCCTACCTTCTGAGACAGTATGGATGAACCTGGAGACTAGTACTAAGTGAAATAAGTCAGTTAGAAAAAGAAAAGTACCATATGACCTCACTTATATGTGGAATCTAATGAACAAAATAAACTATGGACAAAATAGAAACAGAGGCACGGACACACGGAATGGACTAACAGCTGCCAGAGGGGAAGAAGGTGACTGGAAAAAGGTGAAAAAAAAATCAGCCAAAGGTCATACCTGCAGGACACACAGACACAGAGAACAGTGTGGTGACGGCCGGAGGGCCGGGGGCACAGGGACTGGGTGGAGGTGTACAAAGAGAGGCAAAGGGGGGCAGCTGTAAGAGTGTCAACAATAAAAATAAAAATTAAAAAATAAAACTAACAGATAGAATATTTTTACTGCAATTTAAAATAAACATCTGAAAATTAAAACAACAAAACAAGGTAGCATGAGGGAGTGGTGAATGGAGAACAGATAAATTACAGGCATTTTTGTAGAACGGGAATTTAAAGCTCTGTTTCTACTTTTTTGACTATACCCATTGTTTTTCTCTGCAACTGAAATTCAGGTAATAATTATGATACGGTCTATTAGACAGTCATAACTTATAGCTACTGTTAAGATGAACACTGCACAGAGAGTACCTTCCTACCCTACAGTTACTATCCTCTTAGAGTCTCCTATGGTAACGGGAAAATAAAGGGCACTGCTGTTACTCGTGCAACATGAGAGTGGTTCAAACATCTGGGATACCCTTCAGCTCTTTCAAGGCTTAAGGTGGCAAACAACCTCTCCGAACTCAGTTACTCTCAGCCTCCAGAACACACCTTTGCCTTCCAGAACACACCTTGCCTTCCATCCCACCCTCCTCTGACAGCTGTCAACGTGATCTTCTTAACATCCAGTCAGTTTCTCATGCCATCTACTCACCTCCAGTGCTTACAAACATTAACTGTCCCTTAGACAGGAAAGGCCAACCTCGTGACATGGAACAGCTTGCCCCCACCCCTTCCTGGCTCACAGCCGTCACTCACCTACTGCCCCTGTGAGCCAGCTTCTACATATAATGTTTTATGGGTCCTCTGTGCCCACTCCTGTGAGTGAATGTATTATATCACTTTGTATTAATAATACCTGACACATAGGTTTTCAAAGAAGGTCTACCGGTATAGATGTTGCTTTATCTATTTATATATACACAGATAGATAAAGCAACATCCACATATCTATATCTATATAACAGTTATAGCAGTGCACAGTTTGATTTAAAATACATCTACCTTCAATCTCTACATATCTTCAATCTATACATGGGTGTAGATGTATTTTAAATCACATTGTGCCGTATTTTATCGCAAACCAACATGATTTGTCATCATCAGACCCTTCATAAGCCTTAGTTTGTATCTGAATAACTACATGTTGATGAAATCCTACTAAATATCAGATGTACATTTTAACTTCTCTATACTGTTACAAGGTCTCTATAAAGGCAGAAAATAAAGGCCTTTTATATAACATTTATTGTAATAAACCATACAGTTAATATTTGTATATCAAAGGCCCCAAAACCTATAGAATTGCAATCACTTGATAAAAAGTAAAATTAAGTATCCCTCTTTCTTAAAAAAATAACAAAGGTATTATCCTTCTTTACACAAACAAAACTATAATACAAATTTTAAAATATGAGTTCATTGATACATTTTATACATAGTTGTGACACAATTATAAAATGCTGATGCCCTGACCCAGGGTTATGCCTCTATCAAATGAATCAAGAAAAAAAAGGCAAGCTTTTATGGCTATGACTGAAGTTGCTGTTATAAAACAACAGAACTTTCAACTGCACAAATACTCTGTTCTTTAACAATATTTTAAAAATATTCAAAGAGAGCTATGATGCTATTTCAGCATCAAAAGGCACTTTCTCATTTTCATCCAGACTGAACAGATATATCCTCTTTTTGCCATCAATGGCGAGGTTGCGGAGGAAGTGAGAGAGCAGAGATCAATTTCAATGAAAAATTTTATTTCCTTGCCAACCTAAAAGTTTTATTTAAATTATCTGTTTTAAGCCCAATTTTCTGACTTTTATTATATATTAAAAAGATACAACACTGAAAAAATTACAACCCCCTGAGGTAATCAATGACTGTTACACATGTAGAACCATCTGCTAGGACCAAGCCTGCCTACAGGCCACATGCTGGATGGTGCTAAGATTTTCCCTAATTGGAGAATGGCGGTAGGTACAGCAAAACCTCTGGTGTAGGAAGAAAAGAGAATACTACAAGGTAACCTCTCCCCTTTCAGAAGTGGGAAGAGATAAGAAAGGTCCATAATGCTGATTCAAGATCATATGGAGGTTAAAAAGAAAAAGGCAAAAGCAAAATGAAACGTGAGCTTGGACCAGGCTCCCAAGGGGGCCGTCACTGGCTGGCGTGTTGGAGGGGCTGATGATAACTGAGCCGTGGGAAGGGCGTGCTGTGCAGCAGGAGAGGTCCGCCCTGACCCGCAGTCGGCCTGGCAGCAGCAGCCCTGCCACAGCCTTTCTCGGCTACACTACTTCAGTGTCCCCCTGAACGATCCTGTGGACCCAGTCTCTATCCATTCCAATCCACCCTCCATGATGCCATTACAATTACTTCCTAAAAACTAAACGTGATCTTTAAGCCCTGTTCTTAATCAGATCCTAGCCCACTCCTTTAGCCTTTATTAATAGAGGAGAGGGGCCCCCTCCCCCTCGCTTTATTGTGCTCAGTCTTGAGTCAGCTTTGATCTCATCCACGGCTTTTTGCAAGTCAGAATCTCTGCTGTTCCCCTGCCTGGAACACCCATGTTACCTCTCATCACCCGACAAACTCCTCCTCATTATTTAAGGCCCAATGTCCTCTCCACTAGGAAGTATTCCCTAACTCCTCTAAGCAGTGAGCCCCTCCTCCTTTGTGATCCCAAGATATTTTATTTAAATCACTTACTCTGCCTAGTTGAAATGATCAGTTTATCCACCCAGCCCCCACCTGCAATCCTACAACTTCCTGTCTTCTTCTAAATTAAACTGCGAGCACCTCTAAGGCAGGATTATCTTTGGATTCCCAGTGCCTAGTATCCAATAGATGTTTAGCAAATAAAAATAAATAAATGAATGAATGAATGAGTGAATGAATGACTACCCTGAAGGCAGTCTCAGCATCTAGAACCAAATAAGTCTGATGAATGAGATTCAAACAATCAAAGGAAGAGGAAGGAGATGAAAGGATGGATGTAATTTTATGAAGTGATAAAATATGTACTCTCTCTCTATATTTATTGCTTAAGGGCCCCGAATGGCCATGAATAATAAATACAGATAATATTTATGGGTGCAAAGGTAAGTGCATTATTTACCCCAGAGGCTGGAACTACTCTTTGTAAGCCATTACTATCTTGATGGGTCAAAATGGTTTTTGGCACACACAGAATGTCAGAAAGTATGAACTATGTATCTGTCAAACAGTAACAAAGTACAGTTTAACCTAGTAAGCGGTATCAACTCCTTCTGTGCCTCTATAACCCATTTATCTAAATCCTACTTAGTTGGAGGATTATAGTTCTCATATATCTAAATAGCTTTCAAAAGTTTAGGTAAATGGCTCACACGTAAGGTAAATAAGACTGCACAAATTAGTTATCCAATTTCACAAAAGAAAATAAAAATTTCATGTGAGACATAAATTTTCCTGGAAAGAAAGAGATACAAAGGAAGGAAATTAAGATCATGACAAGCAAGCAATTAAAACTGTCTAAAGATACAATTTTGCCCCCACTTTGCCCCCACATCCCTAAAAGGAAAACTGGCCAAGAATTCCGAAGGAAGCGGCCACAGAGAAAAGAACCACTAAAAGCAGATATGAAATCTCCATGGAAAGAGGAGGCTTTATAGTAACAGATAGGAAAGAGTTTAAAGAAATATAAACCAGACCTTTAAATGTCACATAAAGAACAAATGCTAGAATGGTAATTTTTAAAAAGCTGTTGGTAGCAGAGTTGGCTAAATGGATCACTAAGTAGTTAAAACACAGATTGCAATGAATGTTGTAACCAAAAGGTCTCATCAAGTAAGACTAGAAATGGGAATGTAACTAATTAACATCCCCCCAAAGCTCCTAGAATTTATTTATTGAATATTACTTTGAAATAAATACAAACACTGATAAGGTTTTTGGAAAACTCTTGCTAATCTTTGACCTAACAGTTGGTGCACCAGTTAGGACTTGGAGTGGAGGAAACAGACATTAGCATTCATTGATTCTTAAAGAAATTAGAAATGAGAAGCCTAACTGGATGAAAGTCACAAGGTTTTAAAACCTCCTTCCTCTGGTCTTATAAAATTGAGGATATTTCTTTATAGAAAAGTAAGATCTTGATCTCAGTTCACAATGCAGTACAAAATCATATTTCTATAATAGCAACACATATTAATGACCTAGGAAAATTATAACTTAACTTGGACTCTAAATTTTCAGACAAAATCACCTACTTACCCTTAGCAGAAGAAAGAAGGCTACCTGATGATAGTTATTTATAGTTTACACTTCGCTGATACCATTATTACATTCGAACACATTGTAAATTAACGACAATACAAACTATCAAGTAGCCAAAACGTCAGATCAACTCCTAGCATCACGCATGTTTTTCAAATCTATCTGAAATACACTTAACATGTCTACCCAAGTTTTTAAGAAAAAAATCCCTAAAATCTGCAAATAATGTCAAATAAAACATAAATGTCCAAACAACACTGATAAGTAACAATACTGATAAGAATTCCACAGGAGAGCTTAGATTCCGTGGTATTAAACTTGTATGTCTTTTTTCTCCTTAAGTGTCCTTTATGGACATGAATGTTAGCTATTCTATATGTCACTTACTTTACAATATTTAACTTCTGACCTTTTCCTAGAAAAAAAAATCAAAACTAAAAAAGCTTATATCCTTTAAATTTCAATATTTTACAATGACTTTATTTGCTCAAAAAATGAACTGAAAATTATATGAACTATGACTAAGAGATTTGTTAGTTAGCAAATGGAATTAATTATAAAATGTATCTCGTTGTTTCTAAGTTAACATAGTGACAGCGATGGTTAACAGTATGGATTCTAACCATCATGCTTGGGTTCAAAGCCCAGATCTGCCATTTACCAGCTCTGTGATTGTGAGCAACTTACTTAACCTCTCTGTTCTCAGTTTTCCAAACAGTAAAATAAGTGGGGCTAATAACAGTACCTTACCACACAGAAGTGTATTAGGCAAGGCAGTGCAGCTGCAGTGCCTAGACAGCCAAACTTTCACAACCCTAATGGTCTCCACAGAGACTCTACGGCTATAGCCTGGATGAGAAATGTTTCCTAAGGTGAGAGGCCACGTAGGTGAAAGTTAGTTTATCTTCTTTCCTAATTCAATAAAACATAACTGTATGAACTTTTAGGGCATTCTGGAATTTGAAGAATTTGTCAAATAATGAAATAGAATTATACATCAGTCTTAGGCTATACTTTTTGAAGGTCTCAGTTATTCTTTCTCCATATGTCTTCAGTTTACTCTGTTCCAAAAAAAGGGGGGTGAAGAATGGCTCCCAAACCCTCATGCAATAGAAGTTGAGAAAAGCGAACACCAACACTACCTTTGTCGCTTCCATAATAATAGAACACTCCTTTACTGAGAGCACACCACCGTTTTTGCCATTCAAATCCCAGAAAGCTGTGATCTACAACAGAGGGGGAAAGGGCACAGTTTAGATAACACACATCGCACGTGTAAACATAACCCCATTTCTTTACTGTAAAAGGATAAGGTTAGTTAATACGATTTCCAAGGTTCCTTTTAAGCCTTAGAATTCTAGGACTAATTAATGTGTATCTTCTTTTCCAAGAGACAAAAACGAAGCTACAAGGAGTAAAGTGAAGCAGAGATGGAGCTGCTACATTTATGGCATCAGCAGCTCCACTAACTTGCCTGACAGGGACGGTCAGAAAAGCGTTTGACCGCACAGCCTGGAGATAAGAGCTTCATCTGGGTCTTATTTTCTCATCTGTTATGAAAAGGAGTGGGGAGGAGTTGCCCGAGACTGTTTCTGTTATCTCTTTCAGCTTTAAATGTCAGCTAAGAAAGCTAAGAAAAGCAAATGGAATACAAATAGAAAGGCCTAGAGGGACTCCCCGAGAGATGTGCAGAATGGAAATGAAGAGACTTTCCGCCCTTCATTTCCCATATCGCAACGCCACCTCCGTATTTCATTTCCATTATATATTGGTGCTGAAAGAGTGGGACCATACGGTCAACTCCCAATTACAACAGCCAATGGACAGGAAAACTGAATGAATAACAGAAAGGCGGGAAGTACGCCAGGCTCAAGGTGGACCAGGGCGCACACGGTAAGTGTCAGGTCAGGCGCAGGGTGACCGTGCTGCGCGGTGGGGTCAGATACTGGTGAGAAGTCCCGCCCCTGAGAGTCCAGTCCTGGCCCGCCACCCTTCCTCTGAGAGGCAGGAAACAGCTCCTGAATCATTTACAAATAACCGAGGTTCATCACTAGAAACCTCTCCAAATGTTTCATTCTAAGAATTATTTGGAGCTAAAAGTTACTTTTTTTGGTTTGGATAATGTCATCCAGATTGTCTTAGAGCTGTACAACTCTTCAATCTCCTGAACAGAGTAGTGGTCCCACAATGCACACTGCAAGCACGTTTTATCCAAGGGTACAACCATTTCTGGATTTTCCATTAGAATCTTACAGTTTACCTTTCCTGCGTTTTTCCAGGTAGCCAGCCTTTAAAACGAAAGGCAGGTCCTGCGCGGCAATTGGCGGAAACTGGTTTCCTGTGGGAGGCAGAGGAGCGGAAACAGCAATGAGTGGCCCACGTTAGAGAAACCAAGTACCGGCTGTCATTCGATTCTGTGTACTTTTAATCACCCAAATTAATTAAATCCAAGTTTATTAGCTTTGTTTCAGATCCATCCCAAAGGAAAGACTAGTCCCTTTCCTCCTCCTGCAAATCACAAGAGAACAAAGTTCTGTACTCCCATATCTTAATATATTATGCTTCCCCATATATAGTAAGATTATGATTGATTGGTAAAGGGCAATACTTTTCAATCTACAGTCTAAAGGAAGAACTAGGAAACCATTATAAATAAATGAAATCAATCCCTGAAATAGAAGTTGGAGATTTCAAACAAACCATGTAAGCTTCTTTATTTTTATGTTGGATTAACTCTTCAAGGATTTTGATACATACTGACTCTTACTTGCATGTCCCTCTTCTTATCAAGTAAAACATAAAATGATTTTTCACCTAAAACAAATTCTAAAATTTGTTTCTCAGAGCCTATAGCCAATATTCTCTCTTTCTCGTTGTACTCTCAGAGAAATTTATTTGTCTAAATCTTTTTACTATTGTCCAATACTTAGGGTTTGTTTAATATACATGTAATTTTTTAAAAAAACAAAAGTTTACTGATAGTAATCCCTTTAGATACTTTAGATTTTTTAAAATTAATTTTATTGGGGTAACACTGGTGAATAACATGACATAAATTTTAGGTGTACAACTTTATAACACATCATCCATACATTGCATATTCCATTGTGTGCTCAACACCCAAGTCTCTTTCCATCACCATACACTTGACCCCCTTTACCCTCTTCATCCTCCCCCAAACCTCCTAGATTTTAAGTTCTTAAAGGAACCATTAATTTGTATAGCACCAGAAACATAAATACAATACTGCTTTTATAACATTGGCTGCCTCTCGTAGATGCCCCTACTGGGGATCGAGACCACATGCCAGACATATGGCCCAACCAGGAATCAAACCTACGACCCCATCTGACCTATGGGACGATGCTCCAACCAACTGAGTCATATTGGCCCGGGCAGCATTGCAGTTATTTTTTTCTTTTAGTCAGGTGAAAGTAGTTGATGGAGAAATTACTCCATTTCCAACTATTACTCCAACTATTAGTAGTTGATAGAGTAGTTGAAGGGAAGAAAAAGAATTAACCTGCATTGTATAGCAGCCTCAGTATTTGTCTGTTTCTACTGCAGACGAACACTACATGGGCTTGCTCAAGTGGCCACAAGACTTCAGTACCCTAAGGAAATACGCATATACTGACAAAAGACTAGTTTCCTTCTTATAACATGAATGTGCATTGCTTATATAATAGTCCTACTTTTCTAAAGCAGCTTGACATATTAAACACTGAAAATAACACCCTACAGGAGTAGGCAAGGAATGGGTCGTCTTCCAACTCACAGTTTGGGGATCTGAAAGGAGCACAATTGTAAGAAGGTCACAGTAAATTGAAATAAGCACTATCAAGTGCTACTATAATGCTAGTAACTTGGGAAGGGGAAAGGCAGTAGTGGAATCCAAAATTTCTTATAGTTAGGTTGGTATTTTATTCACAGGTTTTTAAAAGACAATTCAAGGGTTCTAGAATGCCTTGAAACTTCTGCCTTAAAAACGAACTGCATGTATAATGGATATAGTCCACCAGCAAGCTAAAGGAATAAAGTGTAGAATCTGAAAAATGGAGAAGAGTTCCATTACTTTCAATATTTCATGCATTATAATTTTGTATAAAGGTAGAAAAATGCTTTCTGTTTCATTTCCTGTATATTTCCAGAGCTTGTAAACATTTCTGGCAGAAAGGTACATTGGGTACTTAGATTTAGAAAACAATCTATAAATGAACTTCAGTTCCCAGAGCTACTACTTACTCAGAACTCATTATTCCACAAGTGCAATTTAATTACACTTTACTTCACATTTACACACACAAACTTAGATGCCATTTTCCCTGTTTCTAAAGACTCTCTAACAGATACAAAGACAGAGTTGCTGATACTTTTTTTATTATTCTAAAAAGTCTAAGTGCAAAAATTCACTCATACCCTTGTATAGCTGCAAAACAATACAAAAAAAAAAAAAAACCCAACAACCAAGCCCTAATGAGAGAGAGAAACCTAACTATAATGAATGTCAATATTAAATGAAATGGTCTCATGATATAACGGGTACCCAGAATCTTAGTTTTACAATAATACTGAATTCAAGATGCACAGTACAGGTTGAAGAGGTCTGTAATAAAATCCCAGTTCTACAAATTTGTGAACTTCAGCAGGTCACTAAGCCTCTCTGGGTATCAGTTTCTTCATCTAAAACATGAAAAAATTAGGTTATATAATCTCTAAGGCCCTTCTAATTCTCAGATTCTATGAAATATATCCACACTAATATTTTTTCTTGTACTTTCATGAACAAATGGCCAAGATCCAAGATGGAGTCAACTTTCAAAGACATTAAATGTGGAAACTGTTCACAACACATTTTTTTGTACAGCAACTGATAACTTCCCTTAGATCTAGCACAGAACTGTTTTGTCATTTTAAAGGTTTACTAAAAAATAAATAAATAAATAAATAAATAAAGGTTTACTTTCTAGCTAGAATCTTGGTCCAGAATATCTATAAAGAAAATACATAAATTAAATATTTTTTAAATTCTACTAATTCTCCCCTCCACATGAAAAATTTGGAATTTCCAATCTTTTTAACAGTTTTTGTAGTGGCAAAGAGAAAATTATTGCTTTCAGTGGACATATGAAACAATAACCTGTAAGAAAAAAATCACTACAATCAGTACAAATTACTAATTATGTAACTTCAGCACAGTCCTTTCACAGAGCTGATTTCCTCACTTGCACTACTACTCTCTTCAGACAGGATCAACCAACGAATACAGTGACTAGCACCGGTGATGCCTAATGTTACCATAATATGTCCTTTAAGAATAAAAGGCTCATAGCACGCTTAGACACAAAGACGGTCAATTTCTAATGAGTAGGACCATAAAATCCCCAGGGGGGTTACCACTGGGGACAAGGCTTTAAACACTAATACACTGACCCATGTAATGACACTGGGGGCAAATGCAGGGGTTGCAGCTGATGGGTGTGCCATCTGTTAGTCCCTCCTCTCTCCGTGAAGTGGCAAGTCACTTTGAAAGCTACCAAGATAAAAATGAATAACTATTCGGGTAATTCAAGTTTGTTTTTATTAGCTTTACTTCTTTAAATGGAAATTCCTATAGCCTCGTGGGAGTTCCAATATGTCTTCAAATAGGACTACCTGAAGCCAAAGAAGACACTTGCTATTTGTACTATAGCTGTGCGCATGCAGGAAACGCTTCACGAACACGGCCCAAAGACACATTAAGGGCCTATTCACAGTCCATTCAAAAGCTTCTAATTTATATCCAAAATATATACATATATAATTATGGTTGCTACCAACTTTCATGAAAGTCTACCAAAATATGTAAAATTCAAATGGCGATAACAGAACAATTAAGAGAATAATTAAGAATCAGAATTAAGACAAACCTGAAATCAAGTGTGTTCATCAATATCCACTAAAATACGAGCCAAAAAGCCACACATCAAAAGTAGAGTTACAGCATCCTCGTCATTCACTTAAAACTTACTTCTTTTACTTTAGAGTATGCTTAAATGCATGACCAGAATTTGAACTACCTACCGTATTTTTCAGACTATAAGACTCACCTTCCCCCCAAATTTGGGAGGAAAACGGGGCGTGCATCTTATAGTCCAAATGTAACTTTGCATTTACATTGGTGAAATATTATGTTATTTATGTTATTAAATAATTTACCACATTTTTTGCTTCAAAAAGTTTTTTCTTATTTTCCTCCTCTAAAACCTATGTGCATCTTATGGTTCAAAAAATATGGTAATTACATATTTGAAGATTGCTTTTCTTAGATAAATTTTTAATATAGGGCTGCCATCCTTAGCTCATATATACAAAAAAAATCTCTTTAAGATTCTGATTCTTTGCTCTAATGAGTTCATAAGGTACCACATTTTATAATACATAAAAATTATTCCTTATAGAATTAAAGAATGCTTTTTATCTAAAAATTCCAGAGCTACTGATTTGTAGAAACCCCTGTAAGACTCCCTCAGTTATTTACAGTGATGGAAGCATATCAATATACTGAATCAGTCATTTAAAAATTTGCTTTAATATAAGAAATTTCACTCAAGACAAGGATACTATTTCATATATTTATAATATAGGGCATCATTTACACTTTCATATTTTGGTAAAGGCCACTTTTTAATAATCAATCATTATATTTCACAAAAAGGAATTAAATAAAATTTTATCTTCTATATAGAATAACTTCTCAGATACTTTGCATCTGCCCATCTCTCTCTTTCTAACATGGCTTAACACAAATTTATTACCCTACAGTTTTGGAGGTCAGAATTCCAGAAAGCATGGCACTGGGCTAAAGTCAAGATGCCAGCAGGGCTGTGTTCTTCTGGAGGATCCAGGGGAGAGCCTATTTCCTTGCCTGTCTAGTTGCCAGAGGCTGACCGTATTTCATTGGCTATCGGCATCTTTCCATGACCAAAGCCAGCAATAGCCAGTTAAGTCTTTCTCACAATGGCCTCTCTCTGGTTCTGATTCTTCTGTCTCCTTCTTCCCCATTTAAGGATTCTTGTATGTTCACTGGGCCCACCTGAATCGCCCCTTACTGTAAGGTCAGCTGATTAGCAACCTTATTCCAGCTACAAACTTCCTGTCCCCTTGCCATGCAACAACACATTTATAGGTTCCAGGGACCAGGATGTGGGCTTCTTTGGGGAACTATTATTGTGCCTACTGTATCCCTTATTACACATAACAAGTGGCTACTGATACATATATATGTGCATGTATCTGCCTGTATCTTAATAATCTTCTCTAAAGCAAGAGAAATTTAATTTTGCTCAGGAAAAGCAACAGACTTTAAAAAAAGTCTATGATACATAAACACTTTGAGGAAATGAGATATAAGCTTAAAATGGAATACACTTTTCTCTTTAAGCTAAAATAAAATTCTAACTATATCAAAATTTTTACAGATACTCTAAATAATACAAAATTAAATATATACAATTATGAGCTAGAGTTAATTTAATGTTTTCTTTCACACAATAAAGTTGCCCTGATTTGATTTTGCATTTTAGAATTGTGGTTAAAACCCTGGGTCTTAGATTCAAATTGCTGCTTGACTACTAGCTGTGACTTAGACAAATTATCAATATTTGATTTCATTAATTTCATTTTCAAATCTTTGAATGTAGGTAACAAGAGGACATATTATGGAGAATTACTGTGAAGACTTAGTAGAAGAGCACTTAAGATGACTCTAAGAACTGTTCTTATTATTTTTTCAATATGGCAACTTAAATTTGCCAAGTCCATTATTTCATACACACACACACACAAAAAAAACAAGTTTAAAAGATAAACCACTACAATAAAATTTGAAAGTCAAATGCCTTTTAACAAAACAAATTCCTCCCAGCTATAGATATTTTAGCAAAAAAAAAAATCTGATGCATGAAAAAATATTCGATGTATTATATATAGTAAAAATGATTACAAATAAAAAGTAATACTTAATTCACTTATTAAACAAATATTTACTGGTATATTTTGTCCCAGGCCCCTTTCTAAGTATTACCTAAATAAACAACAAAAAAAGTAAACCCAATATCATTGAAAATTTGTTCAGAGCGTTTTAAAAGAAATGTCAAATAATTTATGTATAAAATTTAAAGAATTACTAATAATTGATCTTATTCCTACCTTACCTTTTCCATATTGCCAAACTAAGTTTTTAAGCATCTTTCTTTTTAAACAAAGCATCATCAAATATAAATAACAAATATACATGAACAAATATCAGCATGGTAAGTTCAGTCAGTGAAGTAATTGTAACTGCAACTGCTAACATTTATTAAGCCTTTACCACAAGTTAAGCATGATATAGTCATCATTTCATTTTATTCTCACACAACTGCAAGAGGTAACCATCCTTATCTCCAGGTTACCGACGGGAAATCAAGATCACACACAGTAAGTGATGGAGCCAGCACCCACGTCTGTCTAAGAAAGCCCATTCTCTGAAATGCTATGCTGAAGGAGTAAGTGAATGACTTCTACAGAAACTGTATAAGACAATATCATTGAATGACTACTCCATGGCATTAAATTAATGGCAATTATTTATAATGAATTCAATTTTAGACTCCCAGTCAAGATGGCAGCATAGGCAGACATGGCTTGCCTTTTCGCACAACCACATCAAAATTAAGACTAAAACACAGAACAACTACACATGATAGTTGTTCTATATAACATGTATAAAGGACACATGGACAAAGCCAAAGGGGGTAGGTTTGAGGGTGGGAGGTGAGGATGGGTTGGGTTGGGGGGTGAAAAATGGAGACAACTGTACTTGAACAACAGTAAAAAAAAAAAAAAGCAGCAAGAGAAAAGAAGTTAGTTACCTACAGGGGAGTTTCCATAAGACTGTCAGCTGATTTCTCAAAAGAAACCTTACAGGCAAGAAGGGATTGGCAAGAAGTATTCAAAGTCATGGAAAGCAGGGACATACAGCCAAGACTGCTCTACCCAGCAAAGCTATCATTTAGAATTGAAAGGCTGATAAAAGCTTCCTGGACAGGAAAAAAACAAAAGGAATTTATCACTATGAAACCATTATTATATAAATTGTTAAAGAGACTTATTTAAGAAAAAGAAGATCAAAACTATGAACAATAAAATGGCAAAAATATATGTCTACCAACAATTGAATCTAAAAAACAAACTAAGCAAACAAGAAGAACACAGGCAGAATCATGGACATGGAGAGCATTTTGACAGTTGCCAGATGGGAGGAGGTTGTGGGGAAATGGGTGAAGAGGTGAGGGGATTAATAAATATAAATAGGTAGTTACGGAATAGCCAAGGGGATATAAAATACAGTATAAGAAATGGAATGGTCAAAGAACTCACATGCATGACCCACGGATATGAACAATAGTGAGGGGACTGCCTGAGAGAGTAGGGGGTACTGGTTGGAGGGGGAAAAAGAAGAAGGAAAAATCAGGACAACTGTAATCGCATAATCAATAAAACATAATTTTTAAAAAATGAATTTAAAATAAATACAATTAATTCAATTTAAAATTCTACAATGTTCGTTTCATTTTCCACAAGAGTTTAGAGAACTCAATTTTGCTTCCTAAAAACATCATTTTAAAAGACTTCTATTTTGGTTTACAAACACACACAAACATAGGACAAATTAGTAATGGGAAATTAATGTTCACAAAAGAAAAAAGAGACTCTTTTGTATGCAGATTCCTCTAGCAAACTGCACAAAAATAAGAAATGAATATAATTCAGACTGGATTCTTTATTTCTTTTTCATTCAAGTATGTTTTATTTTCAGATAGACCAGTGGTTTTTATCTTTTTTCATATCATGGAGCACATAAACTACTTACTAAAATTCTGTAGCATACCAAAAAAAAACATACTTTTGCCATCTGACAGAAAAATAGGTATAATTTTGATTAATTTACAAATAATAATAATAGTAATAATAGCAATTAACTACCCTTTTTTCTCCAAAGTGACTTTTTAAAAAAAATCAAGGTCCTATACTCGTATATAAGTATTCCCAGTACCAAGAATTAACCAATCAGATGCAACCTTATTATGTGACATGACCAATGAAATGCAACTTTATTTTATGACTTATATATTTATGATTCAAGATGGGGCACTCACACTGGACAGCTATTCTTGTGTTGGTGGTTATTTTCATTTTACAATCTAAAGGAAAAGAGAGCAGTGCCCTTGACTAAGTAGTCATTTACTGTATTTTATAAAAACAATTGTGGCATATGGGTTGAAAATCACGGACAAAGACCATAGGGCAAGCTTTTAGTTTTTCTTTTGCAACTGTTTTATGTTGTGGGTTTTAAGCTATAAATGTGTACAATTACTTTCAGAACATGAATGACATTTTTCTAAGTTGTAATATTTTTTAAAGTTCATTTTTATTCGCTTATTTTTCCTATTCTGGGTACAAAAAGTCTAGAGCCATTAATAATACAAGTTCATACTTGAAGTATCTGAAATAGGAATATGCAGAGTTAGAATGTCTTCTACATTGTATATTATAATGAAGCAGATGTTTTTGGTTTTGCCTTGAAGAGAACAGGTATATAAACGATTGCCATTCTATGAGGAAAGGTATAAAAAGAAAAAAAATGGGATTATCTTCTGGAGGGTAGGCCCCTTGTAGTACAGGCTTCCCCCACTACGTGAGTGTTCCAGGAACCCATCTGTGTCAGTGTACCAGCTGGTGTTGTTGTGAGAGGCTGTGCTTGGCTTCACTGAAATTTTTTTAAGACTCTTTCAATGCGTTTGTCCTTTTCACAACAGGTGATGTATGAGCACACCTGCTCACAGCGCACTGAATATTCAGCAGTTTTTGACCCAAAACAGCATGACCCCCATGCCCTACCCTCCCTATGCACCCAATCTCGCACTGATCAACTTTTATTTTTGTTTCCCTGGATGAAAATAATAAAGACTCTGCTTAACAGTCCTACTCTGATTACTTGATTACTATCTCGGGGTGGATTACTAAAGAAAATGTATTCCCAAACATTTTTCATTCTTTAGTATTTATTACCTGCTTCAGTTTAGGAAGACAACTCCCTAATTTTTATTTAGATCAAAAGGCCTTTGGCATTTCCCCTCTTCTGCCATTCAAAGTGTTGTTAGTATCTTCTTAAAATACATACGTGCTGTCTTTCCTCTGCCCTTCTCTCTCTCTCTTTCATTCGTTCTTACACACATGGGTGCACACACACACTTTATCTTGCTTCCATCTGAAATAGGCTTCTCCATAGGTCTGGTTTTTAAAATGTAGGTATGAAATTAATATATTCTTACCTATTACTATTATTAATTTAGTAACATACCGTTTCATTCCTCCTAAAAAGCATTTCACGGGCATTTGTACAGATACACTTGGACAGAAATTAAAAGCAAATAGGAGAAAGGTGTGAGTATAGAGAGGAAGAGAAAGCAAATACCTGTGTAGAAAAATATTGATTACGTTAAGGGAATGTGAGTGAAGGTTATAATGGGAATTCTTTGTATTATTTCTGCAACATTTCTACAAATGACATTTCAAATTTAAAAATACATAAGTAACAAATCATAGCAAGACTAGAAATCAAGGCAGAACACAAAACAAGTTGGAACTACAAAGTCATTTACACTTAGCAGGGGTTGGCTAAGAATGCAGTTATAAGCTTTATAACAACGAACATGAAGCAAAAACTAATAAATTATGTGATTCATTGCCCATAAGATAAATACAGATCATTGCTCACAGAGAAATATACAACAACTATTCCTGGTTCCTGGTACTGAAATGAGAAAGAAATTTCTCCCATGTGTTCTCAATGTCCGTAATAACATTTTTACAGTAAGTAAAAGCAAAGTTTATAGGGCTGTTTTGTCTAACATCACTCATATCAAGACAACAGCATAACGCCAAAGCAAAATTCAGTCAGAGCAATTCTACAGGGTATAAAACCAGGTAGCCAAGTGCTGTCCATAGCTCCCAAACAGCACTGTTAAACTCAAGGCTGAGACCATAGGCAATCTGCAGGAACAGACATCCTACATATTTTTCGGGCAAACCTTCCAAAGTGCTATTTGCCGTGATCAAACTTTAAATATTAAATCCCTGACAGAAGAGAAATCCCTGGAAGAAACTAACACAGCTATTTTGTGCTACTGCATAAGAACCACATTCTTAACAAACTGCCAAGCTGGGGGTAATGTTAATATGCTCTTATTTATAAATTTACATAAACATTTACGAAGTTTAATAGCTATTCAGGGACACAGGACTAAATAAAGATCACTTTAACATAGAAACAAATCGGCAACCGCCCATAAAGCTTTAACTGAGTGTCAGAATGATTCTAGCTTGGGAAAGGTTCAAGCACATGCCTACTTCACATGAACATAACATCCACAAAACACTTCACTGAGAATGATAATATGCCTGCATCCACTCTTCAGTATGAGCTGGCAATGATATACATATCTGAGTAACTGAAAGATGGTAAAGTATTGTTACTATGTAACTGAGTAAATGACTAGAGAATCCTTACTAAACCTTCAATATCATTAGAGTGGTTAATGCATAGCCTTGCCCCCCAGCACCTGAAAATAAAAGCATACCACATGCTCATCCTCTTTCTGACCTTTAGCGTCAGAGGGGAATGACCGTGAACAGCCACAGGTAAGAATGGCCAGGGAGAGCAACATTCACGTGGTACCTATGGTATCAGGCTAAATTAATGTGGTCACAAGTTTGTATTTTTCACTAGACTTTGGGCAGGGGACTGTAGACAGCGGTTCTCAAACTTGAATGTACATCAAATTACCAAGGGTACTTATTTAAAATTGTAGAGGTACAATTTTGAAGTAAACTCTCTACATTGATCTTAGTGGTGTACTTAAAAAAAAACCCTCTTTTAATACTTGTTTATTGGATTTATAAAAATACTCTAAGATAATGTTTAATATGAAATCAAAAGAATACCAATAAGTAGATTAGAAAAAGTTCTGTAATCAGCACAACACTGAAAACTGAAGGAATACACACACACACACACACACACACACACACACACACACAGACACACACACATCAGAATACATTATTAGAAAAAATAATAATAATTTCCTCAAAGGATGGAAATTTAACACCTGGCCCCAAGATCTCTTACCAACCAAAGGAGTCAGATATGGTATTACAATTCCATACATGGATTAAAAAAACTAGTACAATCATTAATCTAGCAAATGATGACTTTTTCAAGGGGTAGATGGGAAAAAATATCTGTACAGATGTCACAATAGGCAATGAACTACTGCAAATCAATAAGAAAAAAATACACAGCCTAACAGAAAAACAAGTGGATAATATGAACCAGGCAATTTACAGAATATGGGCAAAGGCTAAGAAATACGAGAAGAAGGGTGTTCACTGCCTACTCGTCCCCCCCCTCCCCGACTCCCCTCACCCTCACTAGGTAAGGGAAGTGTAAGTTCTCTGAGTTTGGAGATCACAACTGTCTTGTCCACCGTGAATTCCTAGTGCCTGGACTAGTGCCCGTGAAACAGTAAGTTCTCACTAAATTTTGCTGAATCAATCCACAGACCTCACAAAAACTAAACAAACAAGCTAAAACACACTACTACTTTTTAACTTATGAGACTGGCAGAAAACTAAAAAAAAAAATTAATAACATCAAATGGCAGGGAGGACACAAAGAGCATTCTCATGCGCTGCCTTTGAGAGTGCAGCTTCCCCCAGATCTGTGGCTGAGAACTTGACTTTAAGAATTCAACTCCCAAGAACCTATATTTCAAAAAGGAAGCACAGGTTCATAACGATGTATGTGCCAGAAGAGACACCTGTGACAGCAGAAAATGGAAAATGTCCAGCCAAAGGGACATTATGAAGCCATTTTAAATATGCAAATACAGATCATGTGCTAATGTAGAAAGATGTTCATGATACTTAGGTGAAAAACGTAACTTGTAGGATAGCATGTCTAGTCATATCCCATTTCCAAAAAATCTGATTTCATATTTATTACAGCACAAATACACCTGTACAACTCGGGGGAAGTGTGGAAGGACACATTCAGAACTATTCGCTTCGAGGGAGTTGGTTCTGGTGGGGAAAATAAACTTTTCTTTGTTACAAGCAGGTATTACATTTAAAACTTTACATAATATAAGTTTCAAGTGAAAAGGAGACATGGAATGCATATAGGCTTTTACGCAATTTACGTTAAATCTTTTATATTATTTGTATCATATGCAGAAAAGCTAACTTTGAGAATGTTCACACACCTGGCTATCCCCAGATGGGCCGAGCACCCACGCAGCTTTCACTCCACCGAGACGAGAAGGTGCGACCCCTCACCTCTGCCACACCGGCATCCCTCCCACTCTTGCTGTCCAGGAGCTTCCAGCTCACCCTTCAACACCCAACTGAGCTCTCAGAAAGCCTTCCCGTGTGACATAATGGGAGCATCTGCAAGAAAATTAATTTCTTTAAACGATTAAAGGAAAATAATTTCTCTGATATAGATAATTCTCACTACTGATTTTTAGCGTTCTAAAAAGTCACTTAAATGAGATAAAATAGTCACTGATTTTTAATGACTCAGATAATTCTGCATTTTCTAAAAATTTCTACCTGGTTATAGAAACAAACAAAGGCTTCAAGACAAACCCTGTTCTGGAAAAAATACTGATGGATTTTTGGAAGTCCACATGGACTAGACACGTTTTTGGCTGGAAAACAAGCATTGATAGTGAATTTAGAATTTTTAAAAAATAAAACAAATCTAATTTTTTGATATTGTAAAAATGACACAATAGTGTATTTTTTGTTCTACCTCAACTTAAGTACCTGCAGACCGATTCATGTACAAATACGTGTAAAAATAATCGTGCCAGGCTATAACTGGTATTCCAAAATCCACTTGGGAAATGAATTTTATGGCTAGACCATAAACTTCTAAAATCCTGAAGTTTTAATAGATATGCTGACACAACCTGGACCATAACAGTTCTAGAAACTGCTGCGATAATAAATCTGTCAGTTCCTATAATGCCTCTGACAAATCCATTAATATGAATGATGTCCACTTCACAGAGCACACCACACGGCAACTGCACGAGCTATGTCATCTCCATTCTGAGTAGCAAATCAGTAATCAATATTTGTAAAAGCAGCAGCTAATCCTTTGTAAAATCACTGGTTCAGTGATTGAAGAGTTTGCTCAGTCCACACAGTTAATCCCTCTTCATCTGCTTGAGCCCTCTATTTATCCCAGCCTCTCGTGGCTCTGCGCTGTGGCAGATTAATACATCTCCACACGTTAAACATGGCCTGACAATTGACACGGGAAATTGCTGGCAGGATAAGCTCTACAAACGCTTGCCTTCCAAAAGGAAGCTTGGAATCAACATCAGAATCCCAAAGTTTACAAACAGGCTCACCACTGTCCCTTCCCAACCCGTCACCTAATTTACTGAACTCACACTCCTGAGGAAGCATATCCCCATTTTTGGTTTGAAAAGTCTTCTGGCTGATTCTAGAATGCTGATTCATAAAGCTTGTTTTTTTTATTAATTTTTTAAGTCAAGGTTAAAAGAAGTTTTCTGGCCAAGAAAAGAGGCGCATACATACAGAACAATTTAGAGAATTTTTACGTATGAAGTGAATGGCCTGTTCTCAGCTAACAGTAGGTACTTCCAAGTTCCATTAAAATGGGAGACAGTGGAATCAGGTAAAGGTAAATTGATCTTTTAAAAACTCAGTAGTGAATGGGGTGGGGAAGAGAAGGAACAATAGCCAGGGAGAAAAGCATTTCCAGTTGACTTTCTAATTCAGTATTTGTAGCAATATTCCCTTTTCCATATTAAATTGCACCTCAATGAAATACCAGTTCTTCAAAATAACTAAAAGCCAATACTGCAATTTTAAAAAATCTGATCATTTTTAACCTTATTTAGTAAGAATATATTCATATGTGATGTTAAAAAAAATGAATAATAGGTTAAAAGTGATAACTAGCGTTGAAAATTTAGAGTGACATCTGTAATGTAATGCAAAAATGTCTTATATGGTATGTTGCATATTTTAAGACTGTGACCTTAAAATCTAATCGTTTTTCAGATATTAAGCAAAATAATTTACTAGTCAGTCGAATTTGCTACAAGAAGAATTATATGTATCACCATCACCAAATCTTATGAGACAACTGGTTCTAATTAGCCTTACTGAAAGAAGCTAATACACAGAGTGAATAAAAAGACTGCAATAGTGATGTGATATTATAGGTGATTTGTCCATGTCAAGAAAATGGCACATTAGATAAGCAGAAAAGTTTGCCAACAGCTAAGAAAAATAAATTTCAAATCTCTTTCAAACCATAAAAATTACTGTAGAGGTCACAGTCACCAATGCTGTTCATATCATCTTGAAAAAGTGGTATTTCTCTGGCGTATTTAAATTCTATTGCAAAGTTCTATTTATACATAACTTTAAAAACCATCTATTGTGCAAACACCACATTTACTCGTATTGAAATCTTGTAGGTCTACTGTTGCCTTTGAACCTCCTAATGAAGTTCCTGAAGACTCTGGACATACGATTATTTTAAGGTTCTCTCTCATACAAACACATGTAAAACGTGTACACATGTATGTGTGAAATGTACACATGCAATGCTGCCCAGCAAATCCTAGAGAAGCTAATGTTCGACTTATTTTTCAAATCATAGTGATGTTCATAACAGCTTATGTTTTTAAATACAACTAAAACAATTTTCTAAGAAATGGTATTTTTTAAGGTAAAAGGTAACTGAATGTTTCAAAAGATGGCCATTCATAACTTCTTTCAAAAACCTTTCACATGCTTAGTTAATAGACCCAAGTAACCAAAATCATAAACTTGCAAGCAAATTTGCCTATGTTATATGCACACCAGAGACCAAAATAACACCCACATGAGATCAAACATGTAACACTGGACTCCTGAACAATATACATCGTTAACTGAACTCACCTGCTAGTCAAGCATTAGTTTCAACTGTGTCATTGACCAATTGAAGTTACATGTTCCAAACATGTCCTGAACAAAAAGTTACACGTTCTTATTTTCAAGTCTGAGACTTTAGATTCCTGTAAATATTTTCATTTAAACTTCCATAATACCAAATATTTACTTGCCAGAGTATCATTTTCTTGCATTTTTTAGTCAAATTAATAAATCAAGTTATCAAGATTTTCCATATTACAAAATCTCAGAAAAGGAAAATTCATGGTCACACTGAAAGTGACCTAGTAACACCATAAACTTCTTTGCAGATTCAGACCTAAAGTATAACATCGAAATATTTTATTCTGAGGAATCCCAAAACAGAAAGGCAATAATTTTTTCCCAGAATTTGTACCAATATTATGGCACAGCACACAAGAGCAGGAGGCACATGATGCAATGTTTCTAACTTAAAAAAAATTAAATCAGATATTTTCTATATGGAAAAGCTAAAAGCTAGATAAATGATGACAGTTTGAGAATTGAATATTTAGGAAAGAAAAATAGCTGATTGTTGCCCTGGTAGACTCTGACAGTATGACTCTGTGTGTGTGCAAATACATTTGCATATATGTATTAATATTTTATAACTACATAGCAAGCAGGTACAGCACTCATCAAGTGTATATTGGGAAAAATTGTGCACTAAAATATAGCAACAGCACAGTCATCCTTGATAGAAGAAAAAGAAAAAATAGGTTAGGAATCAGAAGAACACTCCTGTCAGCCCCTAAACTACACTGTGGGTACATAGATGAACTCAATCTTTCTAGACTTTGCATGTAAAATAATAGACAGAGACTATATAACTTGTAAGCTTCTTCCAACTCAAGTATTCTGTATCCTAAAATATGTATTCTATACTTAAGTATATATGTATTCTATACATACATATGTATTCTATATGTAGAATACATAAATATGCATTCTATATTTAGAATATATTTAAGTATATTTATACTTAATTATACTTAAATATAGAATATATTTAAGTATAAGTAAATATGTATAAAATACATATTTAAAATATGTATTCTATATGTATCCTAAAATAAGTATAACACTAAAATATGGTAGTTTATGCAAAGATTTTTTTAAAATCTTACCTTTGCCACATAACATTTATACCTATCTTAAAAAAAACATTAAAACTGGAGGAAAGTATAATAACTGTTTAGATAAGGCTTACCCAATGATATTCCAAAGGAAATAAAATCATAATTCTCCTCAGGAACCTTCTGGTTATGATTTATAACACAGTAGTCATTATTCTATTGTTTATAGTACATGGTATAAATTTCCTCCAACAAAGAAAAAGAAAGCATTGCTTCTGCAAGATAAGTGTTACAATTTGTTAATATGCCAACTTACCCCTAGGTGTAACTAGTGATGACAGAGTTTTTAAATAATACTCAGTCTGGGACCGGAGGACTCAAACTAAAAGGTACGCCAGCCTGCTCTACTCACAAAGCCTGGCTTCTAACGCTCTTCTCCCAGACTCAACAGAGAAAACAAATCTGAATTTTTGCCCAAATTGGCCGTGATGGTTTAGAGGAAAGGAAATCAACAAGTAGCGTTCGAGGCTACAGCAGGCTACTTGTGGCGCATGTAACGATAAGGTGGTGACACAATTGATATTCACAAGCTACAGTGAACTTCTAACACGGGGTGGGGGGGGCACAAAACCTGGGCTGCAGTCAGCTATGCATATGTAAATTTTCTATAGAATATACAGGAATAGGCATGCACGTTTGTATAATAGAAAATGTACAAGTAGAATAAATACATAACTACTAAAATGGAATAAATACTTATGTTGCCAACTTTATATTTGTGACTTAATATTTACTTTTTTCACCTATAACATGGAAATTAACAAGCTTGTTGTCAATAAATGTGGATTTAATAGATTCTGAAAACAATAAGAAGTACTATACATAAAGGAAATATCTATATTTTTAAATAATCAAAATCAAAAGCTGGAGTACTTTTTATCCAGGTCATTCTTTCAACACCTGGCGCAAAGATGACAGCAGAAAAGCAGCAAACAGGAAGTCACATTTGATAACAACCTGATCTGGGGAGATGCAGGTATGGGTATAAGCTATGGGAGAGCTGACCCACTGAAGTTCTATTCATCTTCCTATTCCCACTGCGCAGTGCCTCAAACATAACAATTTCATAAATGCATGTTGAATGAATAAGGGGGATTAAATAAAGATATAGGAATCATCCTCCACACCGAAAGATTATTTTTACTTTTTATGTGAAGTTAGAGTAATCAGGGTAAACCATAAAGTCAGATAATGGCCTCTGAAGGAAATAGAACTCTCACTAAAGTCCAGAAGTACCACGTAAATACCAGAAAAACCAAGGCCTATTGAATTTTTTGTGGGCAGCACTTTACAAAGCACTTGGCACACATTCAGCCAGCCGGAGGAGATTCCAAGTGCAACTCAATCCATGTGTGTGTTTGTTCTGTGGGAGCCAATTATTTTTATGGCGTGTAACTTTAATTGGTGGCAGATATAAAATATCACTGTACAGTTATACTCCATTTTCATTTAGCTCTGCATAGAGACCAGCATATTAAATTAATCAACTTTTAACACGAATGGGAAATTCGGCGCCCTGGGGTTAATTCTGGGCCCAGTGATGATGCAGAGCCTGGCCTACCCAGCCTTCAACCAGCTTTGTTCACTCAATCCATGGGTGGCCTTCGCGACTCAGTCTGTCATCTGTAAAACACAGCCCCGTGAGGGATGAGGGGGATATTCTCCAGAAGTACACTCTGTATGATTTGGAGTTTAGACTCATGTTACCCCCACCATAAAACCCCAAAGGGGGCCGATTCAGGCACGCAACCCTGCAGGCCCACAGCCAGTAGCCACGCACATCACGCCCTGCCCCCTTCCGTGGGTGCTACTCACAGATTGGCTGGAGAACGGATGAGATGCCCTCTCACATTTTCTAGTCCCGTCTCCTGACTAAAGACAGAAAGGTGAAAACCCTCTTTTTTTCCATTTCAGGTGACATGAATTGAGATTTACTGCCATTCTGAGAATGAAGGCAAGATAATTAATATTAAGTTAGCATGCTCCTTAGGGATTTCTTGGCATGCTACAGGCATTTCTCGGCGACAGTTACCCTGCATCTTCTAGCTAATGCATTTCCAAAGAAGCAAAAACAAACACCAGGTAAGTACAGTGATTCTGCAGTTGGAGAGCAGGATAAAGTAATGGATACCTCTCAACAATTTCTCCCTTCTCCTTCACCAAAACCTCATAACTGCAATTTTTATTTCACAATGAAATAGAACCCTTTTCACCCAGTTGCTCTCCCATGTCCACAAGGCATGACAGCCACTGTTCGAGGAGCAGTAATCATTTACTATGAACCTGGCACATGTCAAGGACCACACCAGGCCCTGGGGAGACAAGTGACAAAGACAACACAGTCCCTGCCTTTAAAGGGCTCATATCTTACACCTGAAAAGCAACAGCATGTTGAACAATAACTAAGTGTTACATGAGCCTAATATATAAACTGAATTAAGAGTAACTGCGGCCGCAATAGCTGGGGTAAGGCTGTTGTAGGGTAGGACACGCAAAGCCCACTGTGGTCGAGACAAGCAGGGTTGGAAAATGATCGCTCAGCACACTTCTCTTTCTCCCACATCCATCTTTTTTACTGGTAAAAGCCGATTCTAAAAGCACAGCAAAGACAAATTTGAAAAGAGATAGGCTTCAAAAAAGAGCAATGTGCATGCTGAAAAGCATAAAGGAGGGAGACAGAATTCCAGTGTCCCTGCCTCGCTGAAATTCGTGGAGGAAAGGACGAGATCGAGTTGCGCCTGCACAGACAGATGCCTGCTTACGCTACCAGTCCAAACAGCCTCTCCCACTTGGTAGCCGAACCCTCGGCAGCTCCCAGCCCCTTGGTTCAGCATGACCATCCCGAATCACTCTTTCCGGAATGGATGTAAATCATGCCACTACTTCCTTTGCCAAAGCCCAATAAGCAAGCAATACTATTCAAAACTCTGCAAGTCTCAAGATATGCTATAAATAGTAAAATCTGTGTTGTGGCACTGATTCAAATTATAGCTCAGAAAGAACAGGAATACCACCAAGAATTTGTAGAGATTTTTTAAACTTTTTTGCAAATATTTTGAGTTAGATCAGACTGTTCATTGCGATTAAAAAAAAAAAAGAGCAGTGTGCTACTCACATAAGCTTATAAAAACACCTTATTTGTTATGGCCTCTGGTGGATAAATGGCACCACATCACACACGTTGATTTGGAATAGAGAGTTGCTAAGTTTTATTTTAAGGAGAACTTTTAAAAGTCAGGATACCCAAATCGGTCAGAGTATTGATTAAAAAATAATTTGCAATGATTAGTGTCTTTTTTATGAATCAGAGAGACCGAGATAGAGAGAGAGCTATAGAGATGGGGGCTGGGGAGAGAAACTATTAAGAGGGAGCTCTCTCATCTGCCCGCCCCTGCCATACACGTTTGTACTCACACCCATCCTTATACCTTTCCTCCTGACTGAAAGTTCTCTCTCCCTTGCATCTTGCATCTCTCCTTCTGCAACTGCTGCCTCCTCCGCAACACATACACATGATCAAGTCCCCCAGCTTTGCATCTCTTCTGGCTGTTCCCTCTTTCTTCCATTTCGCTACTTAATTTTTTAAATGTTTATTCAGATAATGACAGATTCACATGCAAATGTAAGAAATAATCCCGCATCCCTTATATGCTTTTCCCACTTTTCCCGAATGGTAACATTTTACAAAACCGTAGATAATATCACAACCAGGATATTGATATTGATACAACTAATCAGTCTTATGCAGATTTCCCCATTTTCACTTGTGCTCACTTGAGTGCATGTGTGTGTCAAGCTCTATCATTTGTGTAGGTTAACGTATGTACTACGGTCAAGACACTGAACAGTTCTAGTGCCACAAGGATCTGTCATGTCACCCTTTTATGCCTATAGCCACTACTCTGTCCTCCATTTCTATAATCTTGTCATTTCAAAATGTTACATAAATGCAATCATAGCATCTGTAGCCTTTAGAGACTGGCTTTTTCACTCGGAGTAACTGTCTGGAGATTCATCTAAGTTGTCATGTACATCAACAGTTAATTCCCTTGTATGGCTGAGTAGTATCCCAGGGGATGTGCACCCCCGAAAAGTTTGCTTCTCTACTTCTTATTTTTCCTCAATCCACTGCAATTTGACTCCTGCCCATACTGCTCCACAGATATCCCCTAAAATCACCACAACCTCCTAATTTCCATATTCAATAGGCAATTTTGGTATTTATCTTTCTTGGTCTTTCTGAAGCAACTGACACTACTGCGCCCTGATCCCTCCCCTAGAAATACCTTTTCCCTTGGCTTCTTGTCAGGCCATCCTCTCTCAGTTCTCTTACACTGTTCATTTCCAGTTTACTTTTATAGACCCTTGTCCTCCTCACCACCATCCTTATCATTGATATCCTGCCAGCATTCCACTGTTTTCTCTTCTAAAACCCTGCACACCTTCCCAGGGCAATTCACCCACACATGTAACTGCCACTGCCTCCTGTGCGCTGAAGACCGCGGCCGAGATCTTTCTCCTAAACACTAAATCCATGCTTTCAAGCGGCTGTTGTTTTACCTTCTAAGTTTAATGTGCGTAAAACTGAGCTAATGCATAACCTCCCTTTCTCCTCACTATGACTGACCCAATTGCACTATTTCCTCTTCTTCCTGTAACCCCCATCTCAATGATGTACCACGTCCCTTCTATCCAGTCATCTCGAAACTTCAGACTCATCTCAACTCCTTTTCCTTCACTTTCTTACCACTAAGTCCCATCAATTCTATCCCTGAAATTTTCTTGAGCTATTTCCTCCTCTGACTCCTCAGAACCCTTTCCTTAGTTTAAGCGCTTACCACGTCTCACTTTCATCACCACGACAGCTTCTCCCTGCTTCTGATCTTTGCAGGCCAGTCCCTGCGCACCTGCTACATGCTCTCACCCAGGCACAAGTCTGGTATGTCACTCCTGCTTTAAGAGCTAGCAATGGCTCCTGAAGTGCACCAGGCCATTCAAAATCTATCCCTGGCCTTCCTCTCCATCTTGTTTCACCTCTCACAAATCTGCTTCCTAGGACCTCAGCCCTCCAGACTACTGGCTGCTCCCCAATGCTCTGTCTCACAAACCAGTGACACAGGTCTCCAACGTGGAATCCCGAGCACTCCGTGAGGGAACCAGAATGGCAGCTGGGCCTTCCAGTAAGTCAAAAGAGTTGAAATCACTCATTGATTTGATATTCAGAGGGAAAGAAATTTTAAATGTTTAAAAATATTCTAAATTTAAAAAAAAGAACAAATACTTCAAACATTTAAGGTAAAATATATCTTGTCTGGAGATAGTAGTCACTTGGTCCCTTTATCTCCAAAGGACAAAATTCAAATACCCTCCTAAAACGGCCAGAGAGAACAGTGTAGTTGTTGATATCATCTCTGTGGACACCCGAATGTAACACTAAATAAAGTCTAAATCATGGGGTTTTTTAGGTAAACCTCTCTTTATTTAAATCACTTTTTATTTTTCAATTACGGTTGATATCCAATATTATATCAGTGTCAGGTGTACACCCCAGTGATTAGACATGTGGATTTTTCAGAGATAGTGTGAGATCCTTTGCAATCCAAAGAAGCAAAATAACAGAAAAAAAGGAAATAGAAGTTGCTTCTCATGAAATTTTCTCAATGGCAAATAGTACACATCAACAGTTCTTTGCGTAGGTGACATTTCCTCAGATGTGCAGGACTCCCAGCGACTTAGCTTTAACCCTCTTCCATTATTCTTGCTATTATGCTTTAACCACTGATAACAGACTTATTGATCCACAACCCCAGGCGGTGTATTCTTCTGCTTATCCACAGGGTAGCAGTGTGTTTCAGAATAACATCACCAATCACCACTGCGGGAATATAAATGAGTACCCAACTGTCTGCAGGAAGCAGCTGGCCCTTTTTTGCACACATGCAAACATAAGAACACTAGGGTAACAGGCTGTAATAAAAGTCCAGAGCATGGTGTCAAGACTAAGAAACAACAAAATACTTGTAATATGAAAATATGTCAAATCTCCTTCCATTCACCATTTATTTGCCCTATACCAATAAATTCATTAAAAAAAAAACATGTCAAAGAGAAACATGAATAGTATCTTGAGGTAAATAGAAAAACAAACTAAGTTCCCAGCAAAATATGACATACCCATTGTTTTATAACCCAACCTCTATAAATGAACTGATTTGATGTATTTAAATTAATAAAATGTTGGAAATATATAACTCTATGTGCTGTACATTTTGACATAGCAATATCATTCATTACATTTTACATAAGTTCTGCTACAAGGAAAGAAACTACAGAATCTTGTGATGACCCTGAATTTATTTTTGACCATTCAGACCTGGGTCAGAACACTGCCATGTTATAAGAATTGTAGAGACAAGTCTAAAAGTTTTTGTTATAGGAAGATCAGTACTGGTAAATAAGAAAGCCCTTACTTTTAAGAGCTGGAAAAAACACTTCCGAGAGGCAGAATTTAAAATATTTAAAAGCATAGGACTTAGCACAGGCTCCCTCAAGAACCTAAGTTACCTAACCTCTACTTACCCCGGCTCTCCTCAGCTCCAGAAGTAAATAACAAGAGTGCAAATCTCATAGGATTGTTTTTGAAGATTAAATGAAATAATCTACAATAAAGCACTTAGAACAGTATTTGACAGTTTTTCAGACCCTTCTGGTTCCACGTTCTGTGATTCTACACACACACTCAGACTTCAGGTTCTCTAACAAGAGCGTTAAGGACAGCAAAGAACTTCAAGTCGATGATCCTATTTCTATCGCTGCATTAACTATTTTGCACTGTAATCACCTGATGTTTGTGAAGAACATAGCACCTTGGTCAAAGTCATAGGCTCAGGAGCCAGGCAGGACTGAGTTTCCAGTTAAGTTCTTTGACTCAGTAGCTGGATGACCTCAAGTGACTTACTTCTCTGGGAAAGGAGGTAACACCTTATATCGAACACATATATTTCTTACTATGTCTAAAAGAAATCTATTTTGTAATTAAGTAAATATAATTCAAGTACTATATATACTACAGTATATATATAAAATAAATTTAAAGCAAAAGTAAATTTACTTTCTTTCCTTCAAATATCTGATACAATACCAAAAAAGCAAATAAATGAATTACAATGGTCTGTCTTGTCAACATCAAAAGCAGCTAAAAAGAGAATTTCTTCAAACTTTCATATCTGCCTTGGTAGGTAAGACATTCTGAACTTAAGTTTAGAATTTCAAAGAATTCAGGAAATTAAATCTACTAATTGAAATGAACTAGGAGGCAATAAATAAATAAGTAAAAATTGAATTTAAAAACGTTTTAAAGGACTGTGATATTATGTTCTTAATTTTATTGTGAATTGAAATTTGAATCCATCAATAATTCCAAATAAAGTTCTGGTGGGGGGCCTCTTGCTTTTAAAAATTTATTAAGAATTACCACAATGCTGTCATTAAATACTAATTGTAAGAAGATATTTTCTCTACAACCTGTTTTTTGCATAGCAAATAACCCCACTTTTTCTTCTAGAGAGAACACAACCTCCTACCCTATTAGCACAAATTCTGAATTAATGGAATGGAATTTCATTAATTTTATAAGCAGTTCTGTATATGCCATAGATCAGAAACATCTGAGGCCTAGCTATACTCATTGAAATTTAATAAAGATAAAATGCAACTTTGTTCATTGATATCAAATATCCCAAGTAATACCCAAGACAGAAATGGTATCATTTTAATCCTTCTCTAATCCCCAAATTGACAAGCATATGACAAAGCACCTCCATTCATATCATTCTATAAAATATATTACACTGAAGTTAGAATTAGCTTCTCATTAGATTCTAAGGGAAAACTTTCTCAATGAATATTCAATACCATTGTACAAACAAGATTTATATTGGCGAATCTACTCAAGTACAGAATCAAGATCTAAGTTCTACGTGTGGGTCAGGCAATAGTTACAATGGGAATTTACAGATGAAGGGTTGGATTGATGGGAGAAGCCACAGAAGCTTCAGGGCTTCTTATGAGCATTGGAAGACAGTAAGCAGGACGGACAAATGCTGATGGCTTGTGAAAGAGGCCAGCCTAATTATACAAGCAAAGGAATTTGGACGTGACTCAATGGGCAATCTTGAACTGCTGTAGGATCTTGAGAAAGGAAGTGATTCTATCGATGCAGTATTTTATAAAATCAGCCAGGCAGGTTAGGATTGAGAGCATAAAAGAAATTTAAGAGATCTTTTAGCTTAGGAGGCACCCACAACGATTTTTTGTGGTGAGGTCTCAGACTAAAAGGTGGCATTGCAGGTAGATCCCTTTCATTCATTTCCTTCACACGGAGAGCCTGTGATACGTCGTGTACTGTGCTGAGCATGGAGACCACAGCAGCAACCAACATTCATGGTCCCTTCTTTTACGGGGCTCACAGCATCACGAGGGAGGTGGAGAGAAAAGTAAGTAACAAATAAATACAAACATTACAAACTGTGATAAATGCTATTAGGAAACAAGCAGGAATGAAAAATAATACAGGGGACAGAGAGGGAGCCTCATTTTAGAAAGGACGCTCAAGGAGGCCACTCTGAGGAGAAGATTTTTAAGCTGAGTCCTCAACCTTAAGAAATTGGAACTTGATTTTTAAGTGCAATGGGAAACTACTGGAGGATTCTGATCAGAAAAGTGACATAAGGTGGGGTTTTTAAGTAGAAAATAACTGAATTGGTCATAAATTACATATGAACAATGAAGAAAACACTAAGTCTATTAAAAAAAACACATAATTTGTGTTTTAAGACTGCGGAGGTTGTATAATAATGCAATCTGCTGAAGCCATCACTAAAAAGAGGTTGAAATGGAAGTTAGATGCATTGCACTGATTAAGCTCTTACTAGCACAAACCTATTACAACCCAGGAGTGCCTTAAGTGAGAATAAGCAATTGGCAACAGAGAAAATAACCCTACCACCTACTCAAGAAATGGCACACCAACAGGAGACACTTGTAAGATCCATACACGTGAGAAAAGCGCTGGGATGGATTTCGAAGTCAGCTCAGCTAGTCTGTCTTCAGCACTGGCTTTGGACAATTTACTCACCATCTGTGCTATTTCCTATAACGTCAGACAAACTGGTAGTCGCAGTTGTTGTGTGAATTAAGTAGCTCAATGTGTATAAAGCACTTAAAAGAGTATTTGGCACAAAACAAATGCCCAATAAACATTAGCTGCTGCTATTATCATGGTAGAGATGTTTTATTCTGCTTAGTTCTACTCATACTTGTGTCATCCCTGTTTCAAAATCATGTAATTGGTTTTGAATGACTTAAATAATTTCCATTCTTGCATAGGGGATAACTGGATCAGTGGTGGATTATAAATATTTTGGTTTATCAGGTCAGAAAGACTCTGTAACAACTACTCAATCTACCACTGTAGCTCAAAGTAGTCACAGAGAATACACAGATTAATGAGCACTGGCTGTATCCCACAAACTGGGCACTGAAATTTGAATTTCATGTTACTTCCCTGAGTCACCAAATATTATTCTTTTGGTTTTTGTTCAACCATTTAAAAAATATAAAAGCCACTGGCAGGCTGTAGTTTGCCAATAGACACTCTGAAAAATATGAGACCCTTCGGTCATAATTTCTCTCTCTATAAAACCAAAGTGAATGTAATCAGCTTTCCTAACTTTTACATGTTCAAACAGTAAAATTTATTTTCACATGAGGAATAATATCTGGCTCATGGGCTCAATGTTTTACCTATTCTCCCCAATTTGCCTCAGTGAAACATACCACAAAAAAAATCATGACTAAAATAGTGCGAAAGGCCATTACACTAAGTTTCTTTGGGGTCTGTATTAAGTACATGGCTACACAATCAAAAGCTTACAGATATCACTGTAACAAAAGTTGCCATGATAATGCCAACTTTATTCACCAATGCTTATTTTACAAGATAACTGGAGCTACACCCAGTTTTCATGAACACAACAAGAGAAGGTATTTAACCAGACTTACTAAATCCCTGTCAACAGACATACTCTCAATAAAAGAGGAAGATGGAAGCTTATCCCTCAGCAATATTCTATCAGTACAAATGCAACCCTCTTATAGCCTGTAAAACAGTGTGTCACACATAGCATCACCTCTGAACAGAGCAGGGTGCATCTAAAAATTCAATGGAAAAATAATGTTTTATGGGGTTTTTTCTTTAGTAAAAAAAGATAAAGTCTTTCTAAAAAAAAAGGTACTTTTGCTCACTTTGCATATAATTACAATATATATCAGTAAAAATTCTTTATACCTGTCAAAAGAAGATGGAGCTGCAAATGCCAACCTGGGTTTTATTGCTCCTGGCAGAGATATTTGCATATTTACCTGCTACTAAAATTTTCAATGAATGAATTTGCAACAAACTCTTATTTGAACAGCAGTCTTATTAATGGAGACCTTTTAAAAGGAAGCTAGGGATTATGCCTAGGCTTTATGTAGCTGCCTTTTCTTTTTTCTTTTTCCCATTTCAATACTGAATCAGTGGCTACTCATAAATAAAACAAAGGCTTTAAATCAAAAGCTAAGACTCAACTTTTGATGCCTCCCTCTCCGCTCATCCATCACCAAGTCCCATGATCGGCCTCCTAAGGATCTCCACCACTTTTGTCTTGGGCATCACCTCCATCACTTCTAGACCGAGCTACCGTCATCTTCACTCCGGGCTTCAGAAGCAGCCCCTTGGCAGCACCCACTCCATCCACTCTCGTTCACGCTGCTCTTCAGGCCGCAGCCACTGTGTCCCAGGGACACCTTCCCGACCTTCCTGGCTAGGTCAGATTCCCCCATCAGCATCATATACCTCGCCTTTACGGCACGGGAACTTGCAGATCTTATTGCTATATATGTTTCTATCCTGTGTGGTTAATGTCTGTTTTCTCCACTAGACATTAAGTTTCACAGGGGCAACGTTGATATAATCCCAATACCTGGCACAACCCTGGCACATAACAGGAATTTGATGATTTTACTGGTTGCTATATATACGATACTAAATCACTTGTATATATGTTGAGGAATGATTTTTGTCAGCACTGAAGAATCACCTTAAATGATAGTTATGTAACTGATAGCTAATAAAAGGTAGTGGAGGTAGTGGTAAGTCATAAAGTCTGATTTACCACAACAAAGTCAGATGCAAATTACCATATGCTACATCAAATTATAATAAATAAATATTCTTTTTAGCATCTTCTGAATGGGTTGTCTAAAGTTTGTCTTTGTTTTTACAATGTTAACTAAAAAAGACTGCATTAAATAATGTGTTTTAGAAGCATGTACAAAAAGAACACCAGAACCTACCAAATTACTACTGCCTTCCCTGAAGTACATACATTATGATGATCCCAGACAGCTCTCCCAACCTCCAGATCCCTACCCATTTACCAACATCACCACCTGCATGTCCCTGAAGCAGTTCCAACTCAGTATTTTTTAAATCTCCCCAAATCATTCCTCCTCCTTGAATTACTTTAGTGAAATGTCCTATTCTGCATTCATTTGCCCAAGTCAGACATCCAGAACTCACCATTGACTTTCTACTCTCCAAGTCAGTCACCAAATCGTAGCTACTCATGTTCATAGATACCTTTTACTTATCCTCTCTTCTCCATCCTTCCTGTCTTTATTCTGTTATTCTGCTAATTGATACTGTTACCAGGATGATGTTTTGAGGAAAATACCATTCCCCAACTTCAAATCTTCCAATATTTCCCTCACTGCCTCAGACTCCCTCACAATATATTCAAGAACTTCCAGTACGTAAACAGACATGCTACTAATCTGGCATTAACCAGCCCATCCTTCTACTCTTCATCTCTGAACTCATACTCATCCTTCAAGAGTCAGCTTAAGCATCATCCCTTCGAGATGTCTCCCTCTGGTCTGGGAATCCCTTCTGTGGACTCCCCTCTACTGTATCACTTCCGGTGGTACCCTGGAGCAGCAGGCACTGAATCATGAGTCAGTTGCTAGCATCTCTTTCCAACTCCACTGTAACACTGCTCTGGTTGCTTGGAATTGTCTACAGAGACCAAAACCCCAACAAAAAACGCAAAAAGAAATCTTATCTAGACTCCCCTTACCTGACTAAAACGGAGCTTTAGAAGAGCTCACAGCCACAACAGCCCCACACCACTCCACTCCACTCTAGAGGTCTCTTGTCAAAGAGGTGACTAACCTTGTGCACAAGGCATTTCAAAAAAAATTGTGTAAACAAGCCTCACCAAAAGCATTTGATAAAGTACAGCACCCATTTATGATAAAAACAGCGAAATGGGAATAGAGGGAGCATATCTCAACATAACAAAGGCCATATACGAGAAACCCACAGCTAACGTCATACTCAATGGGCAAAAACTAAAAGCTTTCCCCCTAAGATCAGGAACAAGACAAGGGTGTCCGCTTTCACCACTTTTACCCAACACTGTATTGGAAGTTCTAGTCACAGTGGTCACACAAGAAAAAGAAATAAAAGACATCCAAATTGGAAAGGAGGAAGTAAAACTGTCATTATTACAAATGACATGATAGTGTACATAGAAAATCCCAGAGGCTCCACCGAAAAACTACTTCACCTAATAAGTGGATTTGGCTAAATAGCGGAATACAAAGTAAATATACAGAAATCGAAGGTATGTTTGTACACCAACAATGAAATATCAGAAACAGAAACTAGGAGGGAAATCCCATTTCCTACAGCAACAAGAAAAATAAAGTATCTAGGAATAAAGTTAACCAAGGAGGTAAGAGACCTGTACTCAGAAAACTACAGAATGCTGAAGAGAGAAATTAAGGAAGATACAAATAAATGGAAACATATACCATGTTCATGGCTTGAAAGAATTAATATCATTAAAATGTCAGTGCTACCCAAAGCAATTTATAGATTCAATGCAATCCCTATTAAAATACCAATGACATATTTTACTGGTTTAGAACAAATATCTCAAAAATTTATATGGAAGCAAAAATGACACCAAATAGCCTCAGCAATTTTGACAAAGAAGAACAAAGTAGGAGGGATCACAATACCTGATACCAAGCTATAATACAAAGCCACTATAATCAAAACAGTCTAGTGTAGAATCCTGAAACACCAATTCAAAAGAACCTATGCACCCCTATATTCATAGCAGTGTATTTACAATAGCTAAGAGCTGGAAACAGCCTAAGTGCCCATCTGTAAATGAGTGGATAAAAAAACTATGGTACATTGGAACACTACACAGCAGAAAGAAAGAACTCCTACCCTTTATGACAGTGTGGATGGAACTGGAGAGTATTATGCTAAGTGAAGTTAGTTAGGTAGTGAAAGAAATACCATATGATCTCACCTATAAGAGGAACCTAATGAACAAAACAAACAAACCAGCAAAACAGAACAGGGAACAGACTGACAGTGACTAGAGGGGAGGGAAGAGTGGGATAAGGAGGCAAAGAAGGGGGAGGGTCTAGTCAAGGAACATGTATAAATGACCCATGGACATGGACAAGTGTGGGGATTGACTGTAGGAGTGGAGGCATGGGCGGGGCTGGGGAGAGCAACAGGGGAAAATTGGGACAACTGTAATAGAACAATAAAAAATTTAAAAAAAATGTTTTAAAGCCTCACCAGAGTTGTCCATCTTTGAAGCCCTAACCCCCTCCTTCTGTTAAGTTTATATACAAACCTTTACCTCTGGTTATTCAGGGAGATACTACTCACTGAGTGCTCCCACATGAGTGTGGATAAGCCTCATTTTTCCTCCTGTTAATCTCTCTGTCAGTTAATTCATACAATCCCACCCCCCCACAACAGACCTAAATTGATAGAGGAAAAGTTTTTCCTCCCAAATGCCCATGGTGGAAATATTTATACAATGGAAATCAGCAAATGCTATAAATCAGAGTTTCTTCCTACCAAGAGTCAGTGGTTAAACATTTACCAGAATATCACTGCTAATCACTTTGCATTAGAGTTCTCCATGTTGCTGTCTGTGACCCACCCCCTCAACCCAGAATTTGTTTCTGAAGGAAATGGGCCATTTGTATTCTTCTTTGTATCTTCAAAGTCTGATTTTCCTGAACAAGATCAGATGCAAATCACCATTTGTTGCATCAAGTTACAACAGACAGTTACAACATAGGCATCTTCTGAAAAAGACTGACACAGGGTAGGAGCTCAAACTCACCGTTGAAGAGTGAACATAATAAAGTTTATGAAATTATAGGGAAATTTTACTTTAAAAACTTTAAGTGTCTAGAGTGAGGTTTTTAGTCTCCTATTAAAAATGAATTCCCTCAAAAGATGAGTGGATAAAGCAACTATGGGATATTTATACAATGAAATCCTACTTGGCTATAAAAAAGAAAAAAAATTTACCCTTTGCAAGAGTATGGAAGGATCTGGAGAACATTATGCTAAGTGAAATAAGCCAGTCAGAGAAGGCAAATACCATATGATTTCGCTCACAGGTGGAATCTAATGAACAGACTGATATAACAAGCAAAACAGAGACAGACTCATAGATGGAGAGCAGATGACAGCCAGTGGGAGTAGGGGGAAGGTGAGGAGGTGGAAGGATTGAGCAAAAAGGAAAAAGGACTCATGGACAGGGACAACAGTGTGATGATTGCTGTGGGGGGCAGTGGGTAAGGTACAAGGGGACTAAATGGTAATGGAAAAAAATACAATCAAGATTCAATTTAAAAAGAAAGCATTTTTGGCAAATAAATAAAAAAGAATTCTCATGCTTAAGTATTTAGAAGGAAGTATACTGGTATCTGCCATTTACTTTGAAATGCATTTAAAAAATAAGAGGAGTTGAGCCCTGGATGGTGTGGCTTAGTAGATGGAATGCCAGCCTGCAAACCAAAGGGTTGGGGGTTCAATTCCCAGTCAGGGCACAGGCTTGGTATGTAGACCACGTCCCCAGTAGCGGGTGCGTGAGAGGCAAGCACACACTGATGTTTCTCTCCCTCTCTTTCTCCTTCCCTTTCTCGGTCTCTAAAAATAAATAAATAAATAAAATCTTTTTAAAAATAAGAAGAGTTGAATGAAAGAATACAAGGGTGGGAAGCTGGTATGTGATAAAGCAAGGATGGGAAAATGTTAGTATAAATCTAAGTGGTGGGTATATAGATAGGTATTCACTGTAAAATTCTTCTAATTCTCTGCTGTACATTTGAAAATTTTCAAAATAAAATGTTGGAGCAAAACTGACTTGTCATTTTCTTTGTTCATAAGGTATGCAAAAGTTTTTACTTTCATTAAGAAACTGCTAAGCCATTATAATATACCCAAGTTCCAGGAAAAGGACGTTGCCTTTAGGATCCTGAGGAAGATATGTTTAGATACAGCACTCAACCCTTCCCCTGACATCAGCAGGCCTGGAACAAGAGTGCAAATGGGGGCCCACAGCAAACGTCTCAGTATTAGGGTGCTGTGTGGGGAAAATGGAGGACAGGAAGGCGGGAGAGCAGAAGCCTGAGAAGCCACAGGGAACAAGAGCCGCTGGAGGACCTGGAGAAGCAGCAGAAAAATCTGTGAAAATGAAGACTGTTTCTTCCAGTAATGGAGGGGAAAGTTCAGTCGCTGAGCTTGTAAGTTCAGCCTTACAAGCACTGAGAAGCAATCAGCTGAAGAAGCTGCAGACCCCCCAACAAAGCCTGCAAAGGGTCCCCAAGTTCAGATTTGCCACAGGTAGCCAGACGACCAAGAAAGCCCGAGCTATGTTCATCGAACGTGGATCAAGTAAACCTAAAGAAAGTGTTCCAACTCCTGCTCCAAAAACCCTTTCACTCGCAGCAGCTTTTAGGGAAGACGAAGAGAGTGAACCAGAGGACATGCCTCCAGGAGCAAAGATGAGGATGAAGAATACTGGAAGGGGTACACCCACATCAGCAGGACAAGCTCCTTTAATGAAGGAAAGCATGGGTTTCCCGATGAGAGGCTATGGGAGCGAAATGCAAAATCTCATCTTGGAAATGTCCATGACCAAGACAATGAAATAACACATTCTGAAATTGGGGTGTGGGGTGGGTGCAAAGTTAAAAGAAACAGTTTCCTTTTTAAAGAATGGTATAAGACTATTTTTGAAGCTGCATATTTTTAAAGATTGAATGGTACACTAATAAATGAGAGTTTGAAATTAGACATAACTTATGTTTTATACACAGATTTCAAGACATTTGTTAATTTTGTAGTTTCATGTGATTACTTTCCAAAAGTTACAGATATTTTTTTAAAAATCAGAAATGGTACTTTTCAAAAATTGCATATTTTTAGACAATTATTAACACATTAAGAGGGAAGCAAAGAGTTATTATCTGTTTAAACTGCAAGTAATTACTCTCTAACTTAACTCCCTTATTAACCTAAACTTCCGGCTTCCAGGAACAGCGTTATTGAGAAGGAGTATCATATTGGAGGAAAATATTACTGGAGTATTGACTGAAAGTAAATTAGCATAATTAAAATACTGCTTTCTTCTAATGGGTATTATTTTGTTTCAAGTCATAAACTAGACACTGCATTGCTATCAGTAAATACAGAAACTTAGCTCTTTAAAAACATTTTTTTTAATTTTATGGAAACTTGAGAATTTGATGTAGCTCACAATACATTAATGCGTCTTGTCTACCTTCACTAGCATTTCGAATGTGCTTTGAATGTAGTTTTTGTTATTAGCTTAGTTCCTGTATTTCCACCAGACTTGAGGCTAGTCACAGGAAGCTGTTTGTTTTAAAACACAAACCATCACCTAAAATTGTAAAGGTACATAATACTTAAATATTTGGCCGTTTTTATTTTTTAAGGTAACAAACAGCATAAAAGCAACATTGTATGAAGATAGAAAATGAGAAAGATGTACTTTCTGTAACTCTGTCAAAACATTTAAGTTACCAACTTGTGAAATCCAATTTAATTTGTACTTACTACAGGAATTCTTATTTAATACAATAAAATAGTTTATTTTAAATGTATGCATATTAACCAAAGGCCTCTCAAAAGCACATATTAGACACTGAAAAGAGAAGGAAAGAAAACGCATCTTTAAACATTTCATAGAATCTTTGACCACATACTCTTTGTGAGAGTTATTTGCTGTACAGTTTATTTTTTGTATTTTTGTATTGTATGTGAAGTATGTTGTAATCTGATGAAGTATGTTTGTAAACTCATAGTCATAGACAGATGAAAAATGCAGTATAATGATTTTCTTGAAAATTTCTACAATGTTAAATTTGCAGGCAGCTTCAGACTGTCTTACTGGTGGTTAACTACTCACTCAGCTCCTTTAAAAGGTAGTAACGCCAGAGACGCAGCCTGTATATACATTCCTAACACTTCATTCACTTTCATTCATTAGTGTAAGCCCCAAGCAAAACAATGGAAATGTATATAGAACTATTAGTTCTTATTTACTTGGTTTAATGGTATCAAGATACATGAATTTAACTTGCTATAATGGAGGCAAACTTTTCATTTTTGTCCATTTTACTGTTTACGTTAAAGTAATGTCCTTCTCTGTATATTTGTTTCTGGTTTCAAAGGAAATACTAACCTGTGGTCGGGATGGGAGAGAGAAATGATTGAGATGAATGTCTTTACTAAATAACAATAAATTTGTTGAACTCAAAATAAAAAATTAATATTAAGATGCTATACATCAAGCTAATGAAACTATTAACTAAACATGGTCTATCTTTCAAACACGACAAATCCATACTATCATAATGATGTGGGAGGCCAGGGTCAAATCTAGAATCTTGCTTCCTAAGAGTTCCACATCTCTGACCTTCTCACCTCTGGCTGCATCACACAGCCCAGGGAGCCTTGTGCGCATGCCCACCTTTCCTACTCTGTCCACGCTCACCTGCACGAACCCACGGCCGCTCCCTATGCCTGTGGCCCACCCACCAGTCCTGTGGCCCACCCACCAGACCACAGATCCAGGGAAGAGGCCCACATAGGCCCTGGAAGCAAGCTTGGAGACATCTGGGAGGGAATTTCAGGGACCCTGGGTACCCAGAGCATGGTGTAGAAGGTAAAGTGGGATAAAATAAAGTGTACACACGACTTGGGCACCTGCCCTTGACCCCAGGGACCGGACCTGCGGAGATGGGTACAATTAGAGAAAGGCCCAATGAGGGCCCTATAAAGTGTGGAATCCATAGCAAGGTCCCCTGCTTGCCCGGGTATAAAGGCCATACTGGCAAGACCATGCAAAGTATTCAGTAATCATGGCAGGAGAAATTAGGACCCAGGGAAAAAATTAAGATTAGAATTCAACCCCCTCCAAGAGAGACACCACTGGAGTCACAGTGTTAAACAAGACAAACAGGGTCTCTACCTCCCAGAAATTACATTCCAGTGAGAAGAAACAAATAAGTAAAGAAACATGTAAATAAGACAACTTCAGGTAATGGAGGGTGCTGTGGGGAAGGTAAAACAGATGGATGGATAGAGACTGGTGTCAGGGTTGGGGGATTACTTTAGAAAGGCTGGTCCAAGAAGGCCTCTCCACAAAGGTGACCACTGAACTGGGGGACGTAAAACAGACAGTCAGGTCAGGACGGAGGAAAGTGGGAGGGAGTGGGGGACAGCATTCCGGGCGGAGCGAGGCTGGGCGTCGACCCACGGCAGTAGTGAGCCTGGCACCTTCAGATGGTGCGTGTGCACACACGTGTGTACAGGTAAAGGAGAAAGTCATTCACTGTAATAAACAAGTGCCCTAGCTAGAGCAGGGGTGTGGCCGCTTCAGTATGTAAGTTATTTGTCTCTCAATAAGTACTTTCTCCCCAAAATGGCAGTTGTAGAACACACTGTTTCTGTGAGCATATAATTGTTCAGGTTTATTCTACCTCTGGAGTTCTCTAGTTGTTCGTTTGTTTTAGGTTAAGAAAATCTTTTATCTCTCTTCTCCCACAGACCATTTTTTTAGTGAGCCATTATCTAATATGTAATTAACACTTTGCTTCTCTTTCCCCACAACAAATTAATTTTTAATCATGTGAGCACATATATCCGCATGGGACAGGAAATGAAGTGAGAGGAGAAATCTAAGTCTTCAACTCAGCTCACTTTTAGTTTTCCTGTACTTGATGTCCAGCTATCTGAGATCAGTATGTAAGAAAGAATAAAGCCAACTTCCTCAGGGTAGCTCAGAGTTTCACTCTAATCCATAGCCATAAATAACTTTTAACCACCTTTTTCAAACTCCCACCAACTCAGAAATTATATTGGTCAAGAGACAGTATTATGTGTGGAAAGATGGAACAGAATCACCATAGGTTCCAGGAACAAAAAAAGAAAACGCATCTGACTAGTTATAAAATACTATGCAAGATGTTTCATTAAATTTCATGAAAGCTGATCGTGACCATTTTATATCGTTACAAAGTTACAGTAACAGAAGAGTAGAAGCTAATTGGAAACCAGTTCTGCTTTCTTATAATAGCAGTGTCACTAGCTGCGATCTTGAATAAGTCACAGAATCTTTATATCCCTTATCTTCCCAGTGGTTTAGGGGGAAAAAAACAAGAAAAGATCTTACAGGAGAAACCAGAAAGCACTCAGAATTCTTAAAAAAAAAAAAAAACTAGTAAATAAATCAAGGTAATAATTAGTATGTCTTTCTTACACTACAAATTAAGAAATGTAGGCATGTCATAAATTAAGTGATTAACCTCAAACTGCCAGAATTTAAATCAGCCCTGCCTGTTTCTAACTGTAAATAGAGAGGCATATAAATACCAAACAGCATATAGCCTTATGTCCCTTTTTAACGATTTAGAAGAAAAATCATGTGAGAAAACTGACTTTTTGTTACCATGAGTATAAATTACAGTTCTAATCGAGTGTGTAAATTGAACAACTAGATTTTTACTCATATCAATTTCTTGGAGTTTCTTCCAAATACTAAATTCTCATACCCCTGAAAGAATATGCTTGAAACCATAACTGTATACACACACACAGATATTCTGGAAATAATTATAAAGTTATATGGTATACACTACAGGCCTTGGCAATTTTCTGAATGTAGAATGACTCAGAACATCTAGCACTGATATACAAATAGTAAAATACACTGTGAACTAAATGCCAACACTTCAAATGCAATATGAACCACAATTAGTCAAGTATTATCAAAACCAAAGACCACAGTATCATTGTTCTACTCTATTAGAATATGTAGTAGACTTCAATTTATGAAGAGCTGGAAGGTTGGGAAATAAATTTTTTCCCACTATGCTGACATAATTAATGTAAGGGAACTTAATTTACATATCTAAAGCTTTCAAGGTAAAGGTTTCAATTTAAAATTTTTTAACACAAACATTTTTACTATATAGTTAAGCTCTTAACAGTACTAGATGTCCAAAAACCTTCGATTCTATCAGGGTTTATAAGTGGCACTAAAAGTAAGCAGAAGCGCAACATACATCATTAAAAGAGACCATACCATGTTAAAGCAGCGCTCACACAGCCCAATTTTGCTTTAACCAGAATGTGCTTTAAGTGAACATACATGGTATTAATAAGCATCATTCACACAAAGATGTTGAATTGTTTGTGTTACAGACATTGTTAGGGTTGTCACACTGAATATTCTAACATTCTAAATTTTAACATGTATTTTCAATGTGCATTTTGCATCTTACCACCTAATCTTTTTTTTTTTTAGTAGCCTCTGTTCACTTCCATGCTTTTTCATTTTCTCAGCAAAATAATAACTCTTGGTCATCATAGGCAGCCAAATATCAGGTCTTAACCATCTGTCAACTGGCTCGAATTCAGCAAGCATGCTCCTGTAGTTTTAGTTCTAATTGTGTTTAATGCTGCACTAATTATTTCAATGGGGAATAATTTTGTACAGTCAAAGTCGACTCATTTTATAAACTGGAAGCTCCTAAGCTATAAATTGGCAGGTCTCATCCTTCATTCCTCCTAAGCGTTGTGCCAAAGGGGAATAAGTATATGGTTGCTCTGTGACCAAATGTCATGTGCTGGGCAGAAACATTGATCCTGGCTATTAATCACTCTGCAAGCCCTCCCAGTAATCAAAGGGCACAGCTGCAATGATATATGACCAGTGTCAGAGCAGGAAGCCCTTTACAAGACTGCATGCTTACCAGCTGATGGCCGGTACGTACTACTGCATGCGTACTGGCCAGCCCAAAGTGCTCGGGCTAATTAATCATTACCTCTAACTGTTCGTTCTATCATTAAACACCTTTATTGGCTGAATTATTGGAGGATTCTTGCCCCCCTAATTACTTAGGTCTGGAAGCAAAGAGCATTCTCACCTGGACACAAAAAGCTGCCTATTATCTGTTCGGACCAGTTTGCCCTTTCATTCTCTTCTCCATAAAAGTTTGCTGACCTAGCAATGAACTAGAGACTGGGAGAAAATTGAATGATGCTGTGACTGATTTTGGTGAGGTTCACATCAAATGACTGACAGAAGAGCTCTGAAACATGAAATCATCTAAATTTAATAAGGTGAACTTTTAGAAATATTACATGTGGATTTTACAACACAAGTTAGGAAATATTTGATACAGCAAACTATGAGGTACAGCTAAGAGCAAACCAGTTTTCAGAAGAAATACTAAGAAAAGGCTTTACCAGTTATAATTTAATTACTGATATGATTTAATATATTGTTCTATTTGGTACTATCTTCTACCTCAACAAGAGCCTTCATATATTAGTTATTTTAATAAAACATTTTATATTTCATATTTTCTCTGACAGTAAAATCCTGGCGCATCTACTGCAACTTTTTAAAGTGTCCAGTATAAAGCAATTAATGCTTTGGATATTGTAAAAACAAATTCCTGGACAACATTTATTCAGCTTTAATTTTTATGTAAATAATTAGCCATTTTCAAAATATTGTTAATACAAAAAGAAAAGCAGAAACCACATATCAGCAGGATTTTAAATTTTTTACTAAATAGTCATACTATACAAAAAAGCCTTCAGCATAGTAACACTTTCTATTATGCTAAGACACCAAATGACTTCAAAGTACAGAACTACAAGTAGGATGCACTAACTTCCATGCAATTTTTTAAAAAAAACTGGGATGATTATGATTGATTTTAGAATCATGAATCAAACCAATCCAGTATCTTTAAAACAGATTCAACTAATATGTAAGGAGATGCTATATTCTGGTTGCCTTCCAACTTAAAATTCTTAGGATTTGGGGATTTAAATAAAGATAAGTAGGTAGAAGAGTTAAAAGGTAGTACAATCATTAGCATACCAACTTGAAAAACTAAAATGAAAATACAGACAATACCAAGTGCTGGTGAGGATTCAAAACAACTGCTACTCTCAGTGCTGGTGGCAATGCAAAATGGTAGGGCAACTTTGGAAAATAGTTTGGGAGTTTCTTATAAACTTATCATATGATCAAGCAACCCCCTCCTAAGAGAAATATTAAAACATATGCCCTCACAAAGACTTGACACAAGCATTTACAGTAGTTTTATTAATATCAGCTAAAACTGAAAACAACCAAAATACCTATCATTAGTGAATGGATAAACAAGTTGTGGTACATCCATACAATGGAATACTACTCAACAATAAAAGGGAATGAACTACAGATACATGCAATAATATTGGTAAATTATAAAAGCATTATGCTAAGTGTAAGAAGTACTTCTCTGGCTACCTATAGCATCATTCCACATAAATGACCTTCTTGATGAGGCAAAACTATGGAGCAGAAATTAGATCAGTGATTGGCAGGAACTGGGAATGAAGGCACAGGATTAGCAACCAAGGGACATGACTCAACTCTTTGCAGTGATAAAAATATTCTGTATCTTATCTCAGTTGTGATTGTGATAGTGCTTACCCAGGTCCATACATCTGCCAAAATTCATCAAACTATATACTTAAAAACAATGAATTTTATTGTATGCATATTATACCTCAATAAACCTGACTTGGCACAGAACAAAACAGCAAAAGTGGGGAAAGATCTCAAGAGCAAAATTGGTTGACTCATTTCTACAGAAATCACAAATATTTTGAAACCACTTACCTGTATAATCCCAATGCATAATAGTTTAGTCTAATGAACTATAATACTTTTTATCTGAAACTAAAACTTTAGTCCACATTTTAAGAACCATCAGTTCCAACTCCGATATAAATGAAAAACTATTAAACACCAAAATACCTTAAAAGGGAGATTACTTTTCTTAACATTTTATCATTTACAGAGTTGAAAAAAATTATCCGATATAAATTATCTAATCTCAAGATAAAAGTGAGTGAGCTGCTCTAAGATCTACAGAAATAAGGCACTTTAGTTCAATTAAATGATTTCCCTGCAGGCAATGTCTTTTCAATCTGAGCTAATGACATCATTTAAGGAGGATGGTCCATTTAACTAAAAGGATCTTTTACAAGGCAGACAGACAGAAGGCAATCTGAGAGTATTTGCAAGAACTTTCCATATTTCAAAATCATAATGGTGAAATGCCTACATAAAATTCTTAAAGTTAGATATTAATCAATTTGTTGCAGAAATAATTTCATGAAAAAGAATGTAATAAAGCTCTAAAGAAGTTTCCCCCATTATTTTTCCCTTTTAAGAAACCAATTCTTTCCTAATGGCAATTAGGGTACTCTGAACTAGCAGTGACATGGAGCTTGCTAGAAATTAGGACCTTATTTCTGAAATGCTAAACTTCTTTACCTACCTGCTGTTTCCAGGATAACCCTCCCTAGGTCCTACAGGCTTACTTTGACCTGACTTTAAACTTCTGCATGTGAAATAGGCAAAAAGCACAATTGCCAACTATCCTTAATGGAACTAGGTTGGCCAGAAATTAAACTGTTCATCCTCCAAGGTAAGAAAAAGTTTCAGGAATCCTCCAGAGGGCTCTTTCCTTAGCCCTGTGCCCTAGAATCAGAAGTGGAGAGTGTCAAATGGACTGGCCTTACATAAAAAGTCCTCACAGCTCAGTGTCCGAGCAAGAGAAGCCACTTTACCCCCATAGCCTGGGGAGAGGACTGATGACTCTGGAATCACAAAGTAAATGAAATCACACCAAACCCTCTAGGAAAGGCTTCCTTTCCTACTTCTGAGTATTACGGTTATTTTTTATTTAGCAGTATAAACAGTGACTACTATTGTGTATAACCTGGCAAGGAAGTAAGACCAGTAAGGGCAAGAGACAAAAAGTCTTAACCCTAAATGAGACACATATAATCTAAATTATAGAGGCACTGCCGCCACTAACAGACCACGTAACCTTGGATGAGTCATTCACACATCAGTACTTCAGTTTCCTCATCTGTAAAGTAACCTCTGAGGCCATTTCGAATCTAGCAGGTGATGATTCTCTCATGTACCAGAAAAAAATGATTCACTCTTAAAAGCAGGTGGATGAAATATAGAGCTACTAGAGAATAAGTCAAGTTTTGCACTTGCTAATATTGACAGCTTTTTAAAGAAGCAAGATCCAGGCTTTCAAAACAATTAATTTGCCTGGCTTTCAGGAATTAAGCCTGTTTTAGGAAATTAGAGCTCAAAAGAAACCAAGACCAGAATAAGAGATTTGTTAAGTATCTATGAAGTATTTGATCCATTCATTGAAACTGCTTTATCAAATCCTTCTATTTGGAAATGGTCATAGTAAGTTAAAAGTAAAGAGAAAAATTCCCTAAAGTCAACTGGTTCTATAATCAATTGAGTTGCTATCTCCAGGAGAAGCCCAATTTTTAAAAGTTGACCCTTTTTTGAAATGATATAATTTATGTTCTCTTACATTTTTAAATGCAGGCATTAGTAAAATTTGGATTTTCATTTATAGAAATTGCAAAGCCAATATATATCATCTATAATAATTCCCTTCATATAACCCTACGGGTAGGAAGAAGTGGGTGAAGGAGTAGACAAAACAAGCCATCTTACCACATAAACAGAGAGAGTCCAAACGGTATATAAGAGCCACAGATATTCAATGTCCCTCTGGTTACACAGCATTTGCTTCAGTTTATACAAAGTCCCCATCTCGGAAATTCAGGCCACTTTCTTAACACTTGTGATAAATACACTTTAGTAATTATATACAGCCAAAGAGGAAGAAGGTAAAAGATTTCAATGTTGGTCTTTTCCAGTAAACAATTTATTTCTTTTGATAAATATCTTAAGTCATATCCTTTTCCCACCAAAAAGCTCTAAGCTTTTTAATAAGATTAAATTAAGTGTTAAATATTTTAACCTTATCTCAAATCATAGAATGGATAAACTCATAAGTAGACTTTTGAATTTTTCTTCTTACTAATAAGTACCTCATTCTGATAACTTTGAAAGTAGTGTGAATTTATTTAATCAACATTTATTAACAAGGTACAATTCTCAGGACTATGAGTGAAATTAAATTTTAGTTGCCTCAGGTCTCTTTGGAGAGAGATGACGTGTACACATTGGCGTGTTGTTTAGGCCCCCACGTTCTGATTAGATTTACTGGGCAACAAACAAGTGCCTGATGGAGACATGGTCTTGTGCAAAGATGCAGGAAGTAGCCAACGACACAGCACCACTGGAGAAACCTACCATGTCGCTTAACTGAAAAAAAAATCTCTCTTTCTAGCTAGTGGCTCTCACTAACACATCAACACTGGTTCACTGCTTGGGGTTATTAAGAAACCCTTACTTGTTAAATGAAAACGGCAACTGGTGAATCATACATATCCTGTACTCCCTTTACCACGAACAGAGCACAGAATATTCGGACCACAGGTTAAGACGTAATGGAAGAAGGCAGAGAGAGATTTGGAGTGAGGGAGGGAGAGAATAGGAAGCATCTTTATCTATCAATAAGATGTGCTGGGCTAGGTTTCCTTTGCTATTTTTCTACCTCCAAAATTATACCATTTATTCTTTAATCAATACAAATTATAAGCAAGGAGGAAATATTTAAAATCTATCTGATAATGTTTTAGACTCTTTAATATATACTACATGTTTAATAAAGAAAAAATGCCAATTTTAAAAATGAGCAAATACATATAAAGGCAATTCACAAAAAATGCAAATAATTAATAAAAGTGTGAAAAGAATTCACCACCACTAGTAAGAAAAGAAATACAACAATGTAAATGTCAATTATATCTCAATAAAACTAGGGAAATATAAGCTAAAACATTTTGGGCAAATACTTCACAAATTTACAAGCAGTGTATAGAAGAACACGATATCATGAAAAGATGATTCCAGTATATAATATGGAAAAATCAGATTATAAGACAGTATCTATAATATGAGGTCGGGTATGCAGAGAAAATGTCCCTAGACTGATACATCATAATTTTAGCAGAGATTATTTCTATTACTCCTGATTATTTACTTCTTTATGCTTATCAGTTGTGGTGATTTTACAATATGTTCACAAATTCATTGCCACCTTTCCCTTCTAAAGCAGAGACTAATCCCTTTCCCCCGAATATGATGAGTCAATGCCAATGCTTTGCTTCTGACGAACAGAATGAAGCTAAAGCGATGCTATGGGACTTCTGAGAACAGGTCATGAAAAGGGTATCACTTCCCTTTGGATCTTCCTTGGATCACTGGCTCTGGGGGAAGCAGGCCGCCATGCCATGAGGACACTGAAGCAGCCAGTGGAAAGGTCCATGGGAGGGGGAACGGGACCCCCTGACAGCGGTCAGCACCAACTTGAAACCATGTGGGTAAGTCACCTTGCAAGTGGATTCACCCATTTCTTTATTTTTATTTTTGTTCCCCTTGCCTGGGGGGATATATCAGAAAAAATACTGCTATGATCCATGTCCAAGATTTTACTGCCTATATTTTCTTCTAGGATTTTTATGGTTTAATATCTAACATTTAAATCTTTAATCCATTTTGAATTTATTCCTGTGTGTGGCATAAGACAGTGGTCTAGTTTCATTTTTCTGCACGTATCTGTCCAATTTTCCCCAAGCCATTAATTGAATAAACTACCTTTAGCCTATTGCATGTGCTTGTTCCCTGTCTATAAGGGCGTAGGTTTGTTTGGGGCTCTCTACTCTGTTTCATTGATCCATGTGTCTGTTTTTATGCTGGTACCATGCTATTTTGATGACTATGGCCTTATAGTATAATTTGATGCAGGGTAGCATGATTCCCCCAACGTTATTCTTCATTCTCAACATCACTGCTGCTATTAGAAATAAAAGGTTTTGCACAGCAAAGGAAACCATCAACAAAATAAAGAGACAACCCACTGAATGGGAGAACATATTCATTGATACAGCTGATAAGGGGTTAATATCCAAAATTTAGGTAGAACTTATAAAACTCAACACCAAAAAAAACAGTCCAATTTAAAAATTGGCAAAGGACCTGAATAGACAGTTCTCCAAAGAGGACTACACATTACCAACAGACATATGAAAAGCTGTTCAACAACACTAATCATCAGAGAAATGCAAATTAAAACATAAAATGAGACATCACCACAAACCTGTCAGAACCGCCATCATCAATAAATCAACAAACAACAAGTGCTGGCAGGGACATGGAGCAAAGGAAACCCTTTTGTACTGTTGGTGGGAATGCAGACTAGTGTGGCCACTGTGGTGAGGATGACAATACCTCAGAAAATTAAAAATGGATCTGCCTTATGACCCAGCAATCCCACTTCTGGGAATTTATCCAAAGAAACCTGGAACACTAATTCAAAAGAATATAAACACCTCTATGTTCACCGCAGTATTATTTACAATAGCCAAGATAAGGAAGCAGCCCAAGTGCCCATGAATAGATGAGTGGAGAAAATTACGATGGTATATTTACACAACGAAATGCCACTCAGCTATAAAAATAAAGAAAAATTTACCCTTTGCAACAGCATGGATGGGCCTGGAGAACATTATGTTAAGTGAAATAAGCCAGTCAGAGAAAAACACGTACCACATGATTTCATTAATATGTGTAGTCTAACGAACAAACTGACTCAGACGCAGAAGAGAAACAGACTCACAGATAGAGAGCAGGCTGACAGCTCAGGGTTGGGGGGAGGGTTAGAGGGCAAAGGAAAGGAGCAAAAAGGAAAAAGTTGATTCTCCACCTCCAGCAAACTTTCAGGTGGCTGGCCACCACTCACATTTTGGCTGTAATCTCATGAGATACACCAAGTTGAAAGCACACTCCTAAATTGTTCCCAAATTTCTGACCCACAGAAAAGGTAAGAATAATAAAATGTTTGTTATTTAATAATAAATAAATAATAATAAAGTAATATAGGTTTTAGGTAAATTGCTATGCAGCAATAAGTAACTACGTATCTGTATAGAGTTGTGGTGAACAAATGCAAGATACCCATTATTCATAAATAGCCTAAAGGTGGAAAAACCCCAGTGTCCATCAACAAATGAATGAACCAACTGCAGCATATGTGTGTAGAAATATATACACATATATGTACAATGAGATATTATTCAGCCTTAAAAAGGAATGAAATTCTGATGCATGCTTCAACGGGATAAATAAGACATTATGCTAAATAAAATAAGCCAGACACAAAAAGACAAATATTATGATTCCACTCAAGAGTGGAATAGGCTAAGGTGGTGAAAGACAAATACCATATGATCTCACCATTAACAGGAACCTAATCAACAAATGAACAAGCAAGCAAAGTATAGTCAAAGACATTGAAATTGAGAACAGGCTGACAGTGATCAGAGGGGAGAGGGGTGGGGATAATGGGGGAAAAGGGTGAAGGGTTTACAGGAACAATTATAAAGGACACATGGACAACAACAAGGACAGGTGGAAACCGGGGAGGGAGGCAGGGAGAGCTGGGGTGGTGGGGAGGGGTGGGGGGAAAAGGCAGAAAACTGTACTTGAACAACAACAACAACAAAAAAGAGTACAATAGGCTAATTCATAGAGACAGAAAATAGAACAGAGGTTACCAGGGGCTGGGGAAGGCAGAATGTTACTGTTAAATGGGTACAAAGTTCATGTCTGGGATGATAAAAAAAAGTTCTGGAAATAGATAGTAGTGATGGTTACTCAATACCATTGAATTATTTCCTTAAAAGTGGTTAAAATGGTACATTTTATGTGTATTTTATCACAATAAAAAAAAGCAAGGCAGGACCTGCAGTTAAGACTGCTCAGGTCTGAATCTTCATTCCAACACTTACCAGCCATTTTTTTTTTTTTCAAATGTAAAATGGGCATAACAACAATGTCTACTGCACAGGGTGGTTATAAGAATTAAATGACATAAACCATGTAAAGCATTTAGCCTTACACCTAGCACATAGAGAGTGCTCAAAAATATCAATTATCATTATAGTAAAGTGAGCATGTTTTGCTTCCAATATCTCTAAAAATGTTATTTTTATTACAAAAAAAGTAGTAATAAACATCATGTCATACATAGCAATACATACAACCACTAAAAGGAATTAAGAGTGATTGCAATATTTAGAACTAGGAAGCTTGTGCCTACAAAAGAGGCATTCGAGGGCTAAATCATGAATGAAATTTTCAGGGAGGAAAGGGACTCAATTTCAAAAAAGGAAGTAGGGAAAAAATATTTATGACAATGGTAAATTGGAAAAATTATGAGTAAGCATATTTAGAGAAAAATAAGTATGAATTACAGCCTTGAGAAATAATGATAGCTAAATATTAGTGTGACAATTTCAGAAGTTTTTGATACATCTCACATTTGATGGTTTCCAAGAGAAGCGCCCCAAGAGTGAACCAGAACAAAATTCTAAGAGGCCCAGAACAAAACTGCAAGACTTATGAACTAGCCTTAGAAGTCATGCAGCTTCACTCCCATCACACACTATTGGTCAAGAGCAAGTCACAGGGGCCAGCCCAGACTCAAAAGGAGGGGAATACACAGGGTGTGATTACCAGGAGATATGGCTCATTGGGGGGGTCATCTTGGAGATATGTTACCATAATGGACATAGAAATAAATATAGACATTTGAAAATATGTTTAAATATTTATCTATATTATTTATACACATACTTCCCAGCGCTGTCTACCGCAAGAAGCAATGACATATCAGTAGCATGAGTACATCAAGCACCTACGTCTTGGCTTCTAAATGCCATTCTCCACAAAAAGGAACCAAGGCTTCTTAGAGAAAAGGCTGATTTCAGGACTTGGGTAAAAATGTGCCTGGAAAACTTTGTTTAATTAAGTGCTCCAAAACTAATGGGATCATATTATAAGGACACAGGAATCAACCTGAAAGGGTTCCCCCACTGGCCAGAACTGGGACAATTTCAGCATCAAAATAATGATAGTAAAGGAAAGTAATAGACTATAAATATATTGAATAAATCCTGTAAGTCTATACTGTTATAAATAAGTGGAGAAGGGAAACATTTTTGCTTAGTGAAATGTCAACTAATAAACATGTAATTAGAAAAGCATTAATGGATGCTGAAACTAACATGAAAATGCAATGAGAAACAGGATATGGAGATAGTCTCAAAATATCCCCTTATTATTAATCACAAAGGAAAAAACAGTAAGTTTAGAGTGGAGAAACCAGGAAGACACGAGCTTTGCCAAGTGACCAAGTTAACATCACTAACACGGGAACAAGTAGCTCTCATCCTTGCACAAGTCCTACAAAAAAGCACAACCCCAATCTTAACCTAAGAAAATATCAGACAAATCCAAATTGATGGACATGCAATAAAATAATCAGCCTCAGCAGGTAGTCTGTCAAGATCAAAAACAAACACAAAAACAAAGAAAAGCCAAGGAACTGTCTCAGAGTGAAAGAGCCCAAAGAGACGTGGTAATTAAATGTGATCTGCGATCCTGGACTCAATCCCGGACTCAGAATTAAAAATAGCTATAAAGGGCATTATTGGAACCAGTAATAAAATGTCATTAAGAATTACAGATAAATAATGCAGCAATAATCAATGTGAAATTTCCTGATGTCAGAAATCATACAGCAGTGTTACTAAGTCACAACGGTATCATGTATCTGGATACAGAGAATGAAAACAGCACTTCGCTTCTGTGGTCTTCCTCCCAAACACCCAAAAACCTGGTCTCCGCCCGAGAAATATATCAGACAAACCCCAACTGAGGGACGTTCTACAAAAGAGCTGAGCTGACTTGTACTGCCTAGGCCATTAAAAACAAAGTCTAAGAAACTCTTCCAGTTTGACTAAATATAATGTAGTATCTTGAAATAGGATTCTAGTTCAGAAAAAGGATATTAGGTAAAAACTAAGGAAATCTAAATTAAGTATAGACTTTGGTTAACAATAGTGTATCAAAAATCATTTAAATTGCTTTAAGATCAGCAATAATGTCCTCTTTGTCAAATCTAATATTTTTTTCAGTTCTCATATTCATTGGCCTGTCTGTTGCTTCTCGCTGGTATTCTCTAAACTGAAGCTCTCTCTTCTCTATGACACTAAGCCATGCTAATTCCCACCTACCCACCTTTATTTACCTCTGCAGCTTTTTCTCTCCGCCTCCCACTTAACCAAGATGCTTTGTTCTTCCATTTCAATTTCTTCAACGAGTTCACAGTGTAACCTCCAGTTTTATATAGATGGCTTCATATTTTATAGCTCCACTTCTGTCTTCTCATCTTTTCCCTAATTTCATGCTATAGTTCCAAGACTCTAATGGGCATCTTTACTTGGATACATCGCTAACATTTTAACTACCTTTCCCATGCATGGTCTAATAATTCTCCCTAACATCCCCATTACTTTCAATAACTATTCACCCTTTCAAAGTTGTGTCTCCAGCACTGATAATAGGAATTATTGAGCAAAGTAGGTTCTCCCTAAATTTTAACTGCATAAATGCCAAAATTAACATCCTTGCCATTGGACTCATAAACTCAGTTCTCTCTGATCTCTTCTTTTTCTGTGTCAGTTACTGAGTTCATTCATCTTCCTCGATCCCGTTTTGAAGATCTGACATCCTGCCTTCCAACATCAAAATGCAAAAATCAGGCTTTTTTCATTTCTGTTCTTATTTCAAGAGCCTCCCAACTGGAAACCAGATCACCTTTATGTTTTGCCCACAACAGTCCACTTTTCTTCCTTCCTTCCTCCACCTCTCTCTCTCTCTCCCTCTCTTTCTTTCTCCCTTTCTTCTTTCCTTTCTTTCTTTTTCTGTTTGTTTTACTCAGGTACAACAGACACACAGCACTGTGTAAGTTTAAGGTGTACAGCACAGTGACTTGACATACATATAGAGTACCAAATGATTACATACATATAGAGTACATAATGATTACCAAAATAAGTGTAGTTAACTTCCATTACTTAACATAGTTATTTTTAAAAATGTTTTTTCCTTATGATGAGAACTTTTAGGAGCTTCTATCTTAGCAACTTTCAAATATACCAGTCAGCAATGTTAACAATAGTCATCATACTGTATGTTACATCCCCTGTACTTATTTATCTTATAACTGAAAGCTTGTACCTTTCAACTATCTTCATCTGATTCCCCCATCCCACCCTCCACCCCTCACCTCTGATAACCACCAATCTGATCTCTTTTTCAATGAGTTTGGTTTTTTGTGGGGTTTTTTTGTTTTTTTTAGATTTCACATATAAGTGAAATCACACAGTATCTGTTTTTCTATGTCTGGCTTATTTCACTTAGCGTAATGTCCCCAAGGTCCATCTATGTTGCTGCAAATGGTAGGATTTTCTTTTTTTGTAGCTAACTAGTATTCATTTTGTATGTATAACATATTTTCCTTACACATTCATCTGTCAGTGGACACTTAAGATTGTTTCCATGTGTTGACTATCGTAAATAATGCTGCAATGAACACGAGGGTGTAGATAATAATACTCTCTTTGACAAAAGATTTCATTTCCTTCAAATATATACCCAGAAGTGGAATTGCTGGATTATGTGATGGTTCTATTTTTAATTTTTTGAGGAATCTCCATACTGTTTTCCATAATGGCCGTGCCAATTTACACTCCCACCAACAGTGTACAAGGGTTTCCTTTCTTCCACATCCTCACTAGGATGTTATCTCTAGTGTTTTTGATGACAGCCATTCTAACAGCCATGAGGTGATAGCTCATTGTGGTTTTGATTTGCATTTCCCTAATGATTAGTGCTGTTGAACACCTTTTCATGTACCTACTGGCCATTGGAATATCTTTGGGAAATGTCTGTTTAGGTCCTTTGCCCATTTTTCAATTGGATTTTTTTTCTTGCTATTGAATTGTGTGAGTCTTTTGCATATTTTGGGTATTAACCCCCTTTAAGATACATGATCTGCAAATATTTTCTCCCATTTGGTAGGTTGCCTTTTCATTTATTCATGGTTCCCTTTATTGTGCAGAAGCTTTTTAGTTTAATGCAGTCTCACTTGTTAATTTTTTTTCTTTCATTGCTTTTGAATAGTCTGCTTTTCATAAAAATACTGGATCATCTTCCCAAAGCATGATTTTTATCCTCTCCTCTGCATGTACTCTAAACAGAGTCTAGAAGTTGAAGTCATCTGTTGATGACTGGAAAACCCACCTTGGTAACACCTTGTATCTCAAACTCTATCGAACCCCTCTATTGCAGCCCCATAATTCTTATGGAAAACTCCACATGTTTTGCATGCTGTTGTATCTCCCTGCAAAATTTACCAGATCACTGAATTGTTATATTTCTAGATCATACTGTGCCTCCAGTTCTAATTATAAATACAAATATTTTATTAAATTATGCTTTCAAGATTAAAGGTCTCAGCTATTGAACTGAGTACAAACAAATTCCAGGTGAGACCAGAGACCTTTTTTTAAAATGTACTTATATGAATTTATTTGTCTTTTCACCTAAAAGTGGTACTGAAAAGGGAAACTGGTTAGTTGACTTCTGGTTAAACAAAGTCTCACATACGTTATAGTATATATTATATCACCATTAGCTTCTGTTCTATAGTTTTTAGTGTATATGATTAGTCAAGGACCTTGTCTTTCTTTGTGTTTCCCTAACAGGATAATCATTAATTCCTATTAGTATTCTTATCTATCATGATAGCATTTTGCTCAAAACATTTACATATTCTTGGTTTCTTATATTTTTCTTATCTCAAAATTTTGTTACTTAAAAATCATACTATAAAATAATAACATAAAATACCTATATATTATAAAAGCACTATTTTACATACCAATTATATAGTTATTAAAACACTATTAGCTATAAAGTAAAACAGTCATTAGAAGGCAATGTTAGACATCAGAAAAAGAGATTTAGTTACAGAAGTAACAAAAGAACATCTTTGTAAACTGATCTTACTATAAGGCAGTCCCATTGTGTAGGCCCCTAAAGATGTACTATCACAAGTTAACACACAATTACTTCTGAAGGAGAAATTATGAAGCCATTTTGGAAAAAAATAAATCAGCCCACAATTAACTGTTTATTGCTTTACCCATTGTAAAAAATATTTTATACTGACCAGTTTCTCCCAATGCAACAAATACCATGAAGTCACCACCACCTATTCCCCAGGCATTTTTGCAATTTTATTGTACAAACTAATTTCACTATTAATCCAGGCAAAATTATATTAAGAAGATAAATCTGCCATGGAGAAAATAACAATCATCTACTTCAAAAGCACATTCTACTAGTTTTGAATAGACCACTAGATTACTTCCCTTCTTTAAGAAAAATAATAATTAGATGACTATAGCCTTAAGAAGAAATTTATTTTGCTACTACCTATGCCAATTAATGTGTTTTCATACCTATCCTTACAAAATGATTCCATCTGAAAAACCAATGTAGGATTCCTATCATCTTATAATTCTCTCACATAACTGGAAAAAGGATTCATTTTCTTAAAGCAGATGAATAAAAGGCTACTTAAATAATTCAAATTTTATACTTGCTCTTAGATTCTTGCTAAGAGATTCTTTAAAGAAAATATGGATGTGGTGTGAGGGGATCACATTTCACTAATTAGAGGCAGGAGGCTGAAGTTTGGGGCCTGGTGTTCAGGGGAAGGAGGTGACGTGCTAGAAACACTGTTGTCACACAGATTCTGGTTGGGTCCTGACTTCCCACACCCTAGCAGTGTGATAATCCCAAAATTGAATTTCTTTATCAAAAAATGAGTATAATACTTCCTACATAGGGATGCTATGAAGATTTGAAATAATATATGAGAAACAGCCAGCACAGTGCCTGGTACAAGAAAAGCCCAACACACGGTGCTAGTCCTGGTGATGATGCCATGCATTACACGTGACCTTGAGGAGCCTACGAACCATTCTAAGTCTCACCTGCATTCACCTATAAGATTAGGAAGCAGCATACTAAATGACTTTTAAATCCCTTCCAGAACTAAATAGACTATGTAATTTCCATGGTTAGAAATCAAGAAACAAGAATTCAACTTCTTCAAACCACCTGGACCTTAGATGTATCATTAAATTAGGAAAATAATAATCCCTTACTGTAAAAAAATACTGTCAGATCCACAGAGAAAATCTGCATAGCTTATATTATATAGGCTTCAAATAACCACATGCAATAGGTATTATTATCCTTATGTTAACCTAACTAGAAAATGAACTTTAAAGAAGTCAAACAGTTTGTCTAGGTCCAAAGCTAGGATCAGAGATTTCATCACCTGTTTGACAGCTTCCAAAGGCATGTTCCTAAACACTACTAGCCAATAGGACAGGTATCAGTGCCCTACAGGACAAATGATCATAGGCTTTGGAGAAAAAAACAAACTAAATTTCCACCTCATTTCCACCATTACTTGCTATGTGGCTTTGGACAAATCACCTAATCTCTCTGGGCCATAGCTTATTCAATAATAAAACAATAATAATTCACAATGAATGCCACTGAAATTAATCTGATCTATTTCTCTACAGACTTTGCCTTAAAGACTCAAGGAAGCCACCTGAGCACTGAAATTTCTAATGAACTGATAATAAAATTCTGTCATCACCCTCACCTCACCACCTTGACCCTTCCCTACTCCTATATCCTCCTTACCTAGAGGAAGAACACCAGAAAGCTCTATTTGTTCCTGTTTATCTTCTCCCCCAACAAATGGACCTACATGTAAAAACTGAAGTCCGAAAGAACATCACTCGATACATTACTTTGTACTTCTTATAGTTATAATGGGAAATGGAGGGAAGAACCTAACTAATAATAAAACAGACTTCCCTATCTACTGGTGAGAACTGTTACAAGGTCCCACTAAGAAAACTGCCTTTTACTAAGTACCCGAAGGTAAGAAATCATTAGGAGAGAAAATGACACAGCGATAAATGCCACCTAATGACATCATCTAATAAATACAAGTAATTTTTAAAGTGCTATTTTTGGTCCTGGCCAGGTGGCCTGGTTGGTTGGAGCATCGTCCCACATACCAAACACTGGCGAATTTCATCCCTGGTCAGGGCACATTACTAGGTTGCAGGTTTGATCCCTGGTTGGGGCTCACATAGGAAGCAACCAGCCATTCTCTCTCTCTCTCTCTCATACACACACACAAAAAAATCAATAAACATATCTTCAGGTGAGGATCAAAAAAATACAATGCCATTTTTGCAAGTATTTGTAAGAGAGTTTAGTAATTTAAAGAACATTTTCTTATTAAATAATTTACCTTATAAATAAAATCCACAAAAAATATAATCTTAATTTATATAACATCAAAGTCACATCCTAACTTTTGCAATTTACTGGCAGTCATGTTAATTTTTAAACAATTTAAAGCCACTCTTAAAAGTATTTTCCATTTTCCCCTAGAGCTCCGATTGCTTTTAAGGGACTGTTGCAAAGACGTTGGCTGAGACTGCACTGGGACAGCTGCGTGACGCGATGAGGCGTGTTGCTGCCTTGCAGTATCAGATCACTCAACCTCATTCCCCTTCCTGTTAGGGCTCTAGGATGCCGCTGAAGTGGCTATTTATTAGTAAGTAAATACAGTGATGGTTATATTATGCACATTGATATGCCCTAAGGTCCTTTTATTGGGAAAAAGGAGAGTATTTGCCCATATACGCTTTATGTCTATGTTAATGTCTGCACTTGCTTTAACTTTCTCTAAATCCCAAAACACATTTCAAGATTTGTTAACTGGAAAATTTCACACCAATGCACTTTTTTTGTTGTTCATTTTAGATTATGGAAACTCTCATATCCATCATCAACCTTACGAGGCATAATGTTTTTTAAAAAATCCCTTAAGTTGGAAAAAAGTGATATGTTCTAAATATACTATTGTAGAAGGACATAAAAACTTAACCTTATATTAATCTTACATATGGAATCTCATTTTACCATGAATTGTGTCAACAATTTATAGAAAATAATGAATTTAAATTATGTATATCAAAACACATAGACTCAAATAGGTTTGCACTATTCCTCTGAGGTATAGTAGGTATTTTTTTATTACCAAAAATAATGCAAGAGCAAAATTAACATCATTTATGATCATATCACTTTTTATGTCATCTTCCTTAAAATCTTGAGACTCAAGTCCTAACCATATAGTTTGAGTGAAAAAAGCCATAAAACCATGAAAAAAGAGAGAGAAAACCCTGTTTTTTCCAGTCCTGGCTTCCCAGGATCATAAAACTCTGACTGTCTTTCCCAAATTTATCCTTTCTCACTTGTTTCTTAACTGCTGGGTTATAAATACCTTAGTCTTCTATTGAAGACACATGTTTTCTTCTGCAGAGTGGCTCCTGTGAGAAATATGTTCCACATTCTATATCCACATTGTATAAGATTTAAATTTTGACTTCTAATCTTACGTAAAGACTAGTTCTTAAATTTGACAAACTATGTAAAACCTCCACTAATAATAATTTTCTTCACCATTATTAGTTCAATTTTCTCTAGCATTAATTCTAGTTGGGAGAGATACCCAGAGTATGAATATATGTACATATATACACTAGGGTCAGAATTGATTTCCTATCATTGAACCTGCTGGGCGAAATGTAACAGTATGCAATTGTATTCATGCGGTACAAACCTTCTCGCTAATATGCATATTAAAATTCTAATACATTGGAGTTTTCTGTGCCCATTTATAGTATACATACATTTATTCTCTGCTCTCTCAAAAAATGTTATGCATAGGTGAAAATTTTTAGAGGCAACAACAACAACAAAAATGGTTATTAAGCCTGCCTTGTATTAGAACTTCTTTTGTCCGTCAATCAACAATAAAGTATTATTCTACCATCACAAAAGGAAAACCTTTGGAGGCAGAGAACTATGGGTTGTGCAAATGTGCAGTTGCTAAGAAGCAAATATGCCTCTCTTCTAATCAAATAGCCCAGCTCAGCAATGCCGCTGGCTTGGGGCAAGAAGCAAATTCCACCAGCCACAAACTTAGAAACAGTCTTGAATTATTTGTTGCTGACCGCTGGCTGAACCCTTCCTGATGAGCACCATCACCATTAGCCACTACTCAGTGTACTCCATCAACCAATGGCAATCGCCGCATGCTACAGCTCAGGCTACAAGAAATTGATCAAACAGGGTAATGAGACTATTTCTTCACGGAGGTTATTTTAAATGAATATAAATATTTTCTTTCTACATAATTTGCCACAAAAAGGTCACTGAACTCTCTGTGATTCTAAAGAAAAATGCTCCACTGTCCCCTTTACATATTTGACTTAAGATAAAGCCAACAAACAATTCAGGGCATTTTTTGATATTAGGAGCAAATTCTAACGAACTAGCATTTGAGAGAGCAGATAAACTGCAATATTTAACTTCACATTAAGTTATAGCTAAAAACTGATCAACTGATGCTACTCTATAAAGATAAAACTAATCATGATTTACCAATTAAAAACATTTATGAGTACATTTTTATTTAAAGAAAGCACAATTAATCACTAATGCAGGTAACTGTGAGAGCATGAATCATATGCATGCCTTCTTAGCTGAAGTTATTAAAATTTGATATAATTGTTATAAATTATTTAGTGAAGAATTCATTTTTCTATAGCCCACCTCCTCTTGCTAGACAGTAGAATAAAATGCATGTTAACTATTCCAGTTAGCACATGAATCATTTCACTGACATCTGACTTAGCTCTTCTTACAGAGGGATGTTTATTGCTCCTTTTCTCTATATACTTTAAACCAAAGCAATTATAAACAGTTGGACTGAACACCCCGACATGACCAAGCTACAGCAGTTTAGCTGTGTATTTGATCTAACGTAAAATGAAAATGTTCTGCAAAATCTAGTTTTCAGCTAGTATGCTTCTAATATGGTGGTATTAAAATAATCCCAGCTAAATCACCATTTAAGAACTTCAAACACCCACATACCAGCACCAATAAGGATTTGAAGTAAATATTTCTAACACATCAGTATAATGTCATATTAGCACCAACATCAATTACGTTACGTCCCGTTGGTTTAAACTCAGGGAAAACACTTGTATATGAATAAACACCTCTAAAGACTTCCTGAAAGATATATCTTATTCCATTAAAAATGAATGAAATCTAGTATGATAAAGTAAATACATGTCAAAATGAACTGCCTTATATGCAGATTCTGTAAGAGTTTAAGAAATACTTTCTTTTTGTTTGTGGTCTTTATTTTAGAAACAAATAGGTCAAGTAATTCTTTGCCTTCATTAAAAATGTATAGTTTACTATGTAACATGAAAAATTTGCTTAAACATGTAGCAATGTGTGCTTAGGAAAAAAACTTTAATTACTGAAACTCAGATGTGCTTTTAACAACTATTATTTTAAACTGTTTATGGATGTTATTAGACATAAGAGCAAAACCACCTCATCTACAAAATAAAACACAAGATAAACACAATGGGCATTTTTTTAAGGGGACAAGGTATGGCTGCATGTTAGAAGGTTATCTGTGCCACTGACAGGGTTTCTAAATACTCATTACTGATTGGTAAATGACAAGCAGTCATAACAGGATTTTAAATACACATTCAAGTAATTTTTAACTAGAGATGCAAGTTTTTGAATGAAATAGAAAACCTCCACAATTAACTTTGAATTAATCTCTCTTGAAAGGGAGGGCTACTAAAGAACTAAGAATACAACACAGAGACAAGACTCTCAAGGCTGACATATAGTATTTGTTTACATGCATTCTAATCTTTTTGCAATACAATTCTGCCATGTTCTCAGAAATGGCTGAAGAAGACTCTCTAAATAAAAATCAATAATTAGTTAAAAGAAAATTAGGATCAAATAGCAAGAAACACCCATCAGCTGTCTAACAATATGACAAATTCAGCAGCAACCACAAAGAACCAATATAACTTCTGGTGCCAAGGAGCCAGATGGTACTGCTGGAAAAAATTAAGTCTACAGATTGGCAGCTCGACCCTGTGATTATTGCCCAAGGGAGGACAAAGTGGAAGAAGAGCGGGAGGTTCAGTATGATGGGGATAAATCAATTACACTACTCACTACATCCTTCCTATCGAACCCTAATCGCGGATTCTAAATACCACACCAGTGAATTGTTCAAGGTTTAAAGAGTCCCAGTGTTAGCTGGGAGTGATAAACTAAAATACAGTAAAAAGTAAAACATAATCTCACCTTTTCATTAAAGGCCCTAGAAAAGTACACTGACAAGCTGACCCAACTGCACAGGATCTACATGCGGCAAAAACTAAAGCCTTTTAGTTACAGCTCTGTTGTGAAAAATAAAGCTATATACTTCTTGTACTTCTTTTTACTTATACTCAGTGAGAGCATTTGTTAAAATTCTGTATATTTTCCAAAAATAGAGTAATGGACAGATAATAGTAACGTATGATAGCCTCATGATTAAATAACCGACTTACATATTAAAAAATATTTCATTTATTTTTTATCTACAAAAAAGCACCCCACTTTGTAATATCTAAAGAACATTAAAGAAACAGTAACACTTCAAGATATGTTCAAAGTCAATTCATGGTAGGGGAAGATAATGTACATTGTGAATTTACACAATTATAAGAAATTTAATCTCAGTTTTGGTCATACTTTTAAAACATAAAGTGGTTATACATTCAGAAATGACTGACAAAGCTTATGCTACGAGAGGTTTTTTTTTTTATTACCACATTTCTTTACCCTACCATCACCTATGAAAATAGTTGTTTTGTATTACTCTAGCTTTAGTAGCTTGGATAATAAGATAAGCAAATTAAGATATTAGAGATTAAAAACGCAGACTATTGATTTTTAAAATCCTAAGATTATGTAATTGCACAATATAAATATGTGTTGATTCACTTAATATATTAGCAGGTACATGGACAGATACCTTTGGCTTTAGTCTTAAAAACCAATCAGTAACAGATCAATTAGATTTCACTCATAAACAAATATGGTAAGGCAAAAAGTGTTTCAGTTAATTAGCTTGTAAGTATAAAAGAACTGAATTCACAAATCTTCTAGAAAAGAATTAATCAATCATAAGATATATACTAATTTGATCGATGTTCACCGAAACCTTCTCTAATACATTCTCTAGCGTGCTGCAGAAGGGCAGGCTCTGAACTGCTAACGTGAACTGCTCGGTGCACCATCTGAATCCCTGTTGTGGGCACTGACAATTACAGTGATGGAAAAATTAATCTCAGCGGATGTTTTATATAAACCAGCGATTTTCAACTGGTGTGCCACACAAATTTTTTAAATATGCAATACCTGAATATTTAGTCAGGGGCATTGATCTCTTTTCCCTTGGATGGTCAAATTTTTAAAAATGACAACACAACAGCCATCTGATGTGAATGAATCAAAATTATACCTATTTTTTTGTCAGACTAGCAAAACACATTTCTGGTGTGTCACAGAATTTTGGTGATGAGTTTACATGTGACATAAGATGAAAAAACTTGAAAATCACTGATCTAAATTATGTCTAACTCACTTTTCTTTATCTAACTAAAACTGTGTATGTATACTTTAAATAGCTTGTTTGAAATACTGTTACAAAATTTAAAATGGACATCAACATTTCAACTTCTTAGGACACATTCCCTCACCATAATTTTGGAATAAGTAGCTGTTCAACCTTCATATTTCTGACTAAATAACAGAGTAGCAATGTTTTTATAGTCTCAAAGGGATACAACCAGTTCACAGAAGTGTCTGTATTTGCACAGGTCAATAGGCTCCTATATCCATAAAGATCCATAAAAGTTATTAAATGTATCTTAATGTTAGAAGAAAATCAGAACAGAAGGAGTAGGCAAGTTAAAATAAGGTCAACAGAAAAGAAATAGCTCATGATAACAGACACCTCAATAAGTTCAATGGGTAGTAAAACAGGGCAAGAAAAATACATTGGGGAACAATTTTAAACTAAAGGAACTACTACTATGTAAAATGCAAATACTATGCATACAAAGAACAACACTAACTTATAGTTCATATATTTTTATCACCCAAAGGACATCTTCACAAAATACCAGTTGATAAAGTTCACAACAATAATATTAAGACTTTAATTTTTATTTAACTATGAAACATATAGTTGCATGATACTTTATTTTTTTATTTTACTTATTAATTTTTAAAAAGAAGGGAAAGGGAAGAGAAAGAGAAGGATGTGGGAGACCCTTCTGCATGGCATGGGCCCAGCTCCCACTCAGAGATGCACAGGACCCACGCCCACAGATAGGTTCTCTCATGGGAAATCAGGTTTGCAATGTGCCTAAGCCGATTTGAATCTTGCTTTTGCTAAAACTCCCTCACCCTGAATTGAGACATCAAGTGCTTACTGTAACTTCCTAAAATCCATGCTAAACCTTCGTAGGATGAGTGTAACAGGTTCAACCACTTTTCCCTTTTTCATTTGCAAATATCCTTCTTCTGTGATGTGATTAGCAGCATTGGCCCTTTTGTTGTCTGTATAAGGTAACCACCTACAGCGAACCTGTGCCTAGTAAATGAGGACCATCATGTAATATGAGGAGAAACAAAATAAAGGCCTGTCAGGGTGGAGGCCAAGGCTTTTGCTCCCCTTGAGAGAAAAGCCATGCTGTCCTTTTTCCTCCACTGGACTCAGTGGTCAGTGTGAATGTTTTATTTCATCCATAATGACGTGGACACTGCTGGCTGGTGTCTGCATCAGAAGGAGAGAAACATCAATATATGGTTGCCTCTCATACACCTGGCTTGCAACCCAGGCATGTGCCCTGACTGGGAATCGAACCAGAAATCCTTTGGTTCTCAGACCGGCACTCAATCCACTGAGCCACACCAGCCAGGGCTACAGGCTTACTTTTAAAAATCAAAATATTTAAAAACAAGGAAGGGAATAATTGTCACAAAAATAACACTTCCTTTTATAAAACAGGATACACTAACAAGTTCTCTTAAAAGTCACCTCCTAGTACATTTAAAATGTGTCCTGGGTTATAAAATTTTATCTTAATATAACTCTCTAATACCTATATACCTTAGTTTTTTGCTCAAGTGTAAAATTACCCAACCAAAAAAAACAGCCACTAGAATTTCAAAATTATTCACACTTTCATTATATTGTCATCTTTCTGAAAAAGTAATCTCAGGATTAAGGCTCATTTTGATCAAACTCATATGCTATTATTTCACTGTTTTCCTATTTTCTAACAGAGACAGGAAACTAAATACAATTTGCCCAAATAAAAAAGAAATGGATCACTGAAATTTAACATAGTTTGTGACATATGTGAACCACCACATTAAACTGCTTGCCATACTTATAGTAAAAAGTTGAATATCAATTCATAAAAAACAACCCCAGAGTTATCTTTTAGGTACTCACAATATGGCATGGTTAAATTAAATATCTAACACAACTTAAATTACCTAGATTCAAACATAGGTTAAAATTCCAGAGAAAACATATACTAAAACTAAGTTAATCATCCAATCCCTTAGTCATGTTACAACATAACAATAGCTAAGAGATAACAATGGACAAGTCCTATGTGTTACACACTTTTCTTTACAACCATCCACTGAGATACTACAATTATCCCTGTTTTTATAAATTAAGAAACTAGGGTTTAGAGGGAAAATAATTCTTCTGAAGTCATGGTGTCAAACTAGGACTGAACGTAGGTATATGTGATACCATCATCTGTGCACTTAACCAACCACAACAATAAAATTTGATCCTTGATATGATGAAGTACAAAACCTGTATTTAAAGCCCTTATCAACTTGGCTTTCACTCTGGCCAGCATGGCTTAGTCCGTTGGAGCATTGCCCCATAACCAAAAGGTTGAGGGTTTGATTCCTAGTCAGGACACATACCTAGGTTACGGGTTCAATCCCCAGTGGGGGAGTATATGGTAGGCAACCAATCTATGCTCCACTCTGTTTCTCTCTCTCTCTTCCTCTCTCTCTCTTCCTCTCTCTAAAAGCCATGAAGAAATGTCCTCGGGTGAGGATTTTAAAAATGTTAGTTTTGAGACACTAGAAGTATACGTGGTCTGCCTTGAAGATTGCTTAAATTGTATAAACTGCCAGGGCAAACTATCGTTAATAAACATACCTGAATTACAAAGAGGAATATAACCAGACAATAAAACAAACAGAAAAGAAAAGCCTAAGAACATACCAGAATTCAAATGAATGCCAAATAAAACTATCAAGATAAAACATATCTCCATATCTATATGATCATACCAAGGAATGAAAGTAATTAATGGCTTTAAAATTCTGTAAATTAGGATCATATGAAGCAAAAGCAGCAATTCTGGTTTACCTGTGAGGAAAGCTGGGAGCAGATGTCTCTATTCTTAACCTCCTAACCTATCTCCTTCTACAATCTCTGGCAAGTCTTATCTTTCTCATGACATTCAACATGTTCAGTCAAATAAATCAATGATTCTCCATATCTCTCTCCCATATCTCAAACTCCCTCTTAAATATCTGTGACTGAGTTTCTCAATACTCCTTCAAGTTCAACAGACTTGATCTTTCTTATCCATTTTCCCATTTTCTTTACAGATGGTATCACTTCCTGGAGGAAAAAAAAAATCTGAGTGTCATAAAGTCAAGTTGGCTCCCTCTAGGTACTTATCCCCCTTTGTCCCTACCCATCAAGGTGACCAATGAGCCTTCAATCAGATCTTCTCAGACCTGTACGCCCCTGGAGTGCACCAATCTCTGCCTCTCTTCACTTCTGGCTCCCCTCCCACAACCAACCAAATTTTTACATGTCTTACGATGCATTTCTTACAACTTTGCCATATCTGACCCTTAGTCTTTATTTCTATGGTGATAGCTTCCCATTATCACCTTTGTTAAATATGACAACTGATGAGCCAAAGTAATAAATATAAGAGATATGTCATCTGTTTCTCATCTACCCAACTGTCTTTATATTGAGGTAGACCTAGAGTTATTTTCCAAGGAAAATTTGGTCTGCCTCTAGGCCAAATTCCTTAGCCTACTTTCACACACAGGTGTGTTGGTCTGCTAAGGTAGGCACATATCCTTGATAAGCTCCTCATTTTAAGATAATATCAACCCTACCTCCAATTATGCTGGTGACAAGATATGACTATAAGTAGCAATACAGAATTATTATACTCCAAGAAGTAATCAAAGACTATACCCTAAATTTCTCTGCTGTATAATGTCATTTCAAAAGCACATATTTTAACAGAGCTGAAGAATGTAGAGCTCGGATGTTCTAATTCACAAGCTAAAATTTAAATCTCTCCAGGCACCAAAAAAGTATGTGAAGGCCAGGACTGGCGGTAACAGAGCGATATGCAATGCAAATTGGGAAGAGTGAGTGCATCCAAAGGGGAGGATCAACGCAATGCAAGCCCAGCATTGAGAGATCATCCGACTTTTCCAGAGGCTGGAGAAAACTGATTATTTCTCTGGGTTTTTGTAAATTCTCAAAAAATAAATACTGATTTGGCCAAAAGACATCTACAGGACAAATTTGTAACTTGTGATCTCTGCTCCCCACATTTCCCATTCTATCTTAATTTTAGACCAACCCACCACAGAGGCGTATATCTAAACCAGGGGTTGGCAAACTTTTTCACTAGAGAGTCAGATAAGAAATATCCCAGGCTTTGCTGGTGGTGGGACATTAGGCCTCTGTCACAACTACTTACGGCTACTGTTGTAGCAAAACAAAGCCACAGACAATATGTAAACGAATGGGTGTGCCAGCATCCTGACAATTTTGGTGCACATTTGAGATACAATTAATCCCAGCTCGCTTTATTTTTCCTTCTTTCTCCTCATCCCTGATCTCCTAATTCATATTTTAACATTGGTACAATTTATTTATCTTTGTTAACTGCCTCAATGTTTTTTTAAACAATACAAATTAGAAAAAATTAAAGGGCAGGTTTGTTACAAATTAAAATAACCTAAAATCTGAATTTTTTTCAGCTCTAATCTACACAACTCTACTTTTTATATAGGTGCTAAAAATTAGGTGATTATTTCATCTATTTAATCCTTTATATTTGTAATATGTTATATTTTTAATATTTGTTTCATATGTTTAATCTTTTTTACACATACACTGTTAAAAAAAAGTTAAAAGTAGGACAGCCAAACAGCAAACAGCTTTAAAAAAAAACTTCACTAACCGCAAAATCAGCCTTCAAGAAAGGTTTGGAGATTTTTAAAAAGTTAATAGTCTAGACAGATAGTCTTCTTAACATATTTTTTGTTTGCCTCCAGGTCTTCTTTCTATAAATCAATTCAAAATTTAGCAAGCTAAATGATGATTTTTAACCTGCTGCTTTAATGGCATTACTCTCCTCTAATCAGCTTGAAATACCCACTGCTGACTGTGTATCTGAAAATACTGTCTACCCCAACCTCTTACTTTCCTACTTCCTTACACATGCTTTTATAACATCCTGGATTAATCATACTTTTATAATATCGTACTTTGCAGTAGATATCTGTTTTTGCCTGCTCTGAATTGTTTCTTTGTATCAGTAGGACTACCTCAATTTTCCTCAAAAGAATGACACCTCTCTCAATCTCTGTGTGGTTCAGGTGGGGCTGACCTCAGCCCCGCCTACCCAACCCTTTTTGGGCATATGACCCAGTCCTGGCCAAATAAACTCCACCACCACCAGCCCCCTAGCCCCACTTCCCTGCCCAAACCAGAATAACTGATTCAGAATAAGCACGCGACCAACTCAAGTACTTTTGCTACAACTCTGGAAGATATCTTTCCTTTGGGGTTGCTAAGCTGATAGAAAATACCTAAGACGCTGCCGCTGGCTGGTGGCCGTCCTAAAGGAAGCTACACATAGGAAAGCAGGATATGAATACGAATACTCATCACAGTTTGAACACCCACCTGCATCCAAGCGGGCACGAAGCAAGACTCCGACTCTCATAGACAAACCAATAAATTCCCTTTTCTGCTTATTGCTTAAAGCAATTTGATCTGGGTTTCTTTTCTGTCCCATGCACTGGAAGAGTCCTAACCCAAATGCTATTACCTCTGTGTTCCATATATCAGAAGCCTTCGTATTCTCCCAGACCTGGCTCAAATGCCACCTCCACTACCAAGACTGTCTAAATTACAATCACAATTACGATCTTCTTTCTCCCTTTATACATCTTACAGTAGTGATTAGACCAGCCTGCTTTGACTTAAGAGGTGCTATTTACATCTCTCTTTCCTCTTCTAATCTCTACTCATCTTAAAGGCAGTAACATGTCTTATTAATCATTTTATTTCCCCAGTCTAAATAAAATCTGTTGAAATAAACTTTTATTCCATCTAGCATTTTTCCTAAAACATCAGTACTTATATTTTAAAAAATCAGTTCTTCACCTCTTATAAGATGCATTTTCTCTTTGCAAAGAAATCCTATTCTAAGCATATTAGAGGTTTATAGCACACACATCCCAGGATACCAATACCGAAACAAGCCCTCGTCAATGAAAGGAATACGCGTGGATTTCTTTTTCCCCAGGGGAAGACATTTTACTATTTTTATATTGAAATACTGTATTATTTTTATTAACCTCCTTTGGTGTCATGGAAAGTGATAGGAGTGTTGAAAATAGGAAAGCACACAGGTGGGGAGGAGCTTTTGGAGACATTTAAACAAAATCACAGAGAAGCACACCTCTGGGATGAAATTACGTTTCTGATAGAGATTTTAAGTATGACACGCTACCTGATTCTGCTTTTTAGACGTGGAAAAGAACTAGATGGTATCCAAGTCACACTAACATTTTCTCTAGAGTGCCAATTTTCAACCTTTTTCATCTCATGGCACACATAAATTACTAAAATTCTGCAGCACACCAAAAAATATATTTTTTGCCGATCTGACAAAAAATAAGTACAATCTTGATTGATTTACAAAAAAAATAATAATAGTAACTACCTATCCTTTTTGCTCCAAAGTGACTTTTTAAAAAATCATGTGCCTATACTTGTATATAAAAATTTCTATTACCAAGAATTAACCAACCAGACGTAACCTTAATGTGCAACATGACCAGTAAGATGCAACCCTACTACATGACCTACATATTTATGGTTCAAGACAGGACATTCACACTGGATGGCTACTTTGTGTTGGCTGTTGCCACTTTTCTAATTTTACAATCTGAAGAAAATGATGTGAATGCCCTGACTAGTCGGGTATTGCATGTTTTACAGTTTCTGCCTCACACCAGTTGGAAATCGCTGCTCTGGACATTGCGAATGCACAGCTTTGAGGCCGCACCATTGCTCCTGACACCCAAACTCAGACGCTGCTCTTAGGACTGCCATGTGGAAATACAGTTAAATAGCTGAAAATGACCTTGGAACCTGAACACGTATTTGACAAGAAATTCAGGCTCAGAATCACTAAAATTTCTCCATAGCGAAAATGAACTTAATATTTAAATTAAAACATGCTATCACTATGACTGATGATATAGAGAAAAATATAGGACTTCCCCCCAAAACCACCAAAGATCTTAAGTTAAGAGTTCTCAGACTATTGTAACCAGTTCTTTCTCTAACCCTACAGCAATATTTCTAGCTGTGGTAAAAGACTAGTTTTCCCCCAAGACATCACAAATTAGTGCTTTTATGTTATATGTATGACATATTTGGATAATGCAGGAATTGCAGAATGCTATGAACATTTCTAAGTGCTTGCCCTCAACTTCCGTACTTACGTTGTTGCAGACCTATTTGCTTTTGTAACAGACAGCTCGCAGCCCTGGACCAGCCTGCAGACTACACATTGAACAGCAACGCTTAGATATTTTGCACAGTTTCCCTGTGTTTCAGTTTCCTTGTCTGTCAAGACTGTTCGGCTTAGTGACTAACAAATAGAAAAAACAGATAAACAAACACATGCCCTTACAAAAAAGAGACAAATCAAAGAAACAAACCAACTTTTCTTTGAAAGCTAAAAATAGTCACTATTTTTCTAAGGTGATCATCCCAGCCCCTTTGAGTCCCACCACCACCACTCTGCATACACAGACAAAGCTTAGCCTGAAAAAGCCAGAAAAACCAACAAAATGAACTACTTACATGATACGTTCTCTGAAATAATTTGTTGAAGTAAAACTGACTTGAAGAAGAGCTATGTGATTATGCATTTTTATTTGGAATGCAACAAACCTTACTGCATTTACATTTCAAAAGACATGATGATCCTGCTAGAAATGACAGGAGTGACATCACATGCAATGACACACAGCAAGAAATCTTGTTTTCAATGATGTTAAAGGCTACAGAACTCAAGAGTTCAAGGAGCCAAAAAAGCACAGCAAGAAAGTTAGTTTTCGCCATTTGGACAATTTTTTAAAAAACAAACTAAGCAACGCTAACATTAAAGGAGGACTAGGGCTAGCATTAATCCCTGTTTTAACCAGCATATTAATCTCAGTTCTTTAGAGTAAAAGAATACGGTATTTTGAGAAGCAACTTAGCTTTAAGTTAAGAGCACCTTAAGAATCTTTAGTTAGGTAATGAGTTTTTAGACATCACACAAAAAGTATAAGCACTAAAAGAAAAAATAAGACATATTAGACTTCATCAAAATTAAATACTTTTGTGCTTTTAAAGCACAAAACTTTTAAAAACTTTTGTGCTTTAAAGGCCACCATCAAAAAAGTAAAATGATTTATTTCATTTAGCATAACACTCTCCAGATCCATCTGTGCTGTGGCAGAAGGTGAGATTTCCCTCTTTTTTACAGCCAGGTAGTATTCCATTGTGTAAATATACCACAGCTTTTTTATCCACTCATCTACTGATGGGCACTTGGGCTGCTTCCAAATCTTGGCAATTTGTAAATAATGCTACAATGAACATAGGGGTGCATAATCTACTTTTGAATTAGTATTTCTTGTTTCTTCAGATATATTACCAGAAGTGGAATCACTGGGTCATAAAGCAGCTCCATTTTTAATTTTTTGATGAAATTCCATGCACACAATACAATAAACATATAATGTATTATAAAATTGTACACTTGAAACTTATATAATTTTATTAACCAAGGTTACCCCAATAAATTCAATAAAAACTTTTTTAAAAGAAAATGATATCATTATCCACAGCACTGGAGAAAATATTTGCAAATCATATATCTATTAAGACACTGGTAACTAGAATATATACAGAACTTTTAGAACTCAATAAAAAGACAGCCCACCTGAAAAATGGGAAAATGATTTGAGTAGTCATTTCCAAAGAACATATACAAGGGGCCAATGAGTGTTCAGCACCTGAACACTCACTAGGATGGTAAAATAAAGACAGACAATAACAAGTATTGAAGAGGATGTGGGGAAATGGAAACCTTCACTCACTGCTGGTAGGAACATAAAATGATGTAGCACTTTGGAAAAGAGTTTGACAATTACTCAAGAAGTTAAACTCAGAGTTACCATATGACCCAGCAATTTTACTCCTAGGTACACACCCAGAAGAAATGAAAACTATTCACACAAAACCTTGTACAAACATGTTCATAGCAGCATTTTAATAATAGCCAAAATGAAGAAGCAACTCAAAAATTCATCAACTGATGAATGAACAATGACAATGTGGTATATCCACATAACTGAAGCACTACGGGGTGGAGACGGTGAAGTACTTACTGACGCCTGCTACAACGTGGATAAACCTTGAAAACATTATGTTAAGCAAAAGAAGCCAGACACAAAAGGCCACATATTATATGATTCCATTAAACGAAATGTCTAGATTCGGCACATCTACAGAGACACAAAGTAGTGTCACGGCTGCCCCAGGCTGGGGAGGGAAAGGGGGCGGAGCAGAGCTGGGGAAATGGACAGTGGCTGTTCCTGGTACAGGGTTTCTTTCCGCAGTAAGAATGTTCCAAACTTGATTGAGGTAATGCTTTAACTCCATGAATACATTAAAAACTACTGAACCGTATACTCCAAATGGGTAAATTCTATGGTTATATTAATTATACCTCTAAGCTATTATTAAAAAAAGAGTAAGAATCCTAAACTTTACCCCCAAACTGTTGATAAACTCTGTAAAATCAAAGTCATCCTTTAACTCATAAGTGCCTATGTCCTCAAAAGCCATAAATTGAGAAGGGTAACCAGAGGGGAGGTAGGACGGGATAATGGGAGGGAAAGGAGGAAAGTTTTCAGGAACAACTATAAAGGACACATGGACAAAACCAAAGGGGGGCAGGATCAAGGGAGGGAAGTGGGGATGGCTGGGTGGGGGGAGTGGTGAGGGGAAAATGGAGACAACTGCACTTGAACAGCAATAAAAACAATTAAAAAAAACATGAGAAGTATAAAAAAAGAAAAAGAAATTGCTTTAATTTTAGCCCCAATTCTGCATTGCAAGCTGCTTCTTATATGCAGAAAAAAAAGGTCCTAAAGAAAATACTTCGCTCAAGTTGATTCCTACGCCTTCCTTGCAGAGACTTCCCTTCAATGGTGTCTATGTTATTTTAAATCCAACGGCGTGCTGTACCCAATTTTTCCTCAAGCATTGAAGAAGGACCCTTATATCAACTACGAGTTTGTGGGGCGGCAGGGGGATAGAATTTGGGAAGCAGATACCGAAGACTGTATTCCATATTTAATTTTGTAAAAGTAAACAAATTTTTTTTGCCTTAATCCACGTTGGGTTTATTTGTTAACAGAGCATTTATTTGCTACTAATGACTTTTCAGCCCTGCATTTTGAGCTCTGTGTACTGCTCTTTCTGCTTGCACCTGTTTTGCCTTCAACAGTATCCATTTGGCTCTTGAATGAGATTAGTGAGACATTAATTGGCATCTTTGTTTCCTAATAATTTCAGGTCATTTTCCCCCAACTTTTTCTCCAATATATAGCTTTATGAGTCTTTTAGTATAATTCAGACTCTTTCAACTACTCTCAAAAGTCTGCGAATATTTTAGTCACTGCTATTGAGCTCATGAATAAAATGAGTGACTCCTTCCACAGGCTCATGAGACCAATCCACACAATTTTTCCAGGTATAAAATTTCTCTATTCTCATATTTACAGTATTTACTCAACAGAGAAAAGCTAAGGCACACAAAGGCAGAATGGTTCTGGGGAAAGGCATGGTGAATTTGCTATGGAAAAACCTAACCACTAACAGTTTTCAACAGAAAATATTCAATTTAAACACTGTAAATTCATGTCAGTGGAATTTATGAAATTACTCATTTGGACCTCTACAATTTCCAGCTGAAAAATCCTACAGAATCCAACTCAGCCATCGAAACAGAAGAGCTGTGCAGCACAGGAGGTAGACAGCACCTCAGGCGCACAACTGGGTCAAATGCAGAAATAAACATTTATTTCAGGCAACCCCCCAAATAGGCCAGATAACAATAAAACCTTACATGTAATATGTTCTTACTATGGGCCAGGAAGCAGTCTAAACTTTTTATATGCTTTATTCTGTTTAAACCTCATAATAACCTTGGGATAAGAGTGGTCTATTTATCCTTATTTGATAGATGAGGAAACTCAAATAGGTTAAGCAACTACCTGGAGGTCACAGAAGTAATGAAGAAGTGATACATAAATCCAGGCAGTATGATCATAGAAACTGTTTTCAACCACTATGTTATATTTTTAAGGTTGTAACAGAGTGCAGCCAAGAGGGGGGCCCCAAATAGGGATTGGGAATGGGGTCCAGGACTCAAGGCATCTAGGAAATATTAGAAAGATATACAGGATGTCCTTACCCACCCCCCAACTCACAGGTGTGAGTTGGGGGATGGGACACAGGGAGCAGGGCCATTGAGAGCTGTTTTGCATAGCAACAGCATTGCAGCTAACCTCTGGCATGGTTATTTACCATATCTATTACTTTTAACTGGTTTCATGGATATGTTAAATAGCTGTGGCCATGCTTTGAGCCAGGGGGATGGAAGTGACTTCCACCCAAGATATAACTGGGAGGCAACTCACCCTGGTTACAGCACCTGCGTGAGAGCTTGGAGATGATTGGCTCCATGCCACGGGGCCACACCTGCCCAGACCCACTATGGCAGCCCAGTAAAGCTGGCAGGATACAGGAGCGCTGGCAAGTGTAGCTGATTGTGGGAGGAGTCGGAAATGGGGCTGCAGAGGAGGATTGGCACAAGGATTTAAATGGAGACACGGCAGCCATTAAGGGGAGAACCACGGGGCTTTGGCAGAGTGGAGACCTCCCTGCAGCCTTGGTGAAGAGAGGACCACGCGGCTGCCGGGAGCCTGAATCACGGACTTCTACTTCCTTTTCTGGGATACGGTTCCCCAGATAAGGGCAGAGGGAGAAGGACTGTGTGTGACGGTGGGTATCCTAAAGGACTTTGATATTTTAATGAAGACATTAGGTCACTACTTTAAGTCTGTATAGCTTTAAATAAACATTTCCTTTCCTTTTCACAAATCTCTGGCATTGAGAGACGTGTCTCCTCTGGCGGCGGACATAACAAACCTGGGGGGTACTTTCAGTACCTGGGGGGTAATTTCAGTAATTGTATATCATAACCCGCCCTTGGCCCTGTGTGTGTGTGTGTTCTGTACCAAGGTTACGGAGGTAATTCTCACTGCATATCTGCCCCCAAAGGGATGAAACTAGAAAGGGAGGAAAGGCTAAGAATCACTTAAGCTCAAATCCTGTATTTACAGATAATCACTAGGCAGTTTGGATGTCCACAGTTACCACAAACTGTGGTAACTATTTTCATCTTCCTCCAACCTACTCTCTTCCCACTTTTCACATTTCAGCCAACCCTCCCAGTCACCCAAACTTAGGATTTTGTAATTATCTTTGGCTTCTCTCTTTTTAATTCCACCCCTACACACTTTCCAAGTCCTGTCCATTCTTCCTCAAATATATTCTTTCCTCTTCCGTTTCATTGCTTCTGTCCTGGTCAGGTCTCTGATCACGCCACATCTGGCTTAATGGAAGGACCGCTTATCTCACGAACTAAAGGTTTCCACTCCCTTCAATCCGCCTGCATCACACACCTAGCTAAATATTTCCAAAATACTTTTCATCATAATATTCTCTGGCTCAAAGTCTAAAATGAATACTCTTTTGCTTACTAAATCAACTCCTTATGCCACAATTTGAAGTTTTTACTATTTAAATTCTACCTTGCCTAAAATAATGGAATTCCTTTTAAAAACAGAAACAATCCTTTCTTGTTACTGTCGGTTTGTTCTTAACCAGAGGGGAGGTGGGAGGGGATAATGAGGGGAAAAGGGTGAAGGGTTTTCAGGAACAACTATAAAGGACACATGGACAAAACCAAGAGAGGAGGTGGAATCAGGGGAGGCAGGTGGGGACGGCTGGGGTTGGGGGGAAAGGTAAGGGGGAAAGGCAAACAACTGTACGTGAACAGCAATAAAAAAAAAAAAATAGAAACAATCCGTAAAGGTAGTGCATCGGCCAGAGTGACCCAGCGTCAATCAACATCAGGACCTGAAGCCGGAGCCAGCACTTTCCACATGCTGCTCTCGTCCATCTTCATCCCCCGATCTTCCTCAGTCTTTCTCTGCCCTCCTAGTCCTTCCACAGTTCCTCAAACTATGCCTATTTCCAGTTCCAGTTCCTCCTGTTCTCATTCCCTCAGCTTATCCAAAAGCATTCTCCCCTCCACTCTTACGAATTGAAATTCTACCCATCCTTGTTAAGTTCTAGTTCAAACTCCTATTTCTTCCATATAACATTCACTAACACCAGTCTGCGACAGATTCTTCCTCTTCCGGCCCTCCTAGAGTATTTAATGTCCACGGTACACATTTTGTATTTGAACAAAGTCTATATGGCTTCCTACTGTTAGTTATGCATATCTTGTAGCAATAATAAGACTAATAATTTTAGGGCAAGAGATAGTTTTTTTCTATTGCTTGCAGCATCTGAGTTCTTCTAGAAAACTAGCGCTCACTCTACGGGACTATATCTAAGGCTTGATTAACATAATTATTTGGACTACCTTTGACCTATAGCCAGAGAACATAGTTAGCCCAAAGGATGATTCCAAAAGATAACTGGAATAGTTGTGAAAATGTTTTAGGGTAAAGCAGTCTCTTGGTGTTGTTAAAAAAAAGGAACATAAACCAAGTACCAACCTTTCCTTTTAAAAGTCCCCTTGAAATTCTTTTTGTTTGTAATGAACAAAACCTTAATAACATTAGTAATCAAAAAAGGGTATCTCCAATGGCTCAAAAATTTTGTGTAATTCGTAGCAACTAGAAGGCAGAGACTAGAGTGATGAAAACATAGCAGAGGACACCAAACCCAGGAGAACACCAAGCAGAAAAAGTGCTAATTCTCCCAAAGGAGCCTCAGAAATGCCACAAGCAGAGTTACAAATTGGGAGGAGGGGTGCTCGTTAGAGAACTCTAATCACGGCAGCTAGAACCACTGTGTCCACCCTCCAAGGCATCTGGCAGTAGCAACATCTGTGCTCCAACTAGATCTCGAGCTCCACTCTAAACAAAGTGCCCTAGTCATTCGGAGGAGGCCTCCTAAGTTGAAAAGCTAAGCAGAGCTTCAGAGAGCCCCAGCTGCCCTGACCCCAACCCTAAAAATGGAGGGAAGGGTTTAAAAACCTGTACCTAGGAATGGAACCCCTGAGTAATGCTGTACTTATTTTGACAACTGGGGAGGTTCTACTCTGCCTCTTTGCTTCTCCGTAAGAGATGCCTTGGAGACAGGCTGCCTCTAAGCAAGCCCTGCCCACTTCACTCGCAACCACCAATCAGACCTCCCATTCAAAGGAAACACCTTTCAGGATAATTAATACACATTCACAAGCAAAGGAACCCCGCACAAGCTACCTACATATGCTATCCAACTGGGCCCTTCGCTCACAGAAGTGAATCAATAGCCAAGGTTCTTCAGACATTTGAAGGGAACCAATAAACATGAATGAAAAGGACCAACGTTGGAAATTCAACTTGTACAAAGCACAGTCGACTTAGAGCATCAAATATGCGTATTACAGACCCAAGCAATGCAAACATAATGAAATAGGAATTGAGGAGAGGGAAGAGAGATGAAAGGAAGGACTCATTTGCACACATTTATAACAACGAGTCACAGGCGGTGTCTGTGGTCGGCTGTTACAAAATAAGAAGGATATTATTTATGTGAGTCCGAAGTAAATACAAGAAGAACTTAATGTAAAATAACAAAAAATTGGGAGGCAGAAGTGGGAGAGAAGGTGTGAGGAACCACCCATCCATCAAGGAGGGAGTCAGCAGATACTACTCGAAGGTGATCAAACAAGAACTAACAGTCCAGTGTCCAAAGTGATTATGGTAACTGCAGAAGCAGCTGTACCACGTGGCTGCCTCTGGGGAGGAGACCTAGGGCTTGAGGTGCAGTGAAAAAGAGACTTTGACTTTTTATTGAATAGTTTACATTCTTTTTAACTTTTTAACCATATGCATGTAACCTAAGTTCTAAGCAGCAGGGCAGAGAAGGTCCAAAGAGTCGAAGTTTGCTGCTTATGCATTGGACACCCTGGTCAAGATACCGAAATGTTCCGGAGGCTCAGTTTCCACAACAGCAAAATTGGGGAAATGTCTCCCTCACAGAGCAGTTCTGAGCCAATTAAAGGAAACAATCTTATTCTGAAAGAATCTGCTTAAGTTCCAGACTTATTTCTCAAGAAATATTAATTAAAGATTGTGTAATCCCTTAAAGATGCTACCACAACCACCAGCACAGCCACCTCTTCAGTATTTGTCGCAGAGGAAGGAAGCTTTCTTTGGAATCCTGTGCCAGCAGCATGCCTTCCTCTAAAATCAAATGGGTCATCTGGTTGGTGTAGCTCAGTGGATTGAGCATGGGCTGCAAACCAAAGGGTCACTGGGTCGATTCCCAGTCAGCCCATGCCTGGGTTGTGGGCCAGGTCTCCAGTGGGGGCCACATGAGAGGCAACCACACATTGATGTCTCTCTCCCTCTCTTCCCTCTCTCTAAAAATATCAAGTGGGTCAGTCCAGTGTCTTAAACAACCTTTGCTTTTCAGTTTTCACACTAAATTCACACTTTGGCTCACACAGGATTGAGGTTGCAAAGAGGAGACACAACTGAAAACAGGAAGTTACACAGTGCAACTTTCCACACACTGTAGGCCAGATCCATATATAAACAGCAAGAGAGACAAGCCTGCTACGTGCCTAAGTCTTAAGGAGATATGGTGCCCTGTGACAGCCAAAAACATCTTTACCACAGGCCTGGGCTGATACCTAAAGATCTGTGAGGGGAGCTTGAACTCTCTTGGGTTAAGGAGTAACTTGTCAGAGCGTTCCCAATGCACCTGACCCAGAGTTTGATTTGAGAGGGAAGAAGCTCTGAAAATAGGTCAAAAATGGGACAACTACCCACAGAGCAGTCTTGGGAGGAGGCTCTGTGCAGCCAAGGAAGTCACAGCACCAGGGTGCTGAGGGACCACAGAAAAATGCTGGAAGGGAAAGTAGGTGTCCCCAGAGAAGGATATTTTTTACCTCCTTCGAGGCACTGCCTAATGCCACGCCTGGTCACACGCATGCATATGCAGCCCAAGCGCAACAGCGCAGCCTGGCTCGCCCTTCGTTTTAGCTGCAAGGGCCCATGTGATAAATGCCTCTAGAACAGAGCTTCTCCAACTTTAATGTGCATCTGGGGATCTTGTTAAAATGCTAATTCTAAATTTAGTAGGTCTAGGGTGGGGGCAGAGATTCAGCATTTCTAACAAGCTCCCAGGTGACACCGATGCTGTTGGTCTGCTACCCACCCTTGGGGTAGAAGGGGGCAAGCAAATCCCTTCCTTTTCAATGCCTGTCCGCTACTCTAAACCCCGGCTCTCATCAAGAGCCCCTGAACCAACAGCAACAGTTAGGGAAGAGGCGATATATAGTGGTTTTGAAAGCAGAGCATGATCCTTGGAGTTAGACATAATTTCAAATTTCAGTTCTGCCATTTAGTAGCCACATGGCAGATCAGCTAAACCTCTCTGCCCCTGAGATTCCCTAGTTCTCAAATAGTGATAATATCTACCTCACAGAGAGGCTGTCAAGATTAAAACTAAATAACGCAGCAAAGCGTTTGTTTAGCTTGCTGCTTCCACTACATGGTCCCTTTGCCTTAATTCATCCTATGTTTAAACTGCCAGGACGATTTCCCTCAAATTTGCATTTGTCACATCCATACATTACTTCAGGAAGATTTTAATGACTATGAAATCCAAGTTCAACTCCTCAACGTCCCTGGGTGTTCAGCTTCTACTGCACCCCACGCGCTTAGCTCTAAGACCCCTTCTACTCCTTCCTATTCAACACCACTTCCGGTCATTACTTTCTCCAGGCGAATCACCTCTGTGCCACCACGAAATTTACTAATTCTGAAACATGGACACGAGCACTTAGGGATCCAATGAACTTCTAAGCAACCACCTGGTCCAAACTCTTCATTTCGTAAACCAGAAAATTAAAAATCCAAGGAGGTTAAATGTCTCAACCTTGACAACAAATTACCAATCAGTATGAAAACCTGGTTTTTGGGCTTCTCCAAATACTTTCTTCTGCCTCTTTCCCCACTTTCTCTCCAGCAAAACTCGGGAACCATGGAAAACTCAATTAAATAGAAGGCCCTCCCTCCACAACTTAATCCACAACCTCTCAGCATGGCGCATAAACTTTATGCTTTGGTTTACTCAACATGATGCCAAAACACACAATACTGAGTCAGTCAAATAAATTAAGAAAGAAAATGAATGAAACCAATTATTTGCCTCAGTATAGATCAAATCAATTAAATATTATAACACATACTAATTACTATTTTTGGAATATGCCTTACTAGAACTTAGATTGCTAATTACCTTATTTCAGGAGACTGCCTTCTCTTTCTATCTAGATTACTGTGTCTTGAAAATAAGAACTCTCATTCCGTCTTTGAATTCCCCATTGCCCTGTGCTGCTCCCTTCATGTGCTGTGTAAATAACGGCTAATTTACCATATTAAAGTTGCATTATTTTTCATAATGCTGAGTTTCCTTACCTCTGCAGTATTTACCTAACCCACTCTGTTATAGTCTTAGTTGCCCACATTGTTTTATTCTGATGGACTGAATTTCCTGTTCAATGGCATAAAACCTAGAACAATGATTCTCAATGGCTGTGCTTTTAGTTCTTCATATATACGTTTGTATCATAAAAACATTCCACATCTGTGTACTTTACTCGTGTATCTCCAATGACACAACACACATCTTGAGTGTTCAAACACTTCTATTTTTTATCGTTTCCCCATACTATAGGACTTGAAGCTATGCAATGCACATTACAGGACTAAAATAATCATTGCTCTTATACTGCTATAACACACACAAGCTAGCAACTGTTATATTGAAATAACAAAAAAAAATTTAAAAAACCACAAGTACAACAACAATATATGCTATACACACAAGGATATGTGCAAATTGCAAACTAATCTAAATTATCAGAATAAGATACAAAAATATGATTTTTTTATCAACAACCACATGGTACTATAGTAGAAAAACATTTACCCTAACTGGTGAGTTATTGAAAGAAACTTTTTTCCTGGTTTTAATCATTGTCTCACATTCTGCTGGAATGCAGAGAAAAGTAAAGCATATCTATGGCTTGGCTTTTACAAGAACTGATTAGCTTTACAAATGATTTTACCCCAAAAATAACCTTCCTCAAAAGTTTGATGTGTAATGTTTACACATTAAACTTATGTGTGTGCAAGTGGGTGAGCTCATAGCCAAGCGTGTTTTAGATGCATTGTGAGAGTTCATTATTTGTAGGCATCCTGGAGATAATCCTGCTTAAAGCAATGTTTTGGAATAAGTGATTTATATGTCTTATAAATCAAAATTTTTATGTACTGGATTTTCTTAAAGTATACCAAAAAAGAAGAAAATCATTACTTACTATTATAAGTTATGATCAAACAGCCTTTTTTTCTTAACCCCCAGGCTTTAAAAAATAATTCCATTCCTAAACCAAGATTTATTCATATGAACCCATGTCCTTGCAATGCCCACAGTTCTCAGTAACCTATGTCACTTGAAAATTTTTAGTTAGCAAGATACCAGGACAATAAATGACTGTTTTTCACCCCAATAAATTCAATAAATTTTTTTAAAAAATAAATGACTGTTTTATCTCTTTAGCTTCATTTTAGCCTTCCTGTATTCACACCCTAGAGGTTCCAGATCCTTATCCACAAAGTGATTATGGTCTAGGACCGAATCAGATTTGTCACAAACGTCCACTGGGACCCTTCGACCTATCGTTGACGGTCGAGCCGATATGTCTTCTAGCTCGCTAAACCCTTTCACCTCACCTCAGGGACTGTCCACAGTGCTATATGGTTAGAAGCTTTCTTTCACAAATGATGAAAATGAATGAAAAATGATTTCAGAATAGAAAAATGGATACCCAAGTCATTATATAGCACCTAAAGGCTACCCGGCATCTACCACCTTGGTACCCAAACATTCTAACATGTGTACAATAAGGGAGATTCTTCTGTAAGGTTTTGAGTTTCGTTATATTTAATTTTATCTGATTACTGACATGCACCATTTATTAACACTTCAATATATCCAGACGCACAATAGCATAAAACTTTGAACAGTGATCTATAATTGTCTAGAACACATTGTGATTTGTTTTAAATTTTCCAGAACAAATAAAACACAAAGCTAATAAAATGAAATTTCAAATAAGTATGACTTTTTAAATGAACGTCACTGTAACAAAATGAAAAAAAAAAGCAGTCATGTAATCATTTATAAATAAAATACAGACTCTTACTTTTTTTCTTAAAAGGCAATTTAGCATGTCATTTTCTCATTTTTTTGCTGTTGGGTCTTAAAATTTCTCCTCAAAAAAATATAAATAAAAACCATGTCTGAAGAGAGAGAAGAAGGAATTACAAAGTACGACATTTTGTTAAGCTACAAACTGTACAAAAATCTGTCAGCATCTGTGTTACAATTCTAGTCATCAATAAGGTACTTTTTTCAATGTACCACTCAAAAATCAATTATATCAACTCTTTTGTATAGAGAAGCAGTACACCTTTCAGGCAACTAGTATTAATGAGTAGACATGACTATAGAATCTCCATCTGTTTCTCTGACAAAGCTGTGGCTACTCTAGTCTCTCATTGAAATTCCATTAATCTGGTGTACCAAGGTCCAATGTGAAAATCAAAACTCCATCTAACCCTTTATCAGCTCACAATAACCTACAAGTGAACTCTGCCTGTTAGCATGCAGCAAGTTATGGTTTTGCTATCAATCAGGCAGTTGGCCAATGGGGAAAAAAAGGCAGGCTGGAAACAGCATGTCTGGCAGGGTTGGGAGACTTTGTTTTTGTTTTCTGTTTTCATCCCCTTTCAGTGTCTATAGGGTGTCTGGACCTTGTGAGATTATGCATTATTCTCCTTGGCTGTGATTTAATTGCTACCAGCAATCAAGTCGAAGCATCACTGAAGTGTGCTTGAATTTCATTAGAAGATATAACTTATGCTACTTCCCTACAGTACCTAATAAACCATAAAGAAACCAAAACACATATGGCTTGAGGGAATAACTGGAAAATTAGGTAGCCATTTGGGAACTGAGTGAACTTTTGAACCAGAGAAACAGAGAAAAAGAAATATTAAAGGAAAAGACAGACTTAGAATGTACATAGAGATGTGCAGGTTTGACCTTTTCAGTACCTTGAAAATTACATTAGCATTATGAAAAATACATATCATGTTTAGAGTTTATCATCCATCAAAGTTCAGATACTTTGTTAGTGTCTACCATAAGGTAAAAGTCAAAAGGACAAAACAACAATCTGATTTGACAAAAGGCCTTTTGGTGACCTGTGCTAATTTAGTTATACTTATTGTTAAATGCATTATCTTTTTATAATTAATATATCATTAGACTGAGATCACATAATGAAGGAAAATGTATTCATCAAAGGAAAGAGAACACATACAAATGCTAGTTGCAGACAGAAAAACCGGTATGACTAGATGACATTTTAGCATGAAAATTAAAATTCCAAGTGGTAGTTTTAAAATTAACTTACACTATTCTCAGAAGAAAATATAAAACTATCAAAAATGGTATTATTTATATATCAAAATTTAATAATACTGAAAGTTAAATTTTCAATCTGCTTAAGAATTGCTTACATAAACACTAATGAAAAGCACCAAAATTTAACAAGAAATTTAATGTTATATATAAATATAAGTTATTAAGCAATATTCAAATATTGATAAAGCAACCTTTTAACAATAAATTTTTCATGCTATAATGTATTTCCTATATATTTTGTCAAGAAATAAACATAATAAATTATTCATAAAAAAGAAAACACAACAATCATGTAACTACTCTGTAAAAACAAGTCACTTTTTCCAACAAGGCCCTGACTTTCACAAATATTGAATGGCTACATTTTTTAGACTGCAATATTTTTAAAAAAATATAATGTTCCCTTGCACATCAAAATATTTATACCATTTTGAGAAACCCTGAGTATATATACATATTCTATGAATATATTCTATGTGTGTGCCCATGTATGTGTGTGTGTACATACATTCCTGAGTATAAATATTATGTTCATTTATATATACACATATATGTCCGTGTGTATATATGTATATACACACACACTCTTTCCCATCTACCAATATTCTACAGGGAAGCAAAACAAATCATTGTAATGTATCTGGAAAATAGTTAAACTCAAATAACAACTCATTTTACCTGAAAGTATTGTTTTATCAATTATAAAACATTTTCTGGTAGAAATGCTTTTGAAGATCAGGTGAGAAAGGGTAACGCTCCGTTTCAGATAGCAAGTGCAACCAAAGAGGAGTGAGCATCTTTTTCAAAAATAGAAAATATAAGAGAAAAAAATCCCTTCTTTTAAAAGCAGAAATTAAATGTTTGCCAAAATATAAAATTCACCATAAAATGGATATGATTATTATCGTTACACATTGTACAAAGTTCTGAATATAAAGAAAAGATTGTGTTGTTCTGAATCAGTGGTTAGAATGTTTATCACTTATGCATGTACTTGACTTATCCCTGTTCTGCAATAGACATAATTTTATACCTCATAAAAGCAATTTATGTTTCCAAAGGGAATAATCTAGAAAACATAAAATGTGGAGTGCTCTGTTGCAGGAAGCATATTTTCCATTCAGCAATTGTATTTAGAGATGGGGCTGCACAGTGTGATCATCATATAGTGGCAGAAGGCATCACTCATTTCTACGTCTATGTGAAACTTTGAGTGCCACAAATTAATATGCATGGCTAATTTATCGATACACATTTTTAATTTATAACAACACATCCCTCTGACAAGGTCTCCTTAAAGCAGATATATTCAACTGGCTGTAACAGAGAACGCACTATACGAAAAACAAGTTTCATAACTTTGGCAAGTTTTTCAAAATTACTGAGGTAAACAATCGACTTTATTGCTAATTCAGTTAATACAAAGCACTGTCATATTACTGCATAATGTGGGGCATTTTTAGGTGACAATCTGAAAAATGAAAATGTGTATTAAAAGATGCATTTGATAAAAACCTGTCTCAATGTGAGAAGGCAATGTAGGAATAATTAATTTAATATTTTATGAACTAATTATGTATGACGCTTTCAGGGAAAAAAAGAGATCAAAAACCTTCTTCGTTATTTATAAAATAAATAATACAACAAGCCATTAGCAGCATAATAAAATTAAGCAAGAATCTAATAATATTAAATTAACCAACAAACTCACTAGTAATATGTGCATGATGATAAAAGCACTCTTCTAAAAATCCTAGTAAAGAAAATTTCCCAGGAAACAGAGGACCTACATACTGAGGGAAACCACTAGAGAGAGCTCTTCTGTTCCTTAAAATGTTCTGGGAAAGTTAACTGAAGCCTCCGCATTTATCTGCTCTCTGGCAGGACCACGACATCTACGCACTGCATGGTTTTGTGTGAGTGTCAAGGGCTGTGTTCCATGGGAAAATATCACATACCGTCCGAGGGGGCTTCGTCATCTTTATCATATTTGTCTGAGGCTAAAGAAATAGTGTCTGGAGGCCCAGAAAAAGGGTCATCATATTCTTCCCCATCTTCTGCCTCACCTAGAAAAGAACCAGAGAAAAGACTTATAATTTAGCCACCTTAAAAAGTGTTACTTTGTCAGAAGGATTACATTTTCATATTAAGTTCAGTCACTGTCTTTTAAAAAAACAAAGAAAATTTTTTGAAGTGGAAAAATGGGTCCTGTTTTATTGTATATCCACGACAATTTAGATACGTAAGAGTTTCTGAAGGTCAGGATACAACTACTTGTTTCTGGTACAAAAGGATACAAGTCCAAAATCATGATGGTCTCTACAAAGAAGAATATAAAAAAGTAGAGGCAGGATAAAAAAGAGTGTATATCTAAAACAAACAAAAACTTGAAACCAAAATAATAACAATAATTTTAAAAACATGGAAAACACAACCGAGAAATTAATTTCCCTATGCTATATTTGAAAAATTATGAGAAATTGATAATTCAAAGCCATATTAACAATTTATGCTTTCATTAAAAATCACAGGATAACATTAGAGTAGATTAAAAACTGGTGAGATATCACTGAGTGAAAATTGAAGGTATCTTAGTTCGTAAATAACCTTGTTTAAATTTAAAAGGTGTATATGAGTTTTAAAGCAGCTTTTCCTATACAGGATTCCTGCCCTTGAAAATGCAACTATTTTTAATCTACCATAAAATGTTCTAGCCAGTTTTAATGTTCTAACCAGTTTTCTACATGATTTCCGAATCCTAGGATGGTTGGTTTGTTGGTTAGTTGGTTGATTGGTTTGAAGTCATTTAATCCCCACAATTAAATCTTGTGCTTTGGATTTTCCCCATATACTCATTTAGAATAATTTTTTTAAAAAAAGAATATTTCAGATTTTTGCTAGCCTAGTTACATGTAAGCAATCATTTTTCACCCATATTCAGCAATAAAGAAAAGATATACTTCACACTATATCAATTATCTATCTGTTAACAATTTTAGTTATCTGTCAACAACTCCAGAGAAAACCAGCCAAAAAGCATGGTGAAAATCTCCACAGGAACCCTGGAGGACCAAGAGGGTTACTTTTGGACCACGGCTGCAGAGAAGATCCCGACTAAAGGTACCAGGGGCTCCGGGACCACATCTGTACCCTCTGACGGCTGTGCAAAGGGCAGCACCCTGTTCTTCAACCCAACACCATCAAGTTAACTTAAGAAATCAGTATCCATCTGTATTTCCTCATACTGTTGATAGTCCACCGAGATGTGCCACCCTTTTGCGGAACATAAAGACAGGAATATCTCCCACCAAGACAGTAAGAGCAGAGTCTGAAGATGGCCATCCATTGTCCTTAGTGACGCCATCCCTGGGTGTGCCACGTAGGGTGATGTTTCCTCCCCAATTAAAATGACAAGAACATATACTAATAGTGCTCATTCTTCAGATCTTAATTGCTGCTCTTACTTACAAGATGTTCAAAGTGTTTTTCGGAACATTCAGGGATCCCTTACAACACTTCTCTTTATGGAAAGAGCCATGGTCTGATTTTAAACATGAACTAAGAGAGAAGCTCCTAACATGCTAGTGAAAACACGTATGAACATGGAATGACAGCCCATGGGATATGGGGTAGGAAAGATCACTAAGTTCCCAGTTGCTCTTAGTTGCTAGAGTATTCTTCTATTCTTAATAAAGTAAGAATTTTTATAATAAGAATTTTCTAAGAATATTTCATATCATTAATTATAAAATAAATCTTGCTGTGTAAAAATGTATTAGAATACTTCAAATATATCACCAGAACTTAGCACTTAACATATTGTACTATTATGAATATAAAAATATAACACTACAACCAATGAATATATGGAAAGAATTTTGAAAAATATTCAGATGCTTGGGCTTAAGTCTATTAAACTCTATTGTGGAAATAAGCTAAAGAAATAAAACTTTAAAAGTTTTGAAAGTCAGAATTAATTACCTTCGATAATATCCATATATATTTTATGTGTATATCCATGCATATGCACACCGACACACAAACACATAGCATAAAGATCATTATTAAAGCTATTAATTCAATAATAGTTAACACAAGTTGTGAATATTCTACACAAATTGGTCAATGACATGTTAAAGACCTTTGTGTTTTTTTTAAAGGAAATAATTTTGGATTACATATATTAAAGTAAAATTGTCTTAAACTTACCCCTTCTAAGAACTGCAGCTCACTTTAAATATTTTTTTTTAAATCAGCATGATATTTACTTTTAGCTTAGACAATATGAATTAAGTGCTACTGCTGGATTTGAGTCTTCCCCCCTCCCAGCCCTTTGCTAGAGCTTTCCTTGAATTAACCCAGAAAGTAAAGAAACAGCATCTCTGTGGCATCTGTACAGGGTTATTCCCTTTTTAACATTCCTTAAGGTGAAAGGACACATCGTTTTTCAAAATGGTCTTCATTTTACTGTTGTTCCAGTGATGATCCATCCCTTTCTCCCGCTCCCTTGTTATTTTTTCAATCCAATAAAGAGTTGCCATATTATAAAAAGCTTTAATTGAACACAGGGGTCGCTCTTGAGTAGCACAACGTATTTTTCTCCCCAGGGCCTGAGTATTTGCATCTATACCTGCAAAGACTTCTATAAATTAAAAGGAAATGTTCAACTTGTGCTTATGTAATAGAAAACTGAACTCCAAAGCAACGATGGGCATCAGGTAAACGTATCCAATACAATTTACAGGCATAATTGAAAGCATTACAGCCTAATCAGACATCTAAAAGAAAAGCGTGCTCAAACGAAATCTCTACAGAATCATTAGTTGGCAGCCATTCTATTACAATCACACATAATGTCAGTGGTGCCTTGAGCCTGTGCCAGTGACAACAGCATAAATTTTGCATCTCATTTCAGTGGTCATAAAATTAATGATCAGTTTAAAAATACTTCTTTGTAAAAGTTATTGCACAAAGGAAAGACATGAATGTGTTCCTGTTATGTACTCACAAGGATAATTATGGGGTTGTTGCTCATTAATACTGTTTCTTGTTTCCCGAGAAAAGCATTTGATTTATCCTACAACTTTCAAAAGTTTAATTAATGATACAAAGTTAACAGTCTACTAAAAGACAATGATCCAAGACTTCCCTTCCCATATCCAGTGGCAACTAAAATATCAGAGCAAACCCAAGGCTTCAGCATACCACAGCAACATACTTATCTGAAAAACATTTTAAAGTTTATAATAGTTGAGTTCAAAGCACTATTACACCTTCTATTTTAAATGGCTGATTATCAATTAACATTTCTTTAAATGCTTAGGGGTGAAGCCCAACAGCAACTGCACAGTCATGACCTCTACCACCACTGAGGCTGATTGAACCAACTTACTGCTTCTTTGTCAAACACAGTTACATTTTCAACACAACTGAGCAAACATTAGACTATATAATATACCTAAAATTTAGGTATAACCATTTCCTCTTACAAAATATGAAAGACAAACTTGGGGGCAGTAAGAATTACTGGAGTGAAAACAAATTAATTTTTAATTCTCTAACTCAGTTCATTTGTCCAAACTAACTTCAGAAGTAATAAAATACAGATAGTTGGACAGATCTACAAGTTTAACTTGTCCTTTCTTAAGATAATCTGTAGTTTAATTCTTAAAGCTTGGAAAGATTAGGCCACCACAAATAAGATGCTCTTCGTAACTCTTCTACGATAGGAGTGCTAATTTATAGTGCGCAAATATGAGGCAGGGTTTTCAAATAAGGATGCCATTTCCACAGCACTACCTCTGCAAAATATAATATCCTTCTACTACAGGCCCCGCAACCTCAGACATGCTGAACGCATTTGTCCAAAGCGGAGACAGAAGGGCGGGGGAGGGCTCCGGGTTATCTGCTCAGATTTCATTGAGGAGCTAACTTTCAACAGAACGTACACTATGTCAGGAAAGGGAAAGGAAAGGAAATTAAATGTCATCCAAACTTCTGACTTTTCTGCTGTTCCTAAGGATTCCATCAGAGCAAACTAAAATGAGTCCCTTCTGACCTACCAACCCTGCCATTTTAAAAACTGGTTTAGTTCATTAACAAATTTAATAACACAAATTTGGTCAACGAAAATTTCTTTCTAAGTCAATCTATTCATATTTAGCAATATCAGTGGAGTCTTGATGACAAAATCTATTGATTTTTTTAAATTAGAGGACAATGTTTTAAATGAGAAAATAAGAGCTTTCTAGCTATGGCTAGAGGGAATTGAAAGCAATCAATTCATGTTGTTTAAAGGACTAATATTTTACAAATTTGAAAAATATTCTCTTGAAATAGTTGTCTCGTGAATTTGTAATGCCCTTCTCTTAATAATTCATAATTTCCTCAAAAACTATCTAAAAACTGAATTACAAATCAAGATTTACTTAAACCCTCTTGATGAATGAAGTTGAGGCTGAGACTATTTATTCAGCACCTGCTTTGTGTCATACACAGGTGTCTTCACATGATCTTATTCAGAAAATAATCTTGCCTAAATCATCACTGGAGTAAAACAAGACTAATAGAAGGGCAAGATAGAACTACAGTAAAAGCACTTTTTTTATCATGTACCTAATATATATTAGAAAATTATATGTTATACTGGGTTAATAACAGTCTTTACCCAATTAGTAACATATTTCCATGACAAAATAATTATTTCAAGTCATATTTAAGAGACCTATGACCTTGTTATGGGACACAGAACAAATTCTAAAATAATTATAATGCTTGCTATCTAAAATAATTCTAAAATGAACATAATCCTAGTGCATAAGCTTATATTCAGATATACTTTATATTGCTAGGCTACATGGCAACTAAGAATAGGAAACAAGGGTTAACTCATGATTCTGTCACGGACAATATCTGAGGGTCACAGGAAGGGACTCTGTATTCTAGATATTTCCAACGATCAACAGGGACTAGACTAAGCAGGATGGGTCCTGGTGGCTTAGAGTCAAACCTTTCTTATGTACAAGCAAAATCAAGAAATTTAGAAAACCAACTGATCATTTGTTCTAAAGCGACAGTTTGTCAGATCTCCTATCATTGGAGAATCTAGACTTCAGGATATAAAGAGATAAAAATGAGAACTTTAAGAAATTTAAATAATGAAAAAGGAAGTGTTAAGACCATAGCTTGCTGAGAAAATGAGTATAAACAGCAATTAGAAAATTAACTTAACGGACAAGCTTCAATAACCAGAAGCCACTGTAATAAAATAAGTTTCTTTTAATACAAAAAAAATAGAATTAAAAACTTTTTTAATCTTCTAGGATCTATGCAGCTTAGTGTACCAATTCAAATAGTTTTAAGAACTGAAATATTGCAAATGGTAAATTCTGTGCTGCTCAGTCTTTTGATGGGGGAGGGGGCAGTATCTACAGTGTAAGAGAGGAGGAGGCTGGGAGGGAAGCAAGGAAGGATATTATTGGCTGTGTACATTAGAGAAACTAACAGCTTACTTAATAGAAACAAATCCATCTGAATTAATTCGTCTTATTTAAGAACTCACTACCTGGTCCTTTTTCCTCCCAATAATGATATTAAGATGGTAATTAACTGCCATTTGAAAAAAAAATAAAAGTATGTGAAACAAATAGCAGTCCAAAGGTAAAAAGGAGGATAACAGCCTCTGTTTACTTCAGTGTGACCCCACATTGACCTGAGAGAGAGGTGGGGTGGGGCGAGAAAGAACAGGAAAAGAGCAGAAAGGAATCTGCCCAGGTCTCCTTAGATGAGGATGATCCAAAACCCCAAGGGGAAATAAAAGGGGAAAAAGCAGCACTATCAAAACATACACAGATACACTGAATTTACTCAGTGTAGAATCTGATCACTAATAAATTCCTACTTTTGAAACAAATGTATCTTGAATAATTACTCTGCAACTATTTAGTGTGCACTACTTCTGTTTACTATTGCTAATAAATTACAGGAATGGTCCTTTTATAACAAAGCTGAAAATACTTTGGGGGTAAAATGGCATAAAATTATTCAGCTTCTCATATTTCTCCAAGGTATACATCTAATTTATCCACAGGCTCACTTCTGAACAGGCACTCTTGGTGATTAGTTAACTCAATACATCAGTATTGAGCTACAAATGACATTCAGAGAAAAATTATTATGGGGAATCTCTGAAATCTGTGTTATTTGAACTCCTGTTCTAGGCTCATTTTTTAGTTTCTATCAAATAGTATATAAAGTTCCATTCTCTTTAGAGACAAAAAAATGTATCTCAGTAATGTAATTTTAATATCCACACACCTGAACAAGTCCTAAACCAGAAGAGCAAAGGGAAAGTCCCTACCCTATTACTGAATCATATGCAGTCGCACAATGACTTCACATTATCATGCTCTCTTAGCTTAAAAATTTTCAGTGTATAAATAAGTCACAATGAGAATGTAATAAATAGTCCCTGGTCCAAAATACACCTTTTAAGAAGAGAGGCAAAACCTAATATTCCTCTATAAACAGTACACTGTATAAAAGTTATAATTAAAATATAAAAATGTATTATTTCTGTATTCAACCAAGCAAAATACAACATGATTAAACACATAGTTTAGGGTTTGTTGCAGACTATTAAAATGTGGGTATTTGTGAGGAGGAGTTTCCCTGTTCTTCCCTTTTAAAAAATTAATATAAAAAAATCTCATTCTCCCCAATCACAACAATCTTAATGATTTAATGTGGAAAGTACTGTGGTTTCCTTTTAACTGTTTGATTTTAGGCTTGTCTGGCTAAGTACTTGGTTTATTGAAACTGTCACTACTCTCTCACTTATCAGTTGGCAGAGACATGAATTACTCTGTGGTGTCTGCTAACCCCAGTTGGAAGACGTCACACTGTTTTCCCCCAAAAGCAGATCGTAGCTCCACGTAGGTTAACTGACCTCACGTTGTGACCCTCATACCAGCATTCACAGGATTCAGGTCATGACCTGTGAATTAGCATCATGCAAGTGAGGGCCATACCCAGCTTCCCTTACAGAACTGAAGACATGAGAAAGCAGGGACTTCCTACGCCTTTCCTGATTTGGTCTTCGGTGTGCTAAGCAGCTGTCTCTCAAATCCAAGGGAAGACAAACAGATTACCAGTACTCTCACACATTTCAAAAAAAATGGAACTGGACTCCCTTCTTTGAAAATTTCTATGGCGCACATTTATTCATTTCAAAAGAATAATAAAAACCAGCACTTCAAAAAGATTTTATTCATGTTCTCAACAAAAATTGATCCTGTTTTTAAAATAATTATCTTAAAAAACAACAACAACAACAACAACATTATCTATGAGTACCTAGCCACGGGGCCTCCTGTTCCCCTCACTACTCTGAAATCATCTCTGCGGTGTTAGGTGGTGTTGGGTTGCTATCTCCCCTATGCTTCACTGAATTACTTCACATATAACTGCAAAGTGTATACCTTTCACAACCAATGTCTGCCACCATGCATGCTGAGACGTTAAAACTTAAGAATGTTAAATACAGAGGAATTCTTCATCAGAAGATTGTGCAGAGTAGTTTCGGGGTATGCTTTTTAATTTTTTTCTCAGCAGGGGGAGCTAGCACTCTCATCTTGAAAGTCCAAGTATATACATTGGATACTTAAATTTTGAATCCAACTATCACATTTCAGTATGTGTCAGATTATCCTATTGAAAATTTCTGCAAGGAAAAATAATTTCAGGTTTGACGAACTCAAAAATTTACCTTTGTCTTGCAATTCCTGAAGATAGCTGCAAAACAAAACAAGAGCATTATATTTTAAAATGAGTACTGACAAATCAAAACAAGGTCCAATACATGGCAGTAATTCAAAGCTATTTTAATACATGTAGAGGGAAAAAAACTACTTCATGTCTTGAAATGACAGTTGCAAAAGGTTTATGGATTTGAAAGGAAAGTATTTTTAAAGACCTAAGTTACAGTAGTAAAATCAGAACATATCTTTAATACCTACAATTTATATTTATTCATTTCCATATCTGGTGGTTATTTTCCATATTTATACTAAAATTTTCAACTAACTATGTCTTATTATTTAAACCAAATATATTCTCACCTAATAAAAATAAATGGTTGAATATTGCTAGAATACTTAGGAAAATACATATTCAGGAACCTTCACAAACAAGGGTATTGTGATAAGCATGTCCATTTTTAAAAGCTATTATAGTGAAAATATATTTTCTCCTTTAAAAATACTTAACAGCTATTAAATAACATTAAAATTTTAATTCAATGATAATCAATTCTTTATTAATATGTTAATTACAAACTTGCTTCTAAGTAAAAAATTAGTAATAAAAGGTAAGTGACTTACGTAGACTTTACATCTTTTATCTTCTTAATAAGAGATTCTCTTTTTTCCTTTGCTTTCTTGGATAAATTTTCCCCTCTTAGTATGTCTGCCACAAATGTTTCAACATCTAAACCATAAAATGTAAGAAACAGGATACAAATTATAAGAATCATTTTTGTCAAGACAGATAGGACAATGATTGTGCCTACCCATAACTGTTAATATCTGTACAATTTGTTGCAGTTATTTATCAATCAAAAGCAAAACAGTTGAAGTATGTTTCAAATACTAAGTTGGACAAATTTGCTCATCACTTAGCTAATAAAGTCTATATGCTCTACTTATGCTTAGCACAGCAAATGCTATTTGGATGTTTGGCATCATTAAACCAGGAAGAAGCACACAAGTTTCAATAAACTATGGTGCCCCGTAAAACAAATTCTCTCATATAAAAGCAAGCACAGAGCTTTTACGCATATGTTACTACCATTTTATAGTATTTTATGAGTTCCTGTATGAATAGGTCATTCACTGTATTATATCAGTATAAGCTAATGTCTTTGGCAAGGGCCTGTTTTTCCCAGTGTAATCTTTTCAGGTGCTTAATGATTTAATAGAAAAAACAAATCTCCTTTTCTAACCAAGATTCCCAAAATCATACCCTGCTCCTTCCTACCTGCCCCATCCACTTTTGCCAGCCACCCTCAAGTAAAAAAGCTAATCAATTGTGTGGTTTTGTGTGTTCTACCTTCTTGCCTTGGTATTACCGCCTGAAAATATTTCTTTAAAAGGAGGAATAAGTAGTAACAATAAAAAATCCACTATTTAGAAACACAGTAACCTAGAAATAAGATTTTATGGCCTCATATAACATTTCCACATAGTCTCTTTTTTAAAAAAATATTTAGTAAACTTCTAAATTATTCTGATGTCTAGTTCTCTCTACTATAAAATTCCAACAAATCCTTACTGGTATGATTGTATAATAGCTCCTTTCTTATTGTTTATGAAATACTGTACAACTTTAAATTAATTTTATTATATATAGAATTTTCAAATCTCACTTTGAGTTTTCTAATTTAGAGGATACCATAAAAACGTTTCAAGTAGGTATGACTCTAAACCATCCACATCTCATATTGAAGAAATGTGTATACGTTGTGCGTTTTACTTTCTTTTTACATAACTGCTTTGTCTCCTAACTCACATCAATAAAGAGACAGTATCAAAACATACAATAATATTACATGTATTAATTCAAGCAGTATAATAAGTAATCTTTCAACTGTACTTATAACCAACCATTTAAAACCTAGTATTGAGATATGATCTAATCAATTTTAAATTCTTGGTTACAAAAGTATCTTGATCCCATAAGCAAAAGTGATTAAACTGTTATTCTATATAGTAACAATAAAGGTATAAAGGTAATTTTCCCTAAACCAATATGACAAGTAAAAGAACTAAAATTTAATCTTGATATATTTTTTAGAACTAGCTTTCTGGCTTTAATGTTAAAAGTTAGTATCAAAACAAAATGAAAGCAAAGTGTCACGGCTTCTCTTTCTTTGAGCTGTCCCTGTTTTTGAAGATGGGGACACAGGGACATAATCCAGTACCAGTGCCAATTAGACTCAGACTTCTAAAGTGAGTTCAAAATAATGAAACCTAAAAAAGAAAGTGCTCTCCTTTAAACTCTTTAAATGTGGTAACCAGAGGAGCAAGCAACCTTCGGACATTCAGATATTAGCTGAAATGGAAGAGATCATTGGCTTCTCTAGGATGGTTACAATAAATCTGCTAAGAAAAGCGGAATAAGGGAAAGAGCATGAGCATCTCTACTGATTCTTTCTTCCACCCGGACTCAGTCCTTGCAAGAATCACTGGCACAATGATTGGTGAAGAGTCTGCTTAATGTTACTTTCACTCAGGGTTTGTCTTTAATTCCCTCATCCACGAGTATTTAATTGCCTGTTTTACATTTTCATTACACAATCCAAGTTTAAACAAACGGGATCTATTTCTATCTCTGGAAGCAATAACAGAACAAATTACAGCCTAAGAGTTATTTCTTTAAAAGGTCGTTTCAATTCTATAAAAAAAGAAAACATAAAAAGCTGTGCTGCTCTATACACTGTTTCCTAACACTCAAAAAAAACGTCCTTAAAATTGCTACTATTGTATGAGGAAATATTTGTTGAGAGAGTGAGGCTGCAGGAAAAATCTATGTTGTTTGTTTATTCAGGGTTGGGGGGAGAGTCAAAGATTGGCAAAGGAAAAGATCTATATTTTTAGGGTAGTCTTAATGTTTTAATTCCTAAGTTTATCCCAGAAAAGGGGCTTAAGGCAACTAAGATTTAATAAACATTAGTTTAAGAAAATATTTCTCAAAGGAGACAAGGAAAGCATTTTGCTGTTTTTTCTTTTTTTAACAATTAAGTGAAGAGCTTTAAAGTAGAAGCAATTACTGCAATCATCCTAGTTTGTTGGTGCCCACTAAGTGGGTTAGGTTTTTAAGTTTTTGAAATCTGTGTTTTGGTTTCCCACCCCCCTAAAATCCACGCTGTGCCCGGTTATTTTCGAACCCAACGAAACCAGCCTCTCCAGGCACAGGAGACCCGCTGGATGTGCTGGGGCCTACGAGCGGCTCCCAGTGCAGAGACAGAGCGAGCGCTGAAAAGTTACTGAGGCTTTACTGGGAGATGCTTGGGTGCTGAAGTTCCCGACATTCGACATCTGACAAGCGGGGTGTTAAACCCCAGGGTCCCGGTCATAGGAGCTGTGAGAAGGAAGCGCTGGGTTTGGGGCAGCGCCTTCGCCAGACAAATGGGACTGGATCTGCTGCGGCTTTGTGGCTCAGAGCCGGGGTAATATTTCAAAAGCGAGCAATAAAAGTCCTGGGCGAATCAAGCGCTCCTCTGGCTGGTTGGAAAAGAGATTTGAAGCTTTTTATTGTACTCTGAATAGCCCTGCAAATGGTAAACGAGCGAGTGCAAGAGTCCTCTTCTGCCTTCCTTCAGGGGTCGTGTCCCTGGGTTAATATGTAGATTTCACTGACTCTAGATTGTCTGCGATTCGGGGAACAGCCATTATTCGATTACAAGGAAAGGTCAGCCTGCCTTCTCCCTTGCCTCTAGGCCTGATGAGTTAGAATTCCTCTCCCTCCAAAGGAGGGGTCCCCTCACTCGCGCCCTCGCCGCGGGAGAGGAGAAACACAGTACGAGTTGGAGGAAGCCCCCAACGCACCAGGGCTAATCCCCGCCCCCCACCCCGCACCTTTCCACTCCGCAGTCTCCTAGACTGCAGGTCAGCGCCCGGGCATCCCCTGAAACCCCTAGAACTAGCGCCATCTGCATCAGCCTCTGCCCCCCAAGTCATCACCGGGGCGGGGGCAGGGGGTGGGAGTTATCCCAACTAATAATGTAAATATGGTGGCGATTTGTGCTCTCGACACTGGCAAGAGCAAACCTTATCGCCCCGTAGGGCTGTAAAAATCTGGGGGAGGGGGCCTCTAAAAAGATCACATTTACAGTTGCTCTGTGGATAAATGTGAAGGTCTGAAAACAAAATTAAAAGATGGCATCCTCTCTGGGCTCAGCAATCCTCAAGCAGTTTACGTTAGAAACCTCTCAATAGCCATCTCAACCCCTAAGAGGCAAACACTCAGCACACACCAAATCACCAAATGGTACTTACTCCAACCGCCCTTTTTCCCCCTGGCGGATGGGCTCCCTGTACACATGGACCCCCTAGAAAAACTGCCACCTGAATGGCTAGGCCAGGTATCTAACACAGACAAAGGCTAACTGCTTTCCACGAACTTCCATACACAGTGAAAAGGTGAAACTACACAAGGTTAGAACAGTCTTTAAATTCTCGCAAACAAAATAAAACTGTCAGCTTCTTGAAGCTGAGAACATAGCACAGGTTCCCATTCTTGAAGAAAGCGGATGTTGGACCACTGGCCCTTACCATCCTCCACCAGCAAACAGCCTGGAATATGCCTTTCAGGCTGGAGGTTGTAAACAAGTCACAATGGTAACACCTGGCGGCTTCAGCCTGTCCCCCAAGCACCTAATACCTGAGTGGGCGCACATACACACAGCCTGTGGTGACTGGTCTGAATAGTGGAGGAGAAGGAGGCAAGAACTAAACTGAGTCAACTACCATTTGCTTAGCCCCAGATCAATAAAATAAGTGAAAACCCAATCACACTACACTCCAAATGGTTTTACTACTTAATTCTACAGCTTTCTCTACTTTATGAATTGGGCCAGGTTTTAGTTTGTATTCACTGAGGTTTTATCACCAAACTTAATGTGGCAAGGACCCCAGCCAAACTTTAAGCTGGCATCAGAAAAAAAAAACAAACAAACATGCTTTTCTCTCTGTTAAAAGGAAATACGGCTAACCAAACACACCTATGGGTGAAAACATAAAAATCAATTAAACTGGGCACATGTAGATCAATGGAGCCAAATGCCCAAAGTTGGAAAATGGTTAATTGAAAAGTTATTGATTACTCTAATCAATGTCTTCCTCTTGATTATCTCATACTTCTATAGGTTATAGTTAAAAGGCAGACTTTTCTAACATGGAAGAAGAGGCATTAACAAGCACGGGAGTTCTCGTAGAAAACATAACTCTTACATCCTATCATCTGACAAAATTTTCAAAATTCGTTTTGGAGGGCAAATGATTTATTTTGATTTTTAAAAACTGGGCTGTTAAAGGATAGGGAAGAACATCTTTCACCTCTAAAAGATGATTCTTGATAAATGGCACCTTAAAATAATCAAAATCTTTTTGCCACGTATTTTCAAAGAAGCCATAATGAATAACACATTAGTCTGAGATCCTCACTACATTCCCTGTTAGGCAGCATCTATTCTAATGTGTTCAGTATATGATTGAAAAAGAAATGTAAACTCAGTGGAATGAAAAAAAATAGACTTGGCTTTAATTGAAAAAGACAAACTAAGTGAATAATGCGTGTATAAAAACTAGCCTCTGCCACTTTTATCACCCATCTATGACACTTAATCTTAAATTTATGAGCGACAACTGAACTGTGTTTCAAATCACCAGAGGCTGTTCCTACTCTGCGGTTTCCATCTTCTTTCTAGTAATACTTTAGTGCTGGTAATGAAGAGATAAACTCATTTGGAAATTTTGTATATGCTTCTTACTTTTAGTATAGATTCCCTTTTTCACAAGAAAACCACTGACAATTTGGACTGAGTAACTGTCAAAAGAGCATGTACTGTCAAGAGCCTTATTTAGTAATCTGAAATGAAAATACTTCTAATGGAAAGCCATGTGGGAAAAAAGCTGGCCAAAGACCCCTTCTGAAGGAAAAGTAGGATGTCATGTGATCAAGATAGGTAAGTAATTTTCGTAACATCACATCATAAAGTCATCTATGTTACTTTATTCAAGAAACTGAATTTCTGCTCCCTTGATTTAAAATACATTTCTAGAAGAAAATATCTTGGAGGTGTCAGAGACTGGTTTCATTTTAAGATAAAATCTTCTAATATCAACTTTATGCTCATTAGTTATTACTGTCAAAATGGGACCAGCTTGATCTTGCTCTGTAGGAAAATCCAGGTGCTAAAGAAGTAGGTGACTATTGGTGACTCAGTAGGTGGCACTCTTCCCTTTACATACTCAGCCAAGGCACCAGAAGAAAGTTATGGGACACTGGATATACCATAAATATTTCTCATAGGAAGAATAAAGCCAAAATGTTGACCAAATTATAAATGGAACTTCGGAAAGGTGGAAATCAAACCACACTATCTACAGCATTGGGGAAAAAAATTCTGCCTCTATTTCAACTGAGCTGCATTCTTTACCTAGTGCCCCTAAAGGGATCATTGATTATAATGTGTGAAGGTTCTTAAAAAATGTTCTGGAGATCCCCAATAGGAAAAAATGCAATATTTCAATTCAAGACTGTCAGATGAACAAAATCTCAAGGTCACTTTGCAGAAATCATACAGCCACTCTGTTTACTGTTGGTTTGGTTTTGATTTTTCAGATCCACTATATTCTTCTGTTAACATTGGTTTCCTTTTCTAATTTTATAAAAGGATACTAACATCTTCTTACAGCTCTCCTGTTTAAGTATGTTGTCCTAACATAAATGAATGAGAATATCTGACTACAAGCCACCAGCACCCCAGTATTCAAAGGGTGATTGAACGAATTAAAGAGGCTGGGGGGGGGGGCCAGTGGTTCCAGCGCCTCTCACTTTTCTTGGCTGCCTGGAGGAGAAACTCACATAAATCAAGATTATTCTTGCTGTTAGGCCTAGTCAAAATATTTGGATGTAGGAGAAGATTAAATGGACAAGATTTGGGGTTATCCTTTGATTCTAATTATCCAGGCTAAACCTATTCTTCCATTGTTGTGAAAAAAATTACACACAATGAGATATACAAATTGCATATCACAGAAATGTACTCTTGAAACTTATATAATATTATTCACCAATGTCACCCAATAAATTTAACTTTAAGAAAATTAAATTTAATTTTAAAAATTAAAGATTGCCTGCATAGGGCAGTTCAAAATTTGCTTTTAAAAACAAAAATCTATAAATGTTTTTCCATTCATGAAATGAAAGAATAACTCAACACTTTCATGAAAAGTATAGGCTTTCAAAATTTAAGTACTGATTCCATAGAAATATAAATAACTAACAGTCTAACTCTGTAGCCACTTTTTCCAGAATATCATTAAATGTGAGTTTAGAATGATAGCCTCTATGGGTTTTTGCATTCCTATAGAGTGTTTTTTCTTTCTTTAAGGGGGAAGGAATGAGAACCAGGGGAAGCCTTTCTGTTATAAATAGATAAAATAACAAGAAAGAAAATAATAAACTGGTAAGAGTACATGTGAGCACCTACCTCTACCAAGCAGCTGAAATGTCAAACATTGAACACACATGATATGTACTGATTTGAATACCAGGCACATGGAATACAAAGAGAAACATCCAAACAATTGTATTTTGAAAGGCATTATCTCTTACTTTATATTCATTTTTCTGAAGGCAAGGAGTTTTAAACACCTGAAAAGTTTAGGTGCTTATCTTCTCTGTCTTGGAATTCTAGCCCAGTGCCATGCATTCCAAGAGCTCTCAGCTGCTAACCACAATCAACCAATATCTCTGTTCTTAGTTTCAAGGAAGGAGCTAGGTAAGTCAGTAACATCTCTAAATGTCAAACCAATACCAACTCTTTTTCCATAGTGCTAGTAATTTTATATCCAACCATGTACTACTACTCAACACAAATCATCATGCACAATTCCAACAGATTTTTATGAAAATGGAGAAAAAAAACAGAGCATTTAATCTTAAAAACTTTCCTACCTCAAAAAAATATTTTAATTACAATCAAACATAAAATATTAACTTTCTTTGAATGAGTCAAAAAATGAAAAAACACTGATTCACTTATTTCATTTCGTTAAAATGTATTTTTCTTATATCCATACCTCTTGAAAATATCTTCTGAAAATGAATAAGCCAAATTTATTATCTCCAAATTTTTAATGTTTTCATATTTTTTATTATTTCATGTGTTTTAATGTATGATTTGCATTGCTAATATGAAATATTGAAAATGTCAACAAGATAACTATTTAAATGCTGACTGCAGACATACAAGTATACTATCTGACTAAAGAGAGAGGGAGGTAAAGTATGTAGGACGATAGCATTGGTAGATAAAATTAAATATTATGTAATTCTAAACTTTCAGTTAAATTAGTCAAATAAGGGCCACATGAAACACTTGTAATATATGGGGATCAGAGAGTAAAGGCTCTCATAACCTACACATCATACCATCTGCATGTGTAGGATTATGGATCAAAATAGGAAACTTTCTGTGTGGGAGCCATCAAGCTTTAAAAGTGTGCACCCAAAAATCTGTACTTTATTCCTTAAATTTAAAAATTCACACCTTAAAAAAAGGGGGGGCAAAAAATTCAGTCCTAGACCTAGAATATCCTGAAAATGGTAACATCAATTTTTGGAGTAATGATAAATACCAATCTGATCTGGCTATTAATATAGTACTCTAAACAATAACTCTAAGCAAGTCCAGCATTGTAACAACAAAAATGTTAACTGTAGTAAAACAAAATAATACTCATGTGAAACACTAATACAATGGAGTAAAAGCTGTCTTTTCAGTTCTTTCAATATTTCCCTTAGTGGTACCCATTAATAACAACAAGCATTTCTTAGAGTAAAATACTATCTCACCAGAAATGCATTCATCACACTGTAATCATGTTCACACAAACCAGGTCTGTATCCATATACTATTGATTTTATTTTCTCTATTATATTCATGATGCTAACCACCAAAACAGTGTAACGATGTATTAGATTTGGTCTCACACTATAATTGTAACTTACTATTTAAAATGTCACATTTTAGATACTGCTTTTTAAGAGTTAAAATAACCAACTTGTAATATAGGCATCTAGAAGAAACTCTTTTAGTCCAGGTATTCATGACCAATGTAGAAAGATAAATACTTAAGAGACAACTAAAGTAAAACTATCAAAATTAAGTTTCCAGAATTCTGATGTATGTATGACAAAATGAATAATGGTAAGAATTCCAGAGCACCAGGATAGATAAGATTTGTGTTACCCTAATATATTTTCTACCTTATGCAGAAACACAAAATTTTCATTGGCCCCTAGTTACAGTACACATTTCCATATCTAGCACATAGCTTTAAGAACCGCATCTTTAACTCCTAAAGCAAGTTCCTATAAATGGTCATTTAAAACTGAAAAGGGGAAGATGAGGGTGCAAAGACAAAGTACTTTCATCATGGTGACACAGGAAGTTGGACTTTAACACATCCTTCCTTTTTAATGTTACTCAGGCTGAAGACTAGTGACCATTTGAGAATCAAGCCCTCTTTGAAAGAATTAAATAATGAGTGGACTGAATGTTCAAGAATAATGGGAGTTTTACAATGACAAACCCTTCTATCCCATAACCCCTAACACCTGTAGCTCAGACACATCTCTTTGCATCTTTACATCCTTCTCCTCCATTAGCCAGGCCACCAAAGAAGTACTTCTTGGACTACCGATCGCTTCCTAGTTCTCACACTTTACACTCAAATTCATTCATTTTTTCTCTCTCGCACGCGCGCGTGCACACACACGGCGTCTTTACGATGCACACAGAATAGTGTAATTCATTCACAAGTGCTTCCCCACCATCCTAGCACCAAAATTCAACACACACGCCCACTCCTCTCCTCAGACCCTGCCCCACTCCCAGTCCCACGCCCACTGGCCAGGAGAAGAGGGGATCGTGGGGAGGGACGGGAAGGACTTTGAAGGGTTCTGTCCCGCTCAGCTCGCTAGTCCCCTCGCCCCCGCCCCCGCCCCGCGGCGTTACCCGCCCCCTTCCCGCTCTTTACCTGCCAACAGGTTCTTAATTTCCTCGGGGAGGGAATAGGGAGAGGAGGTACTGCTGGGGTTGGGCATTTTAGGGAGTGCGGGGGAAGGACCTGAAATGAAAGGGTAACCGACGGGCAGGGACTGCGGCTGCGACCTAGACTCTGGCTAGCGGTCCCGGTAAGCAGAGCGGGGCTACGATTCCGGTCACTGCCGGGCTGGGGCTCACAACAAGGAAGTCACTGAAGCCCCAACCAGCAGCTGCTGGACTCTCGGCCCAGCCCCGCCGGGGAGACCTGGGCGGGGCGATGGGCGGGGCGGAGACCCGAAGGCCTGAGGTGCACAACTGCGCATGTGTGTCCCTGGGTTTTCCTAACCTCCGGGTCTGGAGCCTCTGGACAGGCCACGCCCACCCGCACGACAGGGAGCGGGAGGCGGAGCGGCTGGCAGAGCGGGAGCGGACAGGGTCCACATCACCTCATTACACGCCTGAAGCGGCCTGTCGCCATTTTTGTTACTGGTATCGCCAAAATTGCTGACCATTTCCCAGGGCGCTCAGGTAATACGGTGTCCTTAGTGCCTCCACGTTTTCCGATCAAGACACCCTCCAGCCAACGGTCTGCGCTGCCGAGGCTGAACACCTCGCCTAGTAACCCGTAAGGAATTTGCGACTGTCCGGAACTATTATAGCCGTCTTTGTCCGACTGAATGATGGTGACAACGTTCCATCTTCCGCCAATCCTCCTGAGAAGCCGGTCCAGAGAGCGATCTGATTGGCCCTTACTCTTCTACCTAATACGGATTCTTGGGGTGACTGATTCCCCCACCACGATCGAAGAGGAGGGAGTTCTAATCACCATCTGTTTGAGTTAAAAAAAAAAGCTATATAGACAGAAATACCACTGTCCATCTATAAGCATCAAATTGATGGTGATTAGTAGGATGGAATTATAAAATCTGCTCACTCCAACCTAATTGTTTAATAAACAAATATTTCTTGTCTTCTGTCTGTAAGTCTTCTCAGGTTTACTGGAAAACTCCAAAAGACACGTCTCCATGCTGTGTGTGTGTGTGTAAAATATACATATTTTTCTATTTCTTTCGATAGGAACTGCCATGGAAAAGCTCTTTCCTAGATGCTCCTATTGTATTTTGAAGATTGTGTTGTGGTTCTAAGCACAATGTAAATTGTTTATTTCTGTACCCTCCAACACTGACTACTAGATCATTGGCACTTAAACTTCAGTTTGCATTAGAACCCCAGAGAAAACCTATTACAATGCAGATTCTGAAGTCCCACTCCCAGAGATTCTGATCCTGTCACTTTAGGATAGGACCTGATTATTTACATTTTAAATTAGCCTTCTTAGGTGGTCCTGATGTTATACATCCTGAGATTTGATTGTGAGAATCATAGGGCACAAAATTTGTCATTGTCCTGGCCAGGTGGCTCAGTTGATTGGAGTATCATCCCATAGACCAAAAGTTATGGGTTTGATTTCTGGTCAGGGCACATACCTAGATTGCAGACTACCTCCCCAGTAGGGGCAGGGTGGGAGGTGAGGGGTAGGGTAAGAGAGGCAACTGATTGATGTTTCTCTTTCTTGCTCCCATCCTTCTCTCTAAAATCAATAAACGTATCCTTGAGTAAGAATTTAAAAAATTTGTCATACATATTTCTCAGATATAGACTGAACATTTCAGAAATGTATATGGAACCATAAATGACCCCAAATAGCTGCCCCAATTTTGAGAAAGAAGAACAAAATAGGAGGGATCACAAGACCTGATATCAAACTGTATTATAAGGCCACTGTAATCAAAACAGTGTGGTACTGGCATAAGAACAGACACATAGACCAATGGAACAAAACAGAGAGCCCAGAAATAAACCCAAATCTCTATGGTCAATTAATATTTGACAAAGGAACAGAAGCATAAAATGGAGTAAAAATAGCTTCTTCGACAAATGGTGTTGGGAGATCTGGACAGCTACGTGCAAAAAAAAATGAAACTCAATCACCAGCTTACACCATACACAAAAATAAATTCAAGATGGATAAAAGACAAATATAAGTCATGACACCATAAAAGTCCTAGAGGAAAACATTGGCAGGAAAATCTCAGACACTACACACAGCAATATCTTCACTGATATGTCCCTTAAAGCAAGGGACATAAAGGAAACAATAAATAAATGGGGCCTCATTAAATTAAAAAGCTTCTTCATGGCTAAAGAAAACAGCATTAAAATGAAAAGTGAACCAACTGTATGGGAAACCGTATTGCCAACGATACCTTGGACAAGGGTTTGCGTTCCAAAACATATAAAGAATTCACACAACTCCACTCCAGAAAGACAAACAACCCAATTAAAAAATGAGCAAAAGACTTGAACAGACACTTCTTCAAGGAGGACGTACAGAGGGCCCAGAGACATATGAAAAGATGTTCAGCATCGCTAGCTATCAGAGAGATGCAAATTAAAACCACGATTAGATACTACTTCACACCAGTCAGAATGGCCATCATTAACAAATCAACAAACAAGTGTTGAAGAAGATGTGGAGAAAAGGGAGCCCTAGTGCACTGTTGGTGGAAATGCAGACTGGTGCAGCCACTCTGGAAAACAGTATGGACTTTACTCAGAAGAGTAAAAATGGAACTGCCTTTTGACCCAGCAATCCCACTGCTAGGATTATATCCTAAGAACCCTGAAACACCAATCCAAAAGAACCTAGGCACCCCAATGTTCATAGCAGCACAATTTACAATAGCAAAGTGCTGGAAGCAACCTAAGTGCCCATCAGTAAATGAGTGGATCAAAAAATTATGGTACAGTTACATAATGGAATACTATGCAGCAGAGAGAAAGAAGGAGCTACTACCCTTCATGACACCATGGATGGAACTGGAGAGCATTATGCTAAGTGAAATAAACCAGGTGGTGAGGGGCAAGTACCATAGGATCTCACCTTTAACTGGAACCTAATCAACAAAAGAAAAAAGCAAGCAAAATACAATCAGAGGACATTGGAATTAAGAACAATCTGAAGGGGAGGTGGGAGGGGATAATAGGGGGAAGGGTTTTCAGGAACAATTATAAAGGATACATGGACAAAACCAAGGGGGGGTGGAAGCAAGGGAGGGAGGTGGTTTTGGCTGGGGTTGGGGAGGTGTGGTGGGGGGTAAATGCAAACAACTGTAATTGAGCAATAATAAAATAATTTTAAAAAATTTGTCATAACTTTTATCCCCACATAGAACCCTAAACCTGACATGGAATAATAGCTCTATTAATATTTCACACAAAAGAAATCTCAGACAGTAACAGTGAAAAAAATTAAATGTAATAATATTTTTCTATAATTCTCTAAGAGGTACACCACACACTGTTGTAAAAAGAAAAAATAGAACCTTTTGGAGTCTTCTCAAAATAAAAAACAAGACCAAAGATTTACAATTGAAGGAAAACATGTAAAATAACAACAAAAGAGACACCCCCCCCCAAAACAAACCCATTTCCTAAAATGGAAACTGAAATTCCTATGTGATGCATTATAGAAAGAGTGCTGAGAACTAGAACCTTTTTCAGTGGAAGTAAAGGTGAGTAAAAAAATCATTTTATAACATAGGTCTTCCAACTTCAAAGAATTAAGAATCATTATTCTCAAACTATAAAATTGTCTTTTTTTCCAAATAATGAAACTCTTTCATGGACATTTTATATTAGTGAGGATTCTTCCTGCCTTTACAGTTATCACATATAATTCTTTGCCTTTTCACATTTTTTTAAATTTAACTAGGCCTCCAAATGTCCCTATCCTCTGTTTCCTTCTAATAGACCCGGCCAGATTTTTATTATTCTTGTGTCTCATTCATTTATTTATACTCCACTCATTCCACAAAGGAATTGAGGTGATTTACTCTTGTATCAAATAGACAGCTTTTGGGAGTGGATCAAATGGACAGCGTCTACACTGCTCATTATGACAAGTCATTCTTGTTATGGAGAGACAGGAAACTATTAAGATTGCCTTTAAATGTATAGCATCTAGTAGTCCAAATAAAAAAGGCAATAACAGAAAATGGACTTTTTGTATGAAACACATTTCCCCTATTTAGGAAACCATTCTCAGACGCAGGTTCATGATGGATTCACTTGGGAAATGCTTTGTATACCCTATCATTCTTACTATTTATTGTTAAAGTTACTGAAATTGATTATAGACAGAAAGAGAAATAAACAGAGGCTAGAAGAAATATATTCTTTCTCTTGTTTCCATAGGAAATCTAGGAAGGAAATCAAATCATACTTTACATTCTTTAAAGTAGTTGTATTAGATAAAAAACGAATAATAAATGAAACTTTAAATCTCAACCCAAATGAAGTAGCAGCTGCCCTACCATTCTGTAAGAAAGAGACTAGACTCTGGGAAAATATCATGACCTGTCTTCTCAAAAGTAAATCCTCCATTTCAAAGAAGGTGTATACACAGTCATGCGCCACTTAACAGGGGGGATACATTCTAAGAAATGTGATGTTAGGCGATTTCGTCATTGTGCAAATGCCATAGAGTGTACTTACACAAACCTAGACGTCATAGCCTACTATACGCCTAGGAGGCTGTATGGTATACCACTGTCTGCACGGTCCATGGTTGACCGAAACATCATTATGTAGCGCATGATTGTGTACCTCCCTATAAATAAAGCTAACCCCCTTTCTTATATCTTTCCAGTTTAGCTTAGTTGAATACATATTTGCCCACAGGACTAGATTCAAAAGAATCTAAATGAGCATTGAAGAACAGTGAGCTGCCCTGACTGGTGTGGTGCAGTTAGTTGGACGTCATTTTTCAAAGCAAAGGGTCACCGGTTCAATTCCCAGTCTAGGGCACATGGCTGGGTTGCAGACTGGGTCCCCAGTGAGGGCGCATATGAGAGGAGGCCGATCAATGTTTCTATCTCACTTGGATGTTTCTCTCCCTCTCTTTCTCCCTCCCCTCCCCTCTCTTTAAAATAAATAAAATCTTTTTTTTTTTAAAGAAAAACAGTGAGCTAAAACATTTTACCTTTCTCAATTTGGCTTTCATAGGCACCCAGAAGAAATACTTAGGTACTGTATTAGTTACCTGTTGCTGCATAACAACACTTAGCTTAAAGCAAACACTTAGTATCTCCAGTTTCTGATGGTTAGGAATCTGTGGGCAGTTTAGTTGGATGGCTGTGGCTCAGAGTCTCCCATGAGGTTACAGTCAAGCTATAGGCTGGTTGTAGTCATCTGAATACGTGACCATGGCTAGAGGATCAGCTTTAAAGAAAGCTCACCCACAAGACTGTTGGTTGAAGTCTTCCATGCCTCTCCGGCTGCCAGCAAAAAGCCACCGTTCCTCAGCACATAACTTCCTCCACAGGGCTGAGTACCCTCATAACATGGGAACTGGCTTCCCCCAGAGTGACTGAACTAAGAGAGAGCACAACCAAGACAGAAGCTGCAATGTATGACAACATTAGACGTAGAGTAACTTGACTGCTGCCATATTCTATTGGTCACACAGACCTGGCACATACAAGGAAGGGACTACACAGCCTATGAGTACCAGGAGGTAAGAATCACTGGGGCCACACTGAAAGCCAATTACCGTAATCAGCCCTCTGGCCCCCAGTAATTTATCTCTCTCTCCGTGCAAAATAAAGCCCTCCCCTCCCAAGTCACCTGTGAAGTCTCATCCCATCACAAGGTCTCACCAGCTCAAAGTTCAGACTCTCATTTAAATCAAGTCCAGCTGTGGATGATGCTTCTTAAATAGCATCTCAAGTACAGTTCTCTTGATCTAAAGACCTATGAACTAAAAAGATAAGCTGTCTGCTCCCCCACACATCATACAATAGTGGGACAAATACAGAATAACCACTACAGATATTCCTGTTCTGAAGGGGTGGGAGCAATCTGTAGCAATTGCAATATCCAACTAGGAAACTGTGGCAAGTTCTTTGATTACAACAGTTTCGTTCCCACATGAAATACCTTCTCATGGATCTTGGTTCTGCCCTCTGATTCGTACTTGCTTTTCCAGGAAAGGTAGCCATGTTTTCAGCTGTGTAGTTTTCTCAACCTGCTTTTCATTTTATACTGTCACTATCCCAATTTCTATCAGGGTTCAATCAGAGATTGAAACCTCTAGAATGAAGATAGAAATAGAAAGATGTATAATATAAAGGAATTTGTTACAGAGATTTGACCCTACACAGTCATGGAAGGTGGTTAAACAGACGCTGGATCTTGAAGTCCACAATGCAGAGTCAGGAAGGGACTGTGGAGGAGATTTGTGACAACTTGGCACACAGAAGCGCAAGCCATAGTTCATGAGGACAACCTGAAACTCCAGTTAGCTCTTGCTGCCTCTAACTTTGATGGTGTGGATGTCCTGTCGAAGTCAAGGTCCCTCCTTACAGAGTTAAACATACCCTTGACTCCGGAGTCAGCAAGCGGAAAGGTGGATCCAGCAGCAGGCGGATCAGTTGCAGGCCCAGCTGCTGCGTCATGCCAGTGACGTGAGATAGCAGATAAACATCAATGTGAATTATATATGAGCTACAAAATACAATGGCAGTCAGCCCTGGCCAGGTAGCTTGGTTGGAACTGCGTCCTGATGCACCAGGGTTGTGGGTTTGATCCCTAGTCAGGGTCTATGTGGAAGACAACCGATGAATGCATGGATGGGTGGAACAACATGGCAGTCTCTCTCTCCTCTCTTTTCTCTCTCTCCCGCCAAAAGTCAATCAATAAAAAAACTTTTTAAAAATATGATGAGAATCAGAGCTAAAAAATGTTTGCAGCTTCACTTCTGCAAATCTCACATAAAATCTCTTTTGTGGCCCACCCTAACCAGAAACAGACAGAAAAGGGAAATCCAGAAACTATAAGTTGACAAATTGCAAAGCCACTGGAGGGGCGGGGACAATCCCACCCCTTCACTCCTGTGCTCTTATAAGTAAAGAGTGGAATAGATAGAAAAGAAACAATTAAAATTTTGCATTTATTTTGCAGCTGAATACGTTTTAAAACTTTTAAACCTATTATTATGTCTTTCAGTCACCTAGTTATGGCTCTTTTAAAAAGTTTTTAGAAATGAAGATTTGCTTTTATTTTCTAAATTCTTATTCCTCTCTTCATTTGAATCTTCTTGGGCTGGTAGGTATACAAGGGGGGGCCTAAAAAACACCCAGAATTAATTTATAAAAATTGTGTATTTATTCTTACACGTTTAAACTGCAGTTGCCTTCAAAGTACTCTTCATTTGATGCAATACAGCCACTGAGACTTTTTTCCACTGCTTGAAACAGTTTTTGAACTCGTTGATTTTGATGCCTTTTAGTGCTTCTGCTGTTTTTTGTTTTACCTCTTCCACATTGGCAAAACATTTCCCTTTGAGGACCTTATTTATCAGGGAAACAAAGTCACCTGGGGCAAGATCCAGTGAATAGGGAGGGTGGGCCATGGAGGTCATACCGTTTTTAGTCAAAAACTGCTGAACACTCAGTGTGGTGTGGGCAGGTGCTCTCATAAATCACCCATCATGAAATGGGCAAGCGCATTGAAAGAGTCTTCCAAAATAAATTCACTGAAGCCAAATGCAGCCTCTCACAACAATGCCAGCTGGTACAGTGATAGAGATGGGTTCCTAGAACACCCACCTAGTGGTAGAAGCTGGTACTACAAGGGGCCCACCCCCACCACCACCCCCACCCCCGAAGATAATTATGGTTTTTTGGAGGGGTCCCTCTTGTAAGTTTATCATTGTGTGGCAATCAGCAGGAAAAAAATTTTAATCCCCACCAGATCCATTAGATTCTGAGAGATGTGGCTCAGTAACTTATCTTTTGAGTTTTTACATCATAATTATTATTAATCCTATTAGTATAATTTATTAATTTAGCAAGATTAGGCAACATGTTCTTTCTCTTTTGCTCTCCATCTCATTTGCATACACACAAACATATACTCAGACATTTGGCTACTCTGGCCAATCATTTAAATATAAGAATAATAAGCAATTTAATATAGATCAAGTTTATTAAATCTCAGTAATAGATTTGAGTTCTTAAGATGCTGTATGTCTGTAGGATTCCACAAATTAGGGAAAACGGTGAGGAGGAATTGTCCATCCCATTTCAGACTTATCAATGCTACCTGTTCCCTCTCCAGGTAACAGTCCTCTTTTCCTTTTAACTGAAATTAATTCTCCCCACCCAGACTCAAATTGGCCAGAGACCTTACCATGGTGAAGTCAATCCTGATGATAATTTGGCTGACCTTATGTCCTAGTCCTAGCTACTGAGTTTCTGCCTGGGTCCTGAGACCAAGTCTTCTCTACCTCACCTACTTTCAAAAGGGACATTGTGTCTGGATTACTTCTAGCCCTCTTGGACCATGGCTCTGCCTTACTTTTGCAGGGTTGATTTAAAGGCTGGCATTACATTCTAGATGGGACCCCAGAGAAGAGATGGACCCAGTCCCTGTCTTCCTTCTACTAATCAGGCTTGGTCCCAGAGTATGTGCACTAGGAACATGCCAAGGAAATTCTTATTCTTTGTTTCTATACAAAATTGAATGCAGACCCCCTCCGTCTACATGTAAACTTTTAGCTACGCTGTGGTTTGGTGAGGTTACTTTGAACTAGGAGCCTGTACATAAAAAGACAAGAACTTTTGATTCTCCCCTATTTCTTTTCATCAAAACCTCTATTTACTATCTCAGACACCCAACCTTGAAGATTCCATTTTACTCTTGGCTCATAACAGATTTAGGAAGATTTATCCTTGAGCTTTAATCTAAATGATGTGCAAGTTCACTGGTCTAATTTAAGCCTTCCCAAGCATAAGCACAACTTGTGATTTGTACTCCCTGAGACTCTGCCAATTAGAGACTTAGCAAAGTGGATGGGTAACTATCCACCTTTACATTTCAGTCTAGATTTCCCCCTTTCTAGATTGGTTTAAGAAGTCATGTCTTTTTTTTTTTTTTTTTTTTTTTTTTTTTTTTTTTTTTTTTTTTTTTTTAGATTTTCATCTATTTGTAGAGAGGCATGTGCCCCAACTGGGAATCGAACCAGCAATCCTTCGGTTCCCAGGCCAGCACTCAATCCATTGAGCCACACCAGCCAGGGCAGAAGTCAGGTTTTCTAATACATGCATTAAGCCCACTATGGCTTTGGATGAAAGGTAATTAAGTTAGTATTTTGGAATGGAACACCCTGAGAGAAGCCAGGCTCACATGGACCTTCCAAGGAATGGTTTCCTGTTCAGCCATGTAAAGCAAACAAGGTGTTCATGGGCATATTTTATGCTGTGTGCCCTCTTCTTCCTTAGGATAGTTCTGGTCCCACAGCATCCTTAACAGCATTTAATGGGAAGATTGTCTTCTAAAACAATGAAATTGAACAGCATGACTGCCTTATTAATTAAACTTTAGAGCACTCACATTTGGGCTCTGAATCATAATTGGCTCAATATGAATTATCTACTCAATTTTCTCTATCCTTACCCATGTTAATTATTTTTATTACAGGAAATTTTGGTTTTGTTTTGTTATTGTAGTTATTATTAAAAGCATGAATTTAGATGAAACAATTTTCTAATACACTTCTACAGATAGTGTTTTATAGCTAAGGTGGCTGAGGTTTTAGGACATCAAATAATTAGAAACAGGTCTAAGTGTTTTTCTCTATCTAAAGACAAAACAGTAAATTGTCACCAGAGTCCTTCCTCTTGTTATAGTACATCTATTCTCACAAGGCAATGTTAAAATACCAAGCTGTCTGCCGCAGCAGTAATTCAGTGGGTTTGCGCCTAATATATTCATGAAGGGTTTTGATGGATTTGATAACCACAAGCAGCTGTTAACATTAAATTGCCATTTAATTTTTTTCAGTGACTTTCAAAGTTGCCAATATTAAACAGTAGTGTTTTACAAATGACTACTTTAAGACCAATAAGAGTAAAATTGAATAAAATATAAAAGGCTCAACCAAATTCTTCCTTTCTTCTAGTGTCCCACTACTAAGCAAAGAAAAAATATTTTTACATTACTTTAAGCACTGCCTCAATATTTGCATATTATTTGCATTGTATATTACTATACCCAGAAACTCTTCCATTCCTTCCTCTTCTTACTCCCCTCCCCCATTTAACTTTTGTCCTTTTTTACGTATCTCAGCTCTAGTTGGAAAAAAATAACTAATCTGGAAAACTACTGGGAAGATCCACTTGAGATTAAACAACCTTAATGAGTCATAGAAAACATTAAATACGTTCGTTCTCATTCTCCTACAAGCAGCTGAGGCACGTGGTTTTTTCATTTTTACTTATTGATTTTTCCAGCTTTAATGCGATATAATTGACATATGACATTGTAACAAAGTGAACAATGTTATGATTTGATACATGTGCATTATGCAAAGTGTTTACCACAATAATGTTAGTTAACACATGGAGGCATGTGCTTCTTAATGGTCATGGCACATCAGAGCAAAGGCCGTGAACTAAGATAAAGTCAAAGATTCTGTGTTGATGCCTTAGTCTTCAAGAATTAAATGAGATCTCTAGATCTTAAAGTTATTTAATTTTATTTGCTCAGGTGAGAAAATAAACTTGATCTGTTATGTTTTAAAAACTATAAATACAACACTGAACCAATGGCAGTTGCTTTTTGAAATTGTAAGTTACCATTTTCATAAACTATATAACAATAAGATTTATTTTCAATGTTGTGAATATGGCCTGTTAATCGCTCATAGAATAGATACAACTCAGCCAGGATCAAAGCAGGAGACTGAACACGCAATAATTCAATGCATGATTAAGAAAAGGCAAATACGCAATATTAACTAGAAAGGTTAAACAGGAAAGATTGAGAAGATAGGAATAGCATATGTAGAGAGAATATTATTTATATTTATAGATATATAAATATAGTATTATATATGAATATATATATCAAATCCATGTTCAATCTCATTTCCTAATACAATTTTCTCCTGCATCTCCAACAGAATTTTTTATGACATTTTTCCCTGATAATCTATATCTCAATTCTTCCCCCTTTATTTTTTATTTGTTGAATGACCACTTTAATGTTATCTTACAGATTAAATTTTGGCAAGCAAAGGAAGTCAGTACTGTTGACAAATTGTGACCCGGTCTTCACAATTTGTGTACTGATACAATGAAGGACATCAAGAATTATGTAATTTACCATGCTAGTGGGCTTTGCCGACCCTCGGTGCATTTGTTCAACATTCTGGAGACACATTACTGTCCATCAAAAACTTGCTTCCTTATTTGAGTTCTCACCTTTGATCCTGAAAGCATGTGCCTTCCCCAAGTACTGCACTTGACAGACAAACGCCCCGGCAAATCTGATTTCTTTCCAGCCAGCTTGCTTTACATTTCTGTGAACACTTGGTTTTATTTTTTAATAACTATCCTAATTTTTTCAGAGAGGTAAAAAATTATTATATTTTTATGCAGTGCCCTCAAAATGCATGCTTTTTTAAAGTCCTTAGTTTATTAACACTCCCATGAAAAATCTGCATAATCACCACAAATAAAGTCACCGAAGAATCTTTACTCTTTCTGCTGTCCAATCTCCAGCTCACTTTTTGCAGCACCAACACTGGCCTTTGCAGTCCCCTCAACTTTCTTCAGTGTGTTCTTGAGTTCCTTTCTCAGTTTTCCTGAGGTCTTCATCTTCTCATATAGACCATGTTTTGCGAGTCTGTGTTTGGGGTAATTTTTCTTTGCATAACCCAAGGAATCATAAATCATAAACCGTGCCAAAGCCTGTTGTCTTGCCGCCACCCAAATGGATTCTGAATCCAAACACAAAAATGACATCTGGTGTGGTCTTACACATTTTGGCTAGTTTTTCTCAAATTTCTGTGTTGGGTACTATTGCCTTGACAGGGTAAAGGACATCAATGGCAGTTTTTTTTCCACTGAACTGGTCTGTTGGTCATGAACTTCCTGGTCCAGATAGTTACTGTGTTGTTCATGATGGCTGCCAGCCTTTAAGCAGCAATGGCAGTAAAGAGCAAAATGCATACTTTTTAAAGTCTAGAAAAATTACTTTAACTTGGTGGAGCACAAAAAAAGGAAATCCTGAAGCATCCCCAGATTACATGCTTTAATTGTACTTCGCTACACATTAGAAGAGTATATAACTTATTTTTATATTTTCTAATAAAATACAGCCATGTGCTTCCCAGGGAACAATGTTCAATGGAACATGTTATTATTTAAAACATTTTATTTATTTACTTTTAGGGAGAGACGAGGGGATGGAGAAGGAAGATCAGTTGCCTCTCACATGCCCCAACTGGGGACCTGGCCTGCAACCCAGGAATGTGCCCTCACTGGGAATTGAACTGGCGACCTCTTGGTTCATAGGCTGGTGCTCAATCCACTGAACCACACTAGCCAGGGCTCATATGGAACATTTTAAAGGGAAATATTTGTTTTTATTCAAAAGTGAAAAGCACACTGCCCACATTAACTAACCTGAGGAAAATACTTTTGTTTGCACTCTTCTCTATTAAAAAATACATTACATATTTATAATACCTGTACTATCATGCTATTACCAAAATAAATTGAGAACTATTTAGACCATGGCAGAGTTAAACATTTTCAAAGTCATTTGAGTAACATTAAAAGACTTACTTGCCTAAAACAAAATGTTATCCTCTCAAAGGTAAAACTATATTTATTTACAAATGTAATATTTGTAAAAGCATTGTCCAGCACAGTAATTGCAAAAGAGAAACACTTGCAGAGAACCAATTAGAGGAACTTGGCAAAATAGATTCAGAATACGATTTGCCAGAGAGCCAATCTTACATATTATTTGAAATAATTTCTTCTGGCAGATAGCAGAACAAGTGTCCTCCGCTTTTCTAGATATCTTTGTGGTTCACATTTTTGTGGAGGGTGGGATTTCTTTGGGGTTTCTTTCCCTATTGAAAATATTTGAAAACCACTTTGTACAGTTTAAACTTTCAGTCACTGTGAAATTTACAGTCCTTTCAGTTTGAGCCATAAGATACGACATGCATTGTGAGAGGGACCTGAGTGAATTAATAGAAAAGCTTTCTCATTTTCATTTTCATGTAGCATTTCTTTTTCTAAAAAATAAAAGCTAATATAAGAAAACAATAAATTTGACACATGAACTATCAGTGAAAGTCCTCAAATTTTGTGCACTCAAATATACTGACATTCTTGATTTTCAGATTAAGAAACAGTGCCATTGTGTTCCTCAGCATCCAGTCTACGAGCAAGTGCCAGCCCACAAACCATTACCAGTGAGTGAAAGATAGGCATCGAAATGACAGTATTCAGGAACTTTCATAGCAGTTGGGCACTTGCCTTAGTGTTTCTAACCACATTTGATTAGTGTATCAGTCAAGTGTGGATTAGCAATTTAACAATAAAAAATAAGTGGTCCTTCAGTCTACATAGCTTGAGAAGCACTGGTATAAATAGCTAAAATCAACAGACATTACCCCAGTCTTAAACTTACAGTTTCCAATGTTTTTCCTATTAAATTATGTTTTTAATATATTTCTTGTTATAAATCATAGAATCACAGCGGCAGAAGCAGAATCTGAGCCCAGAACAACAGATCATGTTTTAAAAACTGTTTTTTTTTTAAATCAGAGCTGTAATACCTGTTATGAATACACAGTCAAAATGAATAGAACAGAAAGATTTCACTAACTCAGTGTCAGTAATACACTTTCTATGATCAGTAATGTAAATTCTAAAAACTTTTAAAACAGTCTGTATCTTCTTGTATGTACCCCTAACACCTACCTCACTCACAGAGTAGCCACTCAGTAAGAATTTGTTCAGTTACGGCACGTCAGCGTAGATTGCTCATGATGAATCACATCAATGAAACCTTCGCTATCCAACTCAACCAAAGAATGACCTCAGGTTTTGTCTCTCCCTATTCCTTTCCCCTCCGTTGGGAATGTGTCTGTGAGCTCCATGTGAATGGAGAGCGTGGAGGTGTAGCTTCCACACATCTGTCTAGAACTTTGCACAATACCTAGTGCCTAGTAGGTAGGCAATTGTTAAATATATGATGAATAAATGTTATCTAGCAATAAAATAACTAGGAGTAGAGAATAAAATCAAGAGGAAAATTGCCATAAAGATATAAAGATGAAACACAAAAAGTTATCTCATATCAAAATTCACTGACCTAAAACAACAATAATTTATTCTCAGGTATCAGTGGAGTGGCCAGTGGTCAGCTGAAGGTTAACGAATCCAGTCTGGTCTCAGCTAGGGCTATATGTGACTCTTGTCTTGGGCATGTGCTTCTCATGGCAATGCAGAGGTGCAAGAGAGCATGCCTGGAGCCTTTGATTGTATCACAGCTGCTACAATCTCATTGGCCAAAGCAGATCATGTGGTCAATCCCACAGCCAAGGTGTGGGGACACATGCCTTAACCACGGTGAGAGGACACAGAAAACTTACTGCCAAGGATGTAAATGTATAATCCTATTTCTGGGGAGGAATGAAGAATTGGAACAATAATCCAGTCTACCCTACTGCAGGACACAGAATAATGACCCTGTCCCAAAGACATCCACATCCTAATCCCCCCCAACCTGTGAATATGTTACCTTACACAGCAAAAGAGACTTTGTAGAGATGGTTAAGTTGAGAATCTTGAAATGGGAAATTATCTTGAATTATCCAGTTGGGTGCAATGGAAGCTCAACTGTCGACACAAGAGGGAAGCAGGAGGGTCAGAGTAAGAGAGAGCTTCAATGTCAGAACCACAGAGAAGATTTTGAGGTGCTATGCTGCTGGTTTTGAAGACAGAGGAAGAGACTGTGAACCAAAAGATGTAGATAACCTGTAGAAGCTACAAAAGGCAATGAAAAGGATTCTCTTCCAGAGCCTCCAGAAGAAACACAACCCTGTTCACAACTCAGTTTTAGCCCAGTAAAAGCCATTCCAGATTTCTGATTTCCAGAACTGTCAGATTATGCACTCAGGTTATTTCAAGCCCTTACATATGTGGTAATCTGTTATAGCAGCAATTGGAAACTAATATACATAACTATAAAGTCTATAAGCTGAATAAGAGATTTCTAAATAATCATAAAACAGCATATGTAGTCATACAACCAGCTAAATATCATTTTAGTTAGTAGGTCTATTTGTAAAAAAAATGTTAATGCCTATGATTTTAGTTTTCTTATTGTTGTATACAACTGTTAAACAGTTTTCTTCATACAGCAAATACTTAATTCCTCAAACACATACTGATACCATCATCCTTAAACTCCGGGATTGAATAACAAAGGCAGTTTGACAACATATTTACAAAGGCAATAACTACTGCAATCCAGCCTTGATAAACTTCCATGAGTTTCTTCCCATCTTCAAATTCATGCCAGTCTGCCTTCCAGCCTGCTCTTTAAATCTCGCCATCCGCTCATTAAACTTTTCCAATGTAGAAGTGCCTATATGTATCCCCTTGCCTAGACACTGTAGTCAGAGGGCACTATTTCATTTATTATTTGTCTACAAATTGCAAAATTTCTTCCTGGTTGCCAGAATGGTTTTATGTTTCCTTATTTTATGCTCAAAGTAAAATTTTTGTAAGTGGAATTCAGAAATATTTGAAGTAAAATGCATTAATAATTTAAAAAGTTGAATTGCACAGTGCTTTGTTTGGGGAAATTTTAAAATTATGTTGTAGTTCTACAAAATACGTAAAACTTTCAACCTTTTAAAAGGCTTAGCTTTTTATAAAATGAATTTTCATTGAAAGTTATTTTGAATTGTTTCTTTTTTTACAGTATAAAATTTTTATACTCAGAATTAGCCAGGTGGACCCAGTTTAGACGCTCCCTATTTTGTTGGCAGCATCCAAGGCATCCTCGTCTGCAGCCAGTTGAACGTCAGCCTTCTTTTCTCCATCAGGCCTGATCAGGGTGTTGACCTTGGCCATGTCAATGTCATAGAGCTTCACAGCCTGTTTGATCTGGTGCTGATGGACTTCACATCTGCAATGAACACAAGTGTACTGTTCATTCTTCTTCACCGCTGGCTCAGTAGTCAGGGTTAACTTGATGATGGCGTGGTGGTCCAGCTTGCTGAACCTAGGAGCGCACTTCTGAGGGTATTTAGGCAGCCTTCGGAGCTGCAGGGCCTTAGGCTTCTACAAGGTGGGTGACATGCAGATTTTCTATTTTTGTGGCTGTGGACATCTTTTAGCAGGGCTTTCTGTGCCTTCAAAGCTCTTGCCTTATCTTCAGTTTGGGGAGGGGCAGGGGCTTCCCTCTTCTCTTCGGGCACCGTCTTTGTGAAAAGGGTTTCAATTGTTTAATGAGAGCCTTTGATGAGCAGTGCCTATGCTGTGCTGATTATCTGAAAAAATATCACTTAAGAAATACTGTGTGGGGGTTAAATGGAAGCTATCCAGTTTCATCACAGTGACCCTGACTACCTCATCACACACTCATAGCATTGTCTTTTGTTATTTCTCCTTCTCATGAAGTTTCATCTGAAAGAAACTAATACTGAAATTTTTCAGTACCACATTTTCCTCTTATTTATTTATTTATTTATTTATTTATTTTTAGAGAGAGGGGAAGGGAGGGAGGAATAGAGGAACAGAAACATCAGTGTGTGGTTGCCTCTCACATGGCCCCCACTGGGGACCTGGCCCGCAACCCAGGCATGTGCCCTGACTGGGAATCAAACCTGCAACCCTTTGGTTTGCAGGCCCACGCTCAATCCACTGAGCTGTACCAGCCAGGAAGTACTACGTTTTCTGATGTTTTGGGAATATGCTGCCCTTATGGGATTGCTTTAAGTAGCAACAAATCAGAAAGCCATCATAAAATTTAGATGAAGCAGCCATTCCAGCTGCCTGGGTGCAACATCGGTTATCTGGGAACATGTAAATGAAAGTGTGCTCCTAAAATCCATAAATAATCTTCTTATCAGCTTGAATCAGAGGCATATCTTTTTTTCTTTGCTTTAACATCTTTTCCATATGGGTCAGACAATCAATTTCTTTTTACTGATGTATGTGATCATAAAACACTTCAATAAATGTGAAGCATTTATTGTTTCTCTACAAATATCCACTCCAGTTTTATCAAATTTATTTTTAACTTCCATGGCAGTGGGGTCCATGGAAGTAGCTAAATATGAATTTGTAAAATAGAAAATCTTGGTAAACTCTTGATGTAATGCAAATATTTCAATAAAGTCTATCAGGAGTAACATCATTTTTTTCCCAGTGGAACTGCTCAATTAACATTGCACTTCTTAGTGAGCTTTAAATGAAATTCGAAGACTACAAGACTAGGGGACAAATCTGCTATTATCTGTGTAGTGCAAGTGTGTACACTGATTCTGAGGACTTCTTTTAGTCAGAAAAATACTGGGAAAACTGGCACTGTGTATTCTGTAGTTACAGTAAGGTACGCTCTAGGAATAAGGAAATCAGGAACATAAGATTTTCCTCTGACAATTAAACCAAGAACTCAGCACATAAATGGGGCAGGAGCAGATATATGCAACCATGAGAGAGAGAGAATATCTGTTTCCTCAGTCCAGAAAACTTGGCTGTAACCTGATTAAATATGGGGACTTATTTCTCAACCTTGGGGTCAGGTACACAAGCACAGAAAAGAGAGAATCACAGAGGCAAAAACTGACCGTGTTCACCAAAACATTATCTAGAAAAGATAGAAAATTAGGCAGTAAATGTTCATTTAATGGGTGAGACAAGCTTGTTTATACACAGATGGGAAAATCCAGTTGACAAGATATTTAAATTGTATATGTTCCTGAGAAGGCAGGAGGTGTTGGGACTTGAAGCATGATGGACCTTGGGTGGCAGAGGAGACATCTCTTCTATTATGACATGGGAGGAGGAGGCCAGACGAATATAAGCATTGGTGGGCTTGGAAATCAGGTATTAGAAAATTGAGAGGCTTCCTGCCTGAAGGCTCCTATTTTTACTGAGAGGAGTTGAAATCATCTACTGAGTGTATGTGGAGTGGCGGAGCGGGTGGCAGGAAAGAGGAGGAATCGAAGGTTTGATTTTTTTTAATGTTTAATAAAGATTAGTCTAGCAACAGCAATACCTTCCTCCTCAGCTAGTTTTCAGCTAGCACACAATTTGATTCAAGAAATCTGGAATAAGCCCTGGCTGGTGTGGCTCAGTGGATTGAGCTCAGGCCTGCGAACCAAAGTGTCGCTGGATTGATACCCCATCAGGGCACATGCCTGGGTTGCAGGCCAGGTCCCCAGTAAGGGGCATGCGAGGGGCAACCACACATTGATGTTTCTCTCTTCCTCTTTCTTTCTCCCTTCCCCCTCTCTAAAAATAAATAAATAGATAAATCTAAACAATTAAAAAAAGAAATCTGGAATAGAAGTATTTTTTCAATTTTGAAGTAATTTTTAATTGAATTTGTTGGGGAGACATCGGTTAATAAAATTATATAGAATTCAGGTGTACAATTCTATAGTGTATCACCTCTATATTGTACTGTAAATAAAGGTAAAGGTGCTCTATGACATCACACAACAAAGTGACTATTCACACACTCTTGAAAACAGATAATTACTAGTTTGTATCTATTATGATTTATGTATTTATTTTATTTCATTCGACAATGGTAGAAATCAGCAACACAACTGGGATAAGAACTCAGGCCTCATTTCACATTTCAACTGTATTTGAGAAAATGTTTTCTACTATGATGTTTATTTTTGTTTGCTTTGATTTTTTTATCTATGTTACCCACAACAACAATAAAAACAGTCCGTATCTTTTTTATTGGATTTTAAATAGGTAGTGGTTTGCTCCCCACTTGCACTTGTGAGCCTTAAAGCTGGTATATTCATTATTTAGGTTTGACAGAAAGCCCCAAGTCCGGTGGCTTGAGCAGGATAAACATTTACTTCTTTCTCATTTTAAGGTCCAGACAGGCAGTCCACAGCTGGTATGGTTGTTCCAAGAGCAGAGATCCTGCCCTTTTTAGTCTAGTTCCTTCAAAATGTGCAGTTTCAACGTCATTGTCCAAGATGGCGGAGTCTGTGTCCCAGGCAGTGAAGACAGAAATGTCAAAGAAGAGTGACAGAAGGTACGTACGAGCCTTCTCTTCAAGTAGTTCTCAAGCTGCCGCAGGACAGTTCCACTTATACCTGACCAGAACTTAGTTACATGACAACATTTGCTCAAAGGGGTCTGGGAAATAATATTTATTTGGAGAAGTCTCATGTCAGTGAAAAGTTGTGTTAGCCTAGAAGAAAAGACGTTAGGGAACAACTCAGTGTCTATCAGAGATGTTGGGTGTGTGTCTTCTTGCTGAATAACCGCTGAACAAGCTCTATGACAGCAACAGCTTAGTGAATTTGTTTTGCTTCTTTTGTTTTATGTTTCAGGGAATAGAGCTTTCCATTTGTCAGATGCTGCTAGCACCGTTGCTCATCTCTCCTGGTTGAATGTTGTTGTGTGTTACAGAGTCCATTCCTTTGTTTCTCTGGTTTGGTTTCATAAAACCTTTCTTTCCAAATTTAATTGTGATATTTTCTGAACTTGGAAAATTAGCAATCTGTTTCAAGCTCCAGATAATGGGAAAGTTAATCTACATCCATTTTTTAAAATATGCCAGGAGGCTCAGAAAAGGGTTTGTAATATTTAAAAATCCAAATAATAATTGTTCTTACTGAATTTTCCTCGAGGGACTTGGGTGTAGCTCCACTCTCTGTTAGCTAAAAACAGCATTATCAGACCAACTGACTAACCAAAGTAAGTGCATTAACCATGAATTTACATAAACTTGACTTGAACCTTTACATATTCTCAATAAACTCTAACTGCATTTTGAATGCATTATGAAAAATAATGGGATGAGAGTGTTTGTTTGTAAAAGTACCTTATTTAAAAATAGAAAAATTTTATCATTTTTATGTTAAAAATTAATTCATTGCCCCCTAATAAAAAATGAGTTAGACCTTCAGTATACTCAAAGCAGAATTTTGCAGCATAAAGCATGTTTAGAAACCAAAACTGATGCCGAGATTTAAAACAGTTTATTATTTCCATATTGCTAAGGCTGGTCTTTTCTCGGGTTGGTTTTAATTTTTTCTTTTTTTCTTCTTCTCTCAAGATTTTCTCCAAAAAGTCCTACAACAGTAGAAGCTTTAGAAAGGTTACTTATCACCTCATTAACAAAAATTCAGAAGCTGCCTTTTACTCTGGTTCTTGCTGCTCTCCCCGGCATGAACCGTTAAGAGTGCAGTTGGAAGAAATCTGAGATGGAAAGACAGAGCCATTCAAGGGTTTCTTGAAAGTGCTTATAGCTGCCAAAGGCATTTTTATTGGAGCTATTACGTCCTGTGCTCAGAATAGAGGATGTAACAGCCTGTACTGAAATCATTACGGTGGCGGCGCACTGAGTCGTTACTATGTTACGATACTAAAGGAAAAGTTAAGCCTGAACTATGTAACTGATTGGCCTTCAGCTTCTCCAAGGAGTAAAGACAAACATTAATGATTCACTTTTCTTTTGGACATTCCTATCTTAAAAATGACACAGTATTCTTTATTTTAAATGATTTAATTAAAATGAAAATATAACATATTCTCATGCAACATTTTTTTTAAAGCAAACTGGCATAAAGTGAAAAGCAAAGTACCTTTCCTATTCCCCAATATTGTTACTCTGAATTTCAATCAGTATTTCCAAAATGCCTTTAAAGATTTGCACTAATTTATATTCCAGTATTCTTTAAACATATATTTAATAATGTATTATTCATTTGCTCAGAGCCTGTCTATCTTTATTAGTTATTAATCTAATCCAGTTTCACAGCTTTCCCATAAGATCAAGGTATTAATTTCCAAATTTTATAAATCAAAAAACAAAAATAAAGAGACTTTAAGCAGGATGCTAGGAATTGAACTTAAACTTCCTACCTTGTGTCAACAATATCCAGGCACCAACATATATGCTCAGGATAGTTGGGAAAGGAAAAAAAGTAAAACCTACAGAAAATTATTAAATAATATTTAAGTATTGAGAACCTGGTAAGCATCAAATACCAGCCAACCATTCTGGTCACCTAATTTTTTCTCTGACTTAGAGTACAAGTCGTGTTTATGACCAATTTAGTGTCCTTTCTATATATGTGTCAGTTGGGACTCATTAGTCAACAGTATGGGGACTAACAATAGTATTCACTAATAACAGCCGCAGCACACTAGAAGCGATGCAGTTCCTGCGTTTTAGAGATTCTGGGAAGCGCTTTTTCTTTAGTTTCACATCTCAGCACAAAAGCTCTGCGGTACCGAGGTAGCCACTGAGTCTAGTTTTGTATTATTACTTCAGAGACAATAAAGTCCCTCTGGTGTAGAGCAGGGCTGACTGGGAAGCTCAGCCCCGACCTCAACTGTGACAGTCATTCTACAGATTATCCAGAAACTAGATCAAACTTATGTGAGGATTAAAGTTACAGCTCTGCTCTACCATAAAAATCCAATGGCCACGACTGTCTCTCCTAATGTTCCTTAGGCTGTCAGATCCAATCATGCCCATAGTTCTCACTCAAATGTTTTAAAAGAGGCTGTTTCGCTGCTGCTATTACCTCGTATGTTCACACTTGGCCTTGACGAGAGTGACTTAGGATAGGAATTTATAGTACAGGGACACCTTTGAGTAAGAAAAATGGATGCCCTCCTCTCTGTTAAACTAAATCATAACCCTGTTCTAGTAACAGCTTCAGAACTAGGTTGTCAAATTCCCATTACATTTAATTCTCTAGGCCTAAACCTATAGGACTGGAATTGTATTTATTCAATTGATGTTCATAGTTTCCTGCAAGGTTGACTCTGGATGAGAAGTGAAAATGTTAGATAAACATCTTGAAGGCTAAAAGCAAATCTGGTTATTTGGGAAATATCCAGGTAACAAACTGAAATTCAAATTCACTTTGAAACCGAATGTTTGAGGTCATAGGCACAACCTCTATGTCCCCCTATGAACAGGTAAGAAGTAAGAAAGCGACTGAGCTTCATACCAATTTTGTTTACTCCCTGAAATTCCATCTCTCATTACCAGCTCTGTGTTCTCTCATTTTGATGCTTTTCAATCTCTATTATTAAACCCTAATGGTTTCTGATGGTTTCTGCAGAATGGGATTGCGCTGGATTCAATGTATCTAATGCAGATTCAGCTTTTCATTGTTGAACTGAGTGTTTGGATGAGAAGTGGCTTTCCTAGTGGAATTGGGAATGCAGTCAGAATAGACTGATGTGTGAAGGAGCACATGGGAACCTGACCTTGTCTGGATGAGCTGGGAAAACATCAGTAGCCTGATATCTAGCCTCCTTCTCTCTTTTCAGCTTTAACCCTGTCCTGTATGGCTTTGGAGAAAGACAGAGCAAATCTGGAGTTTCAGCTTTGCTCGTTTATGAAGGAACTTGGGCAAGTTACCCACCCTGAGTGCCAGTTTATTCATCTGAAAGATGAGGACGAGATGATTGTTATGGGAATTATAGAATGCATTTGTAGGCCTGGCACACAGTAGGCCTTCAATAAGTAGTAACTGCAGAGCCAGTCAGAAAACGGTAAGCATTACCAAGCTGCCCCCTGAGACACAGACATTTTCATCACCAGTCCTTCCTATTAAACTCTTTCAAGTGGTATGGACCATAGGAACATGCAGAACTAGTCTAAAGTTTAGAAGAAAAAAAACTGGAAAGTTCATTTATCTGTTCAAAAATACAAGCAAAGATGAGGATGCAAAGAAGTCAGCCCATTCGGTAAGTCATGTACACACATCACCATATTGCATGGTAGAACAAGCTATATGCAAGATACATTGAGTTAAAGTATTATGGAGTTTTGAGAAAGAAAATATTTCTTTCAAGTGAATTATCAGAAACTATTATACAAAAGAGGTAAGTTTAAGCAGGGTGTTAATTGGCAAAGTGTATTTATGATACAGTGACTGATTCAATTTAACTAAAGCACGGAATGAATGAAAGGGTAAATAAAGTGCGACATAAGACCAAAAAAAGGTGGATTTGGACCATGCTATTGAGGCATCAGAAAGCCAGGAAAGGACATTGAGATTTTTCAGCAAAAATGTGATTGATAATAATGATAGCTTTACTAAGAGTCCACCTGAAAGCTTTGTGAAAGAAAGAGTGAAAGGAAGAAATGGCAAATCCAGTTAGGAGATGGCACAAGTAAGAGACTGTAATATGCTGATTTAAGGTAAGAGCGATAGATTTAGAGCCAGAAGGAGCAGATTCAAGAGTTGGGAGAACTTGAAACACTAATTGGTAAGAATATATGCAACCCTATGTTCATTGCAGTATTATTTATAGTAGCCAAGATTTGAAAGCAGTCCAAGGGTCCAGCAGTAGATTAGTGGGGGAAAAAACTGTAGTACATTTATACAATGGAATACTGCTCAGCTGCAAAAAAAAAAAAAAAAAAAAAAAAGGAAGGAAGGAAATCTTACCTTTTGTGACCTCACAAATGGACCTGGTGAGTATTATGCTGCGTGAAATTAGCTGGCCAGACAAAGACAAGTACCATATGATTTTACTTATATGTGGAATTTAAAGAATGAAGTAAACTAACAAAATAGCAACAGACTCATAGACACAGAGAACAGACTGACAGCTGTCACAGGGGAGGGGGTTGGGAGCTGGGTGAGAAAAGTGAAGGGATGAAGCAAAGAAAAAATCCTCATAGGCACAGACAACAGTACAGTGACTACTAAAGAGAAAGGGGGTGGGGGAGGTAGAAGAGGGGATGGGGGAGGAATGGTGATGTAGGGAGACTGGACTTGGGGTGGTGAACATACAATACAATACAATATACAGATGATGTGTTATAGAATTGTGTATCTGAAACATATAGTTTTATTAACCAATGTCTCCCCAATTAAAAAAATTAAAAAATATTTAAAAAGAGTTGGGGGAGATATAATGTACAGGGATTAGCAATTATGCTATTAATTAGTAAAGTGGGTAAAGAAGGGTAATGTGGTATAATTTTTCTAGCTTCTTTTGTTATCACCATAAACATGTATGTTCTGATTCTGCTTTTATTCTCATTAGAATAATGGACTGCTTTTAACTTTGTTAATTAATTGCTTAATAAATGTATGATGTCTATTATCATTAATTCACTAGGAATTTAAAAAAAGTTAATCCTATTTTCTTTCTTTTCTAAAAAGTTAGTCTCTGTTTTCTTCTTTCTAAGTGTACTAGACTTTTCTCATTCCTAGAAGATGGTTCTTGATAATGGCTGCTCATTAAAATTCCCTGGAGGACATTTTTAAAATTCTTATATCAGGACTCCAGCCCTGAACAAATGAATCAGAATCTCTGGGAATGGGACTGGAGCATCAGTATTTTCCATTTTACTCTCCCCAGTAATTCCAATGTGCAGCTTCAGTTGAGAACTAGCGACCTTGAACTAGATAAAATGCAGTCTCTAAATAAGCATACTTACTCACATTAGTCTCTACCCACTCATTGTAAAACTCACTAAGTACACTCGTGGTGTTCATTGTTAAGTCTCAAATGCGGGGCAGTTCCCCGGAATTCCTTGATGTTCAGCATTCCTTGCAGGTCTCTCCCCACTCCATACCACTCCATCTAGGGAAAATGAATAATCTCTCAGTTCATACTGGAAGTGCAGATATGAGAAAAATCAACCTGAAGATAAAGTAGACACCATTGATAACAGAGAACAAAAACAGAAAGAACATGGGTCCTTGGTGAATTAAACTATTATATCAATCAATCCAGAAAAGTAATCTACTCCTGGACTTCAGGTTATGCAAATCAAGAAACTTTTCTTATTATTCAAGCCAGGTTGAATTTTGGTTTCTGTTTCAGCTAAAAGAATATCTTATTATATTATCGCTCCTTGAAATAAATGGTTTTAGATCTCACTTGTTAATACCAGACTTCAGAAATGAGAAACTGCAAACCTGAAGTGTGACATCTTTTATAGGGTACCCAGCAATAATACTCTTGTCTTAGTGGCATAAACACTTGGGCTGTAAGTGCTGCACAGCTGTGGAAACCTAGACTTTGAAATCTGACACATTTTCCAGCTGTATCCTGAGCATTTTACTGTGTTCTTTTGTTTTGGTTTTAGCAGCATAACCTATAGTACATGAAATTTCCTTACAGTATTATTTCAGTGAATTTTCAATGAAGAAAACAATTCTAATTTTAGTCTCTGAATATGCCCTTGAAATTTAATCACACCTATAATATTACCAGTAACTACTATTATCTATTAAACTTTATGTGTTGAAAATATACTGAAGATCCATTTTTTCAAAAGGTGCTTCTTAAGATACAAAAGAGTGTGAAGAGGAGAGAACAATAATATATATAATATATAACATATATATATACAAATGTAGATTGTTGCTTATTTGCATTATTATTATATACATATCAGGAAACCCTGAACGGAAGAAATTGAGAACAATGGTTAATTTCAAGGGGAATAGAGGGACTGGCAGATGAAGATGTTGGGAGGAGACAGTACTGTAAGCTTTTTTATACTTTCTGGTCTTTGAAATAATGTGGTTATGCCACCTATACACAATTATAATTAAAATATCACTTTAATAAAAATAAATTTAATTAAAAAATTTTAAATATATTCTTTACCTAAAGTACCCCCAAATTAATTGATTATTCTACCAAGAATCCACCAATACGAGAAACCCCTACCATCTTCACTAAATGCCATGTTAGACTTTTAGCTAAAATAATACTAAACGAGAAACTTCAAAGCCTGTCTGTGGAATGCTCTTCTTAGTGACCCAATTCTATCAGGACATCCAAAACATTAAGTGAGCTACCAATGACCCTGGAACCACATAGGAAACAATGACTATCCCAGACGGGGTAAAGCATCAGAATAAAGGGAGGAGACATGGTTAAAGATGAACAAAGGAGGCTGAGTTGTCATTCCAGCCCAGAACATCTGAAGAACACGCACAACTCACAACTCGGTGTCTTACAAATGGCACGTGAGTATTGATTGGCTGTAGCTAATTGAAGCACTGTTTGCATCACTGTCCTCCGACTTGCCCCAGCTGCCATTTCAAACAAGATCTCATTCTTTACTTTCCCCTCTCTAGGGATAGACAATGAAGTCCAATCCTAATATCAATAATAATACCAGCTACCATTTATTGATTGTTTATTATACTCATCTCCCACCAAGTATGCATTTCAGGCTTCAGCTAAGCATTGAATAGGCACTCATAAACACAACCAGATCACTAATAAACATAATTTTTAAATATATTCCCTTAAATAGATTTGTATATTATACTATAGCAACACTTCATAATGGTATGAAGATGTGAAAATAACTTTGACAACTATGTTAAAACATAGGAAAACATATAAGATACAAAATTAAATCTAAAAAAGCAGAATGCCAAATAGTATATAAACTCCCCACAATTATGTAAAAACATGCATGCGGATGAGGCTCAGAAGATAATATACAAATGTTAAGGTATTTGTATTAGAAAAGTGGGATTTCAGTTGACTTTTTTCCTTTTCTCAAAATTACTTTCAATCTTATCATTACCCCATGCGTTGTTTTAGCTTACATCAGTCAGCATATAGATTCAGCTGCATAACAAGACCCAACATACTGGCAAATTTAACAAGATTGCAGTTTAATTCTCTGTCACACTGCAGTCCAGACATAAGCCATGCAGAGCTTATCTGATGGTTCTAAACTGCGTGCTACCTAGAAATTGTTACGAAGAATGGGAAAGGGGAGGTTGGGAGTCAACTAGGATATTTTTGCCTCGCTACTCTTTACTTTTTCTAGGGCCATAGAAACCAGTCTGCAGTTGTTTTAAACCCATGTTATCTGCAAGCACCCCACCCATCCTTGTTTAGTAACTAGTTCCTTAAAACCATGATGCTCTGCCTTTTACCAAGCGCACACACTATTAGTGCTCTTGTCACCAGATTAAGTTTTATGTTTCCCCAGGTCTTCATAGAGTGGCTCCTTCTTATCATTCAGGTCTCTCTCTGCTCAGATGTTACCTCTTCAGATATGTCATTCCTGAACTCTCCTGTTTAAACCTACTTAAAGCAGCCTCTCATACAGGCACTATCTCTTACCTTTGTTTTTATAGCCTATCATTATTTGAAATTAGTTATTTGTCTTTATGACTTGCCTTCCCCCAACTGAAGCTCCATGAGACAGAGACCTTTTTTTACCTCTGTATCCACAGCAGCTGGTATACAGCACCAAACACAGCGCCTGACACTCAGGAAGAAGGCCAAAATATGTTGAATGAGTAAATGAATGACAAACCCTGCAGTACCTCTAGAGCTGAAAGGGCCCATCAGGGAAATAATAAAAGATACTTAACCATGACCCGATACAGACCTCTGATGTTTCCTCATGGACCTTATAAATATCAGGGGGTGCGGGTGTTAAGATATTTTGCAAACTAGCGGGAAAATATCTGAGTATCATCTAAATTCATTTAATTTTGGAGGACTGATTGGAGATGCAGGCATATGCTTCTCAGCAGAATGTACGACTCAGTTCCATTAAACCCCTTCATCCAAACTCCTGGTCAGCTCATCTTCCTACAACCTTCAGAGGTCAAGGTCACAGTTGGTGGTGTTAACAGAAATCACCCTAACTAGAGCATAATAATGAATATGAAAAAGTGTTCTAAGTGAATTGTTATTTCTCTTCCTTCTGATCCGAGGAATGTACATACCCATTGAATGCAAGGGTGCACCGCAGGGTGAATCAGTCTGTGGGTGAGGAAAATAAAAGTGCTGTCCTCTAAAGGGGGATATTGTTCTAAATTCGGTTTACTGACTTTCAACCAAATGCAGCATTATGTTAATGTTTAATAAATAGCTCTTGATGCATGCGTTATAGAGAAGCCAGTAACAAATTCTTTAACTATGAATAAGAGGTAATTCTAAAAAATGCAAAGCCAAATAAACAAACTTGTGAAGAGATAATCTTCCTCTAAATTATCAGTAATCATACCTTAGATACTACACTTCCTGCTAAAGTGTGAGGGGATGTTGAAGGCTTTCGAGAGTGTCTGGCAGTGTTAATATCACTCACTGGTGGATTCTTGTGCTGAGAGCATATAACATAATTCATTGCATATTATATGACTTCCTGGCATGGCACATAGGAGGCCACTTGAAAGTTGAATTATTCATGTTATGGTCTCTGGAGTGACACAAAATTTTAGGTTTCATATAATCATTGATTTAAGGAATCTGTTCTTCAGAAAATAATTTTTCAATAAGCTTGAGAACTAAAACATACAAACACCAGTTTACCAAACAGAAGTCACCACTTTCCTTGTAAACCCGACTTTCCTCTTGGGTTCCACATTAGTTAATGGTGACACAATCCTCCCAGGCACCTACCTGGTGATATCTATTGTTTTTCCCACATTTCCAATGTCCACAAAAAAACTCACAAGTGCTCTCCTCATCTACTATCTAATAGCTTTTTAACCTTTCTCCCTGCCAGCTGCATAAATTTGAGCTTCTTTCCTATGGCACCTCAGGTGCATTCCAACTTGGCTTCGTTTCACTTTCCAGCATTACCTCTCACTGCAGACTCCCCCAAGCGCAGTTAAAAATGTTCATGCCTCTGTGTCATCACTCAGACCCTCCCCTGAGTCTGAATTGCTAAAATACCACCCCTTTCCTTCTATTCTTTCTCCCTGTTCATCTTCAAAAGCTCAGTTCATTGGCACTCCTCAGTTACCTTTATCCCAATACCGTCAGTAGAAACTTCTTGTATCTTGCTCCCAGGACATTTTGCTTGTTTATAATACAATTTTAAATATTTTATTGCTGTTACCTTGGTTATTATTATTAAGACCTTACTACGTGCCAGACACTTTGTTAAACATGCATAACTCCCTTAGTCACCACCACCATCATTGCCTCTTAAAGAGGCCTTTACAAGATAAACCTGTTTAAAGCCACGCAGTTGAGAAGCGGGGAGTTGAAATCCAGCTCCCCCGACTCTAGATAGCATTCTGCCTGACACTAAAATAAATATCCAAAACTCTGTCTCCCCATCAGAACTGTTAACTCCTTGCGATGCTGGCTTGTGCCTTTGTAGCTCTGTACCATCACAGTGTCTAGCACTGTGTTTTGTGTATCATAGGCACTCAGATTCTTTAATGGATAAACATAAAAGAGGATGTGGAAATTTGAAAACTCTAACGGAACATAGTTTTCTCACACCACTCTTTCCCACCATGCACCGCCCCCCAGTTCATTCGTACAGATTACAGAAACTGCACATAATCCCTAAAGCGGAAGCTGCAGCCATCACAGGGCTGCGAGACCTGCATTAGCTGAACTAGCCTGAGAAGTGAAGCAGTGGAAGTGCCACATGACAAGCAGCCTAGCGTACGCTCAACACTTGAGAGTCAGCTAGAAATATGACCGTGGTTTGAGCTCATTTCCACACAAATGGCAACAGTTTTGTTGAAGCTGAAAGCATCCCAGCCCTCCAAGTATTATGACCGTGATATTTATTGAACAATAACAATTGCAAGATGCAATTCAGAATGTTGAATTGGACATCATCTTTACCTGGGAGGTTGGTAATTTAAATTCTACAGACTGACATAAATGTAAGGAGTACCCCTGGACACTGAATTAGGCACTCGGCAAAGATGCATTAATGTGGGCTGAGATGATAGCATTTTGTGGGCGGGAGAGTGACTTGCCATATAGACCTTAGTGTCCCAGAGAAGCTAGTACAGCTTCTAAATGTGATTAATGCTCTAACACAGCTCATGATGTGAGATCAAAGATGGAACCAGGGTTGGCCCTAGTAAAAGATTGTGACCGAGCTGGAAATATAAATCTCACCTCTTCTAATAGCATCACCTTCTGCTCTCTGGTATGTGCCCCCTTTATCCCACAGGCTCCATCCCATTTCTAATTTCAACTAATCTCTGCTAAACATTTAACTGGCAGTGAGCCAATTAATGCATTACATTTTAAAGTTAATTTTAATTTTGATCAAAGTAATACATACACATCGTTTAAAAAGTAAAACATGACAAAAAGCAGTCCTCTAACTCACCCTTTCCCTACCCCTGGTCCTGTTTCCTTGAGTTGGCCACTTTTGATTCTTCTAGCTATCTCTTTTGAAGTTCATATCCATTTTATAAATAACGTGCTTATACCATTATTTCCTGATTTTTAAATTTTAAACATTATTTATTTACTTCCCTCTATGGAACATGAGGAAACACATCTCTGAATACACCCCCCACACCCCCTCCAAAACATGCACCTGTTTCCCCTTCTCCATCTTCCCGACATAACTACCACAAACTTTTAGGTTCAATCCATAGTTCAAGTTTACATAATTATGAATCTATTCATATTGTTTATAGCTCAGTCATGTAGTATAATTATATCTCTGTACAACTTCTTATTTCCTAAGAGTTTTTACTTTCTTCTATTTTTTCGAGGGGTGGGTTGCTTGATTTGCTATATACCTATCATCAACTCATTCTCAAACTCTCCATTAGAACTGAACACTCCTTTCAATGTAGTCAAACACCTCGTGTAATCTGCCAGTGTAATTTGCCTCTTGCAGATGTCCCTGTGGGCTCCTTTGTCTTTCCATTACAATCTGGACTAACTGTTTTCGAGGCTGCTGGCCACCTGCCATTGTGGGGCTTCCCTTTGCCATCACCCTGCGAGTACCCTCTGCCTCCCTCCTGTGTTAGGTCCTTAATCTTTCGTACTTCATGCCTTCCTATTTCTTATTTTACTTAGTCTTTTCATGGAGCATATGCATTCATTTGTTTGTTTGTTCACTTGTTTGTTTGTTTGAAAAAGAGTATAGGGACAATAACTCTGCTGAGACCTCAGATATCTGAAAACACATTTACCTTCATGTTTACATACATATAGAATTTTAGTTCAGTAAGCAGTTTCTCTCTAAATTTTTATAGCATTTCTCCATTGTGTTCTAGTGTTTAATATTTAATATACAGAGAAATTGAAGGCCAGTGTAGTCAGTGGCAAAACTAGGCCTCAGGAGCACATCTCTCTAATTCCAAGCTCAGGAATATTCTTTGCCTATAATACCCAACCTCTATTTACTAAAGTATGGAGGAATAAAATGAAATTACTTCCAGCAGTATTTGTAATTAGATAAAGGGCTCATTTGTGGATCTAAAGCTTGATTCAAAGGAGTGAAGTTATAATGGTAAAATAATTAATATGCACTGAATTTTAGGGACAGGACCCCTCAAATCACAGGGTGTAACTTCCATTTCTACGCCCTGTGTCAGGCTGGTGGCATGCCCTAAAGTTGCTTAGTGCTGCAGAAATTGAGTGTTTCGAGAAAATTCTGCATGGATCTCACATTTCTTCACATCTTACAAGCAGAAGCCTCTGAACTACCTTTTTTTAGAATATGTGTAGCAAATAGCAATAGGAGGTACAGAAAACTTCTTGTTCTGGAGCAAAGAGCAAGTTTTGCTTTCAGCCCCAGAAGATAACATCTCCTTCTGGAGGAAAAGGCAGACAAGCTTACTGCCCATTATAAAAAATCTGGGCTCCCAAAACTCAGGGTTGTTCACCTATAATACTCCTCACTGCACGTGCAGTTATCACCTGAACCTCTGCCCATGACCCAGCAAGAGTTGAAGCCAGGGAACTGGTAAAAATGCTGCGGCTATTATTACTGTGAGTAAAAAACTGTCCTTGGTTTCTGAGCCATGAGTATCATGTCTTCTGCCAGCACCCATGAAATTGTGGCAGGCTAACTTCTTGACTTGCAAGTGAGATAAAATTTCAGAACGTTTTCAGTTCTTGAGAAAGATATATCCAAAAACATTTAGAAGAAACATTTTGGGGGATATATGAATTAAAAAGAGTTTCCTGCTCCAGCTGGTATGGCTCAATGGGTTAAGTGCTGACCTGCACACCAAAGGGTCTTTGGTTCGAGTCCCAGTCAGGGCACGTGCCTGGATTGTGGGCCAGGTTCCCAGTAGGGGGCATGAGAGAGGCAACCCCACATTGATGTTTCTCTTCCTCCCTTTCTCCCTCCCTTCCCCTCTCTCTAAAAATAAATAAATAAAATCTTTAAAAATAAAGAGTTTCCTATTAAATTTTTTGGCTTAAGAATACAGAATTCAAATCCAACCACAGTCTTGGAGTCTGGAAATTAAATATATTTTAAATTTGGCTTCAGTGAGTTAAATATTTTTGCATTATACCTGGAGTGCCTATGTGTTTCTTACTAGCATTCAATATTTTTGTCATCAAGCAGTCTCTATTTTTGCAGAGTTCTTCATAAAATATTTATCCTCTAAGATATGACCATTTGGGAGGCAGCAGGAAGACGGATCCCTTACAATGAACTAAAACCTTCAAGAACCGTTTCAATTATTTCTGTAGGCCCAAAATATAATAAAATTTCTCAAATGTCTTAAACTAAACCAAACTAACTTAAACTAAACCCTAAGGCCTAGAATGTCTTCTGAATACATTCATTCCTGCTTTTGGCATCACTGGCAACACCACTGAATGCACCAAAGGCTGTGAGCTCTCACCTTGTAAAGTGCTGTATGTTCAATATTACTGCAAGTTAATCTTCATCATCACATCATGCTTTAAATATCCAAAATAAAACATGTGTCAAGAAGAAAACACCTGTTCACCTGTTTGCAATCATGCAACCCAATGAGAAACAAACAAACAAAAAAAAAAACCCAGTTCGGAGCCTGGCATATATGAGACTAAGTCCCCAGTACACTGTAATTCTAAAAAGTTCACTTATTGTACTGCATCTCCCGAAGTCATCCTGGTGCAGAGGTCACCCAAGAACACTGCAGGAAGGTTCCATGATGAACCAGACCAGCACTGTGACGGAACCCGCTAGAAGCGAGGTAAAAGGGAAAGCACGTGGGTTGCGGACGCAGGAGAATGCTGTTCAAATCCTGGCTCTGCTCTGACCAGTCATGAGGATTTGGGCGTATATTTTTCACCTTTTCTGAGCTCAAATGTGGTAACGCCCAACATGATTGTTTTGAGGATCCCAAGCTAAAGTTACATGAAAATGTCTGACACATGAAGAACTCCTAATAAACACAATGTGTTGAATCCAAATGACAGACTAGGCCTGGAGCCATGCTAGGCCTTCCAGATTAAAATAATATACAGTCTTCTGACCCATTCAAAACTTGATGTCTCTGTCTTAAAATAAGAGATAATTTTTCCCTTATGGAAAGTGTTTTTTTTCTTAAAATTAAGAAAAGTTACTTCTTTTCTGAGGTTATTGTATTAAGATGACGGTGGAAAATAGATGAGATGCCTGCTAATTGAGAACCTTACATGCTAAGTAGGGAATTGGGGCTTTATTCCATCGGCTGTGAGGAAATGGTTAATGTTTCTAAACCAGGGAATGACAGCCTAAGGGAAATTACTCTGTTAGTGATGAATAAAATGACTCTGTGGTTGTTAAATAGTACTGTGGGAAAAGTCAGTTAGGAGACAACTTAAGTTTTCCAGAGCAGAAGCATGAGACATTCAAGGAACAGTGGTCGTATTAATGAACCCGATATGAAGTAAAAAACTTCTGACTGGCCAAAACTTGCTCCTGGAAAATGAGTAAGAGTTTAATCTTTAAACGACAATGTGTTGATCAAACATTAGTCCCAGTAATCATTTCACAAAATAATTCTTTCAGGTAGTTAAGTTGATATTTTTATATACTGTTTTATTTTTTTAAATCCTCATCCAAGGAAATTTTTCTTTCATTGCTTTTAGGGGTGGGGAAGAGAAAGACAGAGAGATGTGAAAGAGAAATGATTGGTTGCCGGCCATGCTCCCCTAAGAGCCCACACTGGGAATTGAACGTGCAGCCTGGGTACTGTACTTTACCGTGTATAATGCTCACTTTTGCTCAGATTTTTGAGGGGAAAAAAAAGGATGCACATTATACATGAGTAGTACTTTTTTGTTCCATGTATCTGCTCTTGTGTTTTGTAATTATCTGTTACACAAAATTTCTTGTACCATCATATGTTTAAAAATAAATGCTAAAATTCCTTTACAATACAAAATACAAGTATCTAAGTATGAATAAATTAAAAATTGAATTAAAAAATTAAAATGAGAGATTATTTTCCCCTGAAAGTTTGGATCAAAAACATGGGTGTGCATTACACACAGCAAAACATGGTACGTGCCCTGGGCCGGGATCAAGCTTTTCTGTGTGCAGGACGATGCCCCAACCAACCGAGCCACACCAGCCAGGGAAATATTTTTATATACTGTTCTTAAGAGCAAGCATGTAAAAATGCATCTTGCTTGAAAACAGACATTTTTAAGTGAATTTTATTTATTCAAACACGAACTCTTCAGTTTTGAGGGAGTAGGATAGGCAAATTATCTTAAGAGGACAAGATACAAATTTGAGAGTTTAGTGAAACAAAATCAGAATTTTGGCTTAAGCTTTTCAGTTTATAAACATGTTAAAAACTTTTTTATGCAAATAAAATGGGAAATGGTCTAAGAATAAGAATACACCAAGCTTCTATTACAGGTCTGTGTGACAGCAGATGGCTCACCAGTTGCAGGAAATCATGGCTAACATTTCATAACAGAGCAGAAGAAATCATCTTATTATTTGTGACTGGAAACTCATCCTCTCAGATATTGCCATGGTTTTCAGCAAGCAAAATCATTTAGGTTTGCCATCTCAGGGGCTATTAAGAAATATTGAGGGGACATTATTGGGTTCATGTGCTTGTTTACCTCTTTCATTTTTATTTTGCCGACCAAGGGACATTACAAGCCATTACATGCAACTGTGCCATCATTACAGATTTATGAGAGAAATAAATGGCTCCTTTGATGGATTTAAGAATGCGGAAGCCTTAAATAGATGCTTTCCTCAAAACATAATTCCATCTCCCACTTCCAAACCTGACCTCTCTCAAACTCCCTCCACCTTGGAAACCACTAACCCTGGGACAGAGAAAACATATTTTTTAAAGTTTCGTGTAACCTACCATTACAATATTCATTCTTCAAACAAATTCATAATTGTCTTCAATATTCACCTTCTTCGGGGCAAGGTAAGTTCCTGGAAAATGTCACTTCCCTAATGATAAGGAAAGGAGTCCGAAAGCTCATGAATGGTAAGCCACGCCCCCAAAGTAGGACAGTTTGAATAAATCACATCTCAAATAGTGCAGAATAACTGAGTGATTTTAGCGTGGAATTCTCAAAGAGAAACTGAAAAGAGTTCAAACTGCCAAAAGGATCCAAAGAAACATAGTTTAATTAGGTATTGAACTAGGCCAAATGAATAGTTTTAGTAAATCTTCACACAGTCTTGATCAGGTAGCCTATGAATGCCAACGATTGGTGAGGCAACCAATCAAACTGCTGACAAAGCTAAGTCCTCTCAATACCTGAAGGAAGAAGATGAGAGAAAGTGAAGAGAAAATGGAAAGAATGTGGTAGGTGGCAAAGGTGGCCCACTAGTCCCTCCCGTTCGTTCCTGGCTGTGGGTCCTGTGCGCTGTCACTTTATTTCATGCAGATGGGTCTGGGCCAGTCTACTGACGGTGACAAACATGTGGCTATCACTGCAGCAGACACAGAGCAACCACCAGACATATATAGAGTCATCCCAGACCTTCTAGCCTCTGCTAAGCTAGGCTTGCTTTTTTTCTTTCCCTTGAGAAATCTGATATGTAACATTGTGTGAATTTAAGGTATATGGACTGTTACTTTGATAAAACTATATATTATAATACGATTGCCATTGAAGCAATATTCATCACATCACACCATTATAGTATGATATTGTCTATATTCATTATGCTGTGCATTAGATCTCATGGCTTATTTACCAATTATTACAAGTTCGTACCTTTAAACACTACCCATGTTAACCCTCTACCCTCAGCAGCTGAGCCAGTTTTGATGAGAAAAACATGGAGCAAACCCATAAAACTGTGAAAAAGATAGATACTGTTGTTTTCATCTATAGCTTTGGACAGTTTGCTATGGAGCAAAACTAACTGATACAGACAGCAAGTGGTACCAGGACTGGAGTTCTGCTGTAACAGCAGCTTTGGGAGGCGGTGGTAGACAAAGACTGGACAGGTGACAGAAGAATGTTAGCTAAAATTGGGGAAATGGTAATAAATTGCTAGCAGAGGCCAGAAAGTTGGTGAGGAAACTGCTACAGCACCCTGGAGAAATGGGAACCTGTGCCCACATAGCGGTGAAGCAACGGCAAAGCTGTGGTCTGCAATAATTTGGAGGACAGAAAGTTCACCCAGTAAATTTGTAGATTTGGCTAAGGAGAATCTCAGGCAAAAGGTTCAAGGAGTAGGTTTTTTGTTTTTTGGTTTTTTTTAATTGCACAAGATAAGATCCAAAAACAAGAAAATGAGCTAAAGAGAAAACTATGCTGTTTTCCTGCAGAACTCACAAGCAATATAAAGGAGCAAAGACTTGCGAGTCTAGAAAACAAAACTATTTCATATCTCTGGTCTCTCTAGCCACTAAAAGATTCTCAAAGTACGAACTGACAAAGCAAGAGCCAAATCAAGGGTATGGCTGAAAGATCGTTTGTTAAACCACTGACCTGGCTAAGGTAGTGCCTAGAATCTTCAGGACGCTGAGTCACAGCAACATGACATACAAGCCAAAGCCGAAAGCAGCCTCTGAAAGCGTTGGAGCTGTGGCCCTTGGCCCCAAATGAGCTTCATAGGGAGTCCACAAGTTTTTGAGAGAGTTGTACTAACAAAATGCTAGCCAGTTTTGACTAAAACAATTCAAAATGAAAAGATTCCTCTGGGTCCCCAATTTTCTACATGCAAGAATCAGGCTGGGAAAGCAACCCAGCTACAAACATGAGCTATTTTTTGTTGAAAAGGAAGGGTGTCTCAGAGGGGAAGGAAAGAACCCAGAGGGCAATAAACCCCTTCCTCTGAGAATAACCTCAAGGGACAATAAACCAGGGGTCAATTCTAGGAAGAAGAACTGGGCCCTGAGTAAGAAACTAGGCTTGACCTTCTTCTTGATTAGGGGAAGTCTAGCAACATGCACCAGGTTAAACTTCAGAATTGCTATGGACAATTTTTTTTTAGGTGTTAGCAAACGTATTATTCTGATTGTTACTTCCTTAAGAGCTTTAGGATATAAAGTGTTCCCGGGGTGCGGGCTTGGTTCTCTAGTTATTGAAACTAGAATGACAACAAAATAGCCCACTCAAATCAACAGTAGAAACTATGTTAGTTTACCCATTTCAATCAGAAACCTTTGAATTCTAGATTATCAGCATGATAAACTTTGATGAAAATCTTTCTAGTTTCATTAATTTGAATTGCAGTTTTTTTCTTCCCTGATGAAATCTATATATGCTAGTATCTGGACTGCAAATCTTCATTGGGGTTTCTTACTTTATCTTTTATGTTGAATAGAAAGGGATTTGTGTGGGTAGTTTCTGGGGGAAATAATAAGACTCTCTAAAATTAGCACTTATTAACTATAAACAGAAATGTTACAGTTCTTCTTGGAATTGTACCTCCTTAATTTTGTTCAGTCACTTCCATTTCACACTTCAAAGGGCCACTGAGAAAGCAGGAGCAAATCACGTTAATCTGGCAGATCTGAGAGCACAAATTCGGGCCCACGTCCTTGGCAATGGGATTAAGGATACAAGAAGTGAGGAAGGTGGGACCTCAAAAGGAATGCTCATTCCAGTTACCATATTTCTGCCTCAGTATTTTATGTAGGGTGTGAAGCCAGATAACTTCAAGGACTGCCTCTGAGAAGCTGCCTTCAGAGAGCCTCATCCACATCTAGACCAGCTGCACATCACAAGATGCTGGACTTCAATCCTGATACCTGAGGATAAAAGTATTGGGTTTAGGGGACTTCCTGATATCAGTGAGCATATTTTATAAGTAAGAAAAATGTGAATGATATGTGGCCAGAAGGCAGATAAGCAAACTGTAAAAAATGGCCATGTTCTCTGATCCCTAAATGCAGCCCATTTGCCATATGACTTTACAACCAGCTCATCAAGAGGCGACATCTATTTTTCTACCCCTCAAATGTGATCTTGACCACATACTTGTTTTAGCCATGGGCAAGCATGGTCCATGTTGATGACCATTTTCAACAGGCCTCACGAGGACCTTCCTACTTGCTTTTCTGTCTCTCTGGAACATGTCCCAAGCCTCAATGTCAGTTTAAAAAAATATATTTATTTATTCTCAGAGAGAGGGAAAAGGAGGGAGAAAGAGAGGGAAAGAAACATCAAGGTGTGGTTGCCTCTCATGTACCCCCTACTGGGGACCTGGCCAGGAATCCAACTGTTGACCTTTTGGTTTGCAGGCCAGAACTCGGTCCGCTAAGCCACACCAACCAGGGCTCAAATGTCACTTTTTGAAGATGCTCTCTTCCTGACCACTCTTTCAAAACTGTAACCTGCTCCTTATTTCCCTTCTCTGCTTTCCTCTCCACCCCCCATGCTTAAAGCCTTCTAATGTCCTATGTAACTTACTTGTTTGGCTTATTATCTCTCTCCTCACAGTGGGAGGTAAATTTTTAAAAAGCAGGGATTTTTCTCATTTCATATCTCAAACACCCAAAAGAGTGACAGGCTTATGACAGGGCCTCAATAAATATTTGTTAAAGAATAAATTCTTTTGCCATTCCATTTGTCTTTGGTACTATATTAGCAGGCATTTGTGGCATTCAGTGCCAAAACAAAACAAAAAACAATGTGACCTGAACGTGGTATCCTGTTCACAGCTAACGTTCAATGCTCCCACCAAAAGAAGAGGTAAAATGTCGATGTGAATTGATCCACTTGCTCAGAGCCTCATAACGAAATAAGAGAACTGCAAAACTCCTAAAATGATCAGCTTGTGCATGAGGCATAAGATTCTATTACCCCTTAGTATCCATAACTACAGTATTATGACTGGTCATAAAATTACCTAGCCCTTTCTAATTTGTCCATTGACTAAATCTATAACCTCCCAGGGTAGTAAATTCCACAGGGTGGCCATATCTTGGGTGAAGAAATATTTTTCTTATGCTTTTTATATTCTAAATTTATATCAGCCATTAATTTTACAGAAGGAGTGACCCTTGTCTTAATAGGTGGAAGACACAAAATTAAGTAAATTGAGCCTGCAATAAGGATGTCATATTAGTCGTTTTGCATGGTCATGTTCCATTTATCATAGGAACATGTGACTGTGTTAGAAGAGAATGAATAGCTAATTGTTTTTCTTTTAGGTTTTTCACCTTCGTGGGAGGACAGAAAGGAAATGTCAGGATAAAGATAAAGGGAAAAGGGAGAAAAGGAAGGCAAACAAACAAGAAACATATGAGACTGTCAAGATCCTGGACTGCTATCATTCCACTTGAGTTTTTTTTTAATTGCTATGGTTTAATAAGATAAAGGAAATTGATTCAATCAATTTTAAAGCCGACTTCTTCCCAGCTGACAATAACAAGCATTTGACTACTTCTATCCCTTAGGTTAGAAGCAAATGAAAGAAGAAGGATTTGCTCTTGACAGGATCTTATTCTTAAGGCCAAGGTTGTCTTTAAAACCTGTTAACAAAGTATTTTCTAATATAATTACTGCATGGGATTTGCGTGTGTGTGTCACTTTTTACAGGCTGTAGTCCATTTCATTGAAATGTGTAAGGTCAGCTAATAACAGGCAGTTTGCTGCCTGCTGCATGGTTAATCAGTTTGGAGGCCTCAGGAGGATTAAACCTTTGCAGGAACAGGGGTTGTTGGTTGGTTTGTTTCCTTGCTTGCTTGTGTGCTTGTTTGTTTAGCTTTGATAATTCAGAAGACCTTTCCTCACTGTACTAATTACAAATTTTTGTAAGAACACAAGATCCTTCATTATTTAAGGTTAAATTTCCAACGAACTCTTTTAGGGATGATATACAGTTTCAATACAAAGCAAGAAATAGTGGTCATTAAGAGTGTAAAACAGCCCTGGCTGGTGTGGTTCAGTGGACTGATCACTGGCCTGAGAACCAAAAAGTTGCCTGTTCGATTCCCAGTCAAGGTCACATGCCTGAATTCTGGGCCAGGTCTTCAGTTGGGGGCATACAAGAGTCAATTAGGGAAACAATATCATTTACTAAAGCAACAAGAAATATAAAGTACCTACTAATAAACTTAACCAAGGAGGTAAAAGACCTGTACTCAGAAAACTACAGAACACTGAAGAAAGAAATTAAGGAAGATACAAATAAATGGAAACATTTACCATCTTCATGGATTGGAAGAATTAACATCATTAAAATGTCCATACTACCCAAGCAATCTATGGAGTCAACACAATCCCTATTAAAATACCAATGACGTATTTCACAGGTTTAGAACAAATATTTCAAAAATCTGCATGGAACCATAAATGGCCCTGAATAGCCTAAGCAATTCTGAGAAAGAACAAAGTAGGAGGGATCATAATACCTGATATCAAACTATATTACAAGGCCACAGTAATCAAAACAGTCTGGTACTGGCATTAGAACAGAAACATAGATCAATGGTACAAAACAGAGCCCAGAAATAAACCCAAGTCTCTATGGTCAATTAATATTTGACAAAGGGGGCATGAGCATGCAATGGGATAAAAATAGCCTTTTCAATAAATGGTGTTGGGAGAACTGGACACGTAATGCAAAAAAAAAAAAAAAAGTAACTAGACCACCAACTTATACCATACCCCAGAATAAACTGTAGATGGATAAAACACTTAAGTATAAATCATGACACCATAGAAGTCCTAGAGGAGAACATAGGCAGGAAAACTTGATATATTCCATGCAGCAATATTTTCACAGATATGTCCCCTAGTACAAGGGATATAAAGAAAAGAATAAACAAATGAGATGACATCAAATTAAAAAGCTTTTGCATGGTTAAAGAAAACATCATCAAAATAAAAAGGGAATCAACCATATGGGAAAACATATTTGCCAATGATACCTAGGACAAGGGTTTGATCTCCAAAGTATATAAAGAACTCACACAACTTCATACCAGGAAAACAGACAAGCCAATTAAAAAATGGGCAAAGAACCTGAACAGACACTTCTCCAAGGAGGACATAGAGAGGGCCCATAGGCATATAAAAAATGGATGCTCAGCATCGCTAGCCATCAGAAAGATGCAAATTAAAACCACGAGTAGATACTACTTCACACCAGTCAGAATGGCCATCATTAACAAATCAACAAACAAGTGTTGGTGAGGATGTGAAGAAAAGGGAACCCTGGTGCACTATTGGTGGGACTGTAGACTGGTGCAGACACTGTGGAAAACAGTATAGAATTTTCTCAAAAAACTAAAAATGGAACTGCCTTTTGATCCAGTGATTCTGCTGCTGGGATTATACCCTAAGAATCCTGAAACACCAATTCAAAAGAACCTGTGCACCCCAATGTTCATAGCAGCATTATTTACAATGGCCAAGTGTTGGAAGCAGCCTAAGTGCCCATCAGTAAATGAGTGGATCAAAAAACTGTGGAGCATTTATACAATGGAATACTATGCAGCAGAAAGAAAGGAGGAGGTCCTACCTTTCATGACCACGTGGATGGAACTGGAGAGTATTATGCAAAGTGAAATAAGCCAGGTGGTCAAAGACAAATACCATATGATCTCACCTATAAATTTAACCTAATCAACAAAACAAACAAATGAGCAAAAAAGAACCAGAGACATGGAAACAAAGAACAAACTGACAGTGACCACAGGGGATGGGAGAGGGAGATAATGGGGAAAGAGGGAGATGGGCCAAGTCAAGGAATATGAACAAAGGACCCATGGACAAAGACAATGAGGTGGGGATTGTCTTTGGGAGTGAGGTTTGGAAGGGGGAGGGGAGAGCAACGGGGGAAAAATGGGAACAACTGTTACTAAACAATTAAAAACATAAGAGAGTACAAAACAGTGAAGCATCTTGCCACCTGAGACTTTTAGGGAATGAAGCATGTGCACAACAATGAAGACTTAATATCGCAAATTATAATATGTCGTTTATCAATCTCTACATATGTTGGCACACATGCATTAGAAAAAAATCATCACAGCTGAGAAGGATTTTGTAATCATATGGTACAAGTTCCACTTTTTACAGAAGAAGAAGTGAGAGCCTGAGAAGTGAAGTGACGTGTTCAGAATAATAGAGCTACTTAGTGGAAGGCAGGTAGGGTGGCAATCCTGCTGACTTTTGTCAACAGCCAGGATTCTGCCTGGGTCACACTGTCTTTAAAGAGGACAACCTTCTCAAATGTGACCAAAGGCTGGTCAAGTTAAGATTTCATTCCAGGCCTTGTTTGCTCCAGGCCAGAATAATCTGCTCGTCTTCCTCCCAGAGCACTAGAAAGACGGTTGCGCCCTGGACGTGATCAGCGGGAGAGGCAACTTGCAAGTTTCTGGGGAAAGGCCGCAGTGGTGTTCTTTCCTTCAGGAGGCCCCTGCTGAGAGGTGAGTAGAGTGATAAAGTCCTTCCAGCAGGACGCCCTTCAGTGCATAGGACAACAGTGCGTGGATCTAACATATAGGAAAATACTATTTCCCCAAACGTATGATTCCGGCTTTCTTTATATTATGGCACATAATTACAACTTTCGTTCACATGTTCTGGGTCTCACCAGAGGCATGGAATCATGCCTCTATTGCTTCTACTATTACTAATTCTCTATTCTTTACAGATACTTTCATGCTTTGTGTGTCATTCTGTCACATGGAGTATGTTGTAATGAGTATATTTATGAGTCCAGCCATTAGGAGTGGGAACTGATGTATTATGTAGCCTTGCACCTCATGTGCAGCTGAATTATAACACAGACCTTAACAGCCAAGAAGTCTGTGTTCAGAAGGAAAAAAAGAATTTCAAAACATAAACCATGTTCTTGGCAGTAGCCTCGAATACTGGACACTCATAACCCACAAATGCCCAGACTATAAATTCGCAAGTTGCATTAATATGGCAGTAAAAGTCACTCTTCTGAAAGCTGCGCTTGTAAAATATTTATAAATTCACATGGTTGTTCCTGGCAAATAACTGCATCTGTCAGCTCTGTCTTTTTGTTCCCAGTGTAGCAGGGTTGTGTCCTGTGTAATTCACAACACATTCATAAAATATTATTTTGAAAAAGTCAAGACAGAAGATACTTTGTTCTAGAGAAATATCTCTGGTCCTCCAACGGTTGGGCGTTGCTCTTTGATCTCCTGAGATTTTTTTTTTCTTCAAGGCTTTATCTCTGAACAAGTTTTCATTTTATGGGACTTATCTAGTTTCCAAAGGAGCTAGCTAACCCCTCTGGGGTTTTCTTTAAAATCCCACATTAATATGTATAGCACAGTGCACTTTCTCAGTCCCAAGGTCAATATGTGTCAACGTCACCTGGCGATGGAATTTTCTGTGTGCGCTGTGATCTCCCTGCGATATTTAGATGCTTTACCTACAGGGGACTCTCTATAGACCTGTCTAGATAGTTGTTTATTTGTTTGTTTTTAAGATAGGAGAAAACTAAAAAGAGAAAAGACACCAGATTGAATTTTCATACAGATATATGTCACCTAGGGTTTTTTGGGTTTTTTTTTTTTTTACTTCACTGTTTCTGTAAAACACAAACAGGCAAAGAATAAAAAATGCCCTCCAAAATCATACCTACTAACAAGCTGAGTAATTGTGCTGAGTAAAATGTGCTATTATATTTATGTTTATGCAATTTTTATCTAGTTTTTCCTTTCCTCTCCCCCCATGAAAATAGGATTTCTTTATAATTGAAATATACTTATTATACAGACAAGGCAGTTAAAGGTGATATCAAAGATATAAAACACCATATAGTACTATTGTCCTTAATTTTTTTTCTGAGTAATGTATCCAATGAGAATCCAATGAAAGCTTAGGGTTTTTTCTGTAGAAAAAAATGTGAGTATACATTCATACTTTTGCATACAAATTCTGATGTTTAGAGACAACTAATACCATTTCATAGACCTTCACAGAGGAAGAGGAAACTAGAGTAAAATTATCAGTAAAATTAAGCTTAGAATTTAGCTCTAATTGTTGTAGTCAAAGCAAAAGAGAATTCAACAGGTTGTATAGATCTCAATGTTTAACAGGGGAACACACATCAGGTTTTCAGGAAACACATTGCAGCAGGAAATTTCAGGTGGATGGATCTCTAATTAATTATTTAATATTCAATGGACAATGTCTTTAACAGCAGTTCTGCAAACGTGCAAAACTATTTTTCACATGGCCATTTTTACATTGTCCCCTTAATAAATTCTGAGGATATCCTTATTAAATAGTAATTTTTATGAGCAGTTACACCAACCGAGCCTAGGGAATCTGGCTTCTATATCTGACCTGATGTGGCCGTGAATGATTTTCCTCTAGAGAAAGCTCCAATATTCATAAGGCACAATGTGCCTTCAGTGGCCTTACTGGAGCAACTAAGGAACTGCAGCATCAGCGGGGCCTCCTGGGAAATTGTGCAGACTCACCCACCACATACCTGGTGGGCAGAGCCTCATGTGAAATCAAAGTGACTCTAAGTAAGGCACCAAGAAATACATGAGTTTGAGAGACAGAACTAAAAACTATATGTAGGTCAGAGTGCAACCAAAGTCTTGCCTGGCTCGATTTCTGCACACTGTGGAGAATCTTCCAGTGTCTGGGTTGAACTTTTTTCAGTCATTAAGTTGATTAGTCAGGTATATCACCTGGGAATAAGAGGGAGTTTTTTCCATACCAACTAGTCCCTCACTGAGAGAAAGAAGGACTGGTCAGAGAAATCCAAAGTCTAAGAAAGAGTATTATTAGATTATTATTAGAAATGGACTGCCTGATTATATTGACCCACCAAATGCTATTGTGGTGATTAGCAACCCAAATCATATACATACATGCTTTTTGCAAACAAACAAACAAACAAACAAAACCCCTATCATGTAAGCTTCTTTAAAGCATTATGGAGTGATGTCTTACCAAGCCAAAAGAACAAACTTCTTGTTAAGATGCTTAAGATATAAAGACCTGAAATGCTTTTTGTAAACAATGTCAAAATAGCCATTGTTTTTCTCCATAAATGGAGGGGCAGGATTGGGGATTTCCTTTGTGGAATTCAGTTAATTTTGCAGTTGGCATAGCACATGAAAAGAGCTTTCAACATCTGGGCTTGGAAGAACTGGGCTGCATATTCTCAGCATTGCCTGGGACACATTCAGTGACTAGAACACTTTAAGAATGGTAAGCTTTCTCCAGAACTTTCTTTGAGTGACATCTGGGGTGAATTAAGTTTCTGTTCAGCCCCAGCTTTAGCTACAGATGTGGAGGTGTAAATGTGCTTTCCAGGAACTGTAGATTATATGGTCATGATGTAGACCACTTTTATTAGGAGCTCAAGTACCACATTTCCAGAAATATGAAGAATGACAGCTAGGAAAAAAGCCTTTAGAGCTTAAATTACAACCACATCTAATGAACTCAGAGGTGTTTTTCACTTACTAGGGTATTGCTTTTCAACTCCTGTAGCTTAAATGAATCTAGTGATCATAACAGTAAATATGGGTTCCAAAGATATCCCAAGAGGTATCATTAGTCACATATTACATCCTTTTCTAATTTGTACACTTTCCATGTTTTGGGGTTTCACAGGACTGCTGAAACCTCCAGAATTTCACGTTTCCCTCAGCAGTCTACAATACCCCTTAGTCTGAATGACATGTATTATTTCCTCAGCAAACATGTGATGTGGGAAGCTTAGTAAAAGATTTATTATCAGAAACAGCTCGATGTTTTATTTCCTCCCTTAATTGAATACATTATTGCTCTGTGTTTAGAAACGCTGTGTTGATGTATTACACCTCAGAACAACTATGCACATGCCATCTGCAACAGGAAGGTTTATTAGACTACAAATCAGGATACAGATGTTGGAGGAAAAGCTCTATGTACGCTAAGTCATAATACATTACAGCGCATTTTAAACCTATAAATCATGGCGGTCTGGCAGGTTTTTACTTTTAAAAAATTAGATATTGGTACTTATGAAAATGAAGGAACTAGAAGCTCTCTCTTTCATCATACATATGATAGGTAAGGTGATAAGCTGCTGAGGTAGCCACAGTGTCCCTGTAGCCAGGAAAAAGGACTAAGTAACTTCAAAAGAAAAATCTTACCTTCTTATTCCTTAATACTCGTGTTAAAGATCCATATTTAAAGTAACACTCAAAAGCGAAGGAGCAGATAAATCTTCTGGGAGTACAAATGATCACATCTTTATTGATCTATTTCACAAAATCAAATTTTCATCCATTTATTCAAAGAGCGCTTATTGAGTACCTGTTACTTGCTGGGTGATACTGTGCTCTAGGGTTTTATTAAAATGAGACTCACTTGTATTGTTTTGCTGCAAGAGCAGCTGTTGAACTTTCCTTTCTCCAGCTACATCAAGTTCAGGTCTAATAATGGGAAGACTGCCTCCAGAAAGTTTGCAGGAATAACACTAGCTACTTCATTGGTCAAAAGGGTTAACAGATGAAACTTGACCAGTGCAGCTAAGACTGCTTTCCTGAGAGATGATGTGTTACTCTTCCATTAGATTCTCAAAACTATAACTCAATTGTATCAATCTTAAATAAATAAAATCTAGGCTGCTCACACTTTCAAGAAGGATTAGTGTTCTGTAGATTTATTGATCTTCTGCACTCTTCTTAAAGCATCTGGGAGAATCATTAACCACACTTTATTCTGATATACATGCCTGTCATCCAAGGCCCTTCCAGCTCTGTACAAACACATTTGTGCTTTATTCACCATGCTTGTTCTATAAAGACCTGATATTACTGGAATTTATGATTGAGAGGCTTAAGATTTTTAAAAATTCGATTAGATATATCTTTTAAATAGGATGTAGATTTTCAAGACAAAACAATCTCCTCTTTCCCTGGAAATATTCGGAAAAGAGTCTGCCTTTGGTTGAGCAGCACAGGCAAAAGCAATGATTCAAGAAACCTCTGTAAAAGCGCATGTATCACCAGGAAAGGAGAACATCTTACTTCCTGTTAAGCAGAGACAAACAAATGATTACTATTAACCATATTTCACATGGCACAACAATTAAGTTGCAAGGCACTGTCATGTTCACTGTACTGTCTCGTTTGCCATGTAAAGGGGGGTATGTATTCATTCACTCTTCAAATATTTCATGAATGCCTACTCGGTGCCAGGCATCACACTGAGCTGAACACGACATGTTCTCAGCAAGTTTGCTTTCTAGTGGAAGAGTAAAATGCAAGCCTTTTAGGCCGGTCCAGTATGTTATAATGCGGGCATGACAAAGTGCTGAGGCAACACGGGGCTACTGGTACCACAGTCTTATTTTATAGAAAAGGAAACTAATCAGAAGTGTTAATACTAATAGCACAAGGTAGTTTTAAGGGTTAAATGAAAAACGGTATTAAAGCACTTAGTAGAAAGCCAGCCCATAGTCACGACTCCGAAAATAGGAAGAGGTAGCATAGACTGATAAGAGCATGGAGTCTACAAGACTTTTTGGCTTGGATCTTAGCTCTTATACTTCTTAGCAGTGTGGCCTTGGGAGAGCTGTATGATCAATCTAGATCTGTTTGCTCAGGGCTAAAACGGGAGTAACTATTGTAACCATTTCCTAGAGCTGTTGTTGTGAGGATTAATGTGACATACACAATCAAAAAGGGTTCTCCACAGGAGAGATCAAAGCTAGGAGGAGGGCTAAAAGTTTTAAGTCACACCAAACTTGTAGCTGACTTCTCATAAAACAGCGATATGTGCTCTTAAGTTTCACCATGGAGAGGATAGTCCCCTACAAAGATTTCAAGGTTGGAGGAGGCAGCAAAGAATATTTGGCATCTTGAGAATTAGGGGGGAAACTGGCCCAAGTGGAGGGGGCTCAAAAGAGGGGGAGAGCATGGAAACTGGTGGGGTGGGGCAATAGGGCTTGGGCAGGGGTCGGAGTGGACAAAGCACAAGGCAATGGCTCTGAGAAGACGGGGGACTATGTCATCCACACACCTGAATTTTTTTCTGACACTAGGTAAGAGATAATCTTTCCAATATGTCTGATCCATATTTTGCTAAGTGGGTACATTCTTTTTTGTTGTTAAATAATTTCTAAAATGTTATATACACAGCTTAACTCAGCAAGACTATCCAAAGTGGTCTAATAATGACCTTTGAAGATATTTAGTGGAAACACATGCTCTTTTCTTTCGTCTAGGTTCCCACAGGAAACTGCTAGACATGAAATAGAGGCTGAGATTGCTCTATAATGTGTCTCATGAGACGGAGAGGGTTTTCACATTTGCTACTTTTTATTCATTTTTTTTTTGAGTGAGTGATTTCAATGTTCTTTCTGTATATGATGGGATAGGAAGTGGCTGAAAACAGAGTCCATATATGGTCCTGAAAGTGAACATAACCTAAAAACATGAATAGTAAGAGCAGTTGTAATAGAACTAAGACAATACCATTATCTCCCAAGAAGTAGCCACTATGATAAACCCCTTAAAACACCTTGTTACATTGTTTCTGAGGTATGTCTCCTCTTGGTAGCTAAGCAACAGAGCCATGGAATCTTGGAGCTAAAAAGGAAGATCAAATAATTTAATCCAATTCCCTTATTTTACACTTGACAAAACTAAGGCCTTTAAACAATTACTGGCTTGACAGTATTTAACAGCCAGATTAGTAATTCAAAAACAAAAGAGCAATAACTGCACACTTTTATTGAACATTTATGATGGGTCAAGTACTACTTGCTTTACATGTATTAATAATTTCCTTCCCTTGCAACAACTCTGTCCAAACAAAATTCTATTACAAGAAAAGTCTCCATTTTTTCAAGAAGGAAATAAGAACCTTAGAGAAGTTATTTGACTCACCTTAGGTCGCACAGCTAGAAGAGCCAGAAATTAATAAAAACTCTAGGTCTGCACGAAATCAAAGCACAAGCCCTTAATTACCGGTACTGCCTGTGATGACTCTGGGAAGGATGCTTGGGCTCTAGTGCCAACTTCTTTCCATCATCACCCAAGGACATGCTTATTGATTTTAGAGAGAGGGGAAGTGAGGGAGGGAGAGAAACATCAGTGTGAGAGAGGAACATCAATTGGTTGCCTCTTGGATTGGGGACAACACCCATAAGCCAGGCATGTGCCCTGACTGGGAATAGAACCTGCAACCTTTCGGTCTGCAGGATGACGCTCCAACAAACGGAGCCAAACCAGCCAGGGCACTAGTGCCAACTTTCTTGATAAACTGAAACATGGTTTCGGAAAGCCACTACCTCTCCGGCTCTCAGTTTCCTAACTCTAGAAAGAGGACTCATCTCCTTCCTGTTTGCACCACAGTGTAATTATGTGAGTGAGATGAGATAATATATGTTAGAGTTATTTTTTAAGTATTTTACAAATACAAGGAAATACCTAAAACCAGAGAATAAAACAGTGGGGGGTACAAACAGACATTTCTCTCTCTACAAGCAAGAAGATATATGGCTAGTTTAATAGCAGAAAATCAATTCATTCACTTGTTAACATTTTTAATCACTAGTGGGCATGGAAATGTCAGCTGTGACCCAATATAAAAGCCGCTGTCAAATGAGGACAGGAAGCTTCGTTTTCTGGATGACTAAGCTACTCCAGGACAGAGTTCGGAATTAGGCCTCAGTTTATCCACAGGGCAAATAGTGCAGGTTCACTGCAAATCACCCAGTTTCCTTACAGTAGGGTTTCTCAAACTCAGCACCATTGACATTTGGGCCACACGATTCTTTGTGGTGGGAAGCTGTCTTGTGCATTGTAGGGTGTTTAGCAGTAGTCCTGACATTCTCACTTGATGCCGGTAGCACCCTCCCACACAAATTGCAACAGTCAAAAATATCTCGGATATCCCCAAACACCCCTTCCAGTTGAGAACCGCTGCACTAAAACATTAAAGTAACTCCATGTTAAAGCACAGAACTGAGGGAAAGGATTCAGCACTTTGTTTTAAATACTAAGAAATGAGGAAGAGAGAAAAAATATGCCCCAAATAGCCAATTACCATATTATCAACTTCCAAGGTGCAACTAGTCAGTACAAAATTACATTGTCACAGAGCAACAAAATTAATAAATAGAGATCTGAGGAGAAAAAGACAATAGGGGACATCAACAAAAAAGGAAAGGGTGGGAGTGACAAACACATTTGCTGAGACAACATAGCATACAACTCACCCATTGAAAATGCACAATTCAATGATTTTTACTACATTCACAGTAAAAATCAACCATCACTGTACAACCATCACTGTACAACCACCACCACAATCTGATTTTAGAACAGTTTCAGAGAATGAGGGAGGTTTAGCCTGCGGTTTCAATGCCGCCAGTTTAGTGGGCCTCTGTTCTTGCATTAGACGTTAGTGGAAGTCTCTCTCCAGAAGTAAATATCCCAACCAGTGATCTCTAAGTGGCTGATTAAAAAAATGTGCGCATATTTTACTTTTTGAGTGGCTACTTTCCTGTGGAAAAAATGTATACACATTGTCTCTCCTCTTTTATTACCTCTGGAATAATACTGGTTAGGTGATACGCTAATTTATTACATTTGGGAACACTTGGAGGAAAAGGTTCTTTAAATTAAAGTACTTTATGCATAATTATGGATTTTTTGCTGTACATCACTATCACTAGGATGACTTATAACTAGTGTGGAATTTCTGGGCCAGCTCAGATCCTTGGCAGTAGTAACAGAATTCTTTTAATAGCCAACCTCCAATAGGTAACCCTTTGACAAAGGCATTTATTGTTTGCTCTGTTAGCTGTAACCAGTCTTTGCATACTTGGATGCATAAGCTTGCAAAATGGAAATTTTTATTCTAAGTTATGTGCTACATTTTGCATATAAAACAAACGTTGTTTCAGTGCATGTGGGAAATTCAAATGTATTTCCTCCACAAAGAAAATTAATCTGTGAACAAGGGTCCCACTGGAGATCCTAGTAAAAAAGGCAAACACATACCCGCCCTCTGGTATGCTGCCTAGTCCTTTCCCCTCCCCCACCCCGTCCCAATCCCCTCATTAACAAAAAGTTGTTACAGTATTTGAACATGATAGAATAAGAAAGACGTTTCAACAAAATATGAACTGCTAAGACATTCGCTTCAAAAAGACATGTTATTCATTTATTCCTAAATCAATAAGCCAGCAAAAACAAGCCTATATTTGATCTGGCGAAACCTGTGCTTTTAGATATGATGACAAAGGAAAAGGAAAAAAGAATCCTCCATATTCTTTACGCATAACAAGAGCACTCGTTAGATGATGTTTGTTTATATACGTTGATGACAGAGTGTTTAGATGGGTTCATTGCTTGGCATTGGAAGGGCAGTGTCCTGGAATCTTCCCCCAGTTTGATCTTATGTAAACAGCAGTCCCTTTGATTTTCAGTGTACTAACTTGGCTTAAACCGTGCTATGAATTACTTTTGTGTGAAGGCTGCCGTGAAAAAAATTTACTACCAAATGCTCCGCTGGCAGGTAGAGCCAGCACAAGCTAATGCAAGCAAGTTACGCAAGTTAAAATAAACAGAAGAGAATTGGGTGTGAAAACAATATTAATCAGGTATTCATCTGACTGCTATAATTTTAAAACGTCTGCAGAGTAAAGCCAGTTTTTGTCAAGGTCACTTGCTGTTCAGAAAAAGCATTTCAACTTCAATGAAAATATCCAAGAAGGGCAAAAAAATAACATTCAAATAGGTGTGTTTCATTTTATGCCACTTATAAGAGGCAGGATTTTCAATCTAACGTGAGATTCCCAGGTCTTCATTCCTCTCTAGAGGCACTGTTCTGATAAGTTCTAGGGCTTCGGACAAAGAAGATATTTAGAAAATGAATGATCATCAAAATCACCAACATTTCTTTTGAGAGCTGATGTGGCTGTTACTGGAGGAAGTCCCAGGGGCCAGCTCGTCCCCCAGATCGCTGTCCTACCAGCATTCCTTGGAGTCTGAAGACTCTCCCATCAGCATTAAACCGGGGCATTATGTCTTCAGAAAGCCCTTGTTAAATATACATACGCTGTCTATAAAGATTAACACCACACGCTAAATATCCGGGCCCTTCCTCTCAATCCCCATTTTACTCGCCTTCTATTGGGCAAGATTAGACAGCTAAGCACATTTCTTCAGAGCACATACTCCAGAGGCAAAACTTGGCCTCTTCACTTACTAGTTGTGTGACTCTGGTGATTTGATACTTACCATAGTAGCCTTTTCCAGGACGCTGTGAGAAGTATTACAATAGTGACAGACATAGAAATTGAGCTTATTGGAAATGGAGGAACAAAATGATGGGCTGCTAGTTCCAAACCAGGGACCTGGGGCAGTCCGCAGTTTTGGGTATTTGCAGCCCTAGTCTAGGAAGGTCGGCAGTTTCTCAACTATAAATAAGGATGATACTAGGAGGACCTATTTCAAAGGGCTTTTAGGAGGATTAAATGAGATAAAGAATATAAAGGACTCAGCACATGCCTGGCACACAGTAAAACCCTGATAGGTGTTAGCTATTTTTGTTTGTAGGTCCTTATGAGGCTCTGGCAGCAAGGGGAGAGGAAAAAAAAAAAGAGGTAGGAGACCACCCAAGGCAGTGGGGTCTGTACTGGCTGAAGAATCCTTTATTTACAGTGAGAAAGAAAAGAACCACTAGGGTTCCCAATAAATGCATTAGAACAAAAGATTAGCCAGGGCCTCCCTACTTGCTTAAGGTGCCAAAGTTCTGTGGATCTTGTTCCACCAAGTTTCCAGTCCGACGTGCTGCCAGTTTTGGATTTATTGGCACATGAGCCAGATACTGAACCTTGTCTAAACTACAGCTGTGTCTCTCTCTCCTGGTAACAAAAACTCCAACTTGTGTTTAGGTTGTTGGTAGAGATACCTGAATTTCAGGAAGGTTAGGTCCCTACCTCAGCCACAGGGAATGAGCTAAAATAGGTCTAAATCTGTCATAGTAATCTCCTTCCCCTCTTCAGTGATTGGCCAAAGAATGGGCATATGACCCAATTCTAGCCAATGAGATATAGTGTAAGTTTGCCTAAATAAAAAGATAAGATTTCACAAGGAGAATGTTTCCACCTGCCCTCCTTTCTGCCCTGAACCACCACGCAGCTGCATTCTGGCCAGGAAAATGACCAAGGAGTTGGCCCTGAAATCGTTAGATCAACACAGGCAACTGCCTACCTCCAGGCATCATGTAACAAATACAAGATCTCATTTGTTTAGGCCTCGACAGATGAATGTTCTGTTTCTTATAGTAAAATGTATTCCAATACAGTGCTTCGTCTGCTTATTTCTTATCACTGCCTGGACCCTCTGAGAGATGGGGCCAAGCTATTTTTTTCTACTTTATTTGAAGCCAGATTTTAATAATCAACCAGAAGAAACCTTCGTCTGTTGATCTGCTGCTCTAATATAATAGGAAACAGTCACGTCCTGCAAAAAGAATTTTGCATCCGACTGGTCAATAAGTTGAAAACCCTGATTAAGCAGCAAGGTAAAACCAAGCAGCCTCTTACCTACTTGCTTCTCATCTCTCCCTCTGCAGGATTTACCTTCAAAGAGACCGCCACTCCATCATTGCCACTGACAGAATCACATTTGTGATGCAAAACTATGCTGAAATTTTGTAACTCTTTGGGTTCCTTGAGGTCGGATGAGACACTTGTGCGCCTATGTCCTCTTCTCCTCGGTGTCATCTGCCACCACCCTAACCTATGCCCTCTCAGACGTCAGTTGCCAAAAGCAGTCATCATTGTTATTCTAATGTTTTACATATGGATGCTGTTTGACAATATTTCAGAGTGCTTCTATAAGTATTCTCTCCCTGAAGGCTCATAACCTTGCCACTTACCCGATATATGGTCCCCACAAAGAATACTGCAGAGACTCTGAGGGAAGGAATCCTCATTTTAAAGAGAGATACCATTTTTTTTCTCCCCTAAGTCTAGCTCAGCTGCAGGCACTAATGACCTCCTACTACCTACTGAGCATCACTCCACTCCTGAACCAATTACGACCCAGAAGCAAGAGGCCAGGTCCCTAAGCTGCTGGGCTGTAGAATATCTCTTGCTGCCTACATTAAAGTAAGAATTTGCATGTCCACATATGGCCCTCTGGTCTTTCATCCTGTCGTGAGGAGTTTTTCTCCTCTGATCAGACCTCTGCTGCGGTTTTCTGATGTGATATCTGAATCCCATGTTGAAACAAGAATTCTATTAACATTCTGGATACGTTCCACTGCCTAGCCTTCCCCAATCTCTTATGCACACAGACTGAATCTCTGTTCTCAACCAGACTGATCCTTGAATACAAGAGATATAAAGCTTCAGAACTTGCTGCTATTTGAGCACATAAAACATATTTTGGTGGTTCACAGCAATGCTCCATAAACATTTGTTGAATGTATAAATGACTCTGAGAACTGTCCCTAACCAGAGATTTCTGCTACCATGCCCTAATCACCCGATCAGATCCTCTGTGTATTAACATCCACTGAGGCCCATTTATAGTTTTCTTATCTCTTTACATGATATAATATGGACTGGTGGACATCCCTTCACCACTGACCTCCTATTTCTACCTTATTTCCTTTCCCCTGCTGGTCCATGCAGGTGCAGTCTCAGGATATTGAGCTATCAGCTGAGTCTGCCTAAAATATACCTTGATAAATGCGACTTTAGGGAGATTATAACACTATGAAAGGGTTGCAATCCTCAAAAAAAAGGACACTAAAAACAAACCTTGTCTCTTTCATATCTTCAAATGGCCAACAAGTAGTCCACCTGAAAAGATGATCAACATTATTAGCTATCTAGGAAATGCAAATCAAGAAAACAATAAGATACTGCTCCATACCCACTAGGATGGTTATAATAAAAAAGAATGAAAATAGCCCTGGCTGCTGTTGCTCAATAGACTGAGTGCAGGCCTGTGAACCAAAGGGTCACTGGTTCGATTCCCAGATGAGGCACATGCCTGGGTTGCTGGCCAGATCCCCAGTAGGGGGCGTGCAAGAGGCAACCACACAGTAATGTTTCTTTCCTTCGCTTTCTCCCTCCTTTCCCCTCTGTCTAAAAATAAATAAAAATCTTTAAAAAAAAATGAAAATAACAGGTGTTGATGAGGAAGTGGAAAAAAATGGAAGCCTCGAGTATTGCTAATGAAAATGTAAAATGGTACAGTTACTCTAGACAATAGTCTGGCAGTTCCTCAAAATGTTAAACATAGATTTACCACATGACCCAGCAATTCCACTCCTAGGTATATACTCAAGAGAAATGAAAAAAAAAATATGTCCATGCAAACTTTGCACAAATGTTTATAGCAGCACTATTTATAATTGCCAAAAAGCAGGAACAATGAAAATGTCTGTCAACTGATGAATGGATAAACAAAATGTGGTAAACCCATAAGCAGAATGCTACTTAGCAATGAAAAGGAATGGAGGAGGATCCACGGAACATGGCAGAGTGGGGAGCAGCAGACATCTGTCTCCCTGCCTAGACAGTAATACACGGGCATAACATGTCTGATGTAACCATGTTGGAAAGGCTTGCAACATCCAGGGGAAGACTAAAATTACTTGGATGATAAATTGCAATTAATTTCAATTGGTTTAAGCTCTTTGCACAGAAGTAGCTACCCGCCTCTCAGGTCAGTGGCAGGCATGCATGTGTCGCTGGAGCAGATAGCCCACAGTTTGCAGGATGCAGGGTGGGCAAAAGAACCTTGTCCTCCAAATATCAGACATGTGCTCTTATTACTAATTGCTGCTTCTAATCACGGAGGTGTACCAAAGAGGTGGTGACCATCGTTGCTGCACCTCCTCCTGCAGTTGCAGGCCCCTGATTCTCTGGCTGGAGTATCTTCCTGGGATATTTAAAGGGCCAGTATCCCTCCTCCCTCATGTTTCTCTTCTCCTTTTGGAAGCCAAACATCGAAGACTAGGACACTCAAAGACAACTGTAGATATGGGAAGAAATATGCATGCCCAATGGGAGGTATAGGATCAAAAAAGACCTGAGAAAAACTTACGTTTACACCATACTCTTACACTTCACACAAAGACAGCCTACAACAATTTTTGTAAACACTGGCAAACCTTGGGAAAGGGGAAGAATCAGATTTCCAGAGGTACCACATTATTAGATTTAAATGTCTACTTTTTAACAACAAAAAGTCATAAGGCATACAAAGAAACAAGCAAGTATGGTCCCTTCAAAATAAATCAACAGAAACTGTTGCTGAAAAAAAGACTTAATGGTGGCCCTACTAGACAAAGACTTTTATTTTTTTAGTTTTTTATTTATTTTTAGAGAGGGGGAAGGGAGGGGGAAAAAGAGGGAGAGAAACATTGATGAGTGAGAGAAACACCCATTGGTTGCCTCTCGCACACCCCATCTGGGGATCTGACCTGTGACCCAGGCATGTGCCCTGACAGGGAACTAAATCAATGACCTTTCTGTTTGTAGGATAGAAACCCACCAAAACCCAACCCACGGAGCCACAACAGTCAGGGCTACGCAATGACTTTTAAACAGCTGTCTTAGAGACACTCAAAGAACTAAAGGAAGATGTGAAGAAATCAATATACAATGGAATTATCAATAAAAATGTAGAAAAAAAAACAAAAAGAAATTTTGGAGGCAAAGAGTATAATAACTGAAATGGAAAATTCACTAAAGTGATTCAAAGGCAGATTTGAGTAGGCAGAATAATCAGCAAGCTTGAAGATAGGACAGTAAGAATTATACAATCTGAGAATCAGAAAGAATATAATGAAGAAAAGTGAACAGAGCTTAAGGGACACCAACAAGCAGAGAAACATACACATTATGAAAGTCTAGAAGGAAATGAGAAAGAAAGAGAAATAGAGAAACAAAGAGAGAGACAGAGACAGAAAGAGAAAGAGAGAAAGGTCAGAGAGAATATTTGAAGAAATAATGAGCAAAAACTTCCCAAGTTTGGTGAAAGGCATGAATATCAACATCTGAGAAGTTCAGCAAACTCCAAGTAAGAAAAATTCAAAAAGTCCCACATGGGCCACATTATAATTAGACTGTCAGCCTTGGCTGGTGTGGCTCAGTAGATTGAGTGCCAGCTTTTGAACCAAAAGGTCACAGGTTTGATTCCCAGTCAGGGCACATGCCTGGGTTGTGGGCTGGTTCTGCAGTGGGGGTGTGTGAAGGGCAACAAATCAATGTATCACTCGAACATTGATTTTTTTACCATCTCTTTCTCCCACCCTTCCCCTCTCTCTAAGAAATAAATAAATGAAATCTTTAAAAATAATAATAATAATTAGACTGTCAAAAGACAAAGGATTTTTTAACTTTTTAAAATTATTTTTCAAGTACAGTTGTCTCCATGTCTCCCCCCTTTCTCCCACCACCCCAGCCATCCTCACTTCCCACCTTGATCCTACCCCTCTTTGGTTTTGTCCATGTGTCCTTTATAGTTGTTCATGAAAACTATTCTCCCCTTTCCCCTCTGGTTACTGTCAGTTTGTTCTTTATTTCCATGTCTCTGGTTATATTTTGCTTGCTTGTTTGTTTTGTCGATTAGGTTCCACTTAAAGGTGAGATCATATGGTATTTGTCTTTCACCCCCTGGCTTATTTCATGTAGCATAATGCTCTCCAGTTGCATTTATGCTGTTGCAAAGGGTAGGAGCTCCTTCTTTCTTTCTACTGCATAGTATTTCATCATGTAAATGTACCATAGTTTTGAATGGATCAAAAAACTATGGTACATTTACATGACAAAGGATTTTTAAAGCAGCAACAGAAAAACAACTCGTCAGATACAAGGGATCCTCACCAGAAAGCAGTGAGCTAAAAATTCTAAATGTTAAACAAACAAATAAAAACTGTTGGCCAAACTGCCTTCAAAAGAGGAAAAAATTAAGACATCTAAGACATCTCCAGATAAACAAAGGCTGAGGAAGTTTGTTACCACAAGACCTACCCTGCAAGAAATGCTGAATAGAGACCAGTAGGTTAAAATAAAAGAACAGTACACAGTAACTAAAAGCTGTATGAAGAAACAAAGATCCCAATAAAGGTAAATGCATGGGCAATTGTAAAATCCGTATTATTGTAACAATGGCGTGTAGCTCCACTTTTTGTTTTCTACATGATTTAAGAAACCAACACATTAAAAGAAACAATTATTAGTCAATAAACTAGTGCAATTGTAACATTGGTTGACAACTCTATACTTTGTTTCCTACATAATTTAGAAGATGAATGCATTAAATATTATTAACCTACGTTTTTGGTCACACAAGCTATAAAGACGCAATTTTGTAACATCAGCAACAGAAAGGGGTGGTGACAAACTCATTAAGAGCAGAATTTTTGTATATTCTTGAAGTTAAGTTGGTGTAAATTCAAACTAGAGGGTTAAATTTAAGGTGTTAAGTGGAATTCCCATGGTAATCACAAAGAAAATAGCTAAGAATGTATGCTAAAGGAAATGAAAAAGGAATTTAAACATCTCACTACAAAACCAAACACAAAGGAAGACAGTAATAAGAAAATGAAGGTCAAAGAACCTATAAGACACTTTAAAAAAATAGCTAAATCACAAAAATCCCTTCATATTAGTAATTCCTTTAACTGTAAATAGATTAAACTCTCCAGTTAAAAGACAGAGACTGGCAGGGTAGATTTTAAAAAATGACCCCACTATATGCCACCTGCAGGAGACAAGGGAGCTCTTGCTCAATGGGTAGGGAGTTTGGGTTTGGCAAGATAGAGGGAGCTCTGTAGATGGGTTGTGGTAATGGCTGCACGATATTTATGTACTTAATGTTACTGAAATGTACCATTGAAAACAAATAACATAGCAAATTTTTCTGTGCATATTTTACCACAATAAGTAAATTAAGGAAAAACGAAATGAAGTCCTGACACGTCATATTGCAACATGCTAAGTGAAGAAAGTCAGACACAGCTTATATGATTCCACTCATATGAAACGTCCAGAATAGGTTAATCCATAGAGACAGAAAATAAATTAGTGCTCATCATCAGGGGCTGAGGGGGGAGGAAGAGGGGATGCCTGCCAATGGGCATGAGGTTTCTTTCAGGGGTAACAAAAAGGACCTCAAACTAGAGAGGAGCTACAGCCGCACAGCTCTGTGAATAAATGACATACTACTCATTACTGCACACTTTGAAAGGGTGACTCTTCTGATATGTGAATTAAATCTCAATAAAACTGTTACCTTAAAACAAAAACAAACAAACAAAACCCCTTCTCCTCTCCCCATGTTTTTAGGGCTCAAACACTAAGGTAGGATGAGGCTGAGATGGAAACCTAGGTATTCTTCTGCCCCCCCCCAGTGGTCTTCTTCCCACTACTCAATCAGTCCGTCACTGCTGCCCCAAGCACTCAGCTGCCCCATCAGCCCACAGAGACAGTAAGGGTATAAAGGCAGCAGAAAATCACTTTACCTAGTTCCCGCCACTGGGACCCAGCTGAGTTAGAGATAAACTCTGCCCCCCAGAACTGCTGCCTCCGCCTTGGCTTTGTCTAGGGCGGCATTCACCTCATACACTACGGTAATGCAAATAGGAAATATAAAATTTTTACATCTTGTCTATGAACCAAACCAGAAAAATGTTTCATTTGGCCTTTAATATATTCTTTTTAATATATATCAGAGATACTGGCAATCTGACATGAATTATTTTAACTTTCTCGCCATTTAAACCATATTGCTTTCATTTTTTTCCCTTCTCACAGCTGAACAGTGAAAATCCCTTCCTTACACAACACAAACGCCATTGCAATGTTCCTCAGATATTCTAACTTTCAGAGCCACCATACACCCCATCTTTGCTTTTCAACATCTAATCCTCAGTCAGAAAGGGGAAAACAAGAGAATCCCTTATTTAAATGATCAAAGGAAGGGAGTTGATACAGAATAGCGGACAACTCTCACAACCCTATCATTCAGAAGTTGCAGAATTTTTAAAATAATATTTCAGAAACATAAGTACTTTAATATTTTAACAGCAACTTTTCTGCCTCCCTCGGCTTCTGGCATCCATGTATCTATTGTTGAGTCTTCCTGCAAGCCAGGCACTGTGCTTCGCAGTATATTTTCTCGTTTCATTCTCATTACAATTCTTCCCGTCTGGGCAAGGACCAAGGAGTGGAAAAAGAGGGTCATCCACTGGGGCTTGAGTTGGTGGCACCTTTCTTTTGGTTGGTTATGTTGCCCGAAATTCCATCAATAGGTTTAAAACTCTTCTGTTTTGTTTTTAGACAATAGAGCCTCCTTAAGCCATAGTCAAACATGACCTCAGTCTCATAGATTCTGGGGACTCAGACTAAAACGAAACAGGATAGACAGGGGAGACCGGAGAACCCAAGGCCAAATCCTGCAGTTTGGCCCAAAAGGCTGTCCTCGTGTGAGGATCATTGGTCATAACTCTTACTTCTTAGGAGTCTCTGGTAAGTCTGCATTGCACAAGGTCAAGGTGGCTTTCAGAGTCCCTGTTTCCTTAGGTAATTCATCTTCTACTTGCTATTTCACTGACTTCTGATAAAAGACTTTTTAAAAATTCTGTGCACCCCTTACAAAGGATCAGAATGTTTCAGTGATTTGCCCGATATCACAGAGTAAGTGGTAGAACCAGGATTTGAACCCTCACAAAGTTGGTGTTCATAATTACTGCCCAGTATTTCTTCCCACTATATGAACACAGTTCCAAGCAGAGTTTATGAAGTAACCCAAGAATGTTTTGTTTTTGGTAACCCTGGTTACTTACTTGACTTTTTGAATACTATTTCCCTAATGCCTTCTCAAACCTGACTTTCAGAAGCTTTATTTATAACAAGATGAAAAATGACTAAATTGCTGGCTTTCCCTGAATACCTTTAATAGAAACAAATAATCTAAACTAAAACAATTAAGATTTAATCTTAGAATTTCATGTATTATCGAGAATGGAGGCTAGTCCCAAATAAGACTAAGTGGATTTGAAAGAAATATCTTAAGCTTGGAAAATATCAAAGACCCTTCAGCAACCTGATACATGTTTTCAGCATTATATTACTAAAAATAAAAGTTTGGCTCCAAGGGAATTTTCCAAGATCCTAATTTAAATCAGCAAATGAATGGTATTGAGTCCCCAAAACATAGACCATTTGATGGAGTATTTTATCAAAACGTATGCAAAACAGCATTGCTACGGTACTTCAAATGGTGAGGTAAAACGGGTGGTTGCTAGCTGAAGTCCTTAATGTCTGATTTAAAGAAAGGGGAGGAGGGGAAGCCCTGCTTTTTAAATTCTTCTCAGTCTAGTTTCCTTGACAAACCTGTCCGATGGGCATCCGAGACCTGAAGCAGAGCTTCCAGGGAAAAAGTAGCCGTCACTCACACTTCATAGGATTTCTATGACAGAATGATCACATTCCGTGGAAACTGCCATAAGCACATCGTTATGAAGCCTTGCCTTAGCATTTCTTAACTGATCACGGATGCTGTGGTCCTTGGTGGCTCCTCTCTGCTGGCACTGTTTGTAGTTATTTGACCTTTTCTCAGTGGATAATCCACACAAAAAGCCCTAATTACTTCCCCAGCTTTGACCAGCCAGCAGTGTGAATAATCAATGACACTCATTTAGGTATTGCACAATCAGATGCTTATGGTGTTTAAAGAACATTTTTCCATTGACCTGCCACAGCTGTAGGACAATTACAAGCAGTAAAGCTGCTGTTGTAATCACACGATGACCAAGTGACCTTGTGGGTCTAAAGTTGATGACTGGGGCGTAGTCATCATACAGAACATATCTGGGAAAAGAAAGGAGGTTTCATCGTGTGCCAATATGACATGCTGAGTCCCAAGAGCTGTGTTATGAAATATTGACAAATCAGAAGACTCATATTGGCAAGTCAAATTCAGTATCTGTATCCATGGCTTCAGCTACTTCCTCCTACGGTACACCCAGTAAATAGATAACGTTAGGAAAAATACTGAACTCTAGCCACACCTTTTTCTACACTTTTTCTTAAGGTAAACATAAAAATGAAACCGAAGTGAGAAAGGTTTCCCATCTAAATAGATATACAAAGATGCCTACGGTGTTAACAATTTTTAACAGATTCAGGTTAAATTCAATCCTTATCCACTCTCACACCAAACTTTTCCCACAAAGATGACTATTAAAAAGATATGAAGTCTGCGGTTCTTTGAAATTCTAATTAGTTGTCAAATTACATATAAAGCTGAATTATAAAATAAGTTATAGGGAAGTGGAATATGACAACATTTCAAGAGTATGCTCCTAGGAACACTACTCCACCAAAAGTCCTTCGGAAACAAGGATTCATCATTTAATAAATTCAGGAAATGCAGTGTAATTTCCTCTTGGAGATTTGCAAGGCACTTTAGCGTAGTAAAAATACTGGAATGTGTTTCTCAAAACAACTTTGGGTAATACTAGTATATAGTTCTTTTTTTTCTTATTAGCATCTTACATGAAAACTGAATCTGTAAATATTGGTTCTTGGCTCAGAGTGTCAACGAATAGACTCTATTCACTTGTGAATTCCCTTAAAATTCTAATAAGGTTGTGTACTTCTTTGTTAAGAGGAACACAAAACAAAATCAGTAAAAACAAATAAAAGAAACAAATTGGCAAGACAATAAAACAGCTATGTTCCTGGCAGAAAATATGAAGGAAAGGAAAATATCCTAAACTGACGATGTAACAGAAGAGAGTTTGGGAGTGGAAAGTGTCCCAGGTAAAAGAAAAGGAAAAAAAGGTCGGAATTAAATGGTGTACACCATCCTCTCCTTTTCTAAACTGGAAGGCTGGCCTGACTCAATCTGGCAAAAGAAGGCAAACCAGCTCATCAGCATGCAATTGATGATTTATCCAGCCTGCTGTCAGAGGCAGCACTGTCTAAAGACACAGTAAAGAATGAGGAAAAACAGGCAAAACCAAGAAGGCAAATCCCTGAAAAAACACACGCAGCAAAAGGATTGCGTGTTGGATGGTGTAATCTTGATTAATCCCAAGATAGCTAAAGCTTTCATATATGGGTCTTCTGGGATGTCTAGCCCAAGTTTTTATTGATGCTAGAGGAGTCCAGTTCATAATATTTGCAGAGAATTACTGTTTTTTTTTAAACATTACTTTCGTTTCAGCAGGCATCACTGTGTTTTCCTTCGGTGTAAAGCATGCCTGTGTGATATTTCTCACTCTTTCCTTATATGTGTTTATTGCTTTGTTGGAAATTGAGACCTGTATTTTTGGGGTTCTGCAGTATCCCAGGACTAGCATAGATCTTGCACTTTATTCTGCAGTACTTTCTTCCAAGGACCTGGTAACTCTGTGTGACTAGTTCCAGCCTGAAATACGTCTGGAAATTTTTCCGGCCTTTGGAATCCACTTATTTCCTCCCCAAACATTAATTTTTAACATGTTGCCAAACTATGAAGGATAGGAGGTTATGACTAAGGTCAGCAGTGACGGGCAGTTAGAAACGTAAGGGTTTGGGGGTTGGGAGGCGGGGTAGCAGCATCAGGTACACGTCCCCACCCAAACTGCTGAGCAAGTAATTTCTTCAGCAATTCTGAAAAACAACCTTGTAATTAAAGGCATACCAGTGAGTGTGGCAAGACTCACTGTGGGGGTTGTATTCAGAAGGATTGTTACCCGTTGTAACACATTTCACCTTTAACCCCATCATGACTGTATACGGCCTTTATATAGCTGGTAGCATTTTAGAACCTACTCTAAATCTAAGCCAGGAATTTCTAAAAGAATAAACTAAGAAGAAAAAGGCTGAGAAAGCACATACCCAGGATGTAAAATATATGACTATCTAATATATTTTACTACCAGGAAGTAAAATATACGAATCCTGGATATTAGGAATGTGAATTTTTAGACCTAGGGGCTGGGATACGTACTATACGCAGCCACATTTTAATGCTGTGTGGATGAAGAAACTGAGACCCAGAGGAGTTAAATGACCTGACAAAGATAGTCAGAGTATGCAGTAGAGTACACCAGAAAGAGCAGATCTAAACTTACTGCTTTTGATTTCCACTGTAACATAATTCTCCTAAAAAAAAATTCCTCTGTTAAGCCCTGGCTGGTGTGGCTCAGTGGACTGAGTGGCGACCTGCAAACCATAGGGTCACAGGTTGGATTCTCAGTCTAGGGCACGTGCCTGGATTGCGGTCCAGGTTCCCAGTAGGGGGTGTGCAAGAGGCAACCACACATTGGTGTTTCTCTCCCTCTCTTTCTCCCTCCCTTCCCCTCTCTAAAAATAAATAAATAAAATCTTTAAAAAACTCTCTGTTCAATATAGGGTATATAAAATTGCTATACATATAACAAGACATTTGCATACACATCAATTAAATTTTCATGTCATTCACCCAGGTTTATGCCCTAGCTGGTGTAGCTCAATGGATTGAGCGTGGGCCTGCAAACCAAAGGAGGGCGGTTCGATTCCCAGTCAGGGCACATGCCTGGGTTGCAGGCCAGTTCCTGGCAGGGGACGCATGAGAGGCAACCACACATTGATGTTTCTCTCCCTCTTTCCTTCCCTTCCCCTCTAAAGATAAATAAATAAAATCTTAAAAAAAATACCAGGTTTACTATATGTGTCAGAAAAACAGAAAAGTACTAAAATAGTTATAAGTGAGAAATGTCATATGAACCTGATTTGTGGGTAATAAAAATTATTCTTGTCACAATAATTCGGTTGAGAAAAGATGCTTCATTTATAATACCCATAATTCCAACCCCAAAATCGAAAACATCAGGACCGTCACAGTGAAAGCATTTGCCCTGCATTTCTGTCACCTTCGGACTGTGCCGTGCACACCCACTGAGCATTATTGGGAGGATCTAGATAAGGACGCCTAATTTTCTTCTTTCTTTTTTGATTGAACTGCTGTATAAAAGAGAGCAGTTTCTACATTTACTACAGTGAGTTCCTCTATGATTGAGAAACCAATTCTAAGGAATGCTTTTGAAACTTACAGCAACTTAGCAACTCATTATTGTTAATATTTTTATTAAACCATTCAAAGCTTTCTTGACATAAACAAAATTTCCTTTTTCAACTCACTCAGCATATCTGAACATTAAAGCTTGTTTCATTTTCCCAGCGTTTGTTTGGTTGTTAGCTCTGGGGTAGTTGGCCCATTTTATAAAGTTACTAGGGTTTGGGAAAGGAGCTACATGAAATTTTCTGATAATGCAACAAGTTTGTTTACCAAGTATTTCCGAGAAAAGATTTTGGTCAGTCACTTGGGTGCTTCATCTACAAGATGCCAAAAATCTGAATGCCACAAATGTATTCTTGCATATTAGATAAATGCTAAAATTGAGCTGGATAAACTATATCAAAATATTCATAGCATTGTTCCTTACAAAAGCGAATTCCAAGTTCCACTTTAGCTTGCCAAGAACAAATCTCTGCTCGGCCTCTTGGCTGAAAATCTATCTCATGACCCAGTAAGGCAGCTCCTTCAGCAAGAGAGAGAGTTTCTTGAGAGCCAGTAACCTAACTCCAAAGTTGAAAATGGGAAGAAAAATCTTTAGGGCACACACTGCACTAAGACAACACAAGTTAAGATCCCAGAGTGGGCTGGACAGACTTTTCACAAGCTCCTGCGTAGGAGTTAGAACCAGGCTGTCCTTTCTCTCAGGAGTACATGGCAGCTCTGTCTGCTCCTCTGAGTCCCACCACAGGTTTCTCGTCCCTATAACAATTCAGGTCCTAGGACATCAACGTTTTAACCATATGCTAGGAACAGTCACAGGGCTGAAAATTGTCATAGAAACAGGGAATTGGGATCATCTTAAAGATTATCTGGTCCAGGAGTACTCAGGCTTTCCCAGTTCATGACACTATGAGAGTCTTAGTAATTTTTTTTCGTGGTACCTCTAAGCCAAAAACAGTAAATAACAGCCTTAAAATTTTATTAAGTAGTTAGGCCCAAACATTTAATAAGGATTTGTGTCCTAACAGCTTAGTAGCTATTTTGTTAAACACACGAATTAAAAGAAAATTTTTTTTCTTTAATTTTTAAACAACCACAATTTCTTCCTTATGAGACTGCACATCCCAAACCTTAGAATCAAATTGGATGCCACCACACTCTTTTCCTATTCTACATTGATTTTCACATAGTACATTTTTTTAATCACCTGGCTTTACAGAGATATGACTTCAAAGCAAATGTACAATGAGCTAATGTGTGAACTATGTCAAGTATCACTGTATTTTCATTGAAAAATTTCAGATATCTTGCAACTCTCCTGTGAGTTCATTGAAGCATCCTAAAGCACCTTTGCATATAGTTTGGGAACTTCAAGTCTAGACTAATAGACTACTTCATCAATTAGCAAAGTGAGATCAAGAATAGTTAAAGAAATTTTCCGAGATCATTCAGCTAATTATAAGCTAAGTCAAAATAACAAGGTATGTTTAAAATACTGAGAATATAGCCCATATTCTTATTTAACTAGACACCATAGATCCTGAATCTGCAGGGTAACCCATGGATATGGAACTAACTCCCAGGGCATTCCTGCCTCTGCATTCGCTACTACATGTTCTGCAAGAAACCAGGTGCAAAGAGATGAGGGACTTGCCTAAGAGAAGAGAGTTAATTCTGGGAGCAAGAGTAGTACCTTGTCTCTGGTCCTCCTGTCCAGAACTTTCTTCATCACATCACAGTTTCCTTCATTCCCTAATCTAGAGGCCTTCTTCACCCCTTCCTCAAATACTACTTTCTTCCTCCTTGTTTCTCTTTGTGTTCTTTAGTAGCCCTCTACTTCCAAGGGCCATAGATCCTAATTACCCCCAGCTCCTACATACAAGATCTTACATACTGTGATAGAAGCTGCTAGTGATCACCCAATATTCATCCTTCCCTTCCTACTTGTAGTAGAACAGGAACATTTTTCTTGGCCTATCTACAATAAGGGCTACATTTTCTGGACTCCTCTGCAGCTAGATATAGCCAAATGACTAATTTGTGGCCAACGGCATATAAGTCAAAGCAATGCATACAATTTTTGGAAAGTGTCCTTAAAGAGAGTGATGTGCCTTGACTCCCCCTTCCTTCTAGCTGCTGGCTTAAGTGCAAACATGATGACTGGAGTTCAAGCTGCCCTCTTAGGTGAGATTAAAATGCTGATTGGAAGCTCTGAGCATGTGAGGAGAGCTTGAGGACTTTGGGCATTACTGTAGGTTGATCTCTCTGGGCTCTTTGTAGGGGAACACAATGCTATCAGTATCAGAATCTATATGGAGGAAGCCACATATTGAGGATGATAGTATGACAGTATTAGAAGGGTCTGGGTGCCTATTGATCTTGGGCCTCCTTATCCACTCTGACCTGTTTACCTCTGGACTTTATATAAGAAAGAATTATATTCATATTATTTAAAGCACTATTATTTGAGGTTTTCCACTGTTATTCGAGGTTTTTTGTTAATACTAGCTAAACCTAGTACTAATAAATATAAACTATCTTCATAATAATATAATAACATATTAGAACCCTGGCTGGTGTGGCTCAGTGGACTTAGGGCCAGCCTGTGAACCAAAAGGTTGCAGGTTTGATTCCCAGTCAGGGCACATGCCTGGGTTGCAGGCCAGGTTCTCCAGTTGGGGGTGTGCAAGAGGCAACTGATCAATACATCTCTTACACATGGATGTTTCTCTTTCTCCCTCCCTCCTCCTCTCCCTAAAAAGTAAACAAATAAAATCTATTTTTAAAAATACATTATATATTACAGTAGAGCAACTCCTACAGATTGCTTTTGTGCTCTAATGGCAAATTTGAGTTAATGCAGCCAAAACCCAATATATGTATTATCTGGCACTTTATGGAAAAAAGTTTACCTTGCCCTGGAAGATGATGAAGGAAGATCTTGGAATCATATAATAGTTCTTTGCAAGTGTACACAGCAAATGGCCCATACTGGAACAAATCAGAAATCCATAGGAGAGAGGTGCCCCAAAAATAAAATTAATGAATTGCTAGAATGTGTGAATATACTGAAAGGAGATTTGTACAACCAGGAAAGAATTGGGGGGATAAATTGGCTATAAGTTCACAGAAAACTAAATAAGTGAAAAACAAGAGAATTATTCATATAAGTTATGTTTTTAAATAGTGGTAATGGAAGAAAATTATTATAGTATACTACATGATTCAGCTTTGAATAGCATTTATGTAGTCATAATAATATAAGCACTGAATATTACATAAAATTACAATATAATTATATGAGGAAAAAGGAGAAACTAGAAATGTAGATGGCAGAAATGAGAATATTGGTGGCAACAAGAGTAAAAGAAAGATAAATTCTTATTTTCCACAGAGGAACATCAATAAATAGTGCCTGAAAATAAAAAATCATGAAGTATTAGTATAAGAATATTTAATGACATAAAGGTAAGTACCAAGAGAAACAGCCACAAATGTTAAAAGTGATTTCCTCCAACAATTGGGAAATGGAATTATGGTACTGGAAAGGGAGGGGCAGACCTGCCTTTGCAAAGTAAAGCTTGAAGAATTATTTAATTTTTAAACTATGTACATGTATAACCTTGATTTTAAAAAAACCCAAATGTGATTTTTAGCCCCCGAAAAGAAAATTTCTCACATAGATTCATGATTGTTTGGCATACTTTACCAGGTAAGTTTTTTGAATAATGTTTATAAAGACACATAATTTCAGAATTGTAAGCTGTTTGAGAAATACAGGTTTTATTTTACTTACCAACATAAGGTTAGTAAGTAAAGGTGAAGGGATTTTTAAAAACTGATTATTTTTAAAGTACTCAAAATTCCTTTACACTGTTCTACTCTGTTTAGATAATTACTGCTACGAAGAACTTATCTAAATACTAAGCACTTCACTGGATCTCACCCGTGTGCACGCACGCGCGAACACACACGAAACTACTTAAAAGATCTAATGGAAGGGTGTTTACATTATGAAAGATAATATGATAAGATAGTTAATGTAAAAATAAGCTCTCTTATTAAATAGGTTGTCCAAGAAGGGTATGTACTAAGTACTTCTAGGATCTAGCTAAAAAACATAAACGAATGTAAAATGAATGCGTTAACGTTACAATTATTAAAAATAAAACAATGAAAATATTGCTAGTAATTTAGACACATTCCAAATATATTTTTCAGCATTATCTTTCAAGTCACTCAAACCTGGCATGTATTTTTTAAATGTCCTAGAATTTTTAGGAATGTACACACGGCTTTTTATTTGAAGATTCCTACTGATATTTGACAATCAATTTAAAGCTGGCTTAATTTGCAATTTTATCCCCTAACACACTTACACTGGTATTCTCTATTTTTGCGTTTTAACACTGTTCACCCAAATGATGATCAGTTTGTGACAATTAGCGCTTTAGCCAGGGAAGTGCCTTCTCAAACTATTCCCTTTTACATCCGCTTTCTAAAGAGAAAAAAAAAAAATGCTATTTCATTTAATACTGACTCTATTTTAAAATTGTGCCTTGAATTCATTTAGAAAATAATGTTGAAAAGTCAGAATAACTAGGAATGTTTACCTGCATTCCCAATTAGACTAGAATGGCTTTTCTAAGGAGTCTGCAGACCCTCTGCCTGTCCTAAATGAAATGTAGCACTTGCTTCTCAAGTCACCCTGATGAGAGCATTAAGCAATCTAATCTGTCTATATTCTACTTCTGCTTTATGTTGTTGTGTACGAGCTCTACAGGAATGTGTTCTATCACCGCAAAAGCCAGATAAAATAGTTTAACTACTACATCAAATTGGGGAATTATATGCATAAATTATCTGCTGCTGTCTACAGATTATGTCTGCAAAAGATAAAAGCATTTTTCTCCTTTTAGAGAGAATGCCTTCTTTGCCTCACATGTAAATTATCTTAGGAACCAGGTGCAATGGGCAAAGAACTGGCTGTTTTCCCAACCCAGCTTGGAGTTTTTATTTCTAAATGTACTTGTCGAGTTAGGAATCACAGAAATGCAGAATTTAGAGTTTAAAGACACCAAGTCAAGAATTGTTTTCTTGTACATTTTGCCTTAGGGGAGAGAAAAGGGGGGGTGGTTTTTTTTCATGTCAATTGAAATGAACTTAATTGCTTTTCCTGTGGATCTCTCTGCCTGGACAGGTGGCTGTGAGAGTCCTCCTTGTCCCCACTGATCCATATCAGTGTGAACATAAAAGGAACCTAGAATGTGGAAATCAGGTTAGATAATCAGGCAGCTCTCCAGCTTTGGTCCAGATGCAGGATGAACGTGTTTTCATTGAAGCATTTGTGTGATAGGATTAAATTACTGATATCTAGCAGAATACCCGTGCAATAGTGGCCCATGCCTCTCAGACCAGTTTGGAGCCAAAGCCTGAACACGTAGATCCACACTGGAATGGGACCTTTGGGTAGAGTTGACACATGGTAAATAGTTCTTCACTGATACAGTTTTGGATTCTGACAGACCTGCTCCAGAGTACTCTCAGTAGGACAAAAAAATTCCTAACTAGGGAATGGCCAGAAAGGAGGTTTTGCTCAGAAAGAGAAATTAAAACTACTTTTCTGTCTGGTTTGTACACTTGCCACCATTATCCCTTCTTATAATCCTATACCCAGGATGCTATCACTCAATGAGAAGATGCTTCTTAGATTCTGCGCTACTTAAGGAAGTCAGTGCTATCCCATCCATTTCTGGTGGATTAAACTCAGGTCTGTCTCTTGAGGTGATTTGCAGTGCAATCTCTCAGAATACTATTAGTGTCTTTTAGACACTGGCCAAGCTGGAAGTTGCAGAAAGACATGGAGCCTTTGCATTTGTTGTTCCCTGGCCTAGAATGTTCTTTATACAGCCAGCTTCTCATTCTTCAGGTCTTTGTTTAAATGTCACCTTCCTGAAGATATCTATCATTCCCACCTTTTATAAAGTAGGTTTCTTGACGCTCCACCTCTGTTACCCATCACCACACTCTGCTTCTCCCCTTCGTGGAACTATTGCAGCCATATTTGTCTTTTGTGTTTGTTTTCCTATCTCTTGTTTCTCTGCTCCCCTGAAAGCATCCCCAATGGAAGTTTCATGAGGCGTCTTGTATTTCCAGGACCTAGCCAGTCCCTGGAACACAGAAGCTACTCAATAAAATTTATGGATGAACGAATACTGAATGTAATTACAAAGGAATTTTTACTTAAACTTTTAAAATGTTTTCTTTTTGATAAGTATATTAGTCAGCTTTTACTGTATTATTCAGCAAAAACAACTCTAAAAAAGCTCAGGACTTCAAAAAAGATAGTTTCTTGCTTACTGTTAATGTGAGCTATAGATTGGTTTTGGTTTCACTCCAATAATCTTCATTCCTAGGCTTAGGTTGAGGCTGTGCCTGGCTCATGCCTAGGGTCACCTCATTCTGGTGGCAGACAGAGGACACAGGCTATTGGAAACATAGGGTGTGTCTTAAACTAGGATCTGGCATATAGAACTCTTGCTTACAGAAAGATGTTCTCTTTTAAGTTACCGGGAAAATAATATAATCAACCACAATAGGATATTGCTCAGAAACCATTACTTACAAATAATCTATTACCTACCTTTGTTTATATTTCTGTCCATTTGCTCTATGCTCACTGGGTTTCTTGGATTGTAATCTTACCAGAGGCCTATATGCTAAAAATGAAGATTTGTATGTGAGTGGTACTTTTATTCTGTTCCCTTGCCTGATCATGCCTTTGCAATTCCTGGGTCATGGCCTGAGTATTTCCTAGGAATCTGCATGTCCTCATCTGCACAATAGAAAGTGAATGGCCGCACACTCCCAAATGACTCCGGTTCTGTGGGCTATGAAGGTAGCCTGAGAAGTTCCTCCCCCAGAAGGAAGCTCTTCCCCAGCCACAGTAAGTTGTTGGAATGGATGAAGAGAGGCAGTATCTGCCCTTGAATACTAGGGGTGACACTTAAGTAATAAACTTCATCCTAGATACAATGCATTAACCGCAGACTCATCATTTAATCATAAATTAGTATGTGTTCAATTCTACTGCTCACTTAGGTATCTGTATACCTCTATTCTCTAATTTCAATTTTTATAACAGATTCCTCTAAAATTGTTCAGCATTGCATACATAGAACTGTTGGGAATGACTATTTAAAATGAAAGTTTTGAACTGTGGTCTTAGCAAAGGTTAAAAAGAAAATTAAACCAGAAACAACTCTCAACTGAGAACTACTGTGTTGAAAGTTTTTGTCTTGCGATCTTTCTCCAATCACATGGAACTGTGTTCTGTAGAATGTGTGGATAATATTTTTTACAATTTACAAGAAATTTTCTTTTCAAATCTATTTACAATATAAATCAACACAGCAAGACTTTATGCGCATATTTGAAAACTGAAGATACACGTGTGGATGTGAATTGCCTGGTTCGCTCTACGAGTGTTATTAATCACATCACCCAGAACAGTAGATGCAGAACTTGAGATCAAAGTCTCCCCATTTCCATAGATACCCTCTTTACACCCAAGCCAAAGGGTGTGATTACCATCTCACTGAGAATTTCCCTCTTTATGCTTCTGGACTCTTTCCAAGAATTATCCTCAGTTGCCTTATCATTTCCTTATGAATCTCATTTTCCACATTTTTTGTCATTTTTATAATCTACCACTGAGTCTGGGCAAGCCTTTACTTCAGTTTAGACATCAAAGCTTACAGAAAGTAACAAAAGTATGCATTCAGCAGATAAAATATGCTCCTTTTCATAAGGTTTTTATATTGAAATTAAAGAAATTTCCCAAGTTTCATGTATTTGGATTTGTGTAAATTCCAGGGGGAACTCCAAATAGGTACTCTCACTTTACTAAGTTTCATTTCCTCAGTATTTAAAACATCCAAGAAAAGAAATCCACAATGGCCCCTAGTATAAAAGAAACAGGATCAGGTTCATTTTCTGTTCTTCTTCTTCAGAGACAACTACATACATTTTTTTATCATTTTAGTACCGCTACGGTTCAGTCAACTTCTCTAACAGTTGTGGAATGTGAAATGCCTACATAAGATTGCAGAAGTCACTTTTTCCCCCACCCAGAGTCACTACCAGATATAAACAAGATGATATGTCCCTACATGCTACTGTTGCTGAACTCTGAGCAAAATAAAGGAAAAAGACTGATTCCAATAATACATCTATGATGCTTGTTGAGTGAAATACCAAGTAGATTCACATCTTGCCTTGTCCATCATCAGCCAATCAATGACACTTGAACCTGGATGACCAGGTCAACTTGCTACCACTGCTACCAAGTGGGACAGGGAATGCATACATCACCTCTTGGAATGACAATTACTATGTAGAGCTATGGTAATTCCACAAGCCCTGGTCATTGTCCTGCTTAGCAAGAGGCTTCCTCTGCTCCTACAGCTAAATCCCAGCTCACTCACATCTTGACACAAGGGAAACAAAAAGGCTTTTGGGATATCAACTCCCTGGTGATTCAGGTCTGATCAAAATCGAATTTCACTCTGCTTAGAACAAGTTTGCAAAAAAAGAAAGAAAGAAAGAAAGAAAAAGATGAAAGTAAATGAAGCCTTTGAGTGAACTGTGTTCTTTCTTTTGCATATAAATGAATACGAATACGGTCAATAGACAGACTTTTGCTATCTTCCTCCCACTCCCACCCATCCCAGTGACATTTATGTTTTTAGTGACTCAGACAAGAATGTCGTCATAAGAAATAAATCCATCATATTTCTGTTTGGGATCGATACTACATATTTACCGTTAATTTGTCATGCTTTCATATGTATACTTGTTGTAGCCTGTAATCCTTAAATTTGCTCTGGAGATTCGGAGATTTCATCAAATTCCCAAGATCAAAAGCCTTACATTTTTGTTTGCATTTACATGCAAAGCTTACAAAGTTCTCCAGGGAAAATGGTGGTAAGAGCATTCTTCAAACCCTTGTTAATTGTTAACTGTCAAAGCCTGAGGGTGAAATCGCAGAGGTTTGTTTTAACAGGAGGAGAAAAACATGATGTTAATTTTAAGTTTTCTTAAAATGCAATGGTGAACATGAACAATATTTTTTCTCTCCAGCTCGCTTAAAATATAAGTGTGTTAGTCAAAGCTAAAAGGGCATATGAAAACATAAACTTGTTTTCCCTCTTTGAAAGACAGATGTAGAGTCTGCCTGTAGGATCATAACTGAGGCAAACTAAGTGGGAAAGCTGGTATTGTAGGCACATTATTTTAAATTACTCGAGTCCCTAAAGAAATTTTCAGTAACAGCTGTTACTTTGATCATTCCAATACCATTAAAAAATAATATATAAAATTAGACTACTGCATATTTATCCCTAAAATTAGCAATAAGCTGAGAGACACAAATATAAATCACATTTTTAAATTCACCTGTCTTACTACAGAATGACTCAATTACCAATAATACCATCTGAAAAGACAATACTAAATCAATTCAATAAAGAGACCTACTATTTCAGCATTTGGGAGCAAAAGTTCAAAGTATAGTATATTGTGTGTTTATTGATTTTGCTGTGTAATGTGCATTTTTGGACCACACTTTTTAAGGAAAATAAGGATGTGCATTATACATGGGTAGTACTAATTCTGTATCTATGTAAATGTTTTCAATTCTAAAATGGGCAAAGGACCTGAACAGACACTTATCCAAAGAGGATATACAGAAGGCCTACAAGCATATGAAAAATGGATGCTCAACATCACTAGCCCTCAGAGAGATGCAAATTAAAACCAAAATGAAGTATCATTTCACACCAGTCAGAATGGCCATCATAAACAAATCAACAAACAACAAGTGCTGGTGAGGTTGTAGAGAAAGGGGAGCCCTAGTACATTATTGGTAGGAACGCAGACTGGTGCAGACACTGTGGAAAACTGCATAGAATTTCCTCAGAAGTCTAAAAATGGAACCTCTTTTTGACCCAGCAATTCCACTGCTGGGAGTATACCCTAATAATTCTGAAACACCAATCCAAAAGAACCTATGCACCCCAGTGTTCATAGCAGCACAATTTACAATAGCCAAGTGTTGGAAGCAGCCTAAGTGCCCATCAGTAAATGAGTGGTACAAAAAACTGTGGTACATTTACCCAAAGGAATACTATACAGCAGAAAGAAAGCAAGAACTCCTACCCTTCATGACACCATGGATGGATTTGGAGAGCATTATGCTAAATGAAATAAGCCAGGCAGTGAAAGACAAATACCGTATAATCTCACCTATAAGTGGAACCTAATAAACAAAACAAACAAGCAAGCAAAATAGAACCAGAGACATTGAAATGAACAAACTGACAGTAACCAGAGGGGAGGAGGATAACGGAGGAAAGGAGGGGAAGGATTGTCAAGGAACCCATGGTTCCTTGAATAAAGGACCCATGGACAAAGCCAAAGGGGGTAGGATTAAGGTTGAGGGGTGGGGGATGGGGGGCAGGGGAGAGTGGTGGCAGGAAAATGGAGACAAATGTGCCTGAACAACAATAAAAAAAAAGAAAAAATGCTTTAAATTCTTTTATTTATGCTTATGCATTAAAAGTATAACTCTAGAAAGCAAGAACAATATCCATATGCTCAAAAATAAATGCTAAAATTATAATACAAAAGACAAGTATCTAAATATAAATAAATAAATAATTGAATTAAAATGAAAGTTTTTTTTTCCTGAAAGTTTGGGCCAAGAATGTGAGTGAGCATTACATGGCAAAATACAATATTATTGTATTTAACCCAGCAATCCCACTGCTGGGATTATATCCTAAGAACCCTGAAACACCAATCCAAAAGAACCTATGCACCCCAATGTTCATAGCAGCACAATTTACAATAGCCAAGTGTTGGAAGCAACCTAGGTGCTCATCAGTAAACGAATGGATCAAGAAACTATGGTACATTTACACAATGGAATTCTATGCAGCAGAAAGAAAGAAGGAGCTCCTACCCTTCGCAACAGCATGGATGGAACTGGAGAGCATTACGCTAAGCGAAATAAGCCAGGGGGTAAAAGACAAATACCATATGATCTCACCTTTAACAGGATCCTAATTAACAGGACAAACAAACAAGCATAATATAACCAAAGACACTGAAATTGAGAACAAGAGAGGAGAGGGATAGGAATATCCAGGGAAAAGGGGAAGGGTTTAGAGCAACAAGTATGAAAGACACATGGACAAAAGCTGGGGGGGTGGGTGGAAATGGGAGGGAGGTGGGGAGGGCTGGGGCGGTGGGCTGGGATGGGAGTAGAAGACAGAAAACTGTATAAGAACAACAATTAAAATAAAATAAAAAAAATAAAACAATCATTTACAAATAAAATCCATTTCAACAAGCTAAATAACTATTTTCTAAAAACCTCATTTATATAATAAGAGATGAGAATTACTAGAAATGACTGCTATATGAACACCTCTCAAAAATACTCAGACTTTTTAATAGGTCTAACGTTAGAATTCACTTATGGTCAAACGCCAATAATGATCCCAGTGGATACGATGACATTCTCTGTACAGACAAGCTTCATAACTGGAAGAATTTTCACAGAAACTGACTGTCTTTTGCCTTAAAATATTCAATGACAATGATGGCTCTACCATTTTTTAATCTCCAGATTATGTCACTTTGAAAATTAATACTACCAAAGAATAAAACCTACTTTGAAAATTAATACAACCAAAGAAAAAACACATAAAGATGCATTTTTAAAATGCAGGTCTTGTTTTGTTTTGTTTAGAATAGTATACTTTGAAATATTTATTTCCATTCAAGAGGTAATAAAAAGTGACAGAATTTTGCCTATGTAGTTTACTTTCTAATGCTTCCTGGATATAATATATAATGCTTATTCTAATATCTCCCATTTTATATTTTCTGAAGAGGTTGAATCAGTGTGGTTCATGCCTGCAGAGTTTCAGTTTCCAACACTCAACTAAATGGTTGGTGACTGAACCATACTATGGCTATACTATGGGTTCAGTCGGATACTACGGCTGAACTATACTGGGTGTTTAGGAGGAATGCCTGTCCAAAAGGAACTCATTTACTAGCTCACTCTCAGTGTGAACATTTGTCATTTACTTTCCACATGTTTTCTTTAACTGTTTATTGCAACTAGTAGAAATACTTTTACCCATTTCCATTTGCTTTCTCTGATTGGCTAGAGCTGTAACATCATTCCTGGAAATGCTGGTCGGAGGGATGAGGGCACTTCCAGGAATATAACCACAACAAAGTGATTTGGCCTAAATACAGGCGTTTTAATTGAGTATGTGTAGCACAGAACATTTCTTAAAAGCAGTGTGAATATTAGTCTACCCAAACTGCAATTCCACATGAAGATGCTATTGGAAGTGTACAAGCGTGTCCTTAGCTCAGCTTCACTATTTTAACCCTTTGTGAAGGATGAAGGTTGGGAGGAGAAATCATGCACAAACTCTGAAAAGGTTAATTATTTTACTCCAATTGCTCTTTTCTTTTGGAATTTGCTGTAACCCACATATACTCTTCTGAGGAAGGTAACTAACTACATCAGTGTAAGTTGGTAACTACGGTGATGATAAAGAAATACTTTTCACCATTTGAGATTATTCAAAGCCAATAATGCACTTCAATTTCCTACTGGTGGTCAGGAGCAGAGATGTAAAGACACTCTTCTCTGTACCTTTACACTTCGGTGATATTTTAGGTGCATAACATAATCCCGTGTGTGATCTGAATCACTGGAGTTTGAATAAATTATGTGCAGTTTAGTTTCAGCATTAACTGAATTTTAATCTATTATGTTCTTTGAAAACCAATTGTCGATATAGAGTGACTGTTGATTTATGAATATTTTAATAATCAGAGCATTCTATTTTCTAACTGCCTATCAGAGATGATGTTTGTAATAAAATGCTCATTAAAATTTGGTAGTTGATAGTCCATTAAAATTCCTCTTTTTCCTCTATCATTTTAATGTATTTCTTGAGATGCTGCTTCTAATTGAGATTTTCATTCTCCTTGTACTACAATGCCTGAGATTGTTCTCTAATTAACCACAAAATGTACCACCTTTTATTCAGCTTCTCATTGCAAAGATTCCAAATAGTATTAAATATCTAACACTCTGAAGTTTCACTCATAATAATGACCCAAAGGGTAAGTAAATTAATTACTTTTAGTATCCTAAGACAACATAGGGCAAGACAAATAGATCTTCCTTTCTGCTTGCCCTTGGCGTCCCAGCTCTATCTGAATGACCCTCTCAGCCTACCCCAGGTGAAAACAAAGTTGGTTCTAAGAGCCATTGAGATTAAATCAAAGATATCTTTTTCTCCGTGAGACCTCCCTTAAAAACAATGTGAAATGATTCTTGTTCTGAGAATAAAGATGAACTAGTCACCTAGACTGTGTGTGTGTGTGTGTGTGTGTGTGTGTGTGTGTGTGTGTGTGTGTATTTACAGAGATTGGGGAGTGCCAGCAGTGGTCATGGAGGATAAGGACAAGAGGTCCTACGATGGGTTGCTACCCCGAAACATATTATCTCAAGAACTCAGAATTAGATGTCCTTTGCTTTTCACTGTGTGCACAACAATTTCTACTGTTGCTCCACATAATTATTGCCTCACAAGACTTAAATTTTACATTAATTAGGTATATTAGCTTCCTATAACTGCTGTACCAAATTACCCCAATTTTAGTGGCTAAAGACATCATAAATTTATTCTCTTGTAGGACTAGATGTCATCATTTATAAAATCAGTTTCACTGGCCTAAAGGCAAGGTGTCAGCAGGGCTGGTTTCTTCTGGAGGCTCTGAGGAAGAATCAATTTCCTTGAATTTTCAGCTTCTAGTGGCTTCCTGTATTCCTTGGCTTTTGGCCCCTTCCTCCATCTTCAAAACTCATCACTCCCACTTCTGTTCTGTCGTCATCACGTGGTCTTCTCTCTCCCTCCTGCATTCCTCTTAAGGACCACTGCAATTACTCAGGGCCCACACTGAGCATCCAGGAAAATCTTCTCATCTTAAAATCCATAATTCAATCCCCTCTACAAAGTCTCTTTTGTCTTGTAAAGTAATGGTCACTGGTTTCTGGCTTCTAGGCCAAGGACATACATGGGAACAATCATTTAGACTACTACACTAGGCTAGGGGTGTCTGGACTGATGATGAGGCCATGGAAGTGAGCTGGACTCTGTTATAGGTGCAACAACTGAAAAGCCCTATCAACCACACATGCGCAGCTCTGACTGTGCAGGGGGCAGAGACTAAATGGGTGTTTTCTATCTTCATAACTAATGCTAATAAACAATGGGATATGAGGGTCTGTGAAAAAAGAAGGCATATTCGAGCTTAAATGAAAGCTCAGAAACAAAATTTTTCATAACAGTGCAATTATTATAAAGTCTAGGTCAGAGACAGGATGTAATTTTAAATAAGTGGTGTTTTAATCACAATGTTTGCTAAAGGAAAAAGCTAATCTTAGGAGAAAAATGAGGTGTAGCTCTGATTATTTTAAAGACTAAATTAGACAATTTATGTAAGACACTAAGCACAGTGTCTACCACTTAGTAAATGCTCAAAACTGTTAATTATTATGATTTCTTACAATTCTCTGAGATAAAAAACTATTTTCTTCCCCGAAGCTAGCAATGATGAATCTACATTTAGTTCATTCCTTATCAGATAAGCACTTGCATTGCTACCCCCAAAGAGGGTGCTGACAGTGAGCTGAAAGAAATTTTAAAAGATGACCATCCCCAGCAGGCCATGATCCTCCCGAGCAGACCACCAGCACAATCACTGACACGCTTTTCTTTCCTCAGTTGACCTCCTTCTCCCGGGTTAAAGTTGACTAGCCGGGCATTAGCTGCTACTTGGAAAAGTGCTGAGTGGCTGATGTGGGCTGTCAGCATTGCCAGGCCAGCCGGAGAATGTCGGCGCGGCTCCTTTCTTCCCACTCACATTTGGCAAAGACTCGCGTTGTGATGCTTAGGAAGGTGGGAAGTGATGAAAATGTATAGTTCTTTCCAGCCATATCACACACCCACTTAAAATGCCATCTTCCCAATGGTTTGTTGAGCCCGTAGGAACAATAATGAAAATGACCAAGGGAAACCATCATTTGCAGGGAAGTTCAGCCATTGCAGGCAAATGTAAACATCAGTCTATCTATTCCGTTTTCCCACTGACCTGTAAAATGTTCAATGGCATCTATTCCCCATCATAAAAAAGGTAAGTAATCATAATTTTTAAATAAAAACTGCAGAAAATATGCACCTATATCAACAAATGAGAAATAATGGGTAATTGGTAATTTACCTTTGGGAGTCCTATCTTTGTCTTGACCTGACACAATTTAAATTCATCACTGGAGCCCTGGCTGGTGTGGCTCAGTGTATTGAGTGCTAACCTGTAAACCAAAGGGTTGCCGGTTCAATTACCAGTCAGGGCACATGCTTGGGTCGCTAGCCCAGTTGGGGGCATGCAAGAGGCAACCACACGTTGATGTTTCTGCCTCTCTTTCTCCCTCCCTTCCCCTCTCTCTAAAAATAAATAAATAAAACCTTTCAAAAATTCATCACTGGGCTTGATGAACTTGACTTTTTCCTTCTCCCCTCACCATTTTGAACCTCCAAAAGTATTTTGGCCTTACAATCCACTTTCATGTTTTTAAAAAATTGGGACATTTTCCAGCAAAAGCAAGAAGAGACAACCATCCCCCAAGTCAGAATTCTCTATCACTCTTCCAAAATCCGTTTTTCTTATCTCAGCAATATCCTCTGCTTCCCTGCAATCCTAGCAGCCAAGTCCTCTGGTGCTCTAGTTTGCCTCCAGGGAATTACTTCTCTCTCTTAATTTTAATCCAACTTATTTTTATGCCAAATAAAGCAGAGGAGAATGAGGTGTTATGTTTTATTTTTTTAAACCCATGTAAAATGCTCCTAGAATATTTGAAAAATTACACTAGCCTGTTAAAATGTTTTTGTCTTCTACATGGTATTATGGAAACCATCTAAGCATGCACTTCTCAATAAGGAAAAATTATAGAGTAGATAAAAAAACAAGACTTGGTCTTCTTAGTGAAAATGATGACTCCCTGCTGTCTGAACATCTCTCACTTGCTGATGATCAACACTAATATTCAGATCAAGGTTGAGAGGAAAGTAGTTAACTACAGAGCTAAGAAAAGGAAGGGAGGGATCAGGTCAGAAAACATTTAAAAATTTAAAAAGTGAAAACTACTATTCTCTCTTCAAGGTTATCAATTCCATGGAGGCTTAGGGCAAGGCAAACTGCCTCTGTATGAATAATTAGCCTTTCAGAGACTGATTACCTTATTAAAGAGGTTAACCACCTAATCCAAACTCAGATACAGAAGGATGATTCATAAGGGGGAAATATATATATATGAAAATGAAAAATATGCATGAAATGTTAAAGTTCAGGGTAGAAGGGATAGGGAAATTAATAAGTAACAAACTCAGAAGGAAAAGGTAAGCAGGACAACACTTTTTATGACCATTTAAAGACCAAAACCTACCAGAAATTAATATTTCATGATGTATAGGTTTCAAAATTATTGTCCTGCTCCTACACTCTTCTGGTCTCCAACAATAAGATTATATGCACACAGCAATCATCCAGTGAGACAACTGGGTTAAATGTACAATTTTCCTATCTCCTCCAGGGTTTCCTAACAGGGCTTGAAATCTGATAGGAACAGAGTGTGATGAAAGAAAGCAAGTCTGTATAGTCTACCTTAGACTTAATTTCATATGGTGTACTTAAAATGCTCCTGTTCCTTATCTGAATATCTATGCCCACTAGGAAATAAAGAGAATGATTAATATGTACTAAGGAACAGAAAGGAAATTGGCACCCCCAGCCATGACCCCTAGTGGAGTCAACAACCTACATGGCAAATCATTAATATTCCCCTGCTCCTTCATGGCCTACCTCACACTAAATAATCGTTCTCATATAAATTACAAAACACTGGACATAGAAACCTGGTTTCTTACATAAAGTGGCTACCACAGCATATAGAATATAGTCTGGTATTCAAGGTCAGCCCCCCCACCCCCCGCCACCTCACACACAGTTTCAGTCTCTTTTCCAACCATATCTTTCAGCACTTGCTTATAAAAACTCTCTATTTCATGTTATGGAATTGTGTATCTGAAACCTGTATAATTTTGATAATAATGAAATAAATTAATTACTTTCTACTCCAACAAGACTAGCACATTCCCTGTCCCCATCCACATTCCCACCTCTCTTACCTCCAGCCACCTGGAAAACAAATGGAACGCTATCCTACATCAAGCCGTTGAAATAAGATATCACAGAACCTTTGCACTGGGCATGATTTTTTAGGTCATTAGGTTTAATCTCCTATCCTATGATCTTCCCCAAAGTGACCCAATTTACACCTGAATACCTATTTTTTCTCCCTTTTTATCCTGATCTTTACTGCCATGCAAATGATGAGTATCTTCAGGAATAAAGAAAGCAAAGGGAACTTGGAGGCTTGTATTGAAGAATTACAGGCTAACTATGCTAAGGGATGGAATTAAGGGGTGTGGGGACAATGAGCACAGGTAGCACCCAGATTTCCGTTTCTAATACTATTCTCCGATAAAAGGAACCAGGGCTCCTTGGAGAAATGACTGGTTCTATGACTGGGTCAGGAAATATACAAGATGAGTCTGGAGCATCTTTGCAGTGCTGGGAAGTAAAGAAGTGCTCAAAAGACCCTGTGTCTGTCAATGAGCCACAGGAGCCAAATGAAGGAATCTCTGATAGCCAAAGCCAGGACAATCTGAGCAATAAAGTAGTATTGAATTATAACCCCCCAAATAAAATATATCAATGAGTCCATACTAATATAAATAAACAAGTACAAGTGAATAGACAGATCTCTCTGGATTAGAAGTTCCAATAATTTATGCAAATATTCTACCTTCAAAGAAGGATAACTCCCCACTCCTTCAGTGTGGGCTGTACAACATGACCTGGTTCCAGGGAATGTGGTAAAGAAAGGAGGAAAGAGATGAACTTTATTATACCTGATGAACCCTCACTCAGTCAGGTAATGAAGGCTGTCAACAGTGATAAGTCATTTGATAATATATGTCTTCGACATAAGGTAACAAAAATGGCTCTCCGTCTCTGTGGTCTTCTTTCTAAAACATGTAACCCCCATCTAATCATGAGAAAAACATCAAACTAACCTCAGCTGAGGGACAGTCTACAAAATGCCTCACCAGTACTCTTCAAAACTGTCAAGATCATCAAAAATGAAATAAAACAAGGAAAATCTGAGAAATTGTCACAGTCAAGAGAAATCTAAGGAAGAGATGTGACTAAATGCAATACGGTAGCCTATATAAGATCATGGAACATCAAAGGGATGTCATGAGAAAACTAAGGAAATCTGAATAAAGTATGAACTTCAGTTATTAATAATCTATCAATAGATATTCATTGATCAGAACAAAAGTACTTTGTAATGTAAGATGCTAATAATAAGGGAAGCTGGGTATAGGGAACATGGGACTCTATCTTTGCAGTTTTTCCATAAATCTAAATCATTCTCAAATTAAAAAACTTTATTTCAAAAATATAGCAGGAGCAGTGAGGAGGTAGGAGAGGTGAATAGGCAGTAGAATGGAGCGGAAATGAGAGGATGTAAATATGGGGCCATCAGAGAGGAGCCTGAATCTCATTGGAAATCAAAGTATTCTCAGTTTTAGAGTGACCTGGGTTCACCTGGGATCCTTTTACAAGCAATTCTTGTGCTCCTTCCACACAGCCCAGGGTTCCAACACCAGGAAGATAAATCCCCATAACATCTGGCTGTAAAAACTGGGGGAGGGGTGCTGGGGTTGCAGAATAAATGGCCAGATTTTCAGAAAACTTCATTTAGAGGGCCCACCTGGTCTTATAACATACACGACCCCACCTACTCTGGGATTCAACACTGAAGCAACAGCTGGACGGGTACCAATTGCATATGGGGAGTGAGTGAAGAGACTGGAAATGGGGTGAAATCCCCAGAAACCAGACGGTGGCACAGTCTCCTCTCCAAGCCCTCCCCCAACAAAGAGCCACAAAGCAGTGAACTTGGTTGTCCTACCCTGGTAATTACCTAAGGCTCTGCCCCACACAACTTACAGGTGCTTTTTACAGGGAGTCAAGGAAGCTCTACCTAACACACAGAAACAAACACACAGAGGCTGCCAAATTGAGGAGATAAAGAAATATGGCCCAAATGAAAGAACAGAAAAAGAACTACATGAAATGGAGATAGTCAATCTATCAGATGCAGAGTTCAAAATGCTGATGATCAGGATGCTCAAAGAACTCATTTAGTATGGCAACAACATAAAGGAAGAAATGAAGGTTATACTAAGTGAAATAAAGAAAAATATACAGGGAAGTAACAGTGAAGGGAAGGAACCTGGGATTCAAATCAATGGTTTGGAACATAAAGAAGAAATAAACATTCAACCAGAACAGAATGAAGAAACAAGAATTAAAAAAACAAGGATAGTATAAGAAGATTCTGGGATACCTCCAAACATGCCAAATAGGGGTCCAGAAGGAGAAGAGAAAGAGCAAGAAATTGAAAACTTATTTGAAAAAATAATGAAAGAAAACTTCCCTAATTTAGTGAATGAAATAGATATACAAATCCAGGAAGCAGAGAGAGTTGGAAACAAGTAGGACCCAAAGAGAACCACACCAAGACACATCATAATGAAAATGCCAAAGGTAAAGATAAAGAGAGAATCTTAAAAGCAGCAAGAGAAAAGCATAGAGCTACCTACAAAGGAGTACCTATCAGACTATCTGCTGATTTCTCAAGAGAAACTTTGCAGGCAAGAAGGGACTGGCAAGAAGTATTTAAAGTAATGAAAAGCTCTAACCTACACCTAGATTACTCTATCTAGGTAAGCTATCATTTAGAATGGAAGGACAGATAAAGTACATCCCAGACAAGGTAAAGCTAAGGGAGTTCATCATTACCAAGCCATTATTATATGAACTGTTAAAGGTGCTTATTTGAGAAAAAGAAGAACTATGAACATTAAAAATGTAACAAATTCACAACTATCAACAACTGAATCTTAAAAATAAAAAAAATAAAAATTAAGTGAAAACTAAGCAGACAACCAGAACAGGAACAGAATCACAGGTAATAGAAATCATTTGGAGGGTTATCGGCTGGAGGGGGAAGGGGGAAAATGAGAGAAAAGGTACAGGCATTAAAAGTATAACTGGTAGCCCTGGCTGGTGTAGCTCAGTGGATTGAGTGCAGGCCTGTGAACCAAAGAGTCACTAGTTCAATTCCCAGTCAGGGCACATGCCTGGGTTGCAGGCCAGGTCCCCAGTGGGGGCCACGTGAGAGGCAACCACATATTGATATTTCTCTCCTCTTTCTCCCTCACTTCCCTCCTCTCTAAAAATAAATAAAATATTTTTTAAAAAGTATAACTGGTAGGTACAAAACAGACAGGGGATGTTAAGAATAGTATAGGAAATGTAGAAGCCAAAGAACTTACATGCACAACCTATGCACATGAACTAAGGGGGAGGGGGATTGCTGGAGGGAAGGGTGCCTATAAGTGGATGAGGGCAAAGGGGGAAAAATTGGGACAACTGTAATAACATAATCAATAAAATATACTTAAACATTACAGAGGAGTCAGTGTCTTATAGTTTCTGCTAATGTTCAGTCACTTTGGAGATAAGCAGCCAAAACTCAAAATGAAAGGATGCCACACATAAGCAAATTGAAAAAAAGAAACATTTGGCAACTTTTGAGAATATGCCTTGTCTTTTTAGTAGTCTTGTAGCATTTTAAAGGGTATTTCTACTACAAAAGTCCCCTAGAATTTGAGTGGACCTCAGGGAATGTCACAGACTCTCATCATATGTCTTGTGTGACTGAGTCAACTGAAATCTGGCTGTCTTAGCAATACTTTGAGAACCCAGGAAAAGTCTGGAAGCTTCTTTAGTTTTGGGTAGAAAAAGAAGGTCTTAGACTATACTGCTCTTGTCTGAGTCACCCTGAAAGTTTCATGCAGGATCCTTCTTGTTCTCCTTGGGATTGTAGGGAGCTGAACAAAGGGGAATTTGATTGTTCCGAGGACACTGGGATACTGTGGATTCACAATAGAGGTTTGAAGGGCTACTGGATTCCTGGGGTACTAAACCAAGGGGAGAAGAGTAATCATGATGGTGGTAAGAACCTAAGTTTCGGGAAGATAGGGAGCATGATTTACAATCCCAAAGGCGATAGGTATCTATGTCTGAAAGAATTTAACATGAAATTAACATGTTTTGGATCCCCAAACTGTTACACTAAGATAGTACAACTAGAAATCTACTACCCCAGATTTAGTCTTCTTAAAACACTGTACTCAGATGTAAATAAGGAGAAAATGATGATGCAAATTTAATAAGGAGGTATGAATAATATTTATGCCTCTCAATATATTTTCCAGTTTTTCATTATCACTAAACACCAATGTAATTTCTATAGGATTTGAACTTCATAGGTGCAAATAGCAATCCAGCTGAGTACAAGCATTCAGTCAAATTAAATTGAAGTAAAGCACACAGATTTTCCATCTTATTATGTACAAATGTGGATTGATTTCATTTCATCTAGGCACAAGGGTAATTTATTATGCTTATCAATGTTATTATTATTGTTTTTATAAAATTAGTCCAACTGCATATCAATCACTTTAATAAGAAGTTTATTTTGTAAATTGAACTTAAACCAAAAGTAAAGCTGCCTTTTACCTTAAAAATAAAAGCTTTATTAATAAAAGTCCTTTGAAGTGATATAAAAATCACTCCTGCTTCATTATCTTCCTTTTCCTGGGGAATTTCTTAAAATAAGTAATAGCCTCATTTTGCATTTGCAAACGGGGAACTCTGCAATCTATATACCAAGAGCAAAGCTTAGTTATTAGGTCAGTTGCTTACAAATATTTTTAGAACAAGCATTACTTCAGCATTTCAATATTGGCTAAAACAGCTTTAATATTCAAGACAGGATGCAAGATGCTTAGCTGATCCAAATGCCAGTCTATGGATTTGAAAGACTAAAGATCACATCACTAGAAGGTTGACAGAAGTGACACTTTGCAAAGTGCCAATGATTTATGCCAATGTCTTGCTTGATGATACTGTTATAGACAGCACTGTCATTAAAAAGTCCCTGCTGACTTCCTGCTACATTTATGGTGCACAAATTATAGGTGAGCCCAAAGATCGAACCCTCCCTGCCTTTTAGATTTCAACGGCCATGTACTTCTCATTTAGGTTAGTTACTGCATGTATGCCCCTTTCTACCCACTTCCTTATTTGATCTACAAACACAGCAATGAGAAGGCAAGAAATGAAATTTATCCTGCTAGGAAATGTGAAAGTTAGAAACACATTATATTCCCTGAAACTCCCACAGCCATAAACTGGGAGGAACATTTTTCAAGTATCTGAGTAGCAAAAGTCTTTCACAATCTGCTCCTATTATGACAAAAGATACCAAACAGTTTTTAAAGAGCATGTTTGGAAGCAAAGCTGTGGAGTAAACTGTCAGGATCACTATGGCCGGACCCATAGTGATGTCAAGGACGCTCTATCACTGGGTGGTGACTTGAGCATTTCCAAAACAACTCTTAAAATAGCAAAATGCAGGGGAGATTATTCTTTTAAGTACTTTTAATTTATAATTTTTTCTGCTAAGCTTTTGCCTCCAATATTTACTGTGGAAATGGAATTTAGTTTTCAGAAATATTCTGAAGGCAATATTAAATGACATTGTTCTAAAGTCCCATTTATAGAGAGTATTTTATCTTGTACTTGGAAAAAAATACTCCAAATCTTATTAGCTAATCTCAATTTACTGAAGTAAAGGAACTAGGCATTTTTTCTTTTTAACGAGGATTACATCAGACTTGCAGGGGGGTGGGTTTCTCCCCTGAAAAAAATGTCAGACACGCTCAGAAACATTCATATGTGCTAATTTTTTTTAAATGACTACTTCTAGTTTCTTCATATATTTACCTCACAGGAAAATAGATGACTTTGAAAACACAGTGTGAAAAGAGACTGGCCCCAAAGATTTCATTGCAACTGTAATTTAGAGCTTACAGTGTTAGTTCGGTCTTTCTTGGTCTGCTATGAAATACAGACTTACACTAAATTTAATTCATAGGATACTATAAACACCAAATAAAGACAAAATTATGTTGAAAATGGAAAGTTATAAAACAAGTACTTTTAATCTTTTTGAAAAGGGAGATGAAATTAAAAGTTCAGTCCAATATAACCATATGACAGCATTAAGTCAAGATTTACGTTTCAGTAAACCAACCACCCTGAGATTAACATACTGTTTCCTGGAAGCAACAGAGGCGGACAGCAAGCAGGTAAGGGAAACGAAGCTCCTGCTACAGAGACAGGGATTGAGGGACAGCCTCAACTGCAAGGGACTCCAGCGCCCCGTGGAGAGCTGCGACACCTGGCCACGATGGCCGATGAACTATATACATCAGAGGTGGGGCAGGTGCACCAGTTTGTTGTCGAGATGATAGAGGAGGGGGCAAATGTTAAATGGTTGTACCAAAATAAATGATATTAAAATGTTTAAGTTTTTTAAAGGAACAAAGTATCTATTTTTAGGCAATGTGTATGGAAATGGAACACAAGTCAGCATTATCCAATCAAGACCTAGACTGATATGTTCTGATCCTCCAGTATGGACCCAAAATGTAACAGGAGTTTCACCACAGGCATATTTGTTCAGAGGGCATTCCACCGTCTCCAGGCTCAGCATCCTCACTTCCAACCTTGTCGTCTTCTCTCAGGAATTTCTCCTTTCCAAGATCTTCCTCCCCGAAGAAATGTGAAAACCAACTGTAACAGCAACATCAGGGCCTGGTGATAACTGGGAGCCTAAACAGAGCCATTTGGAGGCACCAGAGTCATGGGGAAGGTGCAAACAGCATTCCTGAGGCCCCAGATGAAATCATATCTGCACACCATAAAACGCATCAGGTGAAGCATTTCTGAAGCAAACTGTTAGTATCAGATGATGCCTAGGAAATATCTATAGTAGAGGCTAAAGACCTCTGTGAAGAGCTATTTTTCAGCCTGCACAAACAGCAGGGACATGAACCTGGAGGAAGAAATCATTGTGAACATCCTACCTTTCCCAATAAGATTGGGCTAAATGACAGGAATTTGGTGAAGGGAAGGGACAATTCCATTACCATCTATTCCACGAGGACACTTAAGGCCCAGATCCTGACTTCCCGGATGTTCGCAAGCATAATCCTAGCCTTTTCTGCAAGCCCTTAAGTGGGTACAGCAGATTCAGAGTCTACTGTTTTTCTCCCGCTCGGGGACTGACCACCCTCACATGGAGTATGGCAGCAGTGGCCTTATTTGGCTTTCCAGCTCTGAACTTCTGTGCAGGGCCAGCGTCATGGAAACGCAACCTATGCAATAGTGCAGGGCCTTATGCTGGTGCCATCTCCCAAGTCTTAATAACTTTTGAACACAGACTCCCACATTTGCATTTTACATTGGGCCTTCAAAATTATAAAACTAATCCTACCATGGGTCTTAAGGAAATGTGGAGTAATTCTCACCCTTTACACCATACCTGTCCCTGATGAAAACGTACACTTATCAGACTAATTTAGATATGTTAGTAACTACAGGGTATCACAATATAACCTAATATCAATGTTTTGTCATTTTAACTATATTTCTCTTTTTTGTTTTTATTTATTTATTTTCATTTTAATTGTTGTTCTTATACAGTTACCTGTCTTTTACTCCCATGCCAGCCCACCGCCCCATAATTTTTAATCCTCATCCAAGGACATGCTTACGGAAGGGAAGGGAGAGGGTGACTGAATCATCGATGTGAAGGAGAAACATTGATCAGTTGCCTGTCACACATGCCAAGACCAGGACTGAACCTGCAACCTAGGCATGGGCTCTGACAGGGAATCAAACCCACAACGTTTCCGTCTATGGAATGACCGAAATGTGGCTCCAACCAACAGAGCCACATTGGCCAGGGCTAAAATGTTTAACTTTTAATTATACAAATAGCACAATAATATATCCTTATTTAAAAAAATAAACACAACAGCCCTGGCTGTGTGGGTCTGTTGGTTGGAGCATCATCCCCTACACCAAAAGGTTGCGGGTTTGATCCTTAGTCAGGACACATACCCAGGTTTCAGGTTCAGTGCCCGGTCGGGGCACCTACGAGAGGCAACCAGTTGATGTTTCTCTCTCACATTGATGTTTCTCTCTCATTCTCTCCCTCTTTCTTCCTTCCTCTCTCAAATCAATAAACGTATCCTTGGGTGAAGATTATAAACAAACAAACAAACTTAACGAATTAAGATACACTTTACTTCAACCCTCTGGATGCTTCAGGCCTTTTTAAGTTCATTTACTATAGGAAATGACCTAAATGCCACCCAACACAGGACGGCTGAAGGTCATGGTTTAGACATACTAAGAGGTACTATGCAACTTTAGAACGACAGGTTTTTTTTTATGCACAAACATGGAAAAACCTCTAAGACATCCAGCTGAGTCAAAAAATGAATTACAGAATGCACATACCTTGTGATATTATTTATGTAAAATGTCATATATGTAAAACAATATTAACACTCACATTTGGGAATCTCCTTGTGGATCACAGCCCCATGTCTGCCCCTCTCTTGGGTGCATAATTGCGAGTCATCTTGTGACTTGCTTTCTAGTGTTTTACACTGTTATTTATTTGATTCATTTAAGTGTACTTCAAGAAACCACATAGCATGCTGTACATACTATTACACAAATACTTTTATGCCTAATACGACTGGTGATAAAAGCTATAATTCTTGAAAGTTTATTTTAACAGACTTCAAATAATGTGAAATTCCATGTAAATGTTTATTCACCTTATTTTAATAAGAGGAAAGTGATGACATTTTTGTTTCACAACCTTTAAAGTGTTCATGAATACAAAAAGGCTGCGGCTCGTCCATTTCCCACTTACTGATTATTAGTAACCACTTACAGTACTTAGCAAAAACTATTTTAGAGTCTTTTACTTGTTTTATTCTCTTGCATATTTACTATGTGGCCTGGGAGAAAAGAGGGCCATTTAAAAAAATTCTCAGACTGGTAGATGGCACTTCCTTATAAGTATTTGTCTCTGGTTTAAAAGAAAACACAGCCTTTCCTTTGGCTAAGCTAAAGTATAATTTTACTTTATCCATCAAAAAATGGCACCCGATCTAATACTGAACTTGAATTAAGTCATGGGGTTTCTGTCTTAAAACTTTTTACTCCTTTCTCAAAACACCTCAGCTTGTTCCTTGCTACTGTAACAATTCATATTTATAATTATTCTCCTAACCAAAGGAAGATAAGAGAATGTTGTGCTTTTTAATCTAGGGTCTATAAAGCCTACTGTTAATATATTTTACACTATAGTAACTGCAGATAATCTGAAAACATGTAAAATTACTGAAAAAATACAATACAGTAATTTATTTTAACCCAAAAGCATCGCGCGCAAAGGTCACATTTTAAGTAAGTGCCCAAATTTTAGTTGTGTGGATCAAAACTTAATGGATCATCTGCAAACAAATCTTTAAAAATAATCCTCAAGTTTATATTTTTCTCTCATTTTCACACTGTATTATTTCATATAGAATATGATATAAACCCGTTTAGTTATAACCAGCCTCAATCTTACTTCCTGACTGTATGTTCAGCCATTCCCCCAAACATAGCACATGTTCCTGTCATACCGAATTTCTCACTTTCTGGGGCACTTTTCCAAAAACAAGGGATCTTAGCACATGTTATTCCTTCTACCTGTGAGGCCTTACCTATTGCTTTGCAAACTCTCATGGATGCTTTCAGACCCAGCTTCAGTGGTACCAGCACGGCGAAGCCTTCCCTGTGGCCACAGGCAAGGAAGGTTATGCTTCCAAAGTGCTTTGCACTTTTCTCCTCATTAGGATTTTTACCTTATGATACTATATTTGTCTGTTTATAGACTCTGAGCTTCTTTATGGCAGGGACTGTGCCTTCTTCATATTTTTATTTCTAGAAACTAATTACAGCACCTACCTCATATAGGTGTTCACTAAATGCTTATGACATTAATGAATTTCTTTTCTTTTCAATGTAACTGTCCCAGATCACTTAGCATAAATCATTTGGTGGCTACAGACAGAGGGGTGTAGAATGACCCTGCAAGCCAACAGGGCCTAAATGGACACTAGTGGGAAGTCTGTCTTGGCCAGTAAGCAGGAAGTTCACAAAAATAACTTGTTTCTTTCAAAACGAAACATTTCTCCGTAACACAAACGGTCTCAGTGAACAGCCTCGAAGACAGAAGTTCTTTATTCCATATTACATAAATGGCATTGAAGGAAAAATGGCCTTAGAATCTTAAAGCTATAAAATGTAAGTTTTCCTTTGTTTAAAAAGAAAATAATGGAAAAAAAACAAAACTGCGGAAGGGAGCCAAGAAAAAGAATCTCAAGTTATCTGGTAATTAAACAAGCTATTCAGACTGCTTCTTAGCTTTTCAGACTGCCTAAGAGCAAACAAAACACAATACACGTGGCAGAAACAGTTCCCTGCCTTTTTTTCTTACGTAGCCCCCTCTTGCTAAGAATATAAATAAGTTGTTTTCTGCGCTGGTGCAAACTGAACCTTTCCGTAGCTTGAGCGCAAACAGAGCTTCGAGTCCACCTCCTGCCTACTCCCGCCCGCCTCCTACATGCTCCAATGCCTTTGTTTACAGGGGCTGCAAGACTTCCAGCAACAGTTGGGAAAGCTGCTGCTCTTATCTACGAGCAGGTACTTTAAAGAGCACTTCTGGAGCAAGCACTTCATGAATTCATAGAAAGGGGGTTAGCAGAAGGGTCAGAAGCAAGTTAACTTACCATGAAACTAATGAAGCTTAAGCTTCTAGCAATGTGCTTATATGGCCAAACATTTTCATAACATTTGCAAGAATAAGAGACTTATCCTCAGTAAGGTAAGCGCACGGGCTCTTTCCACTCGGACTGCCCTTCCATCACACTTACTCTCATACAGAGGTATCTCAGAGTGGCTACAAACATTTTCGGATCCAGGGAAGCAAAGTTGGTGATACATTTCGTTTGGGCTTAGTGAGATATTTTCGTGATTTGAAATCACTTCCATGTATAAATTATTACCCGTTGTTCCCAACACAAGAATGACTTTCAGGAATAAATTTACCACCTACTGTGCAAACTAACTCGGTGTTGGGATACGAAGGTGCTGGGCCAGATTGGTTTTGCCATGTGCTGGATAGTATGATGGAGGACCCTACTCCCTGCTCCCCAGTTATGCTTACGCTGTGTCCTCTGTGCCTTGCTTTGGTTATTTCCTCTGCCTAGCCTTGCCGTCCCACTTCCTCCAATGAAAATCCTACACCAGATCTGACCAAGTGCCCTCTCCTCTGTGAAGCCTTCACATGCAAAGAATACATCTCTTTATCTGTTTTCCACTCTATGGCTTTTGTTTGTGTCTCAACTTAAAAATAAGCAAGTGCTCAGTTGTATTTTACTTATTTGTGAATGTGACTACTATCTCTTCTACTAAATCATAAATTCTTTAAAGGTCAGAAAACATCTTACTTAACTTAGTACTTCCCACAGTGTCAAACATGATGTCAAAAAATGGTGCCTAGAAAATGCTGATGTGAACTTAATCTTCTAAATTGCTCTGTTCTTTTGTTAATATGAAGTTGAACATACTTATCTGCCTCATGCACTATTTCTGCTTTTAGAACAGGGCTCCCCCCCCCACCCTGACCAGCGTGTCTCGGTTGGGCATCACCCCACAAAGTGAAAGGTTGCCAGTTAGATCTCTGGTCTGGGCAAATGCCTGGGTAGCAGGTTCAGCCCCAAGTTGGGGCACATATGAGAAGCAACTAATTGATGTTTCTCTCCCCCTCTACTCCCTCTTTTCTCTTCTCTCTAAAAATAAATAAAATTTTTAAAAAACAGGGCTCCTCCACAAAGATATAGAGATTGAGACAGAGATATACATACATATCGCTGATCTGTAAACAATTAAAAGTCTAATAATCTAACTCCTAGTGGCTTCAAAAATGAAGTTCTAGGTAGTAAATTAATCTTTGCAAGACTAAGGGCTTAAAAGAAGACAGAAAAGACCATTGAAGGTCACAATTTGCATATTGATCTAACTGTATGCTTATTCTCTTACAAACACGTAATTAACTTTGTTTTTATTGAATTTTGGTTCTAAACCAATTTTATTTGTCATAGTTTCACTGGTAATTTCAGTGAAGTATGAGAGACAGATGTTAGTTAAGAAGGTAGCATGTATACTAATCTATCTGGATAATAGATTTAATACAAACTGAACGCCTTACATTGTAGGCATTGGGTTTGATCAATAGCTGTGTTCTATTCTTATAATATTTCATGGGGCATAAAATATCTTATAGTTAAAACTAAATTTAGTTAGGAAGTTATTATACAGAAGCCACAATTAGAAGCACCAATTATCTGATGTGTAAACAAGAGAATTGATTGCAATAATATGATCTTTCTCTAAGTATTGGAGTTTTAAAAATGTCCTTCTGTAATCAGCGAGAGTAATAGCCAGTGCACTGACTTGGGAGCCCAAAGACCTAAGCTGAACCCCCAGCTGTACCATTTATTAATTGTATGACTCTGGGCATCTATGGTTAAACCATAGGTGGTTTAACTCAATAGCTCTGTTTTCTCATGTGTGAATTGGAATAATGATATTCAACATTAATATTTATTTTGTTTACCTTATAGGTCTATTTTGGGTTGATGGCACTCATTCGTTGATTCATCAGCATGTATTTAGTACCTATGTCAGAAAATGGATATTAAAAAGATTTGTAGGCCCTGGCTGGTGTAGCTCAGTGGATTGAGTGCCAGCCTGCAAACCAAAGGATCATGGTTGGATTCCCAGTTAGGCACATGCCTGGGTTGCAGGACAGCTCCCAGCAGGGGATGCACGAGAGGCAACCATACGTTGATATTTCTCTCCCTCTCTCTTTCCCTTCCCCTCTAAAGATAAAATAAATAAAATCTTTAAAAAAAGATTTGTAAAAAATTTGTAAATTTCAAAGACCTATAGAAATAAAGATGATGTCATTGAGAAAATATTTGATTTGGGTACTTAATGTTACAGTAAGAGATGTAACTGTGGAATTGTTTTATCCTCACTTGAGGACATACTTATTGATTTTAGAGAGAAGGGAAGGGAGGGAAAGAGAAAGGGAGAGAAACATTGATATGAGAGAGAAATATCAACCAGTTGCCTCTCATACACACCCCACCTGGGGACCGAACCCACAACCCAGGCATGTTCCCTCACTGGGAATAAAACCCAAACTTTTGTTTTACAGAACGTTGTTCCAACCAAGCCACACTGGACAGGACAAAACTGTGGAATTTTTGAAATATCTTACTGAACAGGAAAGTAAACAGTCATTTTAATCAGTACAAACCTACCTCCATGGTTTAGGTAAAAAAACAAATATTTCAGCATTTTCTCCCTAACCTAACACCAACTGCTGAACTCCTTTTACATGCATAGGAAATTCTAAGTGTCTGCATCTATGAGGTCTGTCTGGAAGAAGTCCAGCCATCATTAATATAATGAGAATGGTTTGTTCGACATCAATGTAACCTGGCAACCAAGGAGAGTGGACTGGAATGAGCATGTGTGAACAATGATGACTCCAGGGTACTAGTCAATGAGGGTGGTAGACACTGTTGAGTGAGCATGTGTACTGTGTGGCCATCACATTCAAAATGACTGAGCGAGTAGAGCAACGAATCTGCATCAGATTTTGCATTAAGCTTGAACATTCCTCAGTGGAAACTATTCAGATGATTCAGAAGGCTTTCAGGGACAATGTAATGAGTGCAGCACAAATAAAAGTGTGGGGCAAATACTTTAAAGATGGTTGAGAATCTGTTGAAAGTGATCCACGTTCCGGGAGGCCTGCAACAAGCAGAACACTTGAGAATGTTGAACGTGTGCGGGCTGCAATCAACAAAGATTGGTGACTGACCATGAGAACTAGAAGCTGATTTGGGGATTCCAAAAACTACTGGGGATTGGGAAAGTATTGTCGATCACGAGTACGCCCCTCGACGCCAAACAATCAATAAGGAGCACTACCTCAATGTTCTTTGGTTGAGAGATGAAATATGACAAAAACAGCCACAGCTATGGACAAGTGCTGATTGGCAGCTTCATCACCACACTGTGCTCACTCACACATCACGTCTCATGCAGAGTTTTTTGGCGAAATATCAAATCACCCAGGTGACTTAGCCCACCTACAGCCCAGATTTGACACCCTGCAATTTCTGACTTTTCCCAAAATGAAAATCACCTTTGAAATGAAAGAGATTTCAGGCCATTGATGATATTCAAGAAAATATGACAGAGCAGCCGATGGTGATTCCAACGAAGGATTTTGCAGAGTGATTTGAACAGTGGAAGAGATGCTGGGAGAAGTGTGTGAGGTCCCAAGGTGCCTACTTTGAATGGGACTGAGGCATCATCGTCCCATGTACTATGTTTCTTGTATCTTCTTCAATAAATGTCTCTATTTTTCATAATTCATGGCTGAATACTTTCTGAACAGACCATACAATATATCTGAAAAATATGTATGTGTGTGTACTTATGTATGCATGTATATACATGCATATATACATAAACAACACACACATACTCATATCCAAATGTCATACTCCAAAGCCTCAGGGCCTGCACATAGTTGAATCCTAAGACATTTGAATTCTAAGAATTTTTTCAGCAACATTTAAAGAGGACACCAACAATTTTCTAGTCATTGCAATATTAACATCCCCTTATTAAATAATCCAATATTTTCACTATTAATTACTGCCATGAGATTAAATATGAACCAGGATGGCTCCAGTGGGAGAGCAAAGGTCAGAATCACATCCAGGATGTCCTGGAAAGCCCAGGATATCAGCTAATGAAAAATATTTACATGGCTTGCTCTTCTGCATAGTCAGGCCTAATTGATATACAGAGAGAAAAACAAACAGAAGAAAACAACCCCTAACTTTGAACTGCCCACAGTTCAGCTGAAAATCAGAAAAGACATAGGAAAATGTACTCAGAAATAACTCACAGAACAGCCCGAGTACAAATGAATACCACATTGTGCATCTTACCTCTTTCTTCAGTATGTCGCTTGGGTGCCATAAGAACAGTCTGGGGAAGCCACTTTGCAGAGAGAGGGGGAGGGAGGGACAAGCTGGTCACTACACTAAATGCTTTACTTGAAGAAACAGATGCATGGGTTTTAAATAAGTATCCTAAACAAGGTCATAAATCTATTAGGTAAGATAACCAAGTTTCAAACCAAAGTCTGTCTGATTCCAATGCCCCTAACCATTACAACATATGGCAACTTGTAAGAATACCGACAAGTATAATAATGTTATTGGGTATATTTTTTTAGAATTATTAGTAATTGTTAAGAAAATCCTATTTCGATTACTTCCATGGCCTCCCCATATTACATGAAAACCACTGTGGGCAATTGAGTGCAAACGGATTAGACAGTGAAGATGGAGCTAAATAGAATCCAGTTGATGCTGAGGTGAAGGGATGTCAAGAGGCTAAGTTAGTAAGAGTCACCCAAGGCCCCCATCTAAGGAGAGAACCAAGTAAGTGGGAAAGGAAGGAAGAGCGCTGGGCAAGGTGGTGTAATGAGGAAAAGGAGTCTCAGTGACAGCCATACACCGCCCCGTCTAGGAGTGTGAACAGATTCACACTCCAAGAGTGTCCCAAACAGAACGACATTCTTAGGATCAAAGAATTCCCTTTTTTCTGAACATAATATGCCTCCACGCCTTTCTACGTGCTGTCTGCTCTGCCTGGAACACTCTTCCCCACATATCCCTGGCAAAATATTTCTCTCAAGACTCAACTCAAATGTCAGATCAAAGGCGCTGCCTCCCCTGATTCTCCAAGGAAGATGGAATTACTGGTAGTTAACACCTCTTTACAGAGCGTGTGTGTGTCTGTGTGTGTGCTCGCGTGCGAGTGTGCGTGCGCATGCATGTCCATTCTGATTAGCTAAATTCACTTATAAATTGCTTGGTCCATGTACAAGGGAAGGTTGTACAAACCATTCTCAAAGTAAAAGACGTAATCATTCTTAGAGTAAGTTCTGGTTGCCTCTCTAAAAAGTTGGAAATTATATGCACGTTTATAAAATAAGGACTTCTGCAAGTGAACTCTTCTTATCTTTACTTGAAATGGTGAAGTGTTCCGTCCCTCACTTTAAGCCAGGGGGAATGTTCCTTCTACTCTTTTTGAAGTGCTGTTCTAGAGAAAACTGCACATTTTGAGGCACCAGAAGATACCTCATGCACATTAAGAGTAAACTGCCTCAAATGTAAAACAATAGGAAGAAGTTTCATGGGGAAGTAGAGAAACCACTAGTTTAGCAATCAGGAGAACTGGATTATAGTCCTAACTCTGCAGGTTTGCGGAGTCACTGAAACTTGGGCCTCAGCAGTTTTTCTCTAAAATGAGAAAGCTGGTTAGACCAGTTGTTTTCTTGGGTCCCTTTATAACTTCACACAATATTATATGATTCTGTTATAAAATGAAGGACTAGAACTCAAGGAGCAATTCAAACTCAGAAACAGGCTTTGTGCGCAAGCACCACAGTGCATTGAAGCCATCCACGGTCCTGTCCCAGGACACAATGGAAGCACATCAGACAGTGAGCAAACAGTCCTTCTCTTCTACCCTCACCCTTAAAAGTCACCTCACTGAGGTGAGCCTTGCTTGAGCCTCTGCTTCTTCATTTTTTCTTTATTACATCCAATCAATCATTCTTGATTTTTCTTCTGAATCATAAGTTTACCAGAAAGTGGTAAGTAATGTAGAAATTCTGCATCATGACTATTCCTAGAGTTTGCAGAGAAGAGTATATAATTGAAAGACTTACAAACTGTTTCTCCATTGCCATATATATGTGTGTGTATGCCTTAAATTTAATGCTGTTCTCCTCACACACGTACACATACACAGAAATACCCCCACAAAAGCCATGACCTACATTATTTAAATCAATATGTTGATGAGTGCTTTGTAACCTGAATTCTATGAAAATGCTTATTATTAACACTTCATCATTTTATATTTTGGATAAACATATGCTTTTTCAAAATGTTCAACTTTGCTGTAGAACAAATACCTTTTTATATATTTTTAATTTTCTTATTGATCAATGTTCATAACAAATATCTTCATTAAATAAATATTGGTCAAATATTAACTATAGGCTTTGAATCTTTTAAAGTTACTAATCTATGTCTAGTCAAAATGTTTTAGAAATCTAAACTTCATAGTCTAATTCAGAAAGAACTATCTATGTGAATGCTATGATATCTGAGACTTGCTTTAAAACACTCCTTCACTTCTGCTCCTCCCAAGCAGTGGGAAGGATGGATAAAGCAAGATTGGAAAAATGTTATGATTTAGTGAAGCTGAATGAGGGGTACATAGGGATCCATTATATTCTTCTCTCTACTTTTCTGTATATTTGAATTTTTCCATAATAAGGAGATTTTTTAATGTAATGCCTCTACACAGTACTTGGTATATCAAAATTCTTAACAAGCAGATACTGCCCTGGCTGGTGTGGCTCAGTGGATAGAATGCTGGCCTATGAACTGAAAGGTCACTGGTTTGATTCCCAGTCAGTGCACATGCCTGGGTCGTGAGCCAGGTCCCCAGTCAGGGGTGTGTGAGAGGCAGCCAAACGATGTATCTCACACATTGCTGTACCTCTCCCTCTCACTCTCCCTTCTCCTCTCTCTAAAAGTAAATAAATAAGATCTTTTTTAAAAAAACAAGCAGATCTTGAATAAAGAGCATTAATAAGTGGAAATAACTTTGAATTCCAGTGTAGATTAATATAACCGTTGAAAAACTGTATTATCTTCCTGGATCCCTTTAGTGTTGCTTTCCCTTACACACTATGTAAGTTTTTGATCCTGTTGCTTTCCTTTGTGAACCAGAGATCACACTGAAGGGGAAAAGGAGCTTTGTGTATCATCAACAATCAACATTCACAGAACGTTCAATATAGAAACACACAGCACTCTTCTAGGCTCTTTTTGATATGAAAGACAATAGCGTAGAGTGTTATCTACCTAGAGACGTCTTTATGAAACCCTCGGAAGCCCATGAGGAAAAAACAAAGGTCATTGCCGTACAGAGAAAACACATTTCACTACATTTGTGTTTGTCCATTTGTTCTAATTGTTGTTCAATTTTCCCTGAGTACTTAGGAATATGTAAATCCCTGTGTCAGTTATAAAATGAATAAGTTCTGGAGACCTGGTGTGCAGCATGATGCCCACAGTTAATAATAATGTTTGTATACTTGAAATCTGCTGAAAGAGTAGATAGCAAGCGTCCTCCTCACACACAGACAAAAGATAACTTATGGGGGTAATAGATTTGTTCTTTAGTTAGATTATGGTTATCATTTCACAATATATACCTACATCAAAACATCATGCTATGTACACTTTTTATTTGTCAACAATAAAATTTTTAAAAACCTATCTAAGGCAATTTTTAAGGGTTTAACTTCTTGTTACCATGAACAGATTGAAACAAAGACTTGTCCCAAAGAGAGAAGTTCATTCTCTCTTAAAACAGAAATGATAGAGGCCTTACTGCAACATTTAAACTTGGTCAGAATTTCATCAGCTAGAATGCAAATTGCTTTAGACTTTAGGGGGTAAAGTGTGTATGAACAAAACAATTTAATTACCTATTTCTACTTAGCATAAAAACAGAGATCAAAATTTCTCTTTTCACCCTGACTGGTATGGCTCAGTGGGTTAGCGTCATCCTGCAAACCAAAAGGTCATGGGATTTGCTCCTGGTCAGGATACATACCTGGGTTGTAGGCCAGGTCCCCAGTTGGGGGCCCTGCGAGAGGCAACCAATCAATGTTTCCCTTGCACATTGATGTTTCTCTCCCTCCCTTTCTCCCTCCCTCCCCTGCTCTCTAAAAAATAAATAAATAAAATCTTTAAAAAAGGAATTTCTCATTTCACTTTTGCCATCCTTTTTGAACATTAAAAAGGAGCTCTTTGACTTAAAAGACATAAAATCACATAGAATACATTAGCCATGAATGGATCCTAGTTTAAAAAAAAACCACTCTAGGCATACAGGGGACAAATGAAGAAGTTTGAATATGGACAGGTTACCATTGGATGACATGTGAGAATTATTGTTAATTTTCTTGGATATTATTGTAGATAGGTAGGAAAATGTCCTTACTTTTGGGGAGTGTTTGCTATAGTATTTGGGTTGAATTGTCATGATATATGAAACTTTACTTGGAATGGTTCAATAGATAAAAGCAATAAGCCAAAATATTAACAATTAATGAATCTTGGTGGAAGATATAAATTCCTGTATGCTTTCAAATTTTTCAAAATACAAAATTTAAAAGGAGCTCTTTTCTGTACTTAGACATGGTAAAGGATGGCCTTGAAGAATAATGTATGGGGACTGATGTACCCTTTTGACCTAGCAGTGTATTTTTAAACCCAGGTTACTTACTGCCTTAGGGTTCCAGAGATGGGAAGAGACAATGAGAAATCCAGCCCATCACAAAGGTATCAGAGATGGTTATCATCACCTCAGCAAACTGCCATACCCTCAGTAACACTGTGCCCTCAGCCACCATCTCCAGATCAATATGGCTATCAATGACAGATGGCCAAAGCATCAGGTCATTCTTAGTTCACATTGTCCGACAGGATTTAGGAGACTTGTGTCATTAGACTGTCTTCAGAAAACAACCTAGCCATTAAAGGCGGAAGCAGAGTGATGTTGTATGTTAGACAGCACGCTGTTGACAGTTTAAATATACTCTGAAAGCTTAAAATACGTTGATTTTCTGTGTGCTACAATTACATTTTTACTGGCAGAAAATGTATCATTAAAACGTAAATGCATGTTGAAAGCAAAGCTATAAAAAGACTTTCTGTCTCAAACCATTTCTGGACACACCGTACGAAGGAAGAAACGGTAATATTGTTCAGCATTGATTTGATCAAAACTGTAATTCCTGTGGAAAGGAGAAGGAACTTTAGTCCAAATGTAATTTTTAATGTGGTTTATACTTCACAGAATCTGATTTGGGGTCCATTTGGTTTGGAGGCAGCACATAAACAGGCCACCTACCTGGAAAGAACCTTTGCAATAACATTGTATGAAGACACCAATAATTTTCTAGTCATTGCAATATTAACACAACTGTTTTCTAAATAATCCAATATTTTCACTATTAATCACTCAGCCTGTCCCTTGAGTTACCTAAGGTAGGGTATCACCACCTCTGTCCCAAAAGGCATAAATGCTTATGTAACACAAATAAATATTGATGAAACACTACATTTACTACAAATAAATATCTCTTCCCTATTTCAGTCCTTATTTAAAGCTTACTCACTAGTAATTAGGACCTAAATTAAAATAGTTCTGTGAATAGTCACCAAATTAGTTATAGATGCACAGGAAAATCCATTTAACTAATTTCAAGCAAGACCTTGGAAAATATTTAGCCATTTATGTTTATGACATACAAATAACAGATTTATTACTATCATGGGGCAAATTACTTCTTGCATGTACTGCTGCCTTTGTTTTTTGAGGGTTGGACTTGGCCCAAAGTGTATTGACTCACAATATTTTCCTTCATGGTAGGATTTCCTTCACGGTACGAACAGTTGCTTTAAATTGAAAAACAGACGCAGAGTCGTTGGGGGAGGCGGAAGGAAGAGGAGGATGGCTCAGCAATGGTGAGCCATGTGGTCACTGAGCACAATGACCTAGTTCTGGGCAAGAAAAAGTCATAAATACTCCTTTTAGAAAGACAACTTCAATATTTTTTTTAGAAAGAGAAAAATAATTTCTTTAGGGAGAAAACATCCTTTAGGCAAATCTCAAAAATAAGTTGGGAACATTTTGTATGGTAGTTGCTATAACACTTCCTCACTGGGATGAGAGAATGCAAAAAGAAAAGAATCTTGGCCTCCAGAAAAAGCAATGGGAAACCTCTGGCCCTTGGTTTAATTTCTTCTAGCTAGACCATGAAAAGTTTTCTGAAACCAAGTGTCCTTTGAGCCTCCCTTCTCTCCCATTAAGAGCAACAAATACAGCTGTGCAAACAGCAGGAATGTGTGTTCCCGTGGCAAGATGCTTGCTCGGGCCCTTCCTGGGGAATTCCCTTTCAGGCGTGTGCACAGTCCTCTGAGTCAGCAGACTCAGAGGGGGGATGCGGAGATGCATGCAAAGGTAAATTCCAGCCTGAACCAGTAAAAGGCGATGCAAGGCTGATTGGTGGGGACTGTTGCACAACAAAAAGAGAAGATTCTGACAGGTGACAAGAAGGAAGGAAGAGGCTGAAAGCCCTTCAACTGGAGCTGCCAAAAAGTATAAGCCGAGAAGGTGAGAAAGGCTGCTCTTCCCTTCTCATCCATTTTTATATCTTTCTCTCTTTTTAATCCTTTTTTCCACCTTATCTCTTCACTGGTGAGAACATGGGCCTTGGAGCCAGTGTCAGGGTTTGAATGTAGCCCATCATGTATTATGTGTGGTTTGAGCAATTTACGTACCACCTCTAAATTTCAGCTTTTGCATCTGTAAGATGGATGGAATGATACCTCATGGAGTTGCTGCCAGGATGGAATCAGATAATATAAAATACACTGCAGGTGCCTGACTCACAGTGGGTGCTTAAAATCATGTTCGCACCCTTTTCTCCTCCTTCTTCTATTCTTTTCATCTATATTTCTTTTTAACTTCATTCACATCTGCTAAAACTTTGGGTACTTTACTTCATTATTCATTTGCTATGGGTCAGTGACCTCGGATAGAAAGATTTTCCAATCCCTTGAGTAAACGCGTTGTTCAGTCCAAAGGGCTGATGGCCTTCATGGTTGTCTGAATCCCAAGAGACTCAAGTTTCCTGTTGAGCTGATGAAGAAGCATTTTCATAACAGGAAGTTTTCCAGAATCTGGGAGTTAGAAAAGAATGCCTGGCTCCTCTTCATCAGCGTCATCCTTGGACTCCCTCTCAAACGATGTTACAGCAGGTAGGCAGACCCTCCAAGGCCCTGAGCAGATCTCAGCCAGGCCTGAGCTCTGGGACAGGACGTGTATGCCCTCCTTTGTAACAGCAGGTGGTAGGGAAGGCACCCCAAATTCATTTCAGGAAGGAACCACATTTTTAAAAAAGGAGTAAAGGGATAGGAGAGAGAAAGAGGGAGGAGGAAAAAGAAGGAAACGTCCACTCACGGGGAAGCAGTTTCTCTTCCTAGCCTCGAAGAGAGCATGCCTTCAACAAGCAGCCCGGAGAAAAGCACTTCAGGGCGGTTTGCCTGCAGTGGGCCACCCTGCTGCGTGCTCCTTCCTTCCTGGGACTCCTCAGCCCCGGCTCTCTGGACACATCTCTGTTCTATTTCTTCTCCTCCTGCGTGCTCCCTGATTAGTGCCCAGAGTCAACTCCGTAGAGCTCTCACTCCAGAAGTTTGATCTAAACAACTTAACTTACTTCTACAGCTTCCCCTACCCCTTAAATAATGACAACTCCAAATATACATCTTTATAAAACCACTCTCTTCTCTAAACCCCCCCAAAGCTGTTATCTCCACTCTTCCTAAACCTCTTCCCACCATCCACAGCCTATGTACCAGTTCCCAAAGCAAAAGCAGCTCTGAAGTCATTCTTTACTTCTTCCACTCCCAACCCAACCTATCCTCTGGTGCTGTGAACTGTACTCCCTGAATCTCTGTCCAATCTATACTCTCCTCCTAATCCTTCTTCTACTGTTTTACATTAAGTTCTCCTCATCTATTGACCTCCTCAGTAACTTCTCTGTTTCTGTTTTCTCATCTAGACAATCTTTGTACCAAAGAGATCTTTCTAAAACATAAATCTAATACTGTCCCTTTTAATAATCTTAATCTCCAATAGATCCCCTCTCCTTCCAAAAATGAAAGTCCAAAGTTCTTTGTAATCTTGCTTCAGTCTTTTTAAATACCCCCATCTCCTGCAATCCCCCACTACAGCCCACAGCTCTTATTTCGAGCCCTGTAGTCCAGCTACACCAAGCTGCTTGCCACCCCCAAACGCATGCTCCTTGGTTTTTTTTGCTGGAACATGTTCTGTTCCTTCCATATGAAATGCTTTTCCTGCCTGTTGAGCCCCCTCCCCACCTTCTTTAAGATAAGCTCAAATGTCACTCTTCTGTAAAGCTCTGCCTCTCTGCCCAATAAATTACTTACATCTTCCGTGGCATCTTTGGTCCTTTATCAGGGCACTTTTCAAGATGCACTGCAAGTACTGGTATATGTATATAATCAGATCTTACTCCTTTTGGTATCCCCAGCTGTTCACTAAACACTCAGCAAAACCTAACGGGTATCAAGAGAACTGGCCTTCCACACAAAGAAAGAACCCTAGGACCCTCCAGAAAGTGCTGCCCTTTCCCAGAGAGGGCTCTTCAGGCCCATGTAGTCAGCCTGGTCTATCAGTCCATAGCTAGAATGAGATAAGAATACCTTCCTTCACCCTGGCTGGTGCAGCTCAGTGGACTGAGCGTGGGCTTGTGAACCAAAGGATTGTGGTTCGATCCCCAGTCAGGGCACATGCCTGGGTTGCAGGCCAGTTCCCAATTCCCAGCAGGGGACACATGAGAGGCAACCATACATTGATATTTCTCTCCCTCTTGCCTTCCCTTCTCCTCTAAAGATAAGTAAATAAAATCTTTTAAAAAAAAAAGAATACTTTCCTTCAGCTTAAAAGAGGGGCTGAGAGCTGGTAGGAAAGAGAGGGAGAAAGGGAGGGAAAGAGGAGTAGATGGGGTCGTTCCTTTGATGGTTCACTGTGCGGCTCCCACAGAGAAAAGGAGACTCGATTCCACAGTTACAAAGTGGAGGACTAAACAGAACCTTTCCGTAGTGCTTTGTTTTCAGTAGACACTGAAAAGCACTTGAATAGATTAATATATAAGTAAATGGTATCTATTCGGTAGGAAATTTGCACTTTAAAAAAACCCCTCAGTTTCTCACTCACATTAGCTTTTCTTTCCTCAGTTTCCCCCCCCTCTCTCTCCCCCACTTCTGTCTCATTTTCTCCCTTCTTTACTTAGCTGAGATCATTTATGACAAGCAGAGAAATGTTTAAAATGGCCACTGGGAAATTTTTCTAGCTTCTATACCCTCTGGAAAAATACACTTGATTTACAACCACAACACATACAGCTGGGTATCTTAACTGTAAATCTAATGTAATGATTGTTCCTTTAGATATTTCCTTAATTTTATGTGAGTAATAAATACACCCTTTAATGACTATAGGTTCTAATCATTTCCAAGTGACTGATTTTCACTGCATTGCTACCGTACATTTCCTTTATTTAAATAACTAAATATTTCTAAACTGCTCCATTAGTACATAGAAGAACATTTGCTATTTGTTGTTTAATGGCTGGGGGGAGGCTTATAAGCATATTGACAAAAAAATGAGCTTTATAACAATTCTCTAAGCATGTTATATTTGAAAAAGCACTCTTTATGCAGTAGAAAGTATAATATTAAAACCCAACAAGGTTCTATAAATTTATCCTTTTTAAATATAAACTATTAAAATATTTTCAGAAATATGAAGAGAAATCTTTGTATGCCAATTCCATATCAAAGAAAGTTCTCGGGATTTTGCATTTACACAGAGCAGAGTTCATGAACTCCTGCTAACCACGTTAACAATCCACTAGGATTTCTAAAGACTCAGCAGGGGTTAGAATTAGAAGGCTCTGCCGTTAACATCAATAACAGGAGCAGCGACACTCAGGAGTTTTCCGCTGTGCTCTTCAGGGAGGGCTCAGCACTTTCGTTCAGGGACTGTAGCTCACAAAGGAAAGAGGTCTATAGTTAGTAGTTCCAAATGAAATCTAGAGGGATGCATTATTCCAAATTTTGTTTTTGAGCAGGGATGGTGTTTTAGAAATTACATCTATGTGTGTGTATATATGTGTATGAATTTTCTGTATGTTAATATAGTATACACAATGTCCTAACAGCCATACTCATTTTTTGTACACAAAAAGTAAAATATTTATTTTTGTGTATGTTCTTAACTTAGACTATTTTATTTTTTAATTTGTTTTAAATTTTTATTAACTCTTTTTTATTGCTGTTGAAGTACAGTTGCCTCCATTTTCCCCCCAGCCCAGCCATCCCTACTTCCCACCCTTGATCCTACCCAAAGAGCCTTACCACTTAGAAGGAATTTTGAGTTCAAATTTTTGGTTTGATTCACAGGAAAAAAAGATGTGAATGAAACCACAAATGTTTCTCTGAGATGCAAGAAAATAGCTAATTTGCACTGGCTGGGTTGCTCACTGGGTTGGAGTGTCATCCTGATATGCCAAGGTTGGGGATTTGAATCCTGATCAGGGCACATACAAGAATCAACTGGTGGATACATAAATATGCAGAACAGCAAATTGATGTTTCTCTATTTATCTCCCTCCTTCCTCTTTCTCTCTCTAAAATTAATTTTTAAAAAAGAAGACGAAAATGGCTAATTCAAGATGGAAGCCAGTTGGACATATAATGACCCAAGCAATCTGGTGCATCCTGTGCCCAAGACAGGTGGCTGATCACTTCAGAGACACATGAAAACAAAGGGAATACATCTGAGTTTACGGATACACATTAGAAGCTAATTTCAAAGCATTTTTTGAAGAAAATAGAACTTCATACAATATGAATTTGTTATGTATGGATTTTCACAGGCAAGAAAATATATCTTATATATATATTTAAACAATTCTTATCAAGTCCCTTTCTTCATTCCCTTTTCCATAAAGACCTAATTTTTTTTTTTTTTTTTTTTTTTGGAAATGGTTATTGGAGCTTAGTTAAAAAAATGGCTCAGGAAAGGACAATATGCAAATATTAAGGCCAAGTTAACCATTAATGTTCTTATATTTTCTCTTCTTTCTTCGGGGGCCTAGCCAGTATAAAGTATCTGTATTTCCCGTTGCTGCCTGGGGCAGGAAGCGAGCGTATCACCTCCAATCCCTTCGTTTTCGAAGCTGAAGGAGATGCGTGCGCGATCTCCAAGGCCATGTCCATTCTGTGGTGCCGTCAGCACTAAGGTCATTCCGCATACTTGATTTGCATTCTAGTCTTCTTGATCTTTAATTTTTAGAAAGCTCAAACATTATAAACACATACATTTATAATGACCAAATCTGCCGTCCTTCCAGCTCATCATCGTTGTAGCAGTTATTCCCACACTAAACAAAGACTTCTGTGAGATTTTATGGGGTTCTTGTTAACTCTGCTCTAATTAGACTAAACGATGAACTCAATTTTGGATCCTTTCAGATAAACCTAATTCAATGAGGCAAAAACTGGTGATTTCATAATAATCTCAATCTTATCTGTCCCTAATTCCAAGAAGCATATCCATGGTAGTCACAGCAATTTATACTGGAGAGCTAAATTGTCTCTTTTCTAAATTACCATATGCACAAATTCTGCCTTTAGGGGAAGTGCTTATGTTATTTGCATCCATGGACAAACTATTTATATCTAAGACATTCAAACTGACAAAAAAATTTAAGAGAGAGAGAGATAAGTTAATGGGAATACATGCAAAAAAATTTACAGGAGTCAGCAATTTTCCTTATTACTCTTTCTATACTCACTTTACCAGAGCAAATGGTTACAGAGTGAACCAAACTGTTGACTCACTCGGTTGTTTCACAATTCAATTTCTGTTGCAACATCTTCCTTAAAATGAAGCAACATTTTCCCTTTTAATTTGCTTTAAAAATTGAATTTTTCTTCTTTTAATATTCACATTTTGAAAGACAAATTTGCTTGACTCAATTACAATATTCACTCAGCATCTCTAAAAACAACTTTTTAACTATGGTAAAAATACTTAACATAAAATTTACTATGTTAACCATTTTAAAATACTTTTTTTAAGATTTCATGTATTTTACTTTTAGACAGAGGGGAAGGGAGGAAGAAAGGGAGGGAGAGAAACATCAGTGAGTGGTTGCTTCTCACGCACCTCCCACTGGGTGGGGACCCGGCCCACAACCCAGGCATGTGCCCTGACTGGGAATCAAACCTGCAACCCATTGATTCACAGGCCAGCACTCAGTCCACTGAGCCACCCCAGCCAGGGCCATTTTAACCGTTTTTAAGTGTGCAGTTCAGTGACATTTAAGTACATTCACAATTCTGTGCAACCAGCACCACCATCCATCTCTAGAATTGTCTCATCTTCCCAAAATTACACTCTGTTTCCACTAAACAATAATTCTTCAGTCCTCCCTCTCCCCCAGCCCCTGGCAACCACCATTTTATGTTCTGTCTCTATGAATTGGCAATTCCGGAACTTCATGTGAGTGCAATCACAAAGTATTTATCCTTCTGTGATGTGACTGGCATATTTCAGTGAGCACAATCTCTTCAAAGTGCATCCATGTTGCGTGGCATACGTCAGAATGTCCGGCCTTTTTTGAACTGCATAGAATTCCATTGTATGTATCCACCATGCTTTGTTTACCCAATTCACCTGTCAGTGGACGCTTGGGTCACTTCTACCGTTTGGCTAGTGTGCACAGCTGCTGTGAACATGGGTATTCAAACAGCTTTTGAATCCTTGCTTCACTTCTTTCGGGTATATACCCAGAAGTGGAATTGTTGGGTCACATGGTAATTCTATTTTTTAACTTTTTTGGAAATGCCGCACTGTTTTCCATTGTGGCTGTACCATTTCACATTTCCATGAACAATGCAATTTCTCGACAACCTCACCAATGCTTATCTTTTTTTTCAAGTAATAGCCATTCTAGTAGGTGAGAAGTTGTATCTCATTGTGGTTTTGATTTATGTTTCCCTCATGACTAAAGATATTAAGCATCTACACATATGCTTATTGATCATTTGTATATCTTCTCTGGAGAAATGTCTATTGAAGTCCTTCGTCCACCTTTTTCATGGGTTCTTGGTTTTACGTATTGTTGGGTTGTAGAAGTTCTTTACATGTTCTGGCCGGATACAGGATTTGCAGATATTTTCCCCATTCCTTGTGCTGCATTTTCACTCTGTTGACAGTGTGTTTATTGCATTTTTAAGCTTTAATAATTTAGTGCTACAAATTTTTAAAAAATCATCTGAAAGTTTAATTATTCAAACTTTTTTACTTATGTGTTTTTATAAATTTCGATAATAAACTTTCAATTTTTCCTTTCAATCCCTCCAAACATGGGTAATGAAACACCAAAATTAAAAATTATTAAAATTCATAAAATAAATAAATATAAAATAAATGTTTAAGTGATCTTTTTATAAGTTTGTAGTATTTAGAATTCTGAAATTATTGCAGTATAGCCCTACACTCACACTTTTGGAACACTTCATTTTAATTGTAGACTTCAAGTGGTGGACATATGGGTATGCTATGCAATTCTATCACCTCTTTTATATTTTATTTTTTAAATAAAATAATTTTAAAATTGGGATTAAGAGATATAATTTAATTATGTTAACTTAATAAATATGTATGAAGAAAGAAAACAGAAGCAAAGTGATCATCAATATTATTGTGCTGCACACAGGAATTCTTGGTGCGCTCTCGACCTCCTTTCAGAGAGCTCGTTCCAAGATTTCTTTTATGGCCGAGGAGTGCTTTCTAGATCCAGAAAGGTTGTTCATTTGTTTCCTTAAAAAATGACTATGACACTTCCTAAGACTCTCTGACATGTTAGAAAGCAGTACCAAGGTATTTTACTGTCAGTTGTTTACCAAACATGTATTTAATAAGTATTTCCTATGGTGGAGATAAAATCATAAACAAAACACAATCCTTAACCAACAGAAATGTATAGCCTAGTGAAGGAGAGAGAAGAGGGCCAGTAACGAGAGCTTTATGACAAAATATAAAGTGCTATGACATTATGTTTAGCGTTACAGCACTATGGTATTATATCAGACCATGGAACCACAAAGCAATAGCATCTAACCCTCCTTACAAATATAATAAGGCTTTCCTGTGTAGGAGACAGGCTTGGCAATGGGGTGGGGTAAAAGTATAGAAACTAACCAAGTAAAGAGGGGAGTAAGAAGTGTTTCAATCAGCCTGGCTGGTGTGGCTCAGTGAATTGAATGCTGGCCTGCTAACCAAAGGGTTGCCAGTTCAATTCCCAGTCAGGGAATGTGCCTGGGTTGTGGGCCAGGTCCCCAGTAGGAGGTGCATGAGAGGCAACCACACATTGATATTTCTCTCCCTATCTTTCTCCTTCCCTTCTCCTCTCTCTAATTTATTTATTAAAATTAATTGACTAATTAATTAATTAATTAATTTTAAAAAAGAAATGTTTCAATCAGTGGGAACCCCATATGTAAAGTCTTAGAGGCACCAGGTAGCCCTAGCTATAGAAGGAATTTAAGAAGGAATTTCAGGTAGTCACAAAAATAATCCATTCTTAGCTGAAAGTGAAAGAAAGCTAAATATTGCCCAAATATTTCAGTTAGAAGCGAAAGTGGTTTTGGTTATATTCTGCTTCACTTTATGAATCCTGTGAAACTAAATTTTAAAGTTTAAATGATCCAAAGTGACTGTTTTAATTTGCTATTGCATTCTGTGAATTGAAATAGGCTGAGGGGTACAAAATATGGAATGCACACATGGATGACATGAATACACTGAATCAGGTACACAAGGCAACCTTTTACCAGAAGTCCTCAAACTTCAGTGAGCACAAGTGGACGACATAAAATGCCATTTCTATGTCTCACCCTTAAGACTCTGACTCAGGCAATCTGGGTGTGGAAGCCGGGACTCTGAAGTTTCAGCAAAACCACAAAAGATTGTTTTAACTCTTTGCAATGGAAATTTTAAACTGTACAACATTAGAGAGAGAGGTATAAGGTTGCCCATCACCCACCTTCCACAAATAATCAACACAGACCAGTCTTGTTTCATCTGTAGCCCACCCATTTATGCTTCATTACTATTTCATTTTGAAGATAATCCCAGGTATCCTAATATTCTATCCATTAAGACTTCAGTCTGTATCTCTGAAAGAAATTTACTTTATTTTCTAACATGACTACAATACAATAATCACACCTAAAGACCTGAAGCGATCCTAATGCAACTGGTTCCCACTTTCAGGAAACCTGGACCGTCAGCCTGTGGACAAGGGCAGTAAGTCAGTGTCCAAGTGGACTACTCAGGGAAACACGGCCTGGTCTATTTCATCCCGGATTCAAAACCTTTCGGTTCAAGAATAAGCAAAATATTCACTTACGTTTCTGAAACTTTGACCTTCAAATCTTTGAAAATATTTTTCAAAAGCATAAAATTATTAAACTAAATTATATTTTAAAACTTTTTCTAGTTATTGGTCAATTTTTTAAAGGAAAGAGTTGCTTTGGTTAAATAATAATTTTACATCTTACCAGTCTTCAGAAATATCTTCAGAAAAGAGAAAACAAATTACTCAATTTGCTTTTCCTCCAGAGTTACCTGTATTTTATAATTATTTGGACTTTTAAAACATTTTCCTCAATAAACCTTAGAAAAGTTTCCCAAAGTAACAAAGAATACAAAATGGGTCCTGAAAAGCTCCTTACAATTTAATTAACTCTAAATATTAAAGAACCTTGCTATATCCATAGAATGCACATTTGAAAAGTCTTCTATAGAAAATCAAGGTTGGAGAAATCTAATTGCATGCCTTTGTCATATGTAAATTTCTTTTCTTTGTAGCTACCTTATCATCCTCACTCAGGACCAAAAGTTATAAAACTGAAACCAATATTTCTTTGACATTTCTCTCTGGTTCATCTGGTTCTTTAAAACAAAACAGAATAGACTTTTAAAAAGGATGAGAAAGGGAGGAAAGAAGGGAAGGAAGAGAGGAGGAAGGGAGGGAGGGAGAAAGGAAAAGAAATGAAAGGAAAGGAAAGGAAAAGAAGAAAAGATAATCTTTGGGTTTACATCTGAACATCAGTAGTAATATTGTTTTCTTCTTTGACCATGCAAATCAGGAATTTTTTTTCAATGATAACAAGTTTAAAGGCACATTCTATTTCACTATCAACCATAAAACAATGTTTGTGTAGTGCATAAGTTATACATTTGTATTTTTATGTATTCCATTTCTAAATTATGATGATAATCTGTGACATCAGCTTATAAATTATTCCTATTAATTAACAGATGAAAACTATGGATCCATATCAAAACTATGACATAAGATCACATATATATGATTATTAACTTCAGAAAGCAAAAAGATTAAACTGTTTCTTGAACTTGTCATTAAAACAAGCATTTAGTAAACTGCTAAATATTATACATTTAAGATATGTCATTTCTATTTTAAATACTTGACTCTTTACTGAAGTTTTTTTATTTGACATGTGTCCAAGATACAAAGACAAATCTTCTCTCCTCTTTGATAAGGTGTCAGAGTTTACTTAAAGTTTAAGAATAGAGCTGTTGAACTATTTTTTTTTCTATTGCAAGTTATATATGAGAGTTGGTAGCAGCCTGTTGAAAGAACTTCACCAGTAGATAATAGTCCTTATCTCACCTCTATCTATCATGCTATCAATTTCTTTATTACAGGAGTTTACCTTTGGGCAGCTCATATACCAGCTGTCAATCTGTCCTCACCCTGAGACTTTGCAGCAAACCAAGCTCAGATGTCTTGAAGCTTCACAAGAATAGATTGTTTTCCTTCTTTCTCCAGCTAGGACAGGTGTAGTCAAATGCAAGCCTCTGGCATTCCAGATGCACTCTGTCACAGTGCAGCCGGAATTTTTTTATCCGTGCCTCCCAGATCACAGCTTCTTATCTGGAGATTTTCTAGATTTTGCTTCTTGTACAGTTTTCCCTCTGCCCCACCCCCGCATTCTCTCACTAGGGCAGCTTTGAAAGCTGGAACAGCTCGAATGTCCATCAATAGTGTACTGGTTAAATAAATTATGGTACTCCAAAAACTGAATTACTATGCGGAAGGAAGGAAGGAAGGAAGGAAGGAAGGAAGGAAGGAAGGAAGGAAGGAAGGAAGGGAGGGAGGGAGGGAGGGAGGGAGGGAGGGAAAGAAGAAAGAAAGAAAGAAAGAAAGAAAGAAAGAAAGAAAGAAAGAAAGAGAAAGAAAGAAAGAAAGAAAGAGAAGAAAGACACATGAGGATGTTCTCTATCTATTTATGTATTGGTATGGAGAAATTTCAAAGTTGTATTAAGTAAAAAAAATACAGAATAGTATTTACCTTTTGCACTAAAGAAGAAAACATTTATGATCACTTGTATACTCGTAAGGAAACTGAAAAGAGACATTTAAAACCAAACACTGGTTACTCAGGTTGGGAGTGTGTGGGATCTAGGAATGGTGAAAGGTGGAGTGAGAAGGACAACCTTCATAATATATCTTCTTATACATTTTTACTTATTTTTAAGCTATATGACATATTGCCTATTCAAAATTTTAAATTAAAAAGAAAGGAATAGTAGCTTTACTCAGTGCAAAGGGGCTAAAATGAAAGAAAGTACAAAGAAAGTCTCATTCTTAGGCTACTGGCGCTGTACAGGCAGTCCCTGACTTGCGGTGGTTCTACTTAACAGTTTCAGCTTTCCCACGGTGGGAAAGCTATGCACGCACTGATCTTTCCCATGGCTAGTGACGTGTGGTAGGACACTCTCTTGTGATGCTGGACAGCGGCAGCCAGCCCACAGCTCCCAGTTAGCTGCGTGACCACGAGGGTAAACAACCCATACTAAACAGCAGTGACTTTCATACTTTCTTCATCTTGTGTCACACATAAACTGATCACTAAAATTCTGTGGCACACCAAAAAATATATTGTATTTTTTGCCAATCCAGCCAGAAAATAGGTACCATTTTGATACATTCATGTTAGATGACTTTGTTGTATTGGCTGTTGTCAGTTTCTCATTTGACAATCTAAGGGAAAAGAGGTGAGCGCCCTGACTAACGAGTCAGGTACTGCATGATTTAGAAATCCTGGCGGCACACCGGTGTGCCTGCTGCCACGCGCACGCTGAAAACCGCTGTGCTGTGGTGTGCTGTGTTGCCAGCATTTTTTGTACATGGTGTTCTGAGCATGTTTAAAGTAGTCTAGGCTAAGCTATAATGGTCGGTAGGCTGGGTATATTAAACGATTTTTTGACTTCACAGTACTTTCAATTAACAATAGGTTTGTTAGGACATAGCCCCATTGTAAGTCGAGAGGCATCTGTAGTCGGATGGAGAGGATAATGTATCAGAAAATTTAAAAATAAAATTTAGTAAAGCATCAGTGAAAGAAGCTACCATTGGTTCTAGCTGAAGAACAGGCTGAAAGACTCCAAAATATTATCTACTAATCCTATGGGTTCTTTTTTTTTTTTTTTTATTGTTTTGCATCCATGTTTTAAAAGTGAGCAAAAAGTATTCTGAAGAGGAATTACATGATAGCAGGATTAAATACTTTCCCCTTGAGCATTTTCTTCAATTTTTGAAGGGCACCGCATGTACTGCCTCTCCCACACTTCGGATTCCAAAGGCAGAAGGCGAAGTGCAGAAGCCTCAGCTCTGGAGCAGAGCTACCAGCCCCAACGCCAGCTGTACCACTTACTGGGGGTATGGCCTGTGCACAGTATTCAACTGTGTGGGCCTTGTCTTTTCATCTGCACAGTGGGGGTAAGAATAGTATCCACCTCAAAAGGTCACTATAAGGATTAATACACAAAAAGCACGTATAACTATGCCTGACTTCAGTAAGAACTGTGTAAATGTCTGCTATTTTACCTGCTCTTCAACTGTTTTGCTGTTCACCTTTCTTTAAAAGTGCTGCCTCCTTGGTCTGCACTTACCCTTCCCATGAACCCTTTGGGTTTTTTCCTCCTTTCTCCTTCTTCCTTTCTTTTTAATAAAAGGATGTAATCACACACTAAAACACTCCCACAGAGTTTCTTTTTTTTAAACTTGTTTTTCAAGTACAATCATCTCTATTTTTTCCTCACCACTCTCCCCCACCTCACTGACCCCCACCTCCCATCCACCCTCAATCCTACACCTTTTTGGCTTTGTCCATGGGTCCTTTATATATGTTCTTTGATGACCCCTCCCCTTCTTTCCCTCCTGTCCCTCTCCCTTCTCCTCTCTGGTCACTGTCAGTTTGTTCTTTATTTCAATGTCTCTAGTTATATTTTGCTTGCTTGTTTGTTTTGTTGATTAGGTTCCACTTATAGGGGAGATCATATGGTATTTGTCTTTCACTGCCTGGCTTATTTCGCTTAGTGTAATACTCTCTAGTTCCATCCATGCTGTCACAAAGGGTAGGTGCTCCTTCTTTCTTTCTGCTATGTAGTATTCCACTGAGTAAATGTACCATAGTTTTTTCATCCATTCATTCACTGATGGCAAAACAGTGGGATACAAAGTCAATATTAAGAAATCAGCCTGGCTGGTGTAGCTCAGCGTGGGCCTGTGAACCAAAGGATCGTGGTTCGATTCCCACTCAGGGCACATGCCTGGGTTGCAGGCCAGTTCCCAGCAGGGGACGCACGAGAGGCAAACACACATTGGTATTTCTCTCCCTCTCTCCTTCCCTTCCCCTCTAAAGATAAATAAATAAAATCTTTAAAAAAAAAAAGAAAGAAAGAAATCAAAGACATTTTTGTACATTAACAATGAAACATCAGAAACAGAAATCAGGAAAAAAATCCCATTTGCTATAGCAACAAGAAAAATAAAGTACCTAGGAATAAACCTACCCAAGGAGGTAAAAGACCTATACTCAGAAAACTGCACAACACTGAAAAAAGAAATTGAGTAAGACTCAAATAAACGTGTTCATGGATTGGAAGAATTAATGTCATCAAAATGTCCATATTACCCAAGCAATCTATAGAGTCAATGCAATCCCTAATAAATACCAATGACATATTTCACAGATATAGAACAAACGTTTCAAAAATTTACATGGAACCACAGAGTCTCTAAGATAAGATCATTCCAACGAAAGGTATTCATAAAGAAAAGAGGCCCTGGCTGGTGTATTTCAGTGGATTGAGTTCGGGCTACAAACCAAAGGGTCGCCAGTTCGATTCCGAGTCAGGACACATGCCTGGGTTTCGGGCCAGGTCCCCAGTGGGGGACACATGAGAGGCAACCATACATTGATGATCCTCTCCCTCACTTTCTCCCTCCTTCCCCTCTCTCTGAAAATAAATAAATAAAATCTTTAAAAAAGAAGAAAAGAGAAAGTGTGGGGAAATTCAGATTTAGAACAATGACATAGAGTAAATTTCTTCCATTTCTATACCACTCTGTAAAGCTATATGTTATCTGATTTGAACCTCACAGCAACCACTGGAGATCATCAAGGCAGATAAAAGTAAGTGAATAAATGAAGCAAAGGAGGTTGGAAAGGGTGCCTGAGGCCAAACTGAACATTACAAGTTAGCAACAATGTCTGACTAGCTCAATTCACTTTATCGAACACTGCTAGAGCCTGGGCATCGTCTTGACCTCCACACTCCAAAATGTTCCTCACCACAGAGCTTCCATGGTACAAAGCACCTGTCAGAGTTTCACTCAACTTGATGACCATACTACTTAAAAGCTACTGTGACCTCACATAGTAGAAAGGACTGGGGATCCCTGGGGCAAAAGATCTTGGACTTCCTGATCTTGGGTAACTGACTAAACCTCTTGAAACCAATTTTCTCATCCCCAAATATATGAATAACACCACCAGGTGGTTGTAAGGGTTAAACAAGAGAATGAATATGAAAGAAGTTTGTAAACTATAAAGTTCCATAGCAGGTATTAGGTTCTGCTATCTGACTATCAGTGGAATGTGAGATCAAACCTAGGTGAAAAGAAGAAGACAACAACCTGATAGAAAAACATCCTTAGGTCCTCAAGCCTTAAAAGACCTCCTAGGGAGAGTAGCGAGAGTACAAAAACTCACACTGCCTCCCCTGCGGCGGGCACCCACTGAGCTAGCAGGGGCCGGCAGCATGGGTCAGTTCCACTCTAGCAAATGTATTCCTTTCCATTTGCTCCAACTGGTGGTAGAAGGTGAAGAGGGGCAAACCAGACAGCTGGTGCTACATGAAACAGAAAGATCTGTTTTCCCTTAGGAAAAAAAAAAAGTGTGAGAAATCGTGGGAGAACGAAAGAAGCAAGCAAGTGCTTGGGGCATTTCAGCTGGTAAGTGAGAGAGAAACTGCCCCAAGACAGATACAATCCACACCCTCCATCTGCAGTCAGAGAGAGGCTCACATGTCAGAAAAAGTTTGTCTTCCCTCAGGGGAATTGTGAAGGCTGTCAATGTTCTAGCCATGAGAAAACAAAAAATCTATATAGAACATTCCGACATGTGGAGGCCTGATAGAGCTCAGAGCAATGTTCTATGGGAGTTTGACTCTTGCAGGCTTCTCACTTGGACTGGGAATGTCAGCGGGAGGCACGCTTCCCAGGGAGGGGAAGTGGTGTCTGAACCTGCTCAGAGGCAGGCCCGCTGCTCGTGATTTAGGAAATCAGTAGAGCGGAGCAGTTAGGTAAGCCGATTGTCAGTCACACTGCCTGAGTTCACATCCCAACTCCTCTGTTTACGTACTTGACCCTTGTGATCTGGAGTTGCTTTCCTTTGCAAGTTGCTTAACATTGCTAAGCTTCTGTTTCCTGATGTATAAAATGGGGGCTAATAATGATGCTGCAGTGATTAAATCAGATAATGTTTATAAAGCAAATAGAAAGTGCCCAGCCTACAGTAAGTAGCTGTTAAATGTTGGCTAGTATTATAGTTTTGTTTCAAAAAGCAAGTTTACTAGGTAATCTCAGTTCCTAATGTTTAGAGAATAGGAAATTAGAGTAGAAGAAAGTGAAAACTTTCCTGTAGCATCAAACATAAGAACAGAGCTTGCACACTCACTGGTAACTGGAAAAAGTCTCAAATTTTTGCGTCTTGAGGTAGTTTAGGTAAGTTCAACATCTCTGTGGAAAGATAGCAAATCCCGGAGACAATCTAGAATTGAAGCTTGGTTTCGATTCTAGCTCCTACTCTTAGTTCTATGACCTTGGACAAGTCACATAACCTTTATGTCTACTCTACATCTGTAAAATGGGATGATAATAATAGTATCTACTTCATGATGTTGGAGAAAAGATGAGGTAATTCATGTCCTAGTACAGCCCTGGTGCATGGTAGTAAGTGCTTAATCATTGATAGTTATTGTTTCCTTCACTGCAAAAAAAAAAAAAAAAAAAAAAGAATCAGAGGGTTGTTTGTAATTAAATTTAAAGCCCACCTCTCTGAGTAAAGAAGAAAAATACACTCTCTATTGGGAATCAGGTCTTGTTCTCAGGATACTGTTAGATTGGCCCACCACGCAATTTGGCTCTCATTATTATGCTTCAACTAAACTGAGCAGAAAATTTATCTGAGGTAATTGAAAATTTTGAATTGTCTCTGGGAGCTATGATAAATATTCTGCCTATATTTTTGTGTTGTGTTTTATAATTAAGTCATAGTCATAAAAGCAATGAGGCGAATGTCTCAAAAATTCTAGCAAAAAAAAAAACCCTCCCACATTTGCTTAAAGGTTTATAAGCTTAATAATACTTCATTCTGCATATTTTAAAATTTTGCCAATTCAGTAGTAGCACAATTTAAAAATGTACATTAAGTATGTCAGAAAATATAAATATATCCATTCACTTTAGTCAATAAATGTTTCTGAACCCCTACTATGCTCCAGACACTGCACTTTGTTTTAAATCAAATATTCTGTATTTATTCACTTTTGCCATGTTCTTTCATTTATCATTACCATTATCTACATATCATTCAAATTTTTACATGCTCCAATAATGTTGCAGCCTGATTAAATCAGTTAAATATTCAAAACTCTGGCACTTTAAGAATTTGCAACATTTTCCATTAACATTCCTCTCTGGTTTTATGTACTCGATCTGTGCTGTGGGATGGAGCATAAATTATCTGCCTTCAGCAAAACGAACAGCTGAAATGCACTGCCGCCTGACAGCACTTGTTAGGCCCCGAGCTGCTGCGAGCACACCCTGTGCTGGTGACTGTCTGCCTTTCGGTTGCCTCAAGGAAAGCGTTCAGGTAGTTCAAAGCACGAGGGTTGTCATCCGGGACCCCCAACGAGCCCAGTGTTCTAGCTTCACGCTGGAGGGTTAATTAATAAACAGGCGAGGGTGAGACAATGTTCTTAGCAAAATCCTTCTAATAGAGCCTAAGAAGAGGATGAGTGTATTTTAATACATGAAAGTTATCGTTTATTTAACTAAAAGTCACGCTTAAAACATCACCTCTTTCAGCCTCCCCCATCCCCTGGCTAGCTCTATCTGGACAGCCCTGCCTCGCCCCTCCGTCTCCTCCTGGGTCCACTCCGTGCCTCTCCAAGCCAGGGTGTTTCCACAGAACGATGGCTGGAATGAACCTGAGCACACTCTGGGTGCCCTTCCGGCCTCTTTTGCAGATTCTCCCAGGTCACTTTTTAAAAAGTTATTGGTGTCTCTATACATCTCTCCAACTCACCTTTGCGGTTACTCACTTTGCGTGTCCCACAGTGCCCCGTTCAGATCTGTTAATGATGGGTGAGTACCTGGATCAGGACATTCAGTTTCTGTACCTCAATTTCCTCGTCTGGAAATGAGCCTAACAGTATCTGTCCTGCCTAACTGGAGTTTGTCCTGCCATCAAACTAGATAATAAATGCAAAAGTGTTTTTTAAAGCGCTACATATTCTTTGGAAAGTGACTTGACCATACTTATCAAGGGCCTTAAATTGTTTTCATTTTTTCATATTCACTAATTATACTTCTAGGCAGCAATCCTAATGAAAAACTATAAACATGGAATAATTTTTAAAACACTATTCAACATTTATAAAAAATTAAAGTATGAAATAATTAAGACATCCAACAAAAAAGGCTAAGTACATTACTAAACATTGACTCAATAAAACATAATATACCATTTTCAACCATAAAAATTATTTTAAAAGATGACACAACAAATGAGAAATATTTAAGATGTAGTATTAAAGAAAAAATTAGTACCAAAATTGCACATCTGATTTGACATGTAAAAAATAAATATTTACTCACAAAAATACTGATTAGGAGTACATACACCAAAATACCAGCAATGGTTGTTTGGGAGTAAGAGGAAAATGAATATTTTTTTCCTCCTTATGTTACTTTGTATTTTTCAAATATTGTATAAGTACATATTACTTTGAAAAGAAAAAGAAAGTTTGAACAGCACTGTGTCCTTAGATTACATTACTTCATTATTGTATATAGGCTCTGGGATTCATCATTTTCTTAAATAAAAATAAACTAATTAAATTAGGGCATGCTATATTTGAAGCAGCTTGTTAGAGAACCAAGAAAAAACTTTAATCAGATTTATTCTGCCTGTACTCAAAAATAAGCTGAGCTATTTCAACCAGTGAATACAAAGAGTCACTCCTCTCCTTTTCGTTACTCAGATGTGGAGTCAGCCTCTGTGAGCCCCTGTCTTCTAACTCTGGAGGGGGTGGACATAAGTGCTAATGCTGTCTTTGGGGTATTTTAGAATCCAAAGCTACCTTTTACTTTCACTTCTGAGCCTTATCTTTCTTAAATAAAGTTGTTCTGTTTGAAAGAATCATCCTTGTCCACATGTTCAGCAAGTTTAAGTACTTTTCTAGGTCGTCATCAAATTCCAAGGATATCAAGTTTTTCAAATGCAGTTCAGGCAACTAAATGTTTCCACACTGGGGGGAATTTTTTCAAAAAGGAGAAGAAGAGGAGGGTGGAAAAAAGAAAGTGTCTACTTTTTTTTTTTTTTTACCAGAAATCTCATTTCACAAAGTCACATTTTGAATGTAAGTGGTTTTATGTTACCTTAAATATAAAATTCTAAATATTTAGGCTGGTCCAATGGTAGTGGGTTACCAGAACTCAATTAAAGTTAGTGTCACTAAATATTTGCTTCTCATTTTCAGATACTTCCCACGTACTTTTTAAAGCACACCTCTTACTGAAGGTTGGAATTCCCGTTCTCTTCCTAGCAATATGTGTCCTGGCTTACCTTACGTAGAGAATAGTTTTTACTAAGAAAGAAAGAAATCTAGCTTTGGAATTTCTTCTAAACCCAAATCTTCCTTTTAGAGCACATCATAAGAAACCTGCTTCATTTGACTATGCCATCACTCTATCACAAGTGAACTTCATTACTATGCTTTTCCATTGACTTTGTCCACTCCCATCTAACTGACCCAAATGCTTTACCAAGTGCCCAAATTGGGTCAAGGACATGAGCTGCTAGTGATGCTATTTTAAGAGAAAGCAAAAATGCACTGAAGCTCGACCAGCTCCTATTCTGTCAAAATGCCCCATTTCTTCGGTGCACATACGTTACAGTTCACCAGTAGGAGGAACAGTGATGAGCTGACAAGGTAGCTCATTTCTAGAGAATGGTTTGGCTGTTTTGCCTACGGACATGCACTGATACCTTTTAAAATAAAAATATATTTAATAATAAAATCATATTTTTATTCACAACTAGGGGATTTAGAAATTACCTGCTAGCTATAAATAATCATCTAGAAAGATCTCGATTTTAGGTCTTTCATGGATGAGAAGTGTTATCTCTTTTACCTCTTATATCTGGTATCTAGCACATTTAACCTGCATGTAGTAGGTGCTCAAAAAATGTTTGTCACACTAGTGACACAATAGCATAATTGATTTATTGAAAAACAATTGCCAAGTTGTGCCATTCTGCAATAGGCACCATGGCTAATTACTCAGTTTATCAGTGTAAGGAGGTGAGGTCAAGCAAAGGCTCAATCCCCAAAAATGCATTTGACCTCATTCTAGTCACAGTTTCATATTTTCTCCCAGCAAGTCATCTCTCCATGGGTCCAAGGAGAGCCAGACAAGCAGAGAGACAGAAATAGTTGAAGATAATTCAATAGTTAAGATAATTAACTCAAATAGATAATCTAAAAAATTTTTATTAAGAAATTAAACTGGTAATAAATGAGCTGTGCATCATTTTGATATGGCAAGTTCCAATATTTCAGTATGTGAGACTTGGTTATAAGAGTAAAATAGCAACATTAACTGATACTCAAACTAATACATATTGTTATTTGACCCCTATCTCATTTTATTACAACTGAAGTATTTTGTCACATAGTTCCATTTCTTAGGACAATAGTCTTCTTATGATGACTATGAAAGATCACTTAGTTTAAAACATTTGGCTCATGAAAGGACTTCTATTTTTCTGAATAAATGAATTTTAATAATATGCTTTGCAGAATAAACAAATAACATGAACATATGCAAGACAGCCTAAAAATATACTTTTTTTAAGGATCCCACAAATAAACTTCTATCATAAATGGAGTCTGTTTCAGAAGTTTAAATGCAGGAGCATTTGAAGTCTGTTAAGATCTCACTAGCTTCAATATCTCAGGAAAGTCAACTCTGTCCTGTGCATTTTCTTACTGTGAGAGTAGACATAACTCTGCCCACTGCTTCACAGGGGTGCTATGTGAATTAATTGGTGAATGTTCTTAAGGCACTGCTGAAGAGCTACATGTTATCATTAGTGTGCACTGTATATCTCTTTGCAATTATCTGCCACCTTAAAATTCTATGGCTTGCAAGGGTGCCTCACTCCTAGAATATTTACAAAAGGTTAAGGAAAGTTCAAGAAGTTTAAAAAAAAGTACATGAACTGAGGGTAGAAGAAAGGGAAATTTTGAATTTGGCACATTTTATTATATCCCTCTTGTTACATCAAGTTATATGCTTCTGCCTTGGCTGGTGTGGCTCAGTGTACTGAGTGGCAGCATGCAACTCAAAAGGTCACAGGTTTGATTCCCAGTCGGGACACATGACGGGGTTGTAGCTCAGGTTCCCCAGATGGGAGCATGCAAGAGGCAACCAGTTGATGTGTCTCTTGCACACTGATGTTTTTCTCCCTCTCTTTCTCTCTCCCTTTTCTTCTCTCTAAAGTAAATAAATAAAATATTTTTTAAAAATTGCATGCTTCTTAGACTAAAAACCATTGAACTACACATTTTAAATAGATAAATTGCATGGCATATGAATTCTATTTCAATAAAACTATAAAAATAATAATAACTCTAACCTCATCATCACACCAAGAAAAAGTTATGTACTTCTAGAAAGTGTGGGTCATTTTTCTAGAAGAAGAATTTCTTTTTTTTTTAAAGATTTTATTTATTTATCTTTAGGGGGGAAGGGAAGGAGAGAGGGAGATAGGGAGAGAAATACCTGGCCTGCAACCCAGGCATGTGTCCTGACTAGGAATCGAACTGTAATCCTTTGGTTCACAGGCCTGCACTCAATCCACTGAGCTACACCAGCCAGGGCTAGAAGAGGAATTTCTATCCACACACATTTTGAGTTCAAAATATACTATATAATTTTAAGAAATCAATTTGCAATAGAAACCAAGCAATTAAGTTATGCATTGAGATAAGTTATAATTCACTTTTAATAATTTAATTATTAATTACAATAGTTGTAGATTTGATCCAAATGATTGAAACTGTCTTGATGTCAATGAGACCAGCTGGGGGTGGCGGCAGTTAGGGGGTGTGGCAGGATCAAGGGAAAAAAAAAAAAAAACAGAAAAAAAAAGAGAGAAAGAACTCATGGACACAGACAACCATGTGGTGATTGTGGGAGGGGAGGTGGGTGGAGATGAGGAGGGTATAGAGAGGATGAATGGTATTGGAAAAAATACAACAAAATAAAAAATAAAAGATAATAAATAACAAATGTTGATGAGGATGTGGAGCAAAGGGAACCCTTGTACAGTGTTGGTGGGAGTGTAAACGGGTGCAGCCTCTATGGAATGGAAAACAGTACGGAGGCTCCTCAAAAAATTAAAAATAGAACTGCCATATGATCCAGCAATTCTACTTCTGGACATTTAGTCAAAGGAAACAAAAACACTTAATGCAAAAAGATATCTGCCCCTCAATGTTCACTGCAGCATTGTTGGTAATAACCAACACATGAAAGCAACCGAAGTGCTCATCAGTGGGTGAACTGGCAAAGAAAACGTGACCTATGTAACAATGGAGTGTTATTTAGCCGTAAAAAGGAAGGAAATCCTACCATTTGCACATAGATGGACCTTGAGGGCCTTATGCGAAGTGACATGAGTCAGACAGAGAAAGACAAATATGTATGATCTTACTTTCACATGGAATCTTAGAAAACAAGGAACGCAAACGCATCAATACAAAGAACCGATTGGTGGTTGCCAGAAACAGGTGAAGCTGGTTAAAAGGTATGAACTTCTAGTTATAACGGTAAGTCCTGGGGATGTCATGTACAGCATGGTGACTATGACAAATAATAGTATATTTATATTTGAAAGTTTCTAAGAGTAAATCTTAAAAGGTTTTATCACAAGAAAAGAATATATATATATATATGGAATAAATGTTAACTAGACTTATTGCAGTGATCAACATATACAAATTTGAATTATGTTGCATACCTGAAACAAATATAAGGTTATATGTTAATTATATCTCAGTTATTAAAAAAAAGAACAGCCTTGGCTGGTGTGGCTCAGTGGGTTGAGTGCTGGCCTGAGAACCCAAAGGTCATAGGTTTGATTCCCAGTCACGGCACATGCCTGAGTTGCAGGCCAGGACCCCAGTTGGGGGCATGTGAGAGGCAACCAACTCATTTCTCTGGTGCATCCATGCCTCTCTCCCTCTCTTTCTCCCTCCCTTCCCCTCTCTCTAAAAATAAATAAAATCTTAAAAACTTAAAAAAAAAAAACAGAGGTCAAAACAGAGGCTGTATGTCAAACCATGGACATTATTTCAATGATCACTAAATAAGGAAGACTTCAAGTACTTATCGAGAAGGAAAGAGGTTATTTCAGAAAAAATTAAAGGCTGGCCCGAGCCCCAGCCAGTGTGGCTCAATTGGTTGGAGTATCATCTGGTAAACCAAAAAGTTGCAGGTTTGATTACCGATCAGGGCACATGCCTAAGTTGCAAGTTTGGTCCCCTGGAGGGGCATGTATGAGAGGCAACCAAGCTGTTTCTCTCCCTCTCTCCTTCCCTTCCTTCCCCTCTTTCTAAAATCAGTAAGCATGTCCTCGAGTGAGGATTTAAAAAAAAGAAAAAGCTGGTTTGATCATTAAGACAAACCACTAAAAATGGCAACTGAAGCTTTCACATACCTGGTATAACAATTGTATTATTTTGTTTAAATACTTGTGAATCTTTGGTGGAAAACCTCAAGTAATTTTTTACTCCAAGTATCCCTAAAACTAAAAAATAATTTTCTGACTTTCCATTTTGAATTGTAAAGAGTATTAAAAACATCTAGTGTATTTTGGTCACATCCATTCAATTGACTCCTGCCAGGTTCCCCATCCTTCCCAACCATTCAAGCTGTTTGACTTAACTGCATTCCACTTTCTCCTTATCCTCTCCCCCTACACTCCCACCCGTGGGGTCAACTCTGACCCCTATCTCCACATCAATCCTGACTTTAGACAATAATGATTTAATGAGTTTTAACTCAATACTAACTAATACTAATGGAACCAAGCTCAATTTATCCCTTCTGACTGGCCCAACTAGTCCAGTTTTATCAAATGCACTTTGGTCTTACTCCATAGGTCAGATCTCCATTTATGATAAGTGAATCTTTGGTGGCCTCGTTCCCTGAATTTGAGTTCATACTGCAGTCCCTGAGAGTTACAACCCTGCCAGGCTTCCTCAGGACCCCCTCAGAAAGAGAATCCTGCAGCAGATCCTAAGTCCTGAGGCAAGGGTTTTGAAACACTAACCTGACCTTGTCCATTTTCAACCACCACAAGCTCCCGAATTCTTTGTACCTGTGTTTTGCATGCCTGTTGAAGAACACCATTATCCCCACATGAGACTCTTAAGATATATATAATTTGATTGACATATCTTTCACCTCATCTATAATGGAGAGCCCAACAGGCCACACTTACTCTCTAGACCCACCCAGAGTCTCACAATAATGAACATTACAAAAACCTCAGTTCAATTACAGTCTCATTCCTTCCCACCCTGCCATTTCTACCCCAGGTGGCCTGTTCGCACCTGACTCTATTCTGAAACACCTTTGAGAATTTCTGTATCACTGTCCTCCTTTCACAACTATACCTAAAGAATTAATTACAGGATTCTGCAACAAAATAGCGTGTGTTGCAAAATAGTCTCAGTGTATGACAGATTAATAAAATGCTTGGACTTTGTTTATGAGTTTAAGACTTTTCAATTCATATGGGCCCTTAAGGAATTACTTGAATCTTAACATAAAATAAAATTGTAAAAATCCAAGTAAAAATTGTATGTATATGATGATTGCAATTATTGGGGAAAAAATTATGGATGTCCACAAAGCCTAAAAAACAGTGTGCAAACAGCAAGGCACTTTATACACAGGTGAATAGGTAAGTCAGAATAACATAATTATGGACTTCTTTACTTTTCCAAATATATTTACTTTTGCATTTTGATAAGGAAAAGGAAATTGTGATATTTATCACAAGATAATTCTTACAAGTATGCTGAGATAATTCAATGAAAAATACCATAGTCAATGCTTCCTTTTTAATGAATTCTTTCTTCCTTAATCAGATCTTGGTTTAGCTGTGTGTTGGTTTAGAACACACCCCCTTTCATATGCACACATGTATTTTCCAGAGAACCACTGTTATTATATACTAGCAGTTTGGTGTCACAGTTAAGGACTGAATCAGCAACCTTAATATCTTCCTCTTGGCTCTATGACCCCGGCAAGTCACTGACCATCTATCACCTCAGTTTCTCTGAAAACAAATAATAATTGTTGAATTATGAATATACCTATAACGTATATTAATAGCTTTAAGTGATAAATGAAAAATGAATGTAAACTAATGTGTTATAGAGACCTAGTTCAGCTAGCCTATTTTCTTCATATAATATATAAAACTTTAATTTGATAAAAGTGTGTTCTTAGATTATAACTACAACTATTGGCCATGGAATGTAAGCTAGACTATTAGTATATTAAAACACTTTGCTAAATATCAGAACATTTTGACATAAATATTTAATGAGAAATACATAATGACATGTAATGACATATAATTGTTTCCATAGCCCAAAGTTAGGATTTACAATTGTAAAACCAAGAATTGTTCATTGGCAAAGATGACTCTAAACTTGTAAATGGTATCTCTAATTAAAAAGTGTAAAGTTCCTTTAAAGTGTGTAATAGTCATTTTATAGATTCACCAATTGTAATGATGCTCTTACAGAAATTCTGCTTTTCTACAAGTCATTGCAGAAAGATTGCAGTAAAGATGAATTGCCATTCTACTGTCTAAAAAGTGTACCTTCAAGCTGTTAAATGAGTGAACAGTGATCTGTTATGACTTTAACAAGACCCTTATTCTCCATGGGGGTTACTGCTATTAACAGTAGGAAATGTATCATTTAAAGACATTAACATTGAATGGAAGTGTTTTCACCCATTTAAATAAAAGTCCTTGTTCTTTACTTCACAATAAAACTTGCTTTTGCTAGCTTCTCTGTTGTAGGTATTTATACAGAAATATTCTGGTTGCCCTGGCTGGTGTTGCTCAGTGGATTGAGCATCAGCTTGCAAACCAAAAGTCTCCAGTTCCACTCCCCATCGGGGCACAGGCCTGGGCTGCGGGCCAGGTCCCCAGCTGGGGGCGTGCGAGAGGCAACCATCCGATGTTTCTCTGCCTCTCTTTCTCCCTCCCTTCCCCTCTCTCTGAAAATAAAATACAATCTTTTTTTAAAAATATTCCGACTGTGCCATTTTAGATGGCTTTTATATTTTTAAATCTCTATATTCTAAATTCTTTTCTATAGAGACACTGTTAAAGAGGTATTAAATTAATATAACAGTGTTTGCAAGCTGATACATGAAAGGCTCCATTCCAGCTACAAACATATTAATAACACTATTAGCTACTTACTTCAAGATTAGACAAATTATTTAGATCCAAGTTTCTTAGATCCTACATTTCAGCTTTCATCCCATATGTACTAGATACTATGTAAGGAATTTGATAAACATAAAATATATCTGTCAATATAAAATCAACAAGCGGGGGAAAAGAGAATAATCTTTAAATTTTAAAATATTTAGAAATGATGAAATATCACATCCAAATATCAAATTGGAAAATATTTAAATCATTCCCAATACTGGCCAGAATGCAAATAAATGGATATTTATACTCATTTAATTTTGGAAGATAAATTAGTCCTTCCTAGGAGACAATTTGGTTATATGAATCAAGAGCCTTGTAAATAATCTTACCCTTTGAGATGTAGTATTACTACTTCTGAGAGTCTATCCTTAAGAAGCAATGGAAAATTTTAACTGTTTACCCTCAAAGTTATACCAGAATTGTTTACGGTAGCAAAATACTGAAAACAATCTAAAAGCTCAAGAAAAGGAATGCTTAAGGCAAATTTTGATAATAGAAGAAATAAAATATTTCATAGTTATTAAAAATTATGAATATAAATATTTGTAAATGAAAAGTCAAAATGCTTATGATATAATGTTAAGTGAAAGGATTGGATACAGCAGATGGCAGGACACTGTATATAAAGAAGCCTAAAGATTCCACAAAAAAACTACTATAACTAATAAATGAATTCAGTAAAGTAGCAAGGTACAAAACAAATACCCAGAAATAAGCTGCATTTTTGTACACCAATAATGAACTATCAGAAATTGAAACTAATAAATAATCCATTTACTATTGCAACAAAAACATAAGATACCTAGGGATAAATTTAACCAAAAAGGTAAAAGACCTGTACTCAAAAAATTATAAGATACTAAAGAAAGAAATTGAGGAAGCTATAAGTAAGTGGAAGCATACACCATGTTCATGGGCAGGAAAAATTAACATCATTAAAATATCCACACTACCCAATACAATCTCTAGGTTCAATGCAATTCTTATTAAAATACCAATGGTATATCTCACATGTCTAAACAAATATTCCAAAATTTATATGGAACCACAAAAGACTGTGAATAGCCACAGCAACCTTGAGAAAAAAATAACAAAGTTGGAAAAATCATGCTACTTTGTATTAAACTATACAACAATGGCCATAGTAATCAAAACAGCATGGTGCTGGCATAAAAACAGACATACAAACCAACGAAACAGAACAGAAAACCCAGAAATAAACCCACACTTTTATGGTCAATTAATATTTGACACAGGAGGCAAGAACATATAATGGAGTAAAGATAGTCTATTCAATGAGTGGTGTTGGAAAAATTGGATAAATACATGTGAAAAATGCAACTAGAACACCCTCTTAAACCACAGGCAAGAATAAACTCAAAATGGATCAAAGACTTAAATATTAGACTCAAAGCCACAAAAAAAGCCTAGAAGAGAACATAGGAAGTATAATCTCAGCCATTTCTCATAGCAATACTTTTTCTTATATACCTCCTCAAGCAAGGGAAACAAAAGAAAAAATAAGCAAATGGGAATACATCAAACTAAAAAGTTTTTAAGAGCAAAGGAAACCATCAACAAAATGAAAAGGCAATGCATTAAATGGGAGAATATATTCACCAGTGAAGCATCTGATAAGGGGTTAATATCCTGAATTTATAAAGAACTTATAAAATTTAACAACAAAAAAAATCCAATTAAAAAACCGGCAAAGGATCTGAATAGACTCCTCTCTACAGGGGACATCCAGATGGCCAGTAGGCATATGAAAAGAAGCTCAACGGTGGTAATCAGCAGAGTATTATGCAAAGTGAAATAGGCCAGTCAGAGAAAAACAAGTATCATGTGATTTTACTTACATGGGGAATCTAATATAGAAAATAAACTAACAAAATAGAAAGAGACATAGATACAGAGAACAGACTGACAGCTGTCAGCAGGGAGGGGTGTGGAGGGCTGGGTAAAAATGGTGAAGGGTTTAAACAAACAAACAAACAAACAAACAAACACATAGACAGACAACAGTATAGTTATTACCACAGGGAAAGAGGGGTGGCAGGAGGCAGAAGAGGGTAAAGTAGAGTAAAAAATGGTGATGGAAGGAGACTTGACTTGGGGTGGTGAACACACAGTACAACACGCAGATGATGTGTTACTGAATTGTATACCTGAAGTCTATATGATTTTATAGACCAATGTCACCCCGATAAATACAATAAAAATTTTTGAAAGGGAAGAATAAAAAATTGTGTGTTCTATGATCTAAATAGGAATGGAGAGAGGAAAGTAGGTTTTTAAAAGATCACAATGCAAAGGTACTATGCGCCCCTGCGTTCGCCGCAGCATTATTCACAGTGGCCAAGATGTGGAGACAGCCCAGTGTCCTGCAGCAGAGGATTGGATAAAGATGATACAGTACAGATACGCAATGGAATACTAACTGCTCAGCCCCAAGAAAAGATGAAATACTGCCATTTGGGACAACATGAGTGGGCCTTGAGAATCTGCAAAGTAAAATGTCAGTCAGGAGAAGCTAAGAACCATATGATTTCACTCAGATGAAGGATATAAAACTGAAACTCATAGTTACCAGAGGGAAGGGGGTAGTGATAGAAGATGGTTTGACTTTGGGTGGTGAGCATGCAGTGCAATATATAGATCTTGTATCTTAGAAATTTACGCTTACACCCTGGCTGGTGTAGCTCAGTGGATTGAGCTCGGGCCTGTGAACCAAAAGGCCACTGGTTCAGTTCCCAGTCAGGGCACATGCCTGAGTTGTGGGCCAGTGTGCAAGAGGCAACCAATTGATGTTTCTCTCACACATTGGTGTTTCTCTCCCTCTCTTTCTCTCTCCTTTCCCTTCTCTCTAAAAATAAATAAAATTTTTTTTAAAAAAAGAAATGCACACTTACAACCTATATGATCCTATTAACCAATGCCACCCCAATAATTTAATAAAAATTGGGGTAAAACATCACAAAGCAACAAACAGCAAGTCCTGACAAGGATGTGGAGAAAGGGGAGCCCTCACGCACTGTTGATAGGAATGCAGGCTGGTGCAGCTGCTGTGGAAAATGGTATAAAGTTTCCTCAAAAAATTAAAAATGGAACTACTTTTTGACCCAGCAATTCCACTTCTGGGAATATGTCTGAAAAAAACCCCAAAACACTAATCTGAGATAATACTCATATATGCACCCCTTGGTTTCATGGCTGCATTATTTATAATAGCCATGATTTAGAAACAGACCAAGGGTATAGAATTTCAGGTTTGCAAGATGAAAAGTTCTGGAGCTCTTTGTACAATGGTGTGAATATAACTAATCCTGCTGAACTGTACACTTAAAATAGTTAAAATGGTAAATTTTATGTTATGTGTTTTTTATGAAAAATTATAAAAGGTATAACTTTATGAAATTTGGTATGTGTGTGGATGTGTATCGGGGTGAATACCAAATCGTTAACAAGAGTTTTCCCTTAGAGGTAGGGAAAGGTGATGGTCAGGAAGGGACTTTTTATACTTTAAATACTTCTTTATATTTTTACTATTTTCAGTGAACCAATACTATTTTTACATCTTAAAAAAAAAATTGGATGGGACCTGGATCTATTTGTGGTTTCTTGATCCTAATTGCTGTAACTTTCCATAAAGGAGTAATGAGTTAAGTCACTTGTATCCAATTTAGTACTCAATAGAAGCAGGCAGCCTGCAGATGAAAGCAGATTTGAGAAACATTTAAACACATGTATCATCTCCCTAAGAAGTCACTCTACCTTTTCATCAACTTTTCAATGTCAAAGTGTGGGACAGTTAAAGAAAAGATTATTGTGCTTGGGGAACAGAATGGACGAGATGAAAGCTATCAAACTGCTTGCAGAGTTATTGATCAGTTCACATTCAAGATAAGAATAAAAATTAAATTGGAAAATGTTAAGTACCTATTAAAAATTACCTGTGTAAGATGAGCTAACTCACCAACAGAAGAAACACAACCCTTTGCAAATCAAATGTATATTTTCGTTGACTGTGGTTGGTTTATTTACAGTAGCACAATGACAGATATAGAGAAGAATGCGTGTGTCAGGCTTGGTGATCATACCTGCCTGCTCCAATTGCTGAAAATCAGGGTCTGAACTCTTTGGATACACTAGCAAAGAATACGCATTCGTTTATTCACTGACTCATTCAATAATTATTTATTGAGCTGTGTCAAATATCATATGAATCTCAAACAACCAGAATTTTGGTTTTCAAACATTGCCTGGGAACCATTTACGTTTTTAGCACTCTGCTAAGCATGGTGGTTATTATAGAGGAATGTGGAGAGGCAACTATCACCTTATACAATCAGCACTTAAAATAAATCTTTAGGCCCTGACCAGTACAGCTCAACTTCTTGGACATCATGCTGCAGAGTGAAAGGTCACCAGTTCGATTTCCAGTCAGGGCACATGCCTGGGTTGTGGATCTGGGCCCCAGTCGGGGTGCGTGAGAGGCAACTGACCCCTGTTTCTCCCTTGCATTGCTGTTTCTCTTCCTCTCTTTCCCTCTGCCTTCCCCTCTCACTAAAAAATAAACAAAATTTCTTAAAAATAGATCTTTAGGGTTAGAAGGAATATTAAAACAGTCATTTCTTACTTTTTTTGAAGTTAACATTTTTTAATGAACTGACCATTTTATTACAGTATTTATTTTTTTAATCACCTTGCTTGGGCCACTTTGCAACCATATATGATTTTCCTTTCTTTATTTTAAAATTTTATAAGGACAGCCATAGTCAGGTAGCTCACTTGTACACCGAAAGGTTATGGGTTTGAGCCCCAGTCAGGGGGCTCAGAGGAGGCCATCCCCACCGATGGACATTTCTCTCACATCAATGTTTCTCTCTCTCCTTCTTTCTCTCTCTCTAAAAGCAATAAACATATCCTTGGGTGAGAATAAAAACATTAAAACTTTACAAGTACGTAAAATCCAAAAGTTTAGAAACCATTGTCCTAGAGGTCATGCAGAGAAAAAAGTATGTACGTAATTCCATAGGCAACTGAATGGTCTCTAACTAGTAAAATGGTAAGATCGGAGCAGTATAATGGGAACAGGTTAGAGGCTCATTATTTGTTGACATCTCCTTAATAGATGTCATCAGTAAATTGCAAAGGCAATTCACTAAGATATAATCATCATAATAAAAACTATATAAAAAGAGAAACTACCACATAGAAGTACTTGAATACAGAAAACATGAAATACAAATAGAATGAGCAGGATATAAGTTTGAGTGATCCAAACTACTTCCAAACACACACGCGACCACTACAACTGAGCAGCAATCAGATTATTGCCTGTGTGCTAAGTTGAGATATCAGAGTTAACTCAACACACTGTACATATTCTGTTCAACTCTATTATTCACAAACCCTGAGGAAAACAGTGAGTCTTGAAGTATTGCCTCTAATTTTTTTCAAGTCACTAAGATGTATTATTATTTATTTACTATTTTTATAAACAGTGTTAGCACTACCCCAGTTTTAATTTTGGGTTGTGACACTGACCCAAATGTGACTTGTCACTGCCTCGGCTTTCTCAGAGAGCACAATAAGATAAAAAGTAAAGACTGGTAAACCCTGTTATTTATTTTGTGGGAATGTACCAAGAACAGTCCTACGAATCATGGGATGAATCACTGGATTGCAGAAGATCGCATCTGCCAAGTTTCCATTCCAAAAAGCTAGAATTTCTATAGCTCCCTTTGTTCCTCCCTTGCTGTAGGGCAGATGTCTCACACTAGAACATCAAATAGTGGCTAATCATCAGGGCTCAATAATTTCACTGTCAAATTGATAGCTTCATTTTTATTTCTCGTCTAAAACATGTATGTCAGTCACCTCTGATTTTCTTCTTGTATCATTTTTCTCTTGAAAAGCTACTCTTTTGATGTTTTTTTTTATTTACACAGACTCCTCAAGCTACCTGCCCTGGGTTTTATAATTATCCCTTAACAATTATTTATGAACATGAACTTCTGGACATTATATAAGCTATTTGATGCCAGGCTTGATCTTCAAGGAAACTTTTCAGGGTGCTGTACTTGTGGTTTCTTTAGTGAACCTACTTGGAAACCAACATCTGCCCAGTGGAATTAAGCCTTTGTCCTCAATAGTATTTCACACCTGGATGGCATTAGAATCATTCGTATGGCTTCCTAAACACACGGAGGCCCAACCTTAGCTCAGTTCAATTAAAATCTGAAGATTTTGGTAGGACGATACCCACACATATATAGTTCCTTTCTCTCCTTTGCAGCCATAACTGGAAACCACTGACAGGAGGCAGAAATCAACTATCTCCAAATCTATCATATTGACTTGTCCATTATTTCTTTATACGTCTGTCTCCTCTACTAGACTGAACTCCTTAAAGACAGTATTTGGCTTATTTCACTTGTTTTATCCACTCATCTACTGATGGACACTTGGGCCGCTTCCATATTTTATCAGTTGTAAATAACGCTGCAATAAACATAGGGGTGCTCATGTTCTTTCATATTAGTGTTTTGGGTTTCTTCAGATACATTCCCAGAGGTGGGACTGCACAGTCAAAAGGCAGATCTATTTTTAATTTTTTGAGGTATCTCCATACTGCTTCCCACAGTGTCTATACCAGTCCGCATTCCCACCATCAGTGCAAAAGAGTTCCCCTTTTTCAACATCCTCACCAGCACTTACTGTTTGTTGATTTATTGATGATAGCCATTCTGACAGGTGTGAGGTGGTATCTCAATGCAGTTTTAATCTGCATTTCTCTGATGATTTCAGTCATATGTGGAATCTAATGAACTGAACTAACAAGGAAAATGGGGACAGACTCATAGACGGAGAGCAGGATGACAGCTAGTGGAGGGCAGGTTAAGGGTGGAGAGATCGAGGAAGAGGACTCATGGACATGGACAAGTGTGGTGACTGCTGTGGGGAGGTGGTACAAGGGCACTAAAAGGCAAGGTAAAAAATACAATAAAGATTTTTTTTAAGAAAAAAAAAAAAGACAGGTTGACAGAGCAGGTTTTCATTAATTTAATTTAAAAATAAAATCTCAACTCCTGACCTTGACTTACACGGCCGGCATGGTCTTTTCCCTCCCTATGCAGCTCACATCTCCCCCTTGCCCCTGAGTTTCTTGCAAAAGTGCCAGATTTAATCCTAGCCACAGGCTTTTGCATTTAATGTTCCCTCAACCAGAAACACTCTTCTCCCAGTCACTTATTTCTCCAGCTCTTTCTCATCATAAGAGGTCTGTGCTCTGTCCTTAGGAAATCCTCTCCTAACCAGACTGGGCAAAGTGACCACTCCCCCCACAGTCTCCACAGTCTGCCAGTCTTATTTCCGTCATGGAACTTGCCTCTATGGAAAGTTAATTTTCTTATTTATTATGTGCTGACTTATTATTTCCACTCACCCACTCCACCCATTCCCATACTAGATTGAAAATGCTAAGAGTCAGAACTTGGACTTCTTTGCCATCACATTCCCAGGGCTTACTTACCGTGCCTGGCACAGAGTGGGTCTTCAATAAATACTTTTGAGTAAATGTTGAATAAGCATTTGAATAAGTGAATGAATCCATGAATGAATGGATGAAAGTATAACCCTGGCAGATGGTTCAAAAGTTCAGGACCTCTTGTCCTTTGTTTCAGTAATATCTTCTTAATGTTCCTTTCTTATCACTCTGTTTTCAACTTCGAATACATGTCAATAATTGTACTATTTGTTGAAGTCATTGTCGATTTTAAATGATTTCATTGACTTTTTTTCTGTGATTCACTCCCTCTTGTACCCAATCAACTTGTGCTTATAAGGTCAACAATTTCTAAAAGTACTGAAAATGGAATGTGAAAATCACATGCTGCCCTGAATGGTGTGGCTCAGTTGGTCGGCACCGATACACAAAGAAAATGGTCAGGAGTTGGATTCCCGATCCAGGCACATGCCTGGGTTGCGGGTTTGATGGCCAGTTGGGGTGGATACGAGAGGCAACCAATTGACGTTTCTTTCTCTCTCTCGCATCGATGTTTCTCTCCCTTCCTTTCCTCCTCTCATCCCCTTTCTCTAAAAATAAATAAATAAAATCTTTTAAAAATAGAATTTTAAAAAAAGTCTCAGAGCTGCAGAAGTGACCCATGGCCAGGTATCCACCGACACCATACTCTAGCGTGCGGCAACATTCTCAGTCTCCAGGTCTCAGTATTCCCATCTGTAGAGTGGGAGTGATGATAAACATACGTGATGCTGGAAACGAAAGACCTGGGGCTGCGTGTATCCACGCGGATGCATGTCAGACATTGGTCGAGCAAACAGCAGCAGCAGAGGGACATATACACTGTGATGCTGTTGATAAAGATGCTCCCATCGTCACAGCTGAAGACTGCTCAGAATCACCCTGAACTGGTAGAGCTTAAAAAAGGGGAGGCGTACAATGGACACCTGGTAAGCTGGAACAACTGGATGAACATCAACCTGCGCGAGGTAATCTACACTTCCAGGGAAGGAGACAAGTTCTGGCGGATGCCAGGCTGCTACATCCGCGGCAGCACCATCAAATACTTGCGCATCCCTGACGAGATCATCACATGGTTAAGGAAGATGTGGTGTCCAAAGGTCGTGGTCGCAGTGGCACGCAGCAGCAGAAGCAGCAGAAAGGCCGTGGTACGAGGGGTGCTGGGCAAAGTGTGTTTGGCGGCCGCAGCCCAGGCAGGATCCCAGGCCCCAGCTGAGGTCAGCCAGCAAAGAAGCAGGGCAGGCAGATGAGCAAACAGCGAGCTGGCGCTGTGTCCCCCAGAGACTTGAGTACCACCCCCCCACTCTCAGCTACGTGTCTGGTCCAATCCATGAGTCTGTTCAGAGCAGAAATAAGAAGCAGGTGCTGGTGGGACCCCCACCTGTGCATTTTATTAGTCCTCTCTTTTAGGTAAAATCCTTTAAAAGAAATCCAGCACTTCTACAGTTTGAAATGTTATTTGGTGTTCTTGATTTTGTGAAGTTGCAGCCAGCTTGATTCCTGGAAGGTTCTGCGTGTTAATGCATCTTTAGAGCCCTTGCCCTCCTGTGTTAGGGGAGGCGTTTTCCAGACAGCTTTGCTCTGTGTCTCTTGTTGGATCGCTGCATGGCAAACAGACAGGAGGTTTTCCTTTAAGCTCTTAGCACAGAGATCGACAGTCCACAGAGTTTTCCTGAACCACGGACCTGAAGTTGTGTTTTCAGAACGAATCTGGACAGACACGTGCCTCAGAAGCTGTTGCGGGATGTGGTTGGGCCCTGCCCCTTTGCCCCCTCCCTTCCTCTTCGGGTTACAAAAATAAAAACAAAACACAACTACAAAAAAAGTTACATGCCATCCTGCTGTAGATTATTAAGATTTAGAGGTTAATAAATTATGAAGATTATTTATTCTGCTCTATTATATTTAATTAAGTCATTGGCATCTTTTAGAATAACATTTATTTCATTGTCTTAAAAATAAAAATAATTCTGCTTTTAATTTATATATGAAATATATGTAACTTATATATTTAAACTCAAATTAACATATTTTCTTTTTTAATTTTTTTTAATTTTTAAAAATTGTTCAAGTACAGATGTCTCCATTTTCTCCCCACCACATCCTCTGCCCTACCCACCCCACCTCCCACCCTCAGTCCTCCCCGCCTTCAGCTTTGTCCACGGGTCCTTTATACATGTTCATTTCTTTTAAACAGGTGTTTGAAAGTTAAACTTTTAAAGGTCAATGATGCTTACAGAAATATCAATTTCTAATTCTATAGTGAAATTTAGAGTAGAAAAGACTTAAAAAGGAGAAACTTATTTTACACAGAAAAGAATCTATTCTATAAAGTGTGCTTCAGCTAAATGGCTCATGTAAGAAACAGAATAAAATATCAAACAAGACATAATTAAAGTAAATGCATTATGTCATACCTTTTACAGATATTACCCCATAACATAACATTCAACTTTTTTTTCAGTTGCTTATATTTTTTTATTTTAAAATATTGTGTTTATTTGTTTTAGAGAGAGGGAATGGGAAGGAGAAAGAGAGGAAGGGAAACATTGATCCATTGCCTCTCAAACGCAACTGGCAACCCTTCAGTTTGCAGGCCGGCGCTCAGCCCACTGAGCCACACCAGCCAGGGTTTCGGCTGCTTCGATCATGTTTAGACGCCTCTTGATCACACAGTCTTGCTTTAACAAATGGTCGTGGAGGGCCTTGCAAATCATGTAATGAAATTCCAAGTTTATCTTAAGAGCAATGTAGTGCCATCAAAGGGTTCGTAAGCAAAGAGAAATATTATCGGATCAGTGTTTTAGAAATCTCACTCTGCAGGATGGAGACTATAACGGAAGCGAACAGAGCTAAAGGCCAGGAATCCTAAATGAGAACTATTGACCTGGAATTGGACAGTGGTAGCGAAGAGACTTAAGGAGGTGAGACAGACAGAACTTAATCGTTGTTGTTTACTATATCTCATCCCCTTTTGTTTACACTTTTTGTGCACTTTACATGTGGGGCAGAGGTTCAAAGTTTTTTCACATTAAAGACTGATGGAAGTGACATCTTGCTCCCTATATTTCCCAAAATCTTGGAGGAGTTACTAAAGCAAAGCTACAACAGATTCACAGAATACTGATAAGGTATAGTCATATCAATATGTTTGATGTGTAATTTCTTGAATCCCTTGTACAATTAGTAATGCATAATGCGTAAGTAGTATATAAGAAATAAGATGACAAACAGCCATACCACTTGCTTGTCCCTATATTCAAAAGATTATGGCAGCTGCCTCCCTATGGCTCTTCCGTAAAAGATACAATGGTTTTTAATGGTCTGCAGGGCCTTTATTTTCTTTCCTGCCCATGTCTGTATGTCGAAATCTAAAATACACTCCCTAGCTCATTTCAACTGCCATTTCTCCATGCAGCCATCTCAGATGCTAGAACCTGGAAGTAACAAATCTTTCCTCTTCAAAATTCCCATATTCCTTTTCTGATATTTCATGTTCCACTTTGTGATAAGGCCTTATCTCCAGCAGACTATAAGCTCCTTGTAACCAGGGTCTTTGTCATTTCTTCTTTAATTTATCCACAGTACTTAGCACAGTGCCTGGCACATAACAGAAACTCCATAAATACTTGTCACACAAATAAATCAATAGCTGCTTCCAGCTGCTCCTTTCACCCCTGCATTATTGCACCCAGATCAATAGCAATGGAAATGCTGGCAGAGATCAAAGCCTCAGGAGACCTTCTGAATAATAGGTTAGGAAACAAGATTCACTGGCAACTTTGTAGAAACTATACCAGATATTTTACTTAAAGAGATACTGCTAAACCACATGTCTAAACTTTGATTTATAACCTCTCTGAAAAAAAATCCCACTGGAATTTTTTTAAGAATCACAGTTGTAACCACGAGTCTTTCTTGGAACTTGGTTATCCCTGCGTAGCACACTGTACGTAAGAAAGTGGCTCAGGCTAACCAGACTGGGTGCCTGTATTGAACCCAAGATAGTATTAATATCATTAAAATAAACTTTGAGCTTCACACACATTTTATAGGTAGTTTTCTAATGCAATCAATTTCTAGAAAACATTATATTGAAATCTTAAAGGAGAAAAACCTTAACTCCCTAATAAAAAAGACAACTGTTAAAGATGGTCAGATTCACAAACCTGGAAGCTGAAGTACCTTTCAAATGTCCCAACTGTCTCAACAGAAAGCCAGCTAAGGTCCTATCTATATAAGCATAGAACACACCCATCTTTTTAATTCCTTTCTTATTGCTTAGAATGCTGTAATCTTTCAGTATTGTGAATACTCATGGGCCCGGTACTGGGTCAAAGGTATATTTGGCTTCTGTGTTTTTAGGAGAAAGGAATCCAAGCTCCTGATGCCCCAGAATATTTGGGTTTTTAGCTAAATCATTCCTAGTTGCATTAAATAACAATAACAAAACAAGGCTCTTAAAAAACAACATTTGATACTGAAATGGTAGTGGTAACATGGCATGATATCTCAGATTTGCTGTACAATATTCCAGCAAAAGAGGAAAAGGAGATGATAGATGAAGAAAATGCCAAAACCTAGATAGTGATTTAATTTGGGTGGCAAGTAGATGGGAGTGCGGTTGTACCATCTCTCTACATTTGTATATTTGATTCTTTTCTTCTTGTGTAATATTGCAAAAACAATTTTAAATTAAAAAAGAACCCCAGACGAATAGTACCCAGAGTCCTGAATCCTCCTTGACAACTGCTGTCTTGGTTTGACTCTAGACTCATGTCTCTAAAAGCTGGTTCTCAGCTTTTATTTCTTTTGTTTCATAGGGGATGGGGAGTCAGTGCTTTCAGAGAGGCCATTGGACCTATGGCCCAGAACCCTGAAAAAAACCGGAAATTTCACAGGTTTTTCCAATTGAATTTACTGGGGTGACATTGGTTCTTGACTTCATATTCTCCTCTCTAAATTTCAGGGGACACAGTATCTTCTTGGTAAAGTTATCTTGCTTTGTGCATGGGTAGACTTTGTCTTTGTTTCTTGTGATAACAATTCCTAAATTTACATTTGAGGATCTACTCTAACCCCATTCTCAATCCATGATGAAGTTAAATTTTGGGGTGGAGTTTAAGACCAAGACTAAGTCAATCAAAGCATCCCGTCCCCCAGCCACTGGCCTATTTTCTAGATGGATGCATGACCTAAACAAGGAGATTCGGATCTTGCATTCGTGTTTGTGCTATGGGAAAAGTGAACTCTTTACCACTAGATTTAATAGGTTTTTGTGGTTACTTAAAGCCATCATGTATAGCCACAGATTTAATGCAGAAGAAGGTAGCCACGTAACCACTGCAGGTGAAAGAAAGGAAGATAAGTTCTGGTGATATCATGTGAGCCCTGACCAGCAGCCCTTGAAGACGGTCCCTGGCCTTGAGCTATGTGATTAATTACCTGAAACACTCTGATATATAGCTTAATCACCCCCTTTCATAATTAAGCCACACCATATTATCAGATGGCTTGACAGCATAGCACTTTGTAGAGCTTGCACTCCAGAGGAAGATGCATAAACTTAAAGCATAACTCTTACTTATCACAATACGCAAATGAGTTCTGAAAATGGGGCATCATGGCCATTAAATTCTATGATGAACTTAACCAACATTGCGTGCCTACTGTGTGACTGTGCTGTGCCTACTGTGTGACTGTGCTAGGTGCCAATTCCAGCAATGGCAGGGCAGCTCGGCGATGGGAAATAGCGCAGTCCCTAAATGTTTCCATTTGTTCAATTGACACATAACTCTGTTTGAGATTTTCATAGCAGAAACTTGTAAGAGCATTTCAGTAACATAACTGTTACTGGCCCAACTCCCTCTTGGGTAGTTGGGGGTCCAAGTGACACGCTCAGGCTGGGGTCAGAAGAACAGGGATTAGAATTTGCTTAAGGTTTCCCCTAGATCCTGAGCTCAGAACAAGGACGATCCCAAAAGTACCTTCCAGAAACAATCTCACTAAGACAAAAATTTAAGAGAAATGGGCACAGAGTTCAATAAAAACCAGTGGAAGCCAATGGAGAAATCAGGAACAGCTGGTTGGAACAGAAGATTTAAGAAGATGGAGGATCTCAGAGACTCGAGTTATTACATCTTCACTCAACACCTAGGAAAGGGCTGTGCAGTCACCAGGCTAGTTCAGATGAATAGCTGAAAAATACTGTAGAATCATCATTATTTTTACTCCTCAAGTTAAAAAAAAAAAGTTCACTTGTCTAAATGGAAATCAAAGAGCATCAGAAAAAGAAAGAGAACCCATAGATTTCCTATTCTATTACATGTTTTGCTTCTTTATTTAGGTCGTGAGGTGGAAATGGTAATTTGGCAATCAACATACATTCCAATTCCCTTCTAGTGTGTCTTCCAGTACTGCAGAGACTAGAAAGCCAAAAAACTATTTCCCTGTATTCCCCTGCAGCAAGAGTTCTGGAATCAAGACCCAATAAGTAGATGCAATCACATAAGATCTGGAAATTGGAAGGGAGATGAGAGCAATCGCCCTGCTATTCTCTCTTGCTGCTGGCAACTAGGGTTGGGGAGGGGAGGGACTGCGCTTTTCATGGGCAGAGGGCCCGTGTCCAGTCACTAGCTATGTGAGGCTTCTGTGACAAGCTCTCAGATTCCACAGTTCCGTGGCAGCCTCCTGATCTCCCCTCTTTCCCGGCCAAGTAGCAGCTAAACTTCGGGACTGCTCAGCACTGTTATCCTGGGAGTTAGTCTTACAGGCCCAACAGTGAACTCGCAACTCCAATTTTACAAGGACAAAATTCCTTACATTTAAATTTCTTCTTAAAAAAGCTAGAATGGTTTCTGCCTCCTGAAACTGAATCATGAAACATTCTACCTCCTAAAGCATTACAGACTTGTGATGATAAACAAGTCAAGCCAAAGATGAATCCCATTTACAGGGAGGTATCATTAGGACACCAAAGATAGTACTTTTAAAAAGAAAATGCAGGAGTAGAAAACAGAAGACTGTATAAGAACAACAATTAAAATAAAATTTAATAAAAAAAAAAAAAGAAAATGCATTGGGGTGTATGCAACTGAGCAAAGCAGCAGAATATATAAATCTCTGCAGTAGCTGGTAGTCTCACTGTCTGTCCTCAGGCAGAAGGCTTTCCGAGGGGCAAACTTCCATAATGCCAAGCCATCCGTTCAGCAGTATTAGCCAAGTTAATGAGGTTACTGGTACTCACTTGTTGTCATTTCCCCATTGTAGGCACTTAAGCCCAACGTGAAACATTAATAAATAGAACAGGTCACCAAATACAGTGGTCTGGTCAGAATGGAGCTATTTATAAAGGTTATGAATCAGATTAAAATCCTCATTTGTCACAGAGCCAGGGAGACAACAGTCTTTCCTTAGCCACAGATCCCTCCACATTTCTCAGAGAACAATTACATAAACCTAAATTACAACATTATTAGAAAGCATTGCCAGTTAGTGTATGCAGATCACTATCTGTTTCTGTCATTAAAAGCACAGCAAGGAATAATATCCATGAAATGCCATTCCTGGAAGAACATGGGCTTGGAAGCAAATGTGGCGGTTGAATTCGGCATCTTGTAGTGGCCCTAGAGGGAAGGTGATTCAGCTAAAATTTGGTATTTTTGAAGACTTTATTCAAAACCTCTGTCATTTTTGCACAAGGCAAATAGGAGGCAAAGGGCTTCCCTGCCCCCGCCGCTCCAGTGCAGTCGAGGTGGTAGCTCTAGCTCTACCCAGTGTTCAGCGCAGCCTCAGGGTCATGGACTGCCCCTTCCTCCAAAGACCTGGGAGTCCAGTTCCAAAGTGACTCACAAATTCCAAACGTAGGAAGCTGCAGTGGTCTTTGAAAAATTAAAAATCACAGAGACTTCAGAGACACAGAGGATTATTGTGACTATTTATTGTTTGTGAATAACCTTTTAACTATATTTTACACATGGAGGAGATTGTACAGATGTCACCTTATTTGCATTTTCATGGATTGATATGTAAACACTTTAGTCATTATGCATATGCTGATAGTACAGATGATATGATTCATATTTTTTATGGTAAGTCTATCGACTTTTCATTCATGAAAATCCTAGGAAAAGAAGTGTTACAAAAGAGAAAGCAACCCAACACTTTCTACTTTAGTCACTGAAAGCTCATGAGGTAACTTGAATTCCTATTGTTTAGCTCCTCTAAATGTCTATCCCCTTATTAACAACTCTGCTTCATTAAAATAACCATTTTATATAGCATTTTTGCAAGAGAACATGACAATCAAGTCCAAATCCATATTCTGCAACTCGGTATATACTCTTCCCCTAAACTTATCATTGCTGACCAAATTATGAAGATTTAAGCAGGAAATTTACAATGTAAGCAAGACTTAGAAATAAAGACCTATCAAAACAAAACAAAGGGGACATTTTACTATAAAATGCCATGTGTGATTTTAAGAACTTTAGAATGTAGTGTTCTACTGCCCTAAAATTAATTCTTGATATGTATATATGAGATGTATTCATACACAGTACCAATATTTGAGGACACGGTCAAATTAAACTATTGAAAATAGTATAAGAACTTGTTAGTTGTTCTTTTAGGAATCTTAACTTTACAAAGCAGGGAGCAGCTAAAATAAACATCAAACACGACTCTATTTTGAAATATAAAATAAAAGCATGAAGTTGGCATTACTGTTTGTCACCTATGTATGTATCAGACCTTTCAAGTGATTCTGCAGTTGTCACACAGTGGGGGCCTCTGGGCCTGTTAGACATCTGATTCCTCTGCTCTGCAAGGTATCTAACTCCCGCACCCAGCAGAGCGCAGGGTCATTCTTGGGTCACAGTGGTTAAAGATGGCTGTCAATTCATTGCTTGGGCTAGGTTTCAAGTCTCCTTTATCTCTGTTATATTGATGATTCCTAGTGATGGCTTAGGAAATTAACCACACCATCTATATGCATCTTAATGGTGTGTTTCGTAGCACCAAAATGACTGTATTAAAAGCTCAGTGTGCTGTATTTAAAAGAATCTGTTACCCTTTGAAAGCTAAGAACTGGAACAAATATACTTTCACCTGAATAAACAGTTATGGTTCTATGGTGCCTTGCAAATTTAAAAAAAGAGGGGCTGTAATAAAGCAAGTTGAAACTAGCTGATCCTGCCTTTTCCCATGCAAAAGTAATTATTACTCAGTCAAAACTATACAGCGAAAAAGGAGTAATTGCAAACAAAGCCACTATAATCCTGAGAGTATCCACCTGGTGTTTTTATTTCGATGAATACCCTTCTGGTTCCTATGGCTGCACGACTTAATGTTTGTCACAACTCCCTATGGCTAAGGGGAAAGACAAGACTTAACTGCAAATTTGCACATGCTTTATTGCAATGCAATGGCATTAACACATTTAGCAGGATTGTCATTCCATTTAATTACTCTGATTTTGACATGGACCTACCACAGATAAAATTGATGGTATGAGTTATGAGTACCATAAAAAATTACTGCTTTCTCTTCAAGGGATGTTCTTTTATATTCTCTGCAGCTCTGTGACTTAGGTGAAGAAAAAAATAAGCATGGTAATAAGATAGCCATCCTCAAATTGCTTCCTTCCAAACTGAGTTATTCCTGCCACATGACAATGATGCATGGTCATTTATTTTTTAGCCTACCTGGGAAAGATCTGTGACATCCAAAGAAAAATAAACAAATAAACAAACAAGCAGACAGAAATAGAGAAAAGCCTCTGCTAGATTAATCCTATGTTTTTTTTCTACTATTTTCTATTATATGTGCTATTTCTCGGAAATATTTGATGATACTCATTAAGCTTTTGCCTGAGACAAGTAAAAAGCTCGGGAGCCAGATACTAAACTCCAAATGTACTCAGTTAGACGGGAGTTAAGATAGGGCTGTGGTAGCAGTCACCGCCACAGATTTAGAACTGACAGGAGGAGGAAGTCAGCAGCTCTGTTCGTGGGAGTGCGGTGGTAAAGGGCCTGGCGTCTTGGCATGTGTTGCCACGTGGAAAGGCGCCAGATACTGGCTGCAAGAGCGTAACGTGCTGGCTTTCTTCTTCGCAAGTTGAAAGAAAAGCTTTAGCCGCACAACATCAATGTTTTATGTAACCACATTAAACACTCTGCTACTTGAGTTCATTTTCCACATTCTTGTTTATGACTCACTAATAAAAGAAGCTAGTGTCTTCCTAAAGTATCGCCACAAGCCTCCCTCCCCATCCACGGGAAAAAAATCTAAATTTCTAAACACATGTATAATTCAATTACCCAAATAGAGGATGAAGCAAAACATTTCTTTTTCAGTCTTTTTGAAAATAAGCTCATATTTATTTGGCTATTGATCAAGTAGAAATCTTCAATAAAAAATGTTCTGCCATGTGGCTTCATCCCAAGATTCCTTTGTCTTTCAATTAAGAAATGGTTTTATGTTATACCAATAGGATAAGATATTCAGAGGATTAAATCAATAGACTATAAATTATATGTAAAAGAAAACATCAGGTCACTGCCCTGACACAACAGATTTATTATTAAAGTAGGTAACTCCATGGCAATTCACTACATTAGATTTTATAAAGTAAGAGACACAGAGAGATCAATGATAACTTTGGCTTGCTATTGCTTTTAATGGTTCATTTATAATAGCTACTTATCTCCTATTATTTTAGCTTGCTATAATAATGTCAAGCCAAGAAAAAAAGATGATCACCATTATGGGAATATATATTTAATTCAAGCCTGACTGACTATTCCTTAATCTGATTCATGTGTTTTGTACAGTGGCCAGAAATACTCTAAAATGCACAGTGCTTCTTAGGTACACATGAAAACTCCATTATACAGTCTACATTAGGGTTAAAGCACAAAAGATCTGGCACTTTTGGCTGTAGTTTCATAGGTGTATTCCTAGATGAATGACCACATTGCAAGGCCCATCCATAGCCCACCAGCTCAAACCTGCCTGGTGCTGTCAACATCAAGAATAACAGCTGAATCTCAAATGGACCCTCACTATGCTTCCCAGAAACTATCTTTGACAATATAAAGTACACTTTGCTCCAGACATGCAAAAATGATCCCACACTCCATTTGTGGATTCTCTGCAGCCACCTTGGCATTCTTGGATAGGTTTGATACAGGCTTCCAAAGACCATCTCAAATGTAAGAGAATAAACTCATCCATTTCTTCTGGTAAGACTTAAGGAAAAGGGGTCTTCACCAACTAATGCCCTAGATATTTTCTTCCAGGGAAACTGGGATTAAATAAATATTAAAGGAGATGAGGGGTGATCGAATCAAGGAGGGATCTCCACCATCACCTTTACCACCATTTCTTAGTGATATAGGAATGATAAATTATTTTTAATTATATTTTATTGATTATGCCATTACAATTGTCCTGATTTTCCCCCTTGGCCCTCCTCCACCCCGCACCCCCCACTCCCTCAGGCAATCCCCGCACCATTGTTCATGTCTATGGGTCATGCATACAAGTTCTTTCGCTACTACATTTCCTATACTATACTTTGCAACCCCATGGCTATTCTGTAACTACCTATTTGTATTTATTAGTCCCCTCACCTCCTCACCCAGTCCCCCAAACCCCCTTCCCATTGGACAACCATCAAAACACTCTCTGTATCCATGGTTCTGTTTCTGTTCTTGTTTGCTTCGTTTGTTTTTTAGATTCAATTGTTGATAGATTTGTATTTTTTGTCATTTTTTTGTTCATAGTTTTGATTTTCTTCTTTTTCTTAAATAGATCCCTTTAACATTCATGTAATATTGATTTGGGAATGATGAGCCCCTGTAGTTTTTTCTTGTTAGGGAAGATCTTTTGCTGCCCTTTGATTCTAAATGATAGCTTTGCTGGGTAGAGCAATCTTGGCTGTAGGTCCCTGCTTTTTATGACTTTGAATATTTCTTGCCAATCCCTTCTGGCCTGCAAAGTTTCTTTTGAGGAGTCAGCTGACAGTCTTATGGGAACCCCCCTGTAGGTAAATAACTTATTTTCTCTTGCTGCTTTTAAGATTCTCTCTTTACCTTTAACCTTTGGCATTTTAATGATGATGTGTCTTGGAGTGGGCCTCTGTGCATCTACCTTGTTTGGGACTCTCTGTGCTTCCTGGACTTGCATGTCTATTTCTTTCACCAAATTAGGGAAGTTTTCTTTCACTATTTTTTCTTTTTCTTTTATTTTTATAGATATAGTTTATTTAATTTTGGAGAGAGGGGAAGGAAAAGAGGAAGGGAGGGAAAGAAGCATCAATGTGCGGTTGCCTCTCGTACACCCTCTACTGGGGACCTGGCTCACAAACCAGGCATGTGTCCTAGACCAGGAATCAAACCAGCGACCCTTTGGTTCACAGGCCAGCACTCAATCCACTGAGCCACACAAGCCTGGGCTGATAAATTCTTAAAACTCATGTCTCTTTGTCAACATAAGGTGACTCTACTACTGCTTCCCCCGTTGGCTGTCTTGTTACTGATCACTCTGGATTCTCCACACTATTGGTGTCGCAATTTCACATGTAATTTCACTCTATTTTGAAGTAGATTTTACTTATATCCAGAATATATAGGGAACACCTAAGACTCAGCAACAATAAAACAAATAGTCCAATTAAGAAATGGACGAGGACTTGAACAGTTCTCCAAAGATAATATACAGATGACAAATAAGCACATGAAAAGATACTCAATATTACTAATCATCAGAGAAATGCAAATCAAAACTACAACAAGTAGTTTTCCTCCCCTTCCCCCCTCTCCAAAAGTAAATAAATAAACTCTTTAAAAAATATTCAACAGTCTGTACACTTAAGATTAGTGCCCTTATGCACTTGCTATACTATGTATATGTTTTATTTCAATAAAAGCATAAAAAGTTTTTTTGAAGTAGGGTTGAATGGGTTATGAAATGTGTGTTCTGATCCAAAGTTGACTACTGGTTTGCTAGGTCAAATACTCTAGTGGTTGCAGCTAAGCAGAAACACAGAAAGTGTGAGGTCTGGAATGAGCCCTGAGGTTTATAGTATCCCCTCTGGACCCAGAGAGGAGAAGTGATCTGTGATATGCTACACAGCTACTCAGTGTGGAGCCTGAAACTAAAGCTTTGGACATCTGACTCTCAAACCAATAGTCTGATTCAACTCCAGTTTGAGGGAGATTTTTTTTCCAAAAAGTCACAAGGATCGTTGTCACTGCGCAAGCTGCCCATTTCCAACCACTCGTGTTGCACTGGGCCTCTATTGCTCTCAACTTCCAAAGACACTGAGACAATGAACCAGAAGTTTTCAAAGTGCCTTGAGCTATTTAAGCAGCTCTGCCTGAATCATCTGAGGTAGCAGAGTTCCCCTGATAACTGCAATTTGCCATAAAATGGAGATTACGGCAGTGCCTATTTAGATGGCTCCAACTCAAAATGAAATCTCGCCACAGCTTCTACCCTTCCCTGCCCGGGGCCACCTCCAATATCACATAGTCAGTCATGCCAAGTACTCAAATCCTCTTACTAGATATTTTGTCATACAATCTATATTATATGGCTTTAATTAACTTCTCTTTAAAACTGTAGTCCCTTTGCAGTAAAGTCAACTTTTTAAAGTGTACACATGCTCAAATCTTAACAAAGCCTATAAAGCAGGTGTTGGTATGCAAAATAGTTCTCAACATTTTTCTCCCAAAACTGCAAACACGAGCAGTTCTGCCATACTTCTCTCTAATGTTGAGAGTTTAAGGAAGAGATAAAATGGTCCCTAGTTCCCCTTTCTACGTTCTGTTTCTACCTAGATGACCCTTTGACCTCCCATCTTCACCCCCACCATGCCCCAAGCACCAACTTTTCTCTGACTTCCACCCCCTGTCGAAACAGAAAAGACTCTGGTATCAGTTATTTACACTTTTTGATTGACTAATTGGTTACACTTTAGTTTCAATGAGCTTTGGTCAGTATGTTAATTCAAGCAACATTTATATTTGAACCATTTTACACCTCATTGTAAAATGAAAGATCCCATAAAGAATTTTGAGCTTTAATTTAACTTCAGTAAGCAAATAAGAAAATATTTTGGAATCAAGGAAGAACTTGAAATCAGTCTTTGTGTTCCTAACCTTGGGAAGTCATGGACCACAGCAAAACAGCTGAGAGGCTACAGAAAGAACCCAAAGAATTGTTCTCTCATTCACCCAAGCATGCATTCAACAAACATTTATCAAGTGCCTACCATGTGCCAGGTATCACAAGGCAGAAAGAATCAATGATGAATAAGATACAGTCTCTCTCCTGAAGTTCACAAAGAAGAGTCCCAAAGACCCAAAGTGAGAGTGCTCTGACAAATAGGAAATACTAAAGGAGGACAGCGGAGCGGGAATTCACTTCCCTCCCCCGGGACAGCTTTCACAGAGGGCAGATCCATGAACTCAGTTTATAGGAATTTGACAGGGCAAAAGGCAGAGAAAGGGGCAAAATGGGTTTTCTAATCTTTTGGCCAAATGGGAGAGGGATGCATACCTTTCCTGTGCAGAAGGAATTTAAGGCAGCAGAGGCTAACTTAACACCAAGGCTGGTGTCTCCTGCAGCCACAAACGCAGAGACAAGTTGGGCTGTGGCAGCAGCCGGGCCCCTTCCTCTCATCCGTAGGCGTGCGGGGAGGTCAGTTGCTTCTAAGCCTGGCCAAGATTCCCTCGGCCACGTGCATGGGAGAGCAGGTGCTAGAGTTGTCATTCGACTCCATACTCAGACTCCACTTACTAAAATGTTATTTTTTTGTATCAGGATGCGTACATTTTATCATTGTCCTTTAAAGTAGTTCCTACCCTCTTCTCTTTCCATTCCCTTGACTTTCACAGGAAAGCTGGGGGCATAAGATTTATGTTAACATTTCCCAGATACCTTATCTTCTGCAGCAAAAGTTGACATAAAACCCAAATCACCTGTTGATTGCTGTCCCAACCGTAATTAAAAGCTTACTCTCAAGGTAAATTGGGGAGAAAGAAATGTCACCTCCAATTACTCTATAAAACTTTGATAATAAAATTCTAAAAGTTTAAATGTTTAACTGAATCATAATACAACTATTAGTAAATAATGTGATATGACATAAGTTAGGTAATAGGTTATGTTTCATAATGATTTGTACACTCCTTCAAAAGGGTTGGTATCTTCTCTCTGCAAAATTTTATAGCATCCCTGAATAAATGTTTTCATTAATAAAGGAGCAGGCATGAGACAGGATTCAAATATAAGGCAGCGAGAAAGAAACCACAGTAAGGAGATGAGAGAAGTCCCAAGAGGGAGGAAGAATAAGAAAAGAGTTAGTGGGGATAAGGAACAGGTGAGGCCAGAATGAATGCTTAGAGCCAGAAGAGCAAATCTCTAGGTGCTTCTGAAGGGCACCTGCAGCCAATAGGTCCTGAGGCATCACCCACCTGACACAATTATAGGTGCTCAATCAGGGACTGGACCTGATTGGATGCCTTTCTTATTCTCAAATAGGAGAGAAAAAATGAAAAGGGAGTAGGGAGGAGAGAGGGAGGGAGGGAAAAGGGAAGAAAAGGAAAAAATGGGTCAATCAAACCAGTTAGGGGAAAGAGTATATACAGTGTTATTAAGAATGACTTATCTATTTTATAAATTAAAGTTTGTACCTTTTAAATCTCTTCACCCATTTTTGCCCACCCCTCACATCCTGCATGTAGCAACTGCCAATATGTCTTCTGTATCCATAAACTTGCTTTTTTTAGGTTCTGAATTAATAAATGAGATTATATGGCAAGGAAAAAAAATGAATGAAGGTTCAGAAGCCAGACTGCTAGATTTAAAAGTAAGCTTTACCATTTTCTAGTTGGACGACCACTCCCTTCAGTTTCCTCTTCTCTAAAATAGAGATTGTAATTGCACCTACACTGCACGGTGTTGCGGGGAGAATTCAAATGAGCCAATCCACGTAACGTGCTTAGCACAGTACCCAGCACAACATAAGCTGTCAATAAAGCCTTAGCTACTTTTGCACATACAGGCTCAGCCTCAGAAAAATAAACATTCATGATGATAAGCTAGGAAAGCTGTAAAATAAAATAGGAAATAAGTTATTTTACAACTCAATTAGATAAATTTATGTTTTCTTGGTGGACAAAGAAAGAGCCATCTTTGGCTCTTTTTATGTATTTGTTGAGGTTTAACAAAGCAAAAGGGTGTGTTAAAAAAAAAAGCATGGGTGGAGAAAGAGAGAAAATGGAATTTGAAGAAGCTGCCATCTGGCCCATCTTGTACAGATACCATCTAAATCATATAGTCCAGCTTCCATCCCACAATCCCAGGATACAGCCCACAGGCCCTAAAAAACATCAAAGCACCAACATTTGGTGGAACACATGGCAGGTGTATCAGGATTCTTAGTTGTAAGCAAAAAATACTATTGCTGATTTAATTGGAAAAGGAACGCTCGCTAAGAAGACTGGAAATCCAGCTTGAAAAATAGGAAGCATGGCAGCCAGAGCTAAATGTCACCACAGAGCCAGCCTAGTGAGGAGACAACCGCCCCTGCCCCAAACTGTGACCCTGCCGCCTGCCCTGCCAAACCACTAGACCTGATAGACCTGAAAGTTCTAGAGGGTTGCCACCTCTAGAACTTTCTCCATGGCTGTGCTGGAAATAGACGAGGCTACTGAGAGCAAAGATACGGCTTCTTCTGACTCACAGTGAGAAACTGCCTGAACATAAAAGGTTCAGATATTGGCCAATCCTACAGAAAAGAAAAAGAATGAAAGAGAAGAAAAGAAAAATATTCGATGTAATAATTAATGGTACATTTACTGTTTTAACCAATCATTAAATTCAAAACATGCCACATAAACACAGATAATCTTTACGATAAAACATTAGTGTATCTATGAGTTTGTTCCTGTTTCATTTGTTCATTTATTTATTTTTTAAATTCTACATATAAGAGATCATAAGGTATTTGAGAGGAATTAAGAAGTAGAAATTACCACTTATAAAGTTAGTCATGAGGATGTAAAGTATAGCACAGGGAATATAGTCAATAATACTGCGATAACTATGTATGGTGTCAGGTGGGTACTAGCTGATCAGGGTGACCACTTTGTAAGGTATATGAATGTATAATCACTATGTTGTACATCTGAAATTAATATAATATTGTGTGCCAACTGTAAATGAATTTAAGTAAGCTGTCACAACTGCTGAAGTCTGGATTTCTCTCATAGAAAAAGAATTTTTTATCTGTGATAATGAATTGCAAGTTAAGCCCTTGTGGTCCATAGGGAACACACTGATGAAGCCAGAATGCTCCCTTAACTTCTGCGGCTCCTGAATCAAGAAGCAACCAGGGAGCTAACATGCCATTTGAATGGCTGGGGCAGGGCAATTGAGAAGCTTGGCTTTCTTCTGGGTTTACCTCTATCTCATCTGTCAAACCATATGCTGAATTTCTGAAATGGAAGGAACAAAATGGGTTGGCCAATTGCTGGCTCTTTCCCCACAGGATAGAAGGGATCTGAGCATCAGTCACCCTTTCTGTAGAATTCATGGAGGTAAGCAGGAAGAAAGAAACCCTCTGGCCATATGTCTCATTATTCACACCTGCTTATTCTTAATAACTTTGAGATCTTCAGTATTTAATTATTATTCTAATTAATTACTGTAATTACCGTACTTAATACAATAATTAATTATTAATGTTATTAATATGTCTAGCCCAAGATTAATTTTTGCTTGCAATGTTTAATACCCACTTAAGTTTATATTAAAGATACAAGGAAATATTTTTTTCTTACCCCTATTGCTACTGGCACCTTTCCGGGACTCGGTTTCTTCACCTATAAAATAGAAAACCCAGATTAGATGACTTTCATTATCTTATCTTACTTTCTGCCATTCTAGAACTAAAAAATATGAGAAATATTGTAATGTTTGTAATTATACCAAGTCTTTGTTCACTATAAAAGTTAGAAAAGTAGGAGGAAGTAAAGTTATGTTCTTCTATATACTTCTTTTGCTTCTCTTAGACAGAAAGGGAAAGGCAGGGAAGGAGAGAGGGAGAGAAACACTGATCAGTTGCTCTCCTAGACGGGTACTGAGTCCTCAGCCCAGGCATGTGCCCTGACCAGGAATGGAACCAGCGACGTTTTGGCTTGTGCCACAATGCCCAACCAGCTGAGCCACACTGGCCAGGGCTCTACATACAACCCTAACCTGACTTTGTCTTAATTCAGATCTGAGAATAACTGGTTCTAGAGACTGGCTCTTTCTAGGCCTCATAATATGTTTCTTCAAAATCATGTCGAAACTGGTTCCTCTGGTTATTTTTACTCAAGAAGTGCTAAGAAGTAAGCTCTGAGGACTAGCCATCTTGGATGAACATGAATTATTCTTTTGCTGTTGTTCAGTGTAGATTGTGACTGGGTTTATGGTACATAAAATGACCAAATGAAAACTGCGGGGTGGAACATCACACATTCAAATGTTTCCAGCCGTCTGGATGTCAGTTTTCATAGAGACAAAATATCTGTATTTTACGATGAATATCTCCATTTTCATCCACCTCTTGGGTGTGCCACAGAGATAGGTTGTGAATGAATATAAATGGTTTCTTCTCTCTGCTAAGAATTCCCTTAATCAGTGAGTGTCAGGTATGAAAAAAGTCCTTTATTGTTAAAGTTGTCCCCTCATTGACTTTATTGTTAAATTCAACCTCTCTTTACTTTGATTTTCACTCAAATATTTGTCATTTGCTTATTCTCCCAAGGATGTGTAGCCGCGGTTTGCACATAGGTGTGGTATTAAACAGTTTCTCCAGCTCTCTAATTCTTGCTCAGTAAGCAATTACCCACTATAGTGCACGTGTGGACAATGACGGCTTGGTAACTCTACAGAGGACTTGTGTGGTTGGCCCTGTGGAGAAGCACTACAACCAAGTGGCTAGGAGTTTGGGCTCTGGGTTCAGTGCACAAGTTACATACTTAACATCTTGTAACCCGTCCATTTCCTTATCTGTAAAATAATAATAAAAATACCTCCTTCTTCGGGCTAAGGATGAAATGAGAACGTGTGTAAAGTATGTGATGTAGTATTGGACATTACTTGGCTGAGAATAATTCTGCACAAATACCAGATGTTCAGCATACTGAAAAACCACGTATATTTTAGAGGATAAAACTTAGAAGTCAACAAGAACAGTCGCCTTAGTTTGTAATGTGAGAATCTGCAAGTGCAGAAAGGTTGAGAATCCTACAGGGATTCTCGCTTCATGTTACTGGAAGTCGAGGGCCCCGCCCTCCAGAAGCTTAAGGTCCTCCTGGAGGAGTGGAGACTAACACGCGTGGACAGTCTGGTGCACAGCCCCTACGGTGACAGAGCTTCCCGTTTCAGGGGGAGTTTGGGGAGGGGCTCAGCAGAAAGAGTGGGAAGCCGCACCCACGACTTTCTACAAAGAAGGAGACGTGGGCGGAGTGAGAGGACTTTTGCGTAGGACGCTTCCCGGACTGGAGGCGCCCTGGTCTCTCTAGGAGCACCCAAAGTTCAGAAACTTCTACTCGTCACACCCGCAACACACACACACACACACACACACACACACACACACACACACACACACCCACCCACCCACCCCCCGCCACCCTTCGAAACGCCTGCGTCGAATTCGAAGGGGAATGCACGTTACTCAGTTACACGCAGTTTGAAAATATCTGGGAGGAGGGAGCCAGCAGAGAGCAGAACCTCCATCCCCCTTTCAAATCTTAAGAACTTGAACCAGGGGGCCGAGCTCCCTGGGTTCGCGGGATGGAAGCCCCGAGGCCCTCGCCCGCCTCTCGGCCCGGCCTCTCCCTCCCGGAGCACCTGGAAGCTGGGCGCTGCGGGCGGGACAACAATGAGGAACAGTGAGGCCTAGGGTCCCCTGGAGACGAAGCGGGGCCCTGCGCAGTCTCGGGGGACGAGCCCGGACTCGGGCTCCACGGACTGCCCACCCACCGGTGTGGCTGGGCCCCCCGGGCGGCCCAGGCCGGCCTCGAGGCCCGCGCGCCCGCTGCTGCGCGGGGTCCGGGAGGGACCAGCAAGGGGGCGGCGGCGTCTGCCTACGACTTCGGCGGGAGAAGGCGGGCCGCGCGGACCGGAGGCGTCTTCCCGAGGCCGGCGCTGAACGCGGCACCCGACGCCCCGCCGGCGGCGGCGCCCGAGCTCTCGCGGCTGCGCTGCCCGCGCGAGCCCAGCTTCCCCCGCTCCTGCCGCTGCCCCTGCGCTCCTGGAGCCCGGGCCCCGTTTGTTCCTCGGGAAGGACCGTTTCCCGGAACCGAGTGGCTGATGTTTGGGGGCGCGGGGCAGGGAGGGCAGAAAGTCCCTACCATTTCAAATCATTGCTTTCTGCACTTCTCTTACGGTCCTGTGGCGATTTTTCATTTAAAAGGAAGCCGATTATCGTTTGTAAACCGTCCAGCACGGCTAAAGAGTATCCCTCTTTAAAAAAAAAAGTCATTTAGTAATTTCTTTTATTTCCCGTTGCAAAAATTTGCGTATTTTTCCCCAAACCAAGGAACCACCCCAGCCTGAAATGAAAACGCAAAACAGCCTGATTTCCACAGATTAGCCTCAGACTAGATGTTTTACGAACATATTTCTAATACTAAAATATTTAATAGGCTGTTTTAAAAATGGAGACATATTTTAGTTGTGGCTAGAAATGTTGAAAAAGAGACATTTGTCTTTTCATTTATTTCCAATAAGCCCCAAAATGCAGTCTTTTTGAAGTATTTTGCGGGACATAATGGGGGTTTGGGATTTCCCCCACCCTCAAAAAGGCCACATTGTTCATAGGCTAGATTGATTATTTTGTTTGCAGTTCCGCAATCGAAGGTCAACTATATTTAGTGACTGGTGTTATTTAAGATAAGGATCTAAAACTACAGGGATTCCAGTTCAGCTTTTCAAACACTGACAACTATAAATGCCCCTTTGGGCAACAGGTTCTGCTGAGATCAATAGAATCCCATGGAGGAAAGAAAATGTAGAAAGTTATGTTGCAAGGAAATTTTCATTATTTGGGCTGGTGTGTGTGTGTGTGTGTGTGTGTGTGTGTGTGTGTGTGTGTGTGGTACATCAGTGGGTGGGGTGGGAGGGGAATTAAGAAATATGAACCAGAACAACTCAGGAGGCTATGCTGTACCACAAACCAAACAGAAAAAAAAAAAAAATTTAGAGTTGAGACATCTCCTGGACTATTGCTCACATCTCTAAGCCCTTTCCAGCTGATACCTCTTGGCAATTTAATGGAGGTTGAATTTGGGTACAGGTAACTCCCCTTGTCTATATTTAAAAACAACATCAAATATATGTGTTGAAATTTACCTGCTCCCTGTCGTCATATTTTAAGAACATGTCTTTAACAGCAAGTAGCCCAACATTTTCTTGTCCAAACAAGATGGACAGAAACATTCAACTGTGAGGTTGTTTCAAAGCTTCAGTTATCCTGCCCTGGCCAGGTAGCTCACTTGGTTGGAGCATCTTCTCAATAGCCAAGGTTGTGGGTTCCATCCCCCATCGGGGCACATACAAGAACCAACCAATGAATGCATAAATAAGTGAAACAACAAAGCAATGTTTCTCTCTCTCCTTTCTCTCTCTAAAATAAATTTTAAAATTAAAAAAAAAAAGATTCAGTAATCCTAATGGCCTCAAAATCAAAGACTTGGCTAGTAAACCAGAAGTGGGAAAATGTAAACAATACCCAGTCTGAAACAAATTACATGGAATAAATGAGAAAGTGCCAAATCAAACCAGAAATTTAGAATCAAGAAGAGGACTGGCCTCAGGTTCTAAGCCACCCTGACTTTTATTTGGAAAGTAAGAGTACTGATACTATGGTCTCTCAGTCAAACCCATTCCCTCTGGATGCCTTGTCTTTCTGATTCATAAAAGGAGAAGTTGGGTAATGGGTCCCTGTCAATTCTGGATATCTAGACACAAATAGTCCTACCCCAGAGCTCTTGTACTCTTAGAACTCAGGCAGAAGAAGGAGAGGAAGGGGAAGAGGGAGAGGAGAAGAAAAACTCAGGCAAAAAAGTAGGCTTATCTACACCAGAGTATCACCAAACTTAGCCAGCTAGTGAGTAGCTTATCTGATAGGGACATGTTAGCTTGTGTCCTTGTGTGTATTGAAAAGCCATAGCATTTCTTAAGAGCTAGAGATGCATTTTATAGTCCCATTCGATATAAGGAAAGATGCTGACAATGCACTGATTTAAAAATTTTAGAACAGAAGTTTTGTCTGTCATTAAAATAGTAAATTAAGGACTCAGACTCCTAGAGCTTCTACTGCAAGAATGATTGTTCTTCAGGAAGAAGCACAGACAGCAGTGACCGTTATCTTTTTTTTCTTTTCCACAGACGTGCTCAGCCATCAGAAAAGCTTAATAAATCCCTATTTAGTATGCATTTATGCCGTGATTACATGAACTTTGACCTCGGAAGAGCTGTAGCAATTAGCTTCAGCGTCCAGCATCTTCTTTCACCATTCCCCACTGGCTTCCTTGGGTCTCTCTTTTTCATCTCAGTAATTCGTGCACTAGGAGAGCGTAAAATTTTAAAGTTGACTTTCCACCTGAGATATTTGCTTCTGCACAGGTCAATTCCCTCTCCTCACCCCTCCCACTCCTGTCTAAACAGCCATCTCAGATGGATATTGGGGCTCTGATTGTCAATATTACTCAAACGCAAATGGATTTCAATTCAATCTTGCCCTGTACTTTCGCAAAGAAGATAAACTCTAATGGCCCAGAGAGCTTCATTTCATAGCTCATGGCATCAGAAATAAATCGAATCTCTTCTGTCAGGCTAATTTAACGTTTTTTTTAAATATTCAATGTAATTTACTTTAAGTCAAATGAAACCTAGTGGATTGGCAGAAAGCTAAAAGGAGGAGGCAGAAGAAGGGCAGCTGGAAGCTCCTCTCCCTCTCCCCCAAAAAGGAGCCAGGAAGGGAGATGAAAGTGTTTTAACTTTCTAGTAAACACTGTTTAGCAAAAGAATAATAGGAAAGTTGCCCTTTTTCCAAAGAAGGATGGAACTATAATTGTTGCCTTCAGCAGAGAGCTCAGATAAACCGCTGGGACTCATTCTAAAGTGACCCATCACTGCATTCATCTCTTCTTGAACTTTCGGTGAACCTGAGATTAAACAGGGGTGAGCAGCTAAGCAGTTTGTTGTTAGCAGCCTTTTCAACAGCCCTTTCAGACTGAGTAAATATTGATCGGCTTGAATCTGATTGCCCCAGAGGAAAACACCAGGGCATCTGAATAGCCTCCAAAAGTAAACTTTCAAAGGTGAAGCCCAGAGCAGACTGCAGAACTGGCAACACGATCTCAACACAGCCTAGTTTGGGAACTCCCAGAATTTCGGGAGTACTTTGAATGAGTGTGAGCGGAGAGAGGAGAAAACACTTGAAAACTGGAATTGTGTATTGTGTTTATCCCAAGTCCCTAATTGAGACGCTTGTGCTTGTAACATCCAATGATAAAATGTTATTTTCTGCTTTTCCTCTTTTGGCATTTCAGTTACCATTGCTGTCATTTTTCAAGGTGCTAACTGTGCTCCTCAGAGACCAAAACAGAAGAAGAGAGACCTTGAAATAGGCTGTGTTAAGCGCCTTTGATTTAATCGATTGGGACAACTACAAAGATACAAATGTTTTTCTTGTTGAAAGGTATATTAATGTTTCCTAAATGCATTGCTTATTAACTGATTTATCGTTCTCTCTCTCTCTCTCTCTCTCTCTCTCTCTCTCTCTCTCCCCGCCCCTCCCCCACCCCCACCCCCAGCTACTTTAAAACCAGCACCTTGAAGGTTGGAATCTCCGGGATTCCAGCAGCTCGGGCCCTGCTTTTAGATATTGAAATTTCGGCAGTGGCATGCAAATGACAATTTAACACATTAAAGTATTCGGAATCCAGCCATCTGTTTTGCTGTGTGGTCTTACACTAATAAACAAAAGATACTGTATAAGGCCAAGCCGGGGAAATGAAAGAAAGAGTTGGCCCACTTTGAAGATCTCCCCCATCCACTTGAGTCTTTTAGAAGCAAACCCAGAGCCCAGGAGCTGAGGGGAGGGCACCGGGTGCCCTTGATATGGCCGCAGCCACTGTGCCTGCAAAGTCCCGGCTTTCCCCTTTGACAAGGAGGTACAAGAAATCTCATTGTTGCTCTAGGAGGTCTGTAAATGTTAAGTTTTTGTAGGATTTCCTCCCACCAGAACGCCAGCCCATCCTTGGCAAAACACCCTTTGGAGAGGAAGGAAGTTATATGTCTGTATTTGTTTGTGATGCTGTAAAATTTCTGTTCTAACCTTGGGGCTAAATTAAACCCTCTAAAAAATGTGAAAGTAAAGGAAAAGTGGTAAGCAGTCTAACAGGGCCACTTGGAACTCTCTGATTCACTGGCTTCCTCTGCTTCAGAAACACATGACTTGGTCACAAGCAACTTGAATAGTGAAATACTTCTAAGCAGCTTCCACAAGTTCACCTGGAAAAACCTGTTGAGCCCAGAGAAGAAAATCAAAGCTGTATTCCAGGGTTATATGGCATGGAATTGAGAACTGAAGACCCATTGCAGCCATGAGGGCTATGAAATCAAAGCTGAATCGGATGTAAATGAGATGTGTAACCTAGAGATGATGGGGGGGGGGATGGTGTGGAGAGGGTGGCAGGAAGGGATAGATACCGAAAGGAGGAATGGGAGGAGGGATGCAAGGGTTTACTGAACACAGACCACACTCAATTCAAAGGGTGGATAATATTGGAACACTGACCATCCAAAAAGAAGAAAGGAGGGTGGGGTGGGGTCCCGGTCTTCAAACAGCTTTATACTGGAGCTAATTAAATGTGAATCTCCTGGCTCTTGGTTCACTGATGTGAGGAAAGACTGACTGAAGAGTTTCAGCTTTTGAAGGGGGTTCTGTTTATATATACGTCAACATTCAGTTGGAGGTGAAAAGGTTAGCACTTGACCCAGGAAGTACCCATGTTTGTTTCAAAAATAGATCGCCTTCATAAATTTCTTCACCATTTTTTTCCATTACGGACTTTCATTATAATAAAGGAACTGTTGCTGTTTTAAAGAAAGTCAACCTATTATAGATATTGGTTAGGTGCAATTATACTCATAAGGGAAGCTTCAACTTCCTAGTGGGAGGCACTTTTTTCCCCCAGAAAAGTCCCACCTCTTTGAAAATGCACACTGCCCTTCTTCCTACCCCCACATGAAATGACCTAACTTTGTAGGAACAAACAAACTGTCACCAGGCTGAATACATGGATCTTAAAGCATATCTGAAACTTGAATATATTTATTACAGACATCTTAAGACCCGTAAACTCTGCTCTGGATCACATCACTCCAGGATCTCAGAGCTGTTCATGATTGTACAGGAAGTGGGGAATATCATAGGCTCACAAAGGATAACTGATAGAACTCAGTGTGGTACTTCAGGAACATCAAAACATTGTGCGACATGCAAAAGACTATTCACGAATCACACAAAATATACATTCATTGTGCCATCCATCACATTAACAATTGAGCTGAAAATACATTACATCCAGCTAAGATAACTGTGGAAGGAAGAAGCTGGTTTGAATAATACCTTTAGGTTCCGAGTAATCCAATGCAAAGTTTAAATAGAGTGTGGCCAGAGAAACAAGAAAGGGATGGGGATGGGAAGAGACAAGCACAGGAAGCAAGGTTTCTGAACCTCGTGGTCTGCAGGCCTTCTTAACTCACTAAAAGAACAAACTGAAGCTACCCTCCAAGGCATCCTATTCCGTTTAAATGAGGGCTTTTATTTTTTAACCTGTAATCATATAAAATTGTACCAGCTTTGAGAGTTTGCCCACCCTGTTTCAGTCACTAAATCCAAACATTTCTAGAAAATCCGTATAAAGATAAATCTCTCAGGACAAAGTATTTACAACCAGCAAACTCACACACGAAACTGAATTAAATTAAAGGTGAAATAAATGTGTAAACACGTTCATAGTGCATCTCTTCTTCTCGAGCTCCTGACCACTATCCTTTCCCTCTATCCTACTTTGAGGGCAAAGTAGGGGAGAATTGTAAATTTACAGATAGATACAACATGTGAGGCTTCCCTTTGACATGTTTCTGCTGGCCAAGGAGACTCTTTTCCAAAGGGCATCCGACAGGAACAGTAGATTCTGTGGAAACCTCCTAAGAGTGGGGGTCATCAGGAAATTGGTACTGGCACCCAATCTTCATTAAGTAGTTAACAGCCCTCCCCACCCCACCCACCCCAATCAAACATCTAGTCCAGAATTCTCTGGAAAGACGTTATCCTGCCCAGGAGCTCTCCAGATAGGATCAGAAAGACAGAGACTGCAAATGGAAAGGAAGATAAGCTAAGAATGTGCTTTGGGTAAGAAGTCCCAGCCTGAGGAGTAGCCTAGGCTGCAGAGCCTGGGGCTGAGCCGGCCTCAGTGGGAGGTAGTCAGCGTGTCTGAGGTAGAAGACCCCGGGGAAGGAACGCAGGGCGAGGAGCTGGACTTCTCTGAGGATTCTTCGGCCTTCTCCTCGCTTCCCGGTGGGGTGGCAGGAGAGATAGGCAAGAGGCCCTCCTTTTCTCGTTTCTTCTGTTTCATTCGACGGTTCTGGAACCAGATCTTCACCTGGGTCTCATTGAGCTGCAAGGATGCGGCAATCTCCACCCTGCGGGCGCGCGTCAGATACTTGTTGAAGTGGAACTCCTTCTCCAGCTCCGTGAGCTGCTTGGTGGTGAAGTTGGTGCGCACCGCATTGGGTTGACCGACGTAGCCGTACTCTCCAACTTTTCCTGGGGCAGGGTGGGAAGCGATGGGAGAAAAAGGTACAATTTTAACAGTCGGTATGAGATCCTCTACAGGTTCAGAACGATATTCAGACAAAGAGGAGATGGAGAATTTCTCAAACTGGGCTGGGAAGGGTGAGTGATGAGGTGCAAAGTGTTAATCTGAAGTCAGCAATTAGCGTGGTCTGACCGGTGATTAATGGAGCCTAGAGATATTACTAGAATTCCCCCAAGCACACACACCTACCCACTTCCTAGTTCCAGAATCTCTAAAACTCAGCCCCTTTGGAAACACAACAGTCCCAGACGCTCCTTTGCTCCAACACACCTGGACAATGCCCCAAAAGCCCATAACACCGGTGGAAGCAAGAACTTTTTAAAAATATGTATTAATTTTCCTTAGAAACTAAATACATCAACTCCTTCCAGAACCGTCAAGGAGCATCCACGGAATGGCAACACTGACCTGTTTTGGGGGGGTTTCTTTTGACTTTCATCCAGTCAAAGGTCTGCGCTGGAGAAGAAGTTTCTGATGCAGGGGAGCGACAGGCTTCTTGGTGGCTGGCGTGGAGAGGGGACAAGGAGTTATTATACGTGGCCAGGGCCAGGTTCTGATGCTCTTGTCCATATGAGTGGTGAATGTACTGAGGCGATCCCACCGCGCCCCCGGCATAACCCTGGTGGTGGTGGTGATGTTGGACCATGGGAGATGAGAGATTTCCAGAGTAAACAGCGGGAGCGCACGAGGGGTACCCACCACTTACTTCTGCTTCCTGATTTAACGCGTAAGGGCTGTAAGGCGCGCCGAAGTTCTGCGCGCCGTAGCTTGGACCACAACTCGAGTGAGAGTAGGATACCCCCAGGTTCCCAGGAGTCTGGTAGGTGGCCGGCTGGGAGTGGTGATGGTGGTGGTGGTGGTGGTGGTGGGGCGAGCTGATCTGCACCCCCCTGCCTACTAGGAAGTGGTCGTCGCCGCCACAGCTGTTGGCACTGACCGCGCACGACTGGAAAGTTGTAATCCCATGGTCGGAGGGATAGGCTCGCGCAGAGCAGGTCCCCGAGTCGCCACCGCTGAGGATGGGGTATTCCAGGAAGGAGCTCATTCTTGCATTGTCCATCTGTCACTGAGTGACTGGGTCCTGAGAAGCCCTGGGTGACCGTGCCAACTTTCTCACTTCCTCCATGGGGCCGGAGAAGAAAAATGATATGAATGTACAGTGCGCAGGAGGGGGGGCGGGAGGGCGGAGGGCGCTACGGCAGGCACGTGACTGTGGCAGCCAATGGCGGAGCCTCCTGCGAAAGTTTGCTGGCTCCCGCAGTGATGGATCACCGTTTCAGTGGCATTTAAATCCCAGGCGCTCCTCAGTCTAGGTGATGCGCAGTCGCCCCCCCAGGCGGCCCAGGCGGCGGCAGCAGCTGCGGCGGCTGCAAGGGCAGATTCGGAGCGTTGGGGCGAAGGGGAGCGGAGCCTGCCTTCTGAGCGCGCCGACTCCGCTCGCCCCCCTCCCTCCGGGAGGTGGGGGCTGGGAGGCATCTCCCCCACCCCCGTCTCCGCCCTCTTCCCCACCGCACAAGAAAGATGAACTAACAAGAGGTGAGGAGGGAAGAGGGTTCCGCGCTCTTTTGGGTGGGGAATCAGTGGGCCAGAGCTCGGGTCGCGCGGAGCAGGAAGGGTAGGAAGCCAGCCGACATCGCTGCCCAAGCTCCCCAGGAGCTTTCCCTGCAGTCCCTGCTGTGGTGCCTTGGGGCCGTAGGCAGCGCGGAGCGCGGTGGCGTAGAACGAGATTAGGCCACCAGCTCTCCAGGCTCCAATGAGTAACAAAGCCCACAGATGGCTAAGAGGAACCCGGGTGGGCGTAGAGAAGACGTGGACAAGAAAAGAAACTTTCTTTCTCCACGGAAGTCTTGGAAGCTCCCTACCTCCACCCCTTCTCCCCCACACTATTAGTGTGGCAATGAGAAGCTTTTGTAATTCGATGCCTGATGGCCGGGTGAGCCCTAGGAGCTGAGCCTGCGGGAAACGGCCAGGGCTGGCCGGGTTCATTGCCCTCCCTCTCTGCTCGCTCTCCGCCCCTTTCTCCTCCCCACTCAGCTTTGCTCTGGGACTCTGAAGAGAAGCGGAGCTGCTGGGCCGCTGGATTTTGAGGGGTAGGAGGCGGGGGAGAGAGATGACGCTAGAGGACGTGGCCAGCGTGGGGGCCGGGCCCTGCGCTGCAGGCCATCTGCCGGCTCCGCGGGACCCAGGAGCCTGCGCGGTCTGGCGGGGGTCTCAAAGGGCGAGACCACAGCTCCCACAGAGTACGCTGTCTCCCCTCCCCCACCCCCTGCAACGTTTCTGGTTTTCTTAGAGAAGAATGTCAGGAGTTGGTTGAACTTCCTTTATGCACACACAGCCCCATTCTACTGCACATCTTAAGTGGGGGTGTGGGCTGGGGGGCGGGGGCGGTGGACAGATGGCTAATGGTGGAGGGGACATTTTCTTCCCCAACAACACCTCTTCTTTGTAACTGACTGTGTAGTTCCTTGTGTGAACCTCTAGAGAGACACGTTCAAATCTGAGCGTCACCCCAGACCAGGGGTCCTGTTCTTCATCACCCTCCTACCACCCTGATGCTGATGGGCCATTAATCGCTATTTACTATTAGGTTTCTTGTCAACCCTTGGCTTCTAAAGAGAAAAGGCCAAGCAGAGGCCCAGGTGGAGAGTTGATGCATTCTTAGGTCAAAGAAATCCAGAGATCATCAGGAAGCTTTGCAGCCAATGATGTATAGATTTTACACTGACCACATTTACTCATCTGAATCCGGCAGATGAAATGTATCTGAGGATTGTATGTGGATTTGGGGATCACACGCCCCTGTAGATTTCCCTTCCCAGGTGGAAGAAGGAAGTTTTGCTTAAGGCAAGCAAGCACATTCCAAGGGTGTTAGTGAACCTTTCAGATTTCTGCGTTCTGTTCTTCACATCTAGAAGTTCCTCCAAAACGTGCCCACCCCAAGGGAAAACTTGCAGAAATTTGATTATGGACTCCCTTCAGGAGCAAAAAAACCATTTTCCCTAAACATTTTCTTTTGAAAAGATATTTATATGACCTTTGACCTATCCCCCATCACGTTTAAGAGGGAACACAAGCAGGAAAAGTCACTCCTGCCCCAGTTTCAGCACCTGGGGAACTTCATCCTGGAGAAGGGAACAGGCACGGTGGCCCTCCTGGAGGCGGCTTCCATGGGAGCACTCAGGCCTCCAGCACTGGGGAGAGACTGGGATCCTGTGGGGGAGGAGGCGGGACGAGAGGGAATCAGTGCTGACAGTGCGGGTGATCTGCTTTCCTAACCGAAGCTCGTCGGTATGTTCTCCCCCTTGGCCTCTTTCCTGGCCCTTTCTTGCCCTCCAAGGCGCGGGTTTACGTGATCCCCTCGGCCACAAGGCTTGTGCCACAAAGCCACCCTTGGCCACAACTGCTCTCCTTCCGATACTTCGCCTCTGCCCTCCTCTCGGACTCTCTTCCTCCCCGCACAGCTCTTTTCAGGGCCAGGAGGGGTGGGTGCACTTTTTGGAATCACAGGCTTGCACCCGGGCTCGGCAACCCACCCTGCCGCCGCGCACTGCTCTCCGCAAGCCGGACTCTGGCAGCCGCGCCGGCTCCGCCCCGGCTGGCCGCCTTGAGCGCAGATCTCCCAGCGCCGTTCACAAAGACAGCCTCCCTGGCCTCGAGCCCGCAGGCTTCCGTAGCTCGGGTCCTTCCCCACCCCCACGAAATCCTGGGGCTCATTCTACCTTGTAGGAGACCCTCCGTCCTCCGGCAAGTAGGCTAGCGCCCCTCGACTTGAGCTAAAGTACCTTTAAAGCCCGGGGAGAGTGTGTGCAAGGGGAGTTTGGTCACTATTGAATTGATCGTCTGCGAGCAGCTTGCACGGCTCCAAGCGCCTCTTTCAGGGCTCTTCTACTAGAAAGAGAACCAGCGAGCAGCAGACAAAACGCCGCCGAGGCCGCGAGCTGTTCCTGGCATCCGCGGCTCAGCCAAGCTGTTGTTTTAAAAGAGCAATAAAAATGAATTATGACTAAACGCCTTCTAACTTAATGCTTTCGGACGGGGATCCCCGGCAAATACGTAAGAGGATTTTTATTTGTGCATGTGTTCCTGCAATTGATCTCTTTGATGACATTCTCATTCATAGAAAGCGTTTGATTTATGAGCGTAGGACGAATCGCAAACAGCAGCGGCTCAGCCCTGGCCGTTGCCCGGCCGCCCTGATCCGTGCCGAGCCGGGGGCAGGGGACCAGCCGGGGTCCTCACGCGCCTCCACCGCTACCGGGAATTAGGGGGGCAAAGGTGTGGGGGAAGGAAGAGAGCAAAACCTTGGAGAAAGATCTCTGTTTCAGTATAACTTCCAAGCCTGTGCTATTAAGAGCAGGGTTCTTAAATCAACCCGCCCCCAACACATGTTGCTTACACGCTGCGTTTTCTCACGGTAAGTAACCACCAGAACAGAGCTCAGGAAGGGAAAAGTAAGCATGGGGAGACGTAAGAAGGGGGCAAAAACCAGAACAACCCAGTAACACACCCTAGATCACGTTTTATTGATATTTCATTTAAAGTGCTTTGTCGCCTTCTTTTTCTAGAAGCTGGTTAATTTGTAACTTAGGGTGCAGAAACACTTCATTTTAAATCTCAACTTGCTAACCTGACTTCAAAGTTTTAATGCTCCATTATTTGCCATGTAAACAGATTGAAGAATGAAATATTGATTTTTCTGACCCTGGGGGGGGGGGAAGAATCCTAGAATGACTGAACCAGAGGATTGGAAGGAATCCTTTCTGAAGTGTATTTTCCAGCCAGTGACCATGATTTTGTTTTATTTGTATTTTTCTGTATCTTTTAGGTTTCTTTGCCTGGACCCATCAACAGCTGGAGGACTAATCAACACCACTGAAAATGTTCGGGATTTGTGGGGGAGGAGTTGGAATGTAGATGTTGGAAACAAATGTGTATCAATAAATGAATTGTTTATAACTTAGTTATTGACCTGGAGACTGGTAGCTTGTTAAAGAAACTCCATGTTCCTGTAGTCGGGGGTTTCTATAGGCACTTTATTTCTCCACTTTCAGAAGGCTGGGCTTGGCCCAACACTGAAGCGGCCTGATCCTCTTTCTCTTATCAATTTAAACCGATAGCTTGAACCTCTACACTGAAAAACCATCATTCCCTTAAAAAAAAAAATCACTTCTCAGACACCCTAACCTTTTTCTGGCTTTCTTTTTTGTTGCTGTCTATTGAAGATTTTGATCATACCCCCTTATTAATTTTCAATATTAAAATTGAAAAAGAAGATGAATTGTGACCAGAATTTTATTTACCAAGTTAGACTAAAAGAAGAAAAAGAAACCGTTAGGAGCTTGGGGAAAGATGGGGAGGAAAAAAATAAGAAAGCTACTTATAGCAAAGGAGAATTTATTCTACCAAAAATACGCATGACAATGCATCCTAATGTAATACAAAAATAAAAAGAAAGTGAAGATACATTTATATGATCACTTTCTTGCAGGCCTCATATATTGCTTTCAGTAAATCACATAAAGGGTTGTTGGATTAGATTTAAAACAACTAAAACTCCAAAATAATCTGTAAAAGATGCCTCTGAAAGTGGGTCAGGGGATTGACTAAACAGAAAATCTTCAACATTTAGAGGAGGGAGAGGGTAGGTCAAGAAAAAATAAAATAAAAATCAACTCTCGGAATAAAAGAAGGCCAAACCACCTGGTCAGAGGGGTTTTGTTTTGTGATGCTTTGTTTTTGCTTTAATGTTTTTAGTAATTCAGATGCTGCAAGTCGATTGTGGTGAGTGTGTCTGTAAAAAAGTCAAAGCTGTCAGCTGAAATATCTACAGGACTGTCGAGGGAACCTGGCAAACTGGGCGAGACTGCATCTGAAAGCTGCAGGCAGGAATCTGTGGAAAAAACGTTAAAGTCCTGCAAGGAGGGGACCTCGAGGGCCTCGGGACTGTCATTGTTTAGGCCGGAGCCACAGTTCTGGCCCATTGTTGACAAGCAGTTAGGAACAGTGGGTGACTGGTGCTGAAAATGTTTCAGATTTTTCTCATTGCTGGTTAAAGGCGAAACTGGGAAACTTTGGGAGTCGCCATTGTGTCCGTTGGGAGCCTGCTGCTGAGAGAGGGCGTTCTGCTGAAAAGTGTAACCTTCCCGCTCCAGAAGGGCCCCGGAGACGCTGAGGGCTTGCTCGAAGAGGGACTTCTCTTCCTCATCCTCTTCCACTTTCTCGGAGTCCTCCAGGCTTTTAAATTTCCCTTCGCTGTTTTGGTTCTCCTTGCACTGGGTCTGCCTCTTGTGCTTCATCCTCCGGTTCTGAAACCACACTTTCACTTGTCTCTCAGTCAAATCCAGCAGCGCGGCTATTTCCACCCTCCGGGGTCTGCAGAGGTACTTGTTGAAATGAAATTCTTTCTCCAGCTCTAAAAGCTGCGTGTTGGTGTAAGCAGTTCTCAGGCGCCGCGAGCCCCCTCCGCTGCCATCCGCTATTTCCAGGGATTCTGCGGAAAGGGAAACCAAGAAGAGACACACTCACAGTTGGAGGTGGAGGGGTCCAGAGAGGGGTTATTGCACTAGAGAATAAATGCAGCAGAAAAGACCAACGGCAACAAGATGGCCGCCCCTGGATGCAGGAGGGCTATTGTGCCGCCTGCCCTGGGCGCCCAGCCCGGGGAGACCCCATCGCTTCCACCTCCGTCCGACTCCTGCCTGCAGCTCCCCCCAACCTCTCCATCCGGGAGCAAACTTTATATTACCCACACCACAATTTATAATTAATGCATCAGCTGCTTAGCTGAGCAAGAGCGATCTATCACTCTTCATTACTGTCAAAAAGCCAAACTCTAGGACAACGAGACAAGAGGAGGTCAGTTCCAACTCAAATAAATCATCCCACATTACACAAGTTAGGGAAAGTTCCTCCCCCCCTTCTTAAAAATATATGTCTCATTGTGGAGCATAGGATGCCTTTTCTCTCCATCAAACCCACTCCTGAGCCCACAGGGGAAGGGAAGGCAGCCAAGCATCTCTCCCTCTCCGCCTTCTCTCCCAGCCCACGCTCCCCTCCCCCCCCCAGAACCGCTCTCGGGGCAGCCCCGAAGGGGCCCGGGGTCCCGGGACCTGGGGCCACGTCTTCGGACTGACCTTTGTGGCCGAGGCAGGCAGGGCCAGTGGTGGTGGCGGCCGAGGCGGGCGGCAGCGCGGTTTTCTTGGCCGCCTTCTTCTCCTTCATCCAGGGGTACTCGGGCGGCTGCAGGGCGCCGGCCGGCCCTGGGCTGCCGCGGCTGCCCGCGGGGCTCGGCTTGGGGCGGCCGCCAGCGCCGTGGCGAGGGTGACTGCCCGGGTTCAGGCTGGGAATGGTCTGCTCAAAAGGAGGAGGAATCAGTGTCGAGTGTGAAAGCGTCGAGGTCTTGATTGATGAACTTTGAAATGTATCAGCGACAGGGGGAAAAGATGTCAGGCACTCAGCGAGCGACGGCTGGCTATTGATAAAACCGATCTCTCGCTCAAATTCGTAATTCATGGCCTTCTCCTTGGAGCCCCCTCGGAGAAAAAGTTCCCTCTTCTGGAGGGGCTTTGGGGGGGCGAGGCCCAGGAAAAAGGCGAATGCGGAGGGAAAAAAAAATCTATCATAGAAGATCGCTGCTGGGGTGTTTTTTTTCTAATTCACTGATTACAGCCGTATGGGGACCGCGCTACTATTAAACTATTGAATTCATGGAGACAAGGTTGAAATTGGACCGAATTGGCTGTCACATGATTGCTTCTGCCCAATGACAATTTGGGCTTTAATCAAAAGAAGCCACTGTCTGTTTGATTGATCCAAAAAAGTCGGGAAGGAACGCCTCATTGGGGGCCAGCGAGGCTTTATTTACACTTTTTTCTGGGCAAAAATACATAGATGTGGGTGTGGGTGGGGATGCCCGGTAGTGCGTGGGGGCGAGGGTGCCTGCCTGCCTTCCCCTCCGCGAGGACCTGGTGTGCGCGCTGGTAGTGAGTGTGAGGGTGCGAGTGTGAGCGCCGCTGCGGTCCCGCCGGAGGCTGCCCTCCGCCTCCCCCGCGCACTCCGCGCATTGTTTGGGGCTGTCGGGAAGACGCCTCGCACCTCACAAATCATTTAAGCACCTCAGTCTGACGCCTGCAGTCATTAACAAAGTAATCCATTAATCTTCAAAGTTTTGACACCCGAGGGCCCCCCATCCCAGCCACATAAGTTCTACTAAGGCAGGAGGAAGGAGCAGAAGGAGAGGAGAGATATGAGAGAGAGAGAAAGAGAGAGGGAGAGAGATGGAGAGAGAGAGAGAGAGAGAGAGAGAGAGATTGATTCTTGGGTACCCCCCTTTTATTTTTCTTCTCCGCCTTTTCCAAAATCATTTCCTGGATCTCAGAACTGATCTCTCTGTCTCTGTCTTCCTTCTGTCTGTCTTTCCCTCTTTTTCTCCCTCCTCTCTCCTCTCCCCCTCCCTCTCCTCTGTCCACTTCTCCTTCCCTCCCCACATCCGCAGGCCCTCCTCGCACCCCTCCCAATGCCCAGCTCCGAGTCCGCTCCCCCAGACCCGACCCGGGCCCATTGTTAGCCGGCTTTTCCACCGCAGCTTTGCGTCTGGCTCCAGAAGGAAGCGGAAAACGGGAGGCTGTTCTCGAAGCTTCCCCATCTTCCTGCGCCATCAACTTTTCAGGAGTGGCTGGAGAGAAATAGATGCATGTGCCAAGCAAGACAACAAACCCAGGTCCATGTGTTCAAATCCTTGTAGCCAGGGCGGCGGCCAGCCAAAGAAATGCCGCCCCCGAGCAGGCGCGTGCGGCTCCTGGCATTCTGGGTTTCATACCCGTAGGGCTCGGGTGCGGTGAGTATTTCCGTTTTCCAGGAAGTCTGTTGGAAGTTAGCAGCAGGGAGGGAGAAGGCGCCTGTTTCTTTCTTTTCCTTTTCTCCCCTTCTTGTCGCTCTGATTGGGGGCTTGTTGGTTCAGATGCAGTGAGTACTCCCCGGCCGCCCCAATGGTCTCCCGCACCTTCCTGCTCCTTGGCCACCAGGGATGTTTGCACTCAGGTTCTGTTGTGGGAAACAGCACCGCAGGTGAGACAAGGCGACCCAAAGAGGAATTATAATGTTTCTCTTTCTCTGTTCTCTGTCTCTCTCTTTTCTCCAATTCTGAGATTTGAGACTGAGCACATCTTGGACTGTGCTGGAGGGTTCAAAAGATAACACCTTTAGATACCAAAAAATAACTTTTTAAAAATCCACCAAGCTAGAAGGAAGGGAGGAGGAGGCTGGAGGCTGAGAGAGAAATCTGAAGGTATCTCTTTTCCCCAAAACCCTGAGGATGATAATTCCCGTTTGTTTCCTTTGAAATGGACCAAGTGATCAGACTCCCCCAGACCGGCAGGCATCGGTGGCAGGAAAATAAATCATTCTGATGGCTAGGGAGAGAGAGGTTGGCGGGAGAGAGCCCTATGCAGAAAACAAGCAAGGCCGTGCAAGGCACCAAGGACAGGACTCCATCTCTGAAGCCGGCATCAAAGGGGGCTTGGGTTGGAAATTAGATATAAAGTGCCCTCCGCCGTTGACTAGCTCAGAGCATTGCCTTACAGATAGAGATGCTATTTTGGAAAATGTGAGGTTTTTCAGTTTTCTTGCTTTTATTCCAAACAAAGCTCTGAAGGAAGTCTGGGCGCGATCAATCTTGCTCACCAAAAGCCTTGACAGCTTCTAGCCCTTGAGAACACATTTCAGCTTCGAGCTCTTTCCAAGATCAAATGTGGCCGAGCAAAGAGGAGAGCAGGAAACGCAAGTAAACAAGGAAAACTAGTCTTTTTAAAGATACTTTTTTTTTTTTTTTGGCAGCAGAAAGAGTTATAAGGCCGCTTTTAGGAAAGGTGCTTTGCAGACTCTGGGATGGCAGCTTTTGGCATTTGCTTTTACAAATATTGCAGAAAATATTGAGGGGTTAAGGGGAGGGGGAGCCACAGAGAGGAAGCAGCGCTGCCCTTGTATCACCAAGGCTTTGTCAGGGGCTGCGTGGGTGAGAGCTTTCTGCTGCCTCAGCGGCCTTAATTCAAATACCATCTGGAAGAAAACCCTTTTCTTTCACCATTCAACACTGGAATCTTCCCCAAATCTATTACTTTAACTCAGGAGATATTTTAATAAGGATTTCTTTTTAATATCTAGGAAGCTGGGGGGTGAGATGGATGTTTTTGCTTTGAAAGCCAAAATGAATGTCTCGACTGGCAAGATGTGGAAAATCATATTGGAATCTCATTTTAAAACTCTGCCCTGGGGGAAGGAGGAAGCCTCCAAGCCAGTCCTCCCTCAGCTAAATAGTAGATTTTAGAGGTGGGTTCCAATAGTAGAATCTCTGAATGATATTCCTCTCTCTGAGTGGATGCCCCCCACACACACACACACTCTTCCTTATTTTCCTAGGTAGTTTTAATCTTCTGCACTTCTTTAAAATTATTACTTAAAAGAAGACTCTTGAATCTGGTCAGCCTGCTTAATTTAGAGATGAACAATTAGAGGGGGGGAAGCTCCAGTCCTCACAAATACTAATTCTCCAGCCTCTGTATTTTTGAGATGTGCCCCATTTCAGCAAGGAGGCTGAAGGTGCCACATTCAGCCAAGTCCACATCTTCCATAACCCAAAGTCTTTAGCTATAGATATGGAGACCCAGGCCAGATGTGGGGGAAGCACCTCTGGCTGGGAGAGAAACACCCAGATCTTTACAACTGCCTAGGTGTGCATCTTCAGATCCCCTTTTCTTTTCCTTAGAACATGTGGCGGTTTCCTAACAGCAGCCCCTGCAGGTACCCAGAAATGGCTCCAGTGCCTGTTTCTAAAGATAATCTGAGGGAGCTTCTTAGGGGGAAGATAGAGGCCACGAAGATGGGTATTTTGGATTGCAAACAAAATGGCGACAATTTCCACCTCTGCCTCAGAAACAGAATCCAAGGAGAAGGGATTTATTTGTCACATCAGAGGTTCCTGATCCCCGGATGCAGGTAGTTCCTCATTTCCAGCTTTGAAGGAGGATGCTGATGGGGATGCAGTTCGGAGGTCTGCACTTTCTGAATTCCGTTCCTTCTCTGAGCAAGTTTTTGCTCTGAAGATGAAAATATTTCCCTTTCCTGCGCCTGCCTTTGCCTCTGCCAGCCAGCCAGTCGGCAGCCCAGGAATAGAAATGCAATATTTAGCTCCTGTAGCATCAAATGAAACAAGTACTTATAAAATTGTGTTTTTATTAAAAAGATATTAATCTCCTTTCTCTCTCCCCCTCCCCCTGGGGCCATAAAAAGAAACCGGGGAGTGAAGAAAGAGAGGAAATAAATCCAGAGAAAGCCAAATCCTAAATTCCGAGAGGAAGCCAATGCTGGGACTTGAGCAGTCGGAGGAAGGGCTCAGCCTTCCTTGTGCTGGAGACCTGGGTGAGCCTCAGTCTCTTTCCAGCCATCTCGCTCCTACTGGCAATTTTAGAAGGGATTCTTCCCTCCTGGTTTGATAAAGGACCACGAAGCATCCGCGGAGAGTCCGGTTGCTCCTGAAAAGTGTTCGGCATCTTTGGTGTGGTTGGCGATTCCCCGGGTTAAGATGTGGGCCAGAAGGCTTTGACCGGAGGAAGATCGAGGACAAGGAGACAGCCCGCTCACTCCCCGGTGGGGCCGCCCGGCACCTGTGCGCCCCCCGCCGCGCCTGGGCCCGCTGCCTTTGTTTCTCCTGCAGTCGGCTCTCCGCAGCCCCTGTGCCCGCCGCCGGCCTCCGTGGCAGCTGGGAACCAGGCAGCCCAGCGGGCTGGCCGCTCGGCGTCTCCGGAGCTGCAGCCGCCCGGAGCTCCGGCTGCCTTCCAGAGAATTCGCCGTTCTCCGGGCCGAGCCTCCCCGCCAGGCCCCAGCCGAAGCTGCAGCGCGGCTGCGGCCTGCTCCGCCAGTTCGCCTCCATTCCACGCAGACCCCCATCTTCGGCCAAAGAACCCCTTCCGAACGCGGGTATTATTCAGAATAAAAACTTTATTTGTTTTGTTTCTCAGAGTGTGAGCAGCAAGGAATGTAGAACTCTCAAAACAAATGTAGCATTTTTCACGTTTACAGATTGTTTTCTTCAGTTTCGCCGGATGTTACAAATTAAATCACCGCTTTTCGAAAGCTGGATCCTCTCTGGTATTATTGCATCATTACCGTTTTTTATAAAGGAATTGCATTTCCCTTTCAAATAAAAAAATTTCCTATGTACGCCAATACACTATTGAACAAAAGGCCCAAGAAACCTTCTGAACAATCAGGGTACAGAATTTCTTTAATATAAATACGAACGGATGGGGATAAATAATATTTAAAACTTAGATTATTCAATGCTTGCAAAAAAAATATAAATAAATCTGACTGTTCACCAGCATACACACACGGAAAGACGTACACGCAGTTAACCTTGCACAGGGGGTCCCTGTCTCAAAGCGCCTTTGATTTTTTTTTTCTCGCTCTTTACAAGAAGTGCAATTAAAAAACTAAAATTAAAAAAAAAAAGTAATCGCGTCCCCTCGGGAGCCATAATGTACGAACAAATTCACATTGAAGAACTCGGCTAGAAAATTTGTTCATATACCCTGTTTCTGATCAAAGAGTGGAGAAGGTAAAGGGTGCAGGGCCGGCAGCCGGCGAGGGGTGGGAGGAGATAAATATCGCTACTGATACTGACAGCCATTCCAGCAACCAAGATTGCTACGTCACAAAAACTATAAAAACGCGTTACCAAAGAAAACAAAACGGGGAGAGGGGAGGGAGCAGAGGAGAGAGAGAAAAGGGAGGGGTAGGGAGAACCTTAAAACAAAAAAAGCAAAGGAAGGGGAAAGGGGAGGGGGGACTCTCCTGGCGCGCAGCCCCCGAGCCCACCATCACAGGTGGGTGAGCTTGGGGGCTTCCTGAATTCTTCCCTGAGAAGGATGGTGGGCGGTAAGGTCCGTGTAAGTGGGGTGCGGCTCCCCTGGCCCGGGCCCGTGATGGTGGCCGCTGCCCAGCGGCCCAGCACCCCCGTAGTCCATGGCGGCCGAGGCGGCGTGAGGGAGGTGAGTTAGGCCATAGAGGGCCGGCCCAGAGTTGCTCAAGGGCTCCACATAGCTGCCCCCTACGAAGACGGGGCTTCCCTGTAAGTGTGGGGTCCCATAGCTGCCGTTGCCCTGCAGGCCATGCGCGTGCGGGTCATAGTCGGGTGTGCCCCCTGCCCCTGCCCCCGGGGCTGTGTAGCGCTTCTGTGGGGGCGGCGGCGCGCAGCTGGGCAGGGGTGCAGGATAGGAGGCAGGGGGCAGCCCGTAGGCGCCCTGGGGGGGCTTGGAGAAAGGCGGGGGCGACTGGGGCTCGTAAGGAACACTGTTGACCAGCGAATGCATAGAGTTCAGATAGCCGCCTGCGCCCGGGGGCACAGGGCTGCGACTTGGGGACTGGCCCCCTGATGACGTCAGCATGCCCTTGCCCTTCTGATCCTTCTTGTACTTCATGCGGCGATTCTGGAACCAGATCTTGATCTGGCGCTCGGTGAGATTCAGCAGGTTGGCCATCTCCACCCGGCGTGGCCGGCACAGGTAGCGGTTGAAGTGGAATTCCTTCTCCAGCTCGACCAGCTGCGCGCTCGTGTAGGCCGTGCGCGCCCGCTTGGAGGACGCCTGCCCAGGCGGACTCTTGTCGCCCGCGCAGCTCTCTCCTGCCAGGACAGAAGAGTAGAGGAAGAGTGGCGTCAGGGGCAGCTTGGCAACCCCGCCCAGTTCCTGACCTAACCAGGCTCCTCCTGGCTCCAGACCCCAAAGAGCCCTCCATTTGTCAGGGCTCAGAAAGGGGGAGGAGGAACTAGGTGCTGTCCTCCGTCCTGGACAGTGCTGGGAGCTGGGTAGCTAGCCCCTCATTCGGTCAAATTGTAAATCATAGCCTTCTCCAATGGGGGGGGGGGGGTAAAGGGCAAGAAAGTAGAACCTCCAGTTTGCCTTCCTGGTCTGTATTTCCTTCCTGGAGCTACTCACTTTCCGACTCCCTTTACGATCCTACAGGCCTGCCAGACTACAGCTCCGTCTGGGCAGGTCTCACCACCTTCGTTCCCTTCACAAATGAAATGTGGGCCACCTAATATATGTTCAATAAACCTTCCCCTCATTCACTGTCTGTCTGGAGGATTGGGCAGTTGCCTTGACCAGCCACTTATTTCATCTCCTCAGTGGAGATGGGTGGAGTAGAAGCCCCAATCCGGAAGCTTTTCTGCCCAAAGAAAGAGGTCCCATTAACAGTATCCATTTCTGGTGTGGAGGCCCAGGCCCCTGATGCTGGGTCCTATTAATTAGGGTTCTCCATGTCATCAAGCAGCCTGCCCCAGCTTTGCTTACTAATCTTGTGACCTCCTGTCTTCCCTGGCCTCCAGATCCTGGCTCAGGAAGATCCTAGATTCTCAGAACAGCACTGGCAACTGGAAAAGGCAGGAGCAATAGTAATCAAGAATACTGGGAAGCCGCAAGACCCAGGGCCTATCATCCACTGGAGTCGGGTTCCAGGAAGCCCATGTGGTTCCCATTAGGATGACAAGTCTGAATCCCCTCCCCCAGAAGATCCCTGGCTGCCTTCATTGTGCTAAGTCTGAGTAGGGCCTTCCCAGTGGCAAGGCAGCCAGCCACTCCATCTGCTGGAGCAAAAATTTAAAATAGGCTCTGATGATAAGCAAAGTATTGATTCTGAATTGGAGGGTGATTAGGCCTGCTTTTATTCTGCCACATTTCAGTGTGGAGTGGGTGTCACTAGCTCATTAAAAAAGAGAGTGGAGCTCAGGTTTGTTGTGCACAAAGGTCCTCACTGCAAAAATGGAACACGAAGAGATTCCTAACTCACTAGGCCCCGCTTGCTCTTGGAGAAGTCCAGAGAGGCTTGCATTAGGTCTCTCCCTGGGGTTTCCTGAGCACACAGAGTCCTGTCACCTCCCTAGTTGCAAAGACTCTGGAAACCTGTGTAGGGCTGAAGGAGAAGGAGCCGTGAATCCTTGGAAATATTCCGGCGCTCCAGGCCGCGCTGCCTGTGCCTGGAGGCGGCCTGGGGGACCAGGAGCCAGGCCAGAGGATCCTCCTCCGGAAGGTACCTCTTTACCTGAGCTGGAGCCGCTGGTTTTCTGCTTTGTGTTCTGGCGAGACTCCTTCATCCAGGGGAAGATTTGTTTGGCCACGGTGGGTGAGTTGAGTAGGGGGCTCTTGGCTGCGCTGGCAGGGGTGGGGTTGTTGCTGGCATTCTGAGGTGGGGAGACTGAAGGTGGGGGCGGGGGCGCGGCAGGAGCTGGAGCAGGGGTCTGTGGTGGTGGCTGAGGCTGTTGAGGGGCAGGGGGCGGTGGTGGGGCCAGGGGCGGCTCGCCCAGGCCTGGGGGCTGGCTGGGCGGGCCGCTCAGGGTGTGCAGACATGCCTCGCTCAGCTCGTGCGCCTTAGGGTGGCCCCCAGCGCTGGCAGGTGACTGAAGTGAGCAGGCGGGTCGGTGGTACTCGCCCTCGGCGCCCAGTGCCGCAGACGCCGAGTACGGCTGCTGGCTGGCATTATAAGCGAACCCGTTGGCTGCCTGGTAGGGGTAGCCACCGTAGATCGCCGAGCTGTCGTAGTAGGTCGCTTTTTGCATCGCGTTGTTTCACGATCTTGATCGCACACTCTGACAGGGGCTTGACACCCGTGAGGGCGCACATTGGCACGCCCCCGCAGTCACGTGACGCTCCGCCGCCAATGGCCGCCCGGCGCAGACCTACGGGGTGAGAATCGCGGCGCGGTGAGGGCTCCGCGCAAATCCATCTTACTCTCAATAGCTAAGTGACATGAAAGCCATAAAAGAAAAAGTGGTCAGCAATATTTAGCAGCACGACTTGGCCCCGGGCGCAGAGAGCCGCGCTATAAAAAGCCGCTGGAATTTACTGGCGGCTACAAATATTTGCTTAACTTGCGTCTGGAGTTGGGGGGTTTTCCAGGGAGAGCGGAGAAGAGTGAGTAAGGGTTGGAAGCCTGGTCTCAGGAGCTGGAGTCCAAAGGAAGAAAGGCCTGATGGGCTAGAAAGGAACAGGGTTGGGATCCTTCTTTTCCAGAGAAGAAGAAATTCGGGGTGTCCCTTCCTTCCTGCTCCTTGGCCTCATCCGGCAAGCCCCGCGACTCCTTCCCTGCGGAAATTGTGGAGAAGGAGCAAGGAGGCAAGGGGGAACTTGAGTCTCCAAATTTTTCCCCTCTTCTCCTTGCTTTAGGACTTACATTTGCCAAAAGAGCCCTGACATTGGGGTGACGTCCTATCCAGCCCCTTCTTGGACGTTCCAGAACCAGAGAGGTATGCACAAAAAAAATTCAGGCAACTGCTCTGCTGGATCCTACTGGATTTCAGAAGCTGAGATTGCTAGGCAGTCTACCCTTGGGCAGGGACGGGAGTCAATGAGCCCCTTGTGGCTAAGCGGGGAGAGAAAAAACTTTGGATGGAGCATCCTGTGTGGGGAGGGACCACCACCAACACCCACTCTAGCAAGTCAAACTCAAATCTGGATAGCTTTTTATTCCTCTCCTTTTCCTGTTTCTCAGGCATGCCCCAGCAAGCCACTCCTACCTCTTCTCCTCTGTTACAAAGGGTCCCCAGACCCTCCTGCCTCGGACTTTCTGAGGTGCTGTTATTCAGAGCAACTATCAAATTCTACCTGTTAAAACATGATGGATGAGAGAAAAAAACAACCCACCAGGAACCTGAAAAACCAGCGTTCATCTCCATGACCACGGCTTGAACTCTCCTTCCAACTTAACGATAATAGGTTCTGTCTTAGAAACTGCTATGTAATTTGATGTATGGGGGTCATTTGGCTCCGGACAAGGGATGGAAGCACAAGCCATAAAATCCTGCCAGAGCTCCCTGATCTTTGTGTGCTGCTGCTGCTGCTGCTGCTGCTGTTGTTGTTGATATTTGTTACTTGGCCTATTTACCTGCTTTGGAAACACCAAGTAAAGGGCACCCCTAGAAGTCTAAAAAGCAACTGAAAGCCTTCTCAACTATTGTTTATTTAGAAAGCACTTTGCAGAAGTAAAATCTGTTTCATATTTTTTTTCAGCCTTTGCATGGTCAACCACTGGTTCCGCTCAGAAAAGTTCCATGTGCGTTCATATATTCACACTCACACTCTGACATATTCACAATGTTTGTCTCTGGCCATTTAAGAAAATTGCAATGACAAATTCATGAAGAAAATGGTTTACGCGTCACACCCCAACCGTGTGGATTTGAGTCCTGGAATTCAAGTTTTCCAGGAATAGCAGGCATTTTGCTAACTAGAAAAAAAAAATAATGTAATAAGCATGTACTGGTGGATGATTGTACTGTAATTTTGTCTTTAATAATGTACTCCTTTGGATTTCATTATTGAACCAACAATCTGACCAACATCTGCAAAGCAGGCACAATTAATTTTCCAGAACCTCAATTAAAAACTACAGCACGCGTGACCCAGAGTTACTGTGTGTGATCTGGAGCCCTGGAGTATTGTTTCTCTTTGGAAATAGATAGAAAGCTACAGATACCATTATCACAAATAAATAAATGGTAAAATAAAATTTAAAACAACAGCACTTTAATGTCTGTTTCCTGTTCTTTCACTGAAAACAGTTCCTATTGCATTTGGCAGTGTTAATGTCTGCCATTATAAATTTTTAAGATACTAGGCCTGTGTAAAATAAAACGTCAGGTTAAGAAAATTACTCCAGACACTTGAACAGCAAGATATTAGATAAAACAAAATTAAGTTATTTTGAACGTGCACTCTTTCAAGTGACTTCCTAATCCATTACCACAAGCTACATCACCTGCCTTTTACCTAAGTCTTCTCATCAAGTTGTGTGTTGTCTTGTAAAATAACAAAAATACCTTTAAAACTCAAAGAGCAAACAACAACTCCCACAAACTTAAAATATGAATTCACCTCCGAGATCCCACCAAAGCGCTTCCCATTGTTGGAGGTCAGCAGATAACCACCTTGGGGCCCACAGGGTCCACCCCTCAACTCAGCCCCCAAACTTTGCAACCTAGTAAAGAAGTTGGAGATTTGCCAGCCAGGAAACTTTGCTTTGCACCCCCAAACAAGGGCTGGGGATAAGAGGAGATTCCTCCTAAAAGGTCCGTTTCTGGACAATAAACCCCAGGTGCAAGAGCTGAAACAGAGTTGAGGAGGCTAAGTTGAGTACAGGAAGCAAGCCCTATTGTCTGTCTGGAAGATCTGCCCAAATTCAACCTCCTTCCTTCAGACACCACTCCTTCTTCCCATTCCCTCCCCTTCCTCAGCCTGCCCTCACCCCAAGTTTAAGTGGGAACACGGGGTAAGAGCCCCCACGTCCCATTGCCCACCCCTCCCTCCCCAACACAGAAAAGTTGCGGCTGGGCTAGCGGAGAGGATAGCGGTGGGGGCGGGGATGGGAAAGCGGCCTGAACTCGAAGTGTAAGGGTATCAGTCACTGCCGGGAAGGAAGCTCCGGCTTGTGAACTCTTCTTGAACCGAGATTTAAGTCTGCGGCCATAAATCACCGAGACGTAAACTCCACCATTCAGCGCTGAGAGCGGCCGGTTGTGGCCCTGCTTACCTTAACTTCTGACGAGCGCCGCGAGCGCAGGCTCTGGCTCCGGCTCCGGCTCCGGCTCCGGCTCCGGCCCCGGCCCGGCTCGGCGGCCCGGCCGGGTCCCCTCGGCGCGGGATGGGCACCGACCCTCAGCATCAGCCGAGACCGCGGGCGGGAGGGAGACCCGGAGGCCGGGACACCGCGACACAGAGCGTGGCCGCCTCGCTGCTCCGGCAAGGTTCGCCCAGGGCGGAATGGGGCGGCTTGGACCCCCCCTCCCACCCACCCCACCCACCCACCCCTCCCCCACACCCCCGCCCCCTGCCCTTCCCGAGGGCAGCAGCCGCGGGCCGGAGATAAGCGCTAGCACCGCGCGGGGCTCTGCCTGGGCTAGTGGCACCGACTTGGGTATGTTTCTTATGAATATTACGCGCGGAGCAGCGGCTGGTAGGGGGTGCGGCGGGGGGTGCTGGGGGCGGGCGGGAGGGGTGGCCGAGGCGGCTGGGGCTGCGCGGGCAGGCCTGGGGGATGGGGCTGAGACGAGGGGAGGACCAGGAACGAGAGGGGGAGCTCGGCAGTGGCGGGAGGAGGGCAGCCTGCCCCCAACCCCCACGCCCTCCCTCTCCTCGCTCCTGGGCGTCACTAAAGTCCTGGAAAATTATGCTAATGAGGACAAACGGCTCTCACAAAGGGGATCTCTTGCCGGGCTCTATTTCTTAGGAATACGTTTGGGAAACCATGTAACCCTCTGCCCTGGACATTTCCAGTTGAGGGGCAAGGAGGAGAAACAGGCGAAGAGAGTTCCCCGGACTTTGGGCAGTTGACCTCACCTGCCACCCCAATGAAGAACCTCAAAACCAATCTTTGGGGAGCTCGGATAGGGCCTCTTTTCTCGAGAGACCTCCCAAAGAGCAAACGGGGCTGCCTTTGGTTATGTCTGTAGGCAGAAACACTGAGACCCTGGCAGGCGGGAGAGAAGGAGCCTGGGGGAGATGCACGGTGTTCGCGCAGTGAAATGGGAAGCTCTGGGCTCAGGTACACACACGAGTCTAGAAACCCCGGAGTCCAGCTCTCTTGTGGGGGGTGTCACAGTCCAAACATGCAGGTCACTCACAGGGAAAGACTGATAACGCTCTGACCTCAACTGCAACCTACATCTGGGGTATTCCACCCCCACCCCCACCCCCCAACTAATTAGTGGTATACAGGGACGCTGAGCCGAGGAAAGGCCTGCCTGAGCCTGGCAGTATTTCCACAACTTTAAGGAGGATGGTCTTCCTCCCTTCTCTCGCCTCTCTCAACTCCCCAGATTCAGAAGCAAACTCTGCAAGGGTATGTGTGTGGCAAAAAGAGAGGAATGGGGCTTTCGTGCAATTCCAAGGTGTCAACGGCCGATCCTCCTCAAAGGAAGGTGTTAAAAATATAAGTAGTATGTTTAAACTGTCAGGGAGCCAAAATGTCACCTTAGAGCAAAAACAAAGCCAAGGGAAAAGGGAGAAATCAAAAAGCACTCCCGGCCAGGGTGGCCTCATGCATACCAATGGTTTTTGTCATTTACGGCTGGGCAAGATTTATGACTCGGCGCCCCGACGCTGTAAACAGAGCACAAAACAGCAAACACTTGCTCCTTATGGCATATTGCGGCAGCGCAACTTGAAAGGGGGAGCGGGGCGCGTAGGAGGCCAGAGCCTGTCGCAAAAATCCGATCGGCGGCATTTTCTCTTCAAACCGTACGGGTTGGATGTGGCATTTGAAGAAAGAAGGCGTGGGTCAATAATCAACCCGCACTTTCTCCTCCAAACTGCTGACGTGACTCTCACGCCTTCTCAACTAAGCCAGCTGCATGCAGGGATGGCCAGCTCTCTGTGAGAACCTGCCAGGGAAGGGGACGGCCCGGGCCAAGGGAGCCGAGGGCACCGAGGTGAGGGCTGGAGCGCCCAGGGCGCATACCTTTCTACCTGCGCCAGGACCGTGCTGGGCAAAACTTGGGGGCTGGATCCGCCGAGCTGGGGAGCCTGGGGGGAAAGCAGGGACGGGAGCTCCGCCTGCCCAGAATAGGTGGCTTCTGGGCACGGGCTGCCTGGGGCAGAAGCGGGGGTTCTGATCTCAAGGCTGGAGTCTGGCGCCTTGGCACGCAGACTGCCTGGAGTCAGGCCTCTCTGCTGAAATCCAAAGTGCTGGCTTAGGGAGCAAGGCAGGTGAGGTGATTAAAAAAAATAATAATTTATAATAGCTGAAGGCATTTTGTTTGTTTTTGTTTTTAAGATACAAATACCTCCTGTCGATTTTCCATTGCCTGAAACTACCCGGTCTCTACCGCCTGCCCTTTCTAAGCAAATCCCGCAGCTACTCACCCGGCTCCACCAAAACCACTGAGGCTTTCTTTGCTAAGACCGTTTGGCTCCCCAATTCCCCGACGTCCCCGTGCTCCCTACCTCTCTTGCCCATGGGGGCCAAAAGAAAACATTTTCTCAGTTCCAGAAGAATGTCTGAAACACCGAAGGTGTGCTGGTGCCCTTCTCAGGGGTCTCCTTGTGAAAAACGCCTGAGCAGGCCTCAGTGGCTGGGGGGTGAGGTGGGGGGACCACTGGCTGTGCAGCCAGGGACCAAGGTGAGGAATAACTGTGGGCAAGAAGAGGCATGGAAATCCCAGAATGGGGAGGAAAATTAATGAGGAAATGCACTTGCCTGTGCGGGTGAGGCTGGCATTTTGAGGGTGAAAATGGACTAAGCCCTTTTTATAGCTACAGTTTAGCTATAATAGAGTGGCTGTAGCTCTTTCCTTGGAGGAAAAACCAACCCGTGCTCTATCCTGTGACTGCTGGTTTCTTCTCACTGTGCATGCTTTTGTACAGAACTAGCTCGAGAGTCCTTCCTTAGATATTTATTTTGCTTGCTGGTACTGAAGCAACAATAAAAAGATGCCTTTAACAAACCTCTATTCCCTCTCTCATTCTTTCTAGTGAAACTATATTATTTATGAGTCTTTAACTGGGTCAAAAATGCGCCAGAACTGGGTCATAAATCAAATGAAATGCTGACAAGTAATTGAACAGCAATTAAAGCTTACATTTTATTTCCAAGGGGTGTTTTAGAGCACTTGAAATGGCCTCAGTTAAACACGGTTAGTGCCGAGGCTGGCAGAGGGGGAGGGCAGATCAGCCCTTCCATTCTGGGGAAGTAAATCCCACTCAAGTAGGGGAAGCCTCATTTGATTTTTTCCAAGTGCAAAAAGAAATAAGATTTTTTAAAAAGAAAGTTGCAAGGCAAATCTGCTTCACAACTCCTGGTAAGCACCTCTTTCCTCTGCTCTGAGAGCTTCAAGAGTAGAAGACAGCGAAGTTTCCTTCACCTTTTCTGGGAGTTTCAGTCTTTCCCAGGTGTGCTGGCTCCCCAAAGCCCAATTAGCTAGGGCTTTCCCAGTAATTTAGAGACACAGTTAAACTCTCATCTGCCTCCACCCTGGCTATAGTACCATTTCTCAGAGAAAGTCTGCCTGTTTCCTGCAGACTCTGCCTCTGGACTTCCCTCCAGCCTAGGGTGCACCGGCCGGTCCTCTAACTCTCCAAGCCAGCTGGGAGCATACAGAGGCTCGCCAGGCCATGCTCATTATGAAGCCCAAACCCGGCTCAGGCTACCTCTTTCCTCTCTATGCCCCAACATTAGAATAACAGAGCTTTGGGGCATCCAGCATGCTTGCCCCCACCCCAAGCCTGTCCTGAATCAGCGCTGTCCTTCTCCACCCCTACAGGGCAGAGGGTGTGCGGGAGACAAAGGCGAGTCTTTGGGGTCCAGTTCCTTCCATCCCGTGTGTGAGAAAGCGCGTCCTGCAACCCAGCACTGAACAAAGTGGCCTGAAGCATCATCAATAAAATGGCAGCGCATCTGCACACTCATTGATTTCCTTCTCCCAGCTGCTCCGGCTGCTCCGGTCAGCCCTCACCCTCCATCCTGGCTGGCAAACAGGAGGAACGGGGAGCGATTCCCTTTCTCCTTCACTCAGCTTCTGTCCACCCCATCCAGTGTCGCCTAGGAACACAGCGGCGGCTACCTTAGCCTGCGCTCAGCATGCTCGGGGGGCTTTGAGACCCTCCCTCTGCCTCCGGCTCAGCTCCGGGACTCAAAGCGCGGCTGTAGTGGACAAAGCCACCCTAGAGCCGAAGGCCACCAGGCCCACCGATTAGCACCCAAGTGCCCTTTCCTTCACACCCCCACCACCACTTTCCAGGGAATTAAACTCAGTCTCAGGCACTACTGGGAATCTTTCAAATGGTTTCGGTTCTAAAGGAGAAACAAAGGAAGAGAGAAGCTGAGGGTCCTGTCCCTGAACCAGGGTCTCCTCGCCTGACCTTTGTCTCTCACAGCCATAACTCACTCTCGATATGAACAATCAACGGAAATACCTTAAAATAAATTCCATCCTCCTGGTGTGGCCTCGAGTCTCATCGGCTAGCTGGCCCAGTACCGCTCCATAAGCACTGAAAATTGCAACCCGCTAGGAGAGTGCTCTCCGGAGAAGGGGAAGGAGAAGGAGGAGGTGGGTGCGTGGGGGTGGGGGAAAAAGCTCTCTCTCTGTAGAGAATCTACAAAACGTAATCACAGGCGAAGACGCCTGGGTCTCCGCTCCAAATGCCACAATAATGCGCTGTATTATGTGCTCACGTGGTCATACGTCAACTTAAATCCTTTTATTTGAAATAGGGAATCACTGAAGGAACTAGGTTTCCAAGCAGAACATTTAGCCTTGGGGGAGGGGAGGTGGGAAGCCTTGACCAGCAGTAAGGAAGAGTTTTGTCTAAGGTGGTAGGATGCTGGGGGCATGTGCCCTCCTCCCCTCCCCCACCAACATGTGCCACACAAGGCCAGTTATCTCTGCTTCTGTTTCTTTGCACTTGATCTGCACATAAGAAAACAGCAATGCTCTCTCCATTCTTAGAGTCCATGTAACTTTCCTTACAGTCTTCCACGCAGGGACCTGCTGAACCCGGCACACCCAAGCACTACGATCTCCTCTGGCCAGTACATCACAAGGCAGTGCTCAGGCCCTTTTTTCCGGAAGAAAAGCCAGTAATGATTGGCCTAGTCAGTGGACTCCCTCACAGGTCCGCCATTGTACAGAGTTTGCTAACACCCACGCCATACACCACAGTCACTGTAGAAATCCAAAGGCCCATAATTACCTGACAAAAGACTAAAGCACCTCCTCCAGGTCCAGTTGGTTTTGTTTGATTAGAGCCCCTAGTAAAGAGGTGCTTGGCTCTAAAGTGGTGGGTCAGAGTTCTGCTGGAAGGACTCAGTGCCTGGGCCACACCTGCATTTATGCTCTTCCTCAGTGCGCAGCGGAATGGTACATGAAATCATAGGCTTCTCATGATAACAAATGTAAGGAGAAATGATTTAATCATCTCTGCAAGAGGAGTAAATAAAGAACCTTTGCTCGCATCCCTCGATTTAACCTACAAGACAATCTGGGACCCTCTTTGTAGACAGGCTTACTCAACCCCCCCCCCCAAAGACAAGTCTATCCCCAGCAGAAACTGAACTGAACCGACTCTTCTCAGGAGGAACCTGACTGAAACACACACACACATTCCTGCCTTCTTCTTGGTGACATTCTCCATATTTCAACACTTCACCCTCTCAGGAGCTGTCTAAAAAGTTTCTCTTTTCAGGTCTTAGTTTCTGAACTTTGGGAGTGCCCTGAGGTGGTGAGATCCGCATGTCATATTCTTTTGTTCCTGGAGAGCCGGTCTTCAGTAAGCTAGGCCTCTGTGAGCATGAGGATCGCTTGTAGCAGCTGCAGGAGGCTATGCCTGATTCTTCCCCTCCCCTCCTCCCCTCCCCTGCAGGGAAATAGAAGGGGCCTGGTGACACTGTAAGGCCCTCAGTAAGGGGGCCTGGTCATGGGGTGTCCTAATCAGAATGGCAATAAAAGAGGAGGAGACCTCACCCCTTGGAAATGAGCCCTGGCCTAAGCTGGTGGCAATATTCCAATAAGGTTCTGCCTGTAGTACAGCTGGGGGAGAACCTCTATGTCAACTTTCTCAGGCCTTACTTAAGCCACAAGCTGGAAAGTAAGAACCCAAAGTGAAAACCTGCTTCTCTCAGGTTTGTGGGTGGGGCAGGGGACAGGACCAAAGGCTGGTTTCCAAAAAGTACTCCCCGGTACCCCCCAAAACTCAGACCACTACTACATTGCCCTCTGCTCCTCTTACCCTCCCCACAATATTCTACTCGGAGCTCTCCAGATAGCCTGTAAAGGACCTGGAAGTATTGCCCAAGCACTGGCAAACTCCCCAACTAAAGTTTCTGCAAAGGTTTCAACTCAAAGATGAGAAGGGGCCCCCCTTCAGAACTCTCAGAACAGTCTGGAGCAAATCGAAATTCCCAAGGCCATAAATCAATGGGGGAAGTCTTTGGTAGTGCTTCAGAGAAATGCCTTAAGCCAGCAAGGCCTAAGGCCCCTCAGCTCCAGCCAGGAGCCCCCATGCCCCCATTAACAGCCCAGTTAATGCTCCAACTGCTGTTTAACAATTAACATTAAGGACTTGCGGGTAGGAGGGGGTGACTTGGTGGGATATAAAGGAAAAAAATCTGAGGAAATCAAAAGAAATTTAATTTTTGAGGTGAAAAGAGCTTTTCTAAGAGAGACCTTGGTCTGGGCAAGTCACCAGGGAGCCAGCAGCTGAGAGTCCTCCTTCACCACTCTGAGATCTGCTTTCCTGGAGCAAAGCTCTGGGCCTTTTAAACTTCCATTCCAGAGAAGAATGGAGATGCACAGGTATTTAGGCCCAGGCTTGGAAACCTAGTTGCCAGTCCTGCTCCATTCATTCCCCTAGCCCCTGACCTGGCCAGCCAGAGATGGGGAAACACGCCCTGGATCCAGGCCGCCAGAGCCAAAATAGGCAGAAAGTTGTCTTGGAAGGAGCAGGTGACTTAGGATACAGAGTTTTAGTCAATATTTGCAAGGCTGTTGGCAGATTAGATATAGCTGTTTTCAAACACTGCAATCTGATTTCTCTGTCACAAATACACTTAACATTTTTCTCCCCGCAGTTAACTCCGGTGGTTTTTCTACTCAATGTCAGGTTAGGCCCTCTGCGCTCACTTTTTTTGGTGGAGGTTATAGATCATTATTTAACATGAGATATTTCCTGTGGGTGCAACTGCACTGCAGATGGGCTCCAAGTTCTCTGGACACACGTGAATGTGTATATCACTTCATACACATGGTCTCAAACTCCTGCAACTGTTTATACACTCAGTGGTTCTGTGTGGGCAGAGATGCAAATCACATGTGCACCCTGAGCTGCAAATTCCTGAAATGCTCCATCTACCCTTGATATAAATTGACATACAGTAGCTGAGAAGGTGACCCAACTTTACTATTATTCTGCTTACTTCCTATCGAATAAAAAAAGCGTTGTATCCAGAACACCACATCAGTCTTGGTGCATCACTGAAGAGCATATTGCAATTCATTAGCAACCTGGTATTTATTCGGGGACCAAATTTTAGGGAAGACTAAGGCCTAGGGAGTAGGAACCAGAATCTTAGAAAACTTTTTAAAAGAAGTAATTCCTCAAAGAAAAAGGCAAAGCCATTGCTTCAGAGCAAGCTTTGGAAAGCTATTCCGTCAGCCCCTCCTCCAAATAAGGCACGAAATTTATGGATCTTTTACAAGGTAATAAACCACAGTAATTACCTCCCTGCATCCCAAACTAAAAGAACAAATTAAGCCAGAACTGGAAAAGAATTTTAAAGAGTTTTCCCCTTGTTCCAAATGGGAAAAGAAAACGCCGAGACACAGAAAACCCGTGTTTTTCCCACAGGAAGAACAGTGGATCAGCTCGGCCAAAGAAACCTAGAAGCCCCGCTGCCTGTGACGGTCCACACTTTGGAAAAATAGCAACTTCCCTCATGCCAAGGAAAAGCAAAAGGACAGAATAAACTGCAAGGCGGCGAGACCCCTTTTCTCTACGCAGAGATGGACTAACCACAATTTCCGCATTCACAGCCTCCGCAGGCGCCGCCACCAGTGGACAAGGAGAGTGGCCCACGCACCGGCCGCTGCGCCCGTGGGCTCTACCGCCTTTCGCCCTGCTGTTCCATGTGGCAGTTTGTTTCAAACTGACCAGAAGAAACAAATAGACCCTTTTAACGCCCCCGCCCCCTCAAGCACGTACATCTTTGGTCTCTGCGACCTAGCGCCTCTCGTGCACAACGCCAGCTTTGCGGGCTCTTTGTCTGCCTGAAGCCCCGCATTCGCGGAGCACGCAGCTGAAAAGATCCCAGCTCCGAAACTCCTCTGAAGTTAAATATTGACCAGAACATCCTTCCAAGGGCTGCAGCTGCCCCAGGGTGAGCAAACTTCTGCCGAAGGCTCGGTGCGAAGCCCCAAGCGGTGATGAGTTTGGGCGCAGCGCTTACCTCGAAAGATGTTTAAGACTGAACCCCAAACTGTCCCCAACTCCGGGCGCTCAGTGAATCGTCTTTTCCAGTGTCCAGGCGCTCTGCGGACAAACAAACAGGACACGGTGAACGGTGGCTGCAAAGAAAGGGAATTGGAGGATCAGAGTTGGAAGCTCGGTCGGTCCGGGCGCCAGGGTGGCCCCCGGGGTGACGCGGACACTGAGGAGTCGCCAGGGCATTCGTCCATGCGGCGCACTCATTGCTCGAAAGGTTCCAGTCTACAGATGGCCTGAAGATGGTGATTTATTTTTGTAAAATAAATACATACTCCATCTCCGCATCCACACTCTTCGTTTTCTTTCTTTATATAGGGGGTGGGAAGGGGGGAAGGGGAAAGAAAATGGACGAGGCGGAGCAAGATAGGACGGTGGAAGGTGCTTTGCTCTTGGTGCCCGCTCTGCTCCGAGAGTTCCTCACGCACCTCAACTTGGGGAATGTGAATGCACGCTTTATTTTCTTTTGCTAACAAAGGGAAGCCTTGTCTGGGAGCATTCAATCACGGACTCTCCTGAAACCTCACTAATAGTGTTCATTTCTGTTTGGCGCGAAATCAACCCAGGCTCAGCCCATGGGCCAGGGGTAGCCTTGAGAGGTTTTGTCTTCTGGTTCATTCAAGCCCTGGGCGTCGCTTCTCCATCCCAGTGGGCTGGCTGCACTACCGCAGCGCCCAGTCCCTCGCAGCAGGCCAGCTATGGCTGCTGGAAATAGGGGTTTAGAAACTGAGAAAGACATGGGCATTGGACAATACCCCACCTAGGGGCCCTATCCAGCCTCAACTTTCTCAGTGGGTATAAGTCGTTAGATGCCCCATACTGCTACCACTTCATCCCTCAAGATATTTGCAATCCTCTCCTTCTCTCTAACTAGCAAATGGTCAACCAACTTGGGTGGGAGGGCGGAGACACTAGGGAAGGGGCAAGAATTGTCCTAGGCAATGGGCTCTGGCTTGGAGAAGTTCTCTGCTGGGCTAGGACTCTGCCGGGTGGATCGCTTCCACAGCCTTGTTCCTGCCCCGCTATCCCTTCACTCAAACCCACATAGCCTCCCCACATTCCAGCGGGCCCCAAACCAGCCTTCAATGGCTGTCCCACATCCATTCAATCCTGGTGATAGTGCCAAGAGCAGCTACCAAAGAGCTGACAGGTCCCCTGACCCTCAGGCACCAGAGCCCCCTAGCACACTGAACAAGGAGCCACAAACCAGCCCCTAGCTGCCCTCTGCCAGCACCGTGAACTGCAGTCCCCACCCTCCATCAGGCACTTGGGACTCAGAATCCATGCCGGGCCCCTTTCTTTTGTTCAAACTCGCCCTCTGTGTCCCCAAAGGGAGTGCCCCCTGGCCTTGGGGCACCTGGTGTGACTCTGAGCAATGTGGGGCTTAGCTACTCTGCACATTGCCACCCAACTTCACCCCAGAAAGATCCACTATGCCACCACGCAGCACGCCACCCCGACTCAGCGATGCTTAGGAGTATTGTAATTATTATGGTTATTATTATTGTTGCTATTTCCTTATCCCCAAGTCAAATATTCATGCTGCTGTTCCCCATAAATCGTTCAGACTAATGAGTCACAAAGATGTTGCCCAGGTCTCTCCCTCTGCAATGGCTGCCGCCTGTAGCCTCTCTCTGGGAGTTTCTAGCGCTCCCTTGCTCCCTCGCACGCCCAGCGCGGGTGATTTATGAACACCGGGAAAATTGAACAAAGCCACGCGCCTGTTCTGTGGTATCTCTGCAACCTTCCCCAGTGTGAATCAGAACATTACCAACTATCCGCGCATCCGTCCCACTTCATCACCAAAGCCAGGATATGACCGCAGAAAACCCAAGCTCCAACTCACATTTCCCCCGGACGCAGCGCGCTCCCAGACTCGGACTCGCCGAAATCCTGCAGAAAAAGCCCCTAGACCCAGCGTGGGCCCGCCAGCTCGGGCCCTTCCCGCTAAAGGGCTCTCTTCAGCCTTCCTGAAGAAGTGAAAAGCCTTTGGAAATAAATCTGAGGGTGTGTGTTTTAAAAAATCAGATAGGAAGTTGGGGGTCTCACTTCTGAGAGATTCATTCCTAGTGAGGCCCTGCCGACTTGGAACCATTCTTGATGATCGGCATTAATTATTTAATGAATCACGTGACCTCAGAGCACAATTTCAATATCTCCATCGAACAGGCGCTACACCTTTAGCTGCTGCAACAAGGACCCTTGGTTAGCTTTTTTAGTCCCCGGGCCTCTGGAACACAGATGCCCTTGCCCAGCTCTGGGGCAAAGAATGCCATGGAAATACCAGGGCGAGCATAGCATAATTTGTCATTCTGGGACTATGAGAATTGTGGACAGTGGGGTGTCCACTGCTCTCTCAGGTACCCTGATGTCTGTTCCCTCCTGAGCCCAGAGGTTACCCCACCTATCTCAGCACACTGGCTAAGGAGATTTGGTTACCTAACCTCCCCAGGACCTTTGACGGCTCATCAGGCAAGAACCCACCTTTCTAACCTGGCAAAGCACACCTGTGGCCCTCCATGTTATGTGTGAACCCAGAGTCATTGATCCGCTCCAGACAGAATAACCTTCTGCCAAAGAAGCATGCTAGTGCACTGATCCCCATCCAAAGTGAGACCAAGTCTGCAACTCAGTAACATAAAGAACAGAGTGGGGAGCATTCAGCTGTCTCGGTTTCCTCATCAGGTACACTGAGATTGAACCGCAGTGGCCTCCTGATATCTTTTACCTGGGATATATTTTTCAATCAGGGATCTCTTTTAGCTTCAGGAATCAATTCCACAGAGACTTGGGTCTGGCCTGAAAGGGGGCGGGGGTTATTCCATGAGTTTGCGGCCTTGAGATGGACAGAGTTCCAAGACAGGAATTTCAGATGAGAATAGTTCACAACAGCCCAAGTAGCCTCCCAATGCTATCAAAGAGTTAGAATACAGGTCTCTTTCTCCTCCTATGTTTCCCAGCCCATACCCTTTGAGAGAAGAAGCAGAGTTAGTCTTGGATCAGTACATAATAGAGAGAAGGACAACCGCTGGAGGAGCAGCTGTTGGGAAGGGGGAGCCTGTGTTCTCCAATATAGGACCTTGGCTAGGGCTGCAGATACCCAGAGGGTGTAAAGACCAGCCTGTGATTGCCTGCACAGAACCCATTCATACAGATGGGAAGCCCAGGTTTCTGTTTGCTATTTTGAGTCTTTGGATTTTTTTACTTTCTTTCCATTCAAAAGAGTGGCTGACCTGTTTCAATGTGAAACGGTTGGAGGGGAGGCAGTGGTGGTTGAGAAACTAAGCTTCCAAACTGTGCCAGTCTGTGCCAGTTTGGAAGCTTAGAGGAGCAGGGGAGCAAAGGAGAAAAGGTGATGCCCACCCCCTGTGGAGGATGCTGAGAGATGGGGGCAGGAGGTGGGCACCCAGGGACAGCTGAGTGTAAAGTCAGTGACTCTGTACAGAAGGCCCACTCCCCATATATCTAGGTGATCTTCCCAGGAGCTCCATCCTGGGTATTAAGTACTCTACTGTGCCTGTCACAGTTGAATTCCTGCTGTAATAAAACACCGGGTATATCGTAGATTTCAGCAAAACTAGGAAAGAGAGCCCACAAAGTGCCATTTTTCTTCAGGGGGGAGACTGTTAAGCACTTAATTCAAACTGTGGCCATTAAAGTGTCTCCTATCCGATTTAGGTTGATTTCAGATGTTGACAAAACTTTTATCTCCCGAGTCATGCACAGCTCAGCTATGTGAGTAAAGAGCATGAGTGTGTGTTATAGGAAAGGAGATAGAAAGAAAAAAGAAGAGAGCATGTGCAAGGGCCATTTTGGTGGAAGAATTATAGAGCTTACACAAAATACTGTCTTTAAAGGTCAAGGGTTTGAGGGGCCAGTAGGGTTTTCTTTAAAAAAAAAAAAAAAACAATTAATGAGATAGAAAATTTGTCCTCTGGATGAACTCTATGGTTGCCCTAGCAAAGGGGAGACAATGCAGGATTTTGAAGCACAAAGTGGGATTTTTCTAAGCTGTTATAACAAGCTCCTTTAAAAGGCCAAATCTGAAACAGGCGAAAACACTGAAAAAAAAATCACACAATCATCTGGATCATTTTGGACAATTCTGACTTGGTAAAACCAATATCTTAATAATCAAGACAGTTTTGGTAAAAATACCATTTTGCCCTGGCATACTAAAAAAAAAAAAATCTCCATCCTCTCTCTTCCTTTCCTGGATAGTCTATAAGAATCAGTGAAAGAACATTACTCCTGTTAGCCCCATACAGCTGCCTCCAGTATGCGGCTACTTAATGCCCCCACCCCTCCTTCACTACAGAGGAGAAATATAAGAATTTACCTTAAATGATGACAATCTGCCATGTGAAGTTTTGCAGCTCGACACTCAGTTTCCACCAAGAGTCTAGGCATTTTTTGAGCAGACAGCCAAGATGCTGCGTCTTTGCCCGAGACCACATTATTTGCAAGAAGATCCCTTGCTTCGCCACAGACTTTTCCCAGAGAATGCCTTTCAGAATTGCTGTTGAATTACAAAGAAGTATTTATTGTATGAGGTGATTAATGATTCCTGGGAAAATTGCTATTTTCAGTGTGATCTAATTTTGTTTTACAAATGTGCGTAGCAGAGGAAGGGTTAATAAGTTTCAGCAGCAGTTGCCGTGATTCCAGAAATCCCTGACATTCATTGACACCTCATAAAATGCATTTTATGCCAGGTTTGGCCTGACCTGGGAAGAGGGGTACTTTTTTGCCCCTGAGTTTTCTTGGGGAGAGGTGGAGGCCACTCTGAGGCTAGCATCCATCACTTCCCTTTCAGATCTGGTGTGTTCATAGGTAGACAGCTGCTTGCCTTTGCCTGTATCGCATACAGAAGGAAGGAGTAACAGCACTGACCACTGACCACTGGCTAAGGGTTCACCACTGATGGGGAAAAATGTGTTTAAAACTCCTCTGTTATTGCAGAGGTAGGTGAGCGCCCCCTCCCATCTCTGCGAAAACTACTACATGAACTAAAAATTGCCCTCATTCAAGGCCAAGTGACAATTCTAATATGCTGGAGCTAGTGTGTGTTGGGTTTCTTGTACATCGTACCTTCAATGACCACTGACTCTAAATTCTCTTGACTGATTTGTAGATCAGTAAACAAATACTAGGAATATGGAGATTGATATGGATTTTATTTCACCCTTTTGAATCTAGATCTCTAGGTTTGGCAGCAAAATCTGGGAGCATTTGAGGAAAGTGACCCTAGTTCAGAGTTTGGCTTTCTTCCAATACTGAATACTCCCAGGTCTTCCTTGCTTGGGGTATAATTTGGGGTGTCACTAAACTTTTTCTTTCCTTGGAAGAAACTTTGGAGGGTGTATTGAGGAAATTTAGTTTATTTTGAAAGCTCTTTAAAAAAAAAAAAAAGGAAGAAGGAAGAAAGACACAAACAAATAAAAATCCCTAAGCTATAGTTAGTGAACAGAAACTTAAAAACAGGGAAGAAACAAAGGCAATCTCAACCCTTTGCACAAACTATTTTTTATCTCCAGGGGAACAGGCAGATTAAGTGTGAAGGTGCAATAAATACCAAAGGGACCACATCTTTCCAAGTGTGTTCAGAGTTCAGCGAGTAGAGCAGCTGCAGAAACTCCTGGGCCTGGGCACTGCCCGGTTTCACCTTTCATTGCAGGGAAGGACACGTCTCTATGTTTCTATGCCTTACAGAGACTTGAAGCCTGAAAGCCTGGCCAAGTTTGGGGAGCAGAGGAGCCCTCTCAGAGCTCAAGAGCCTTCATGCTCTTTGGAACTTTTCCCACAGTGGGTCAAACTTGACAAGAGTTCAGCTCAAGTTGAACACACTCACACGAATTATACGAGCAGTCAGAATCCAAGTGAACACGACTCAAGCCATCTACAAGATTCTCACATGCAAGGTCAAACACCTTAATCCAGAGCACTTTTTAAAAATTAAAAATAGGAAGGACACAGATGTGTTTTAGAGCTTTAATGTTTTTCTTAAACAGTGTTTAATCTTAGCACATGGCTTTCCATGTAGCCACACCACAATTTGTACAGTTGCACATGGGTCTAAATGCACGCCCCCTCCCCCAGGATTGTGCCTCGGGAATAAGACAACAATGTCTCTACAACAATATTTTAAATAAATGCAAAGAAGGAAAACTATGTGTCACATCTACCACTGAGGACTATACATTTTGAGAATTAAATAATCTTGTGAGGTCCACAATGTCTACTCATTCTGTTCAAGACAAGCTTGTATGAGCTGCCTTAGTGAGAGAGGGGAGGTAAGGAAGGTGGGAAAGGGTCTGTTTTCTTCTGCTTGAACAATATCCATATACATGTCCCCAGTCAGCATGGGCTGCCCAGCGGACTTCAGCCACCTCAAAAGTATCTGATGCCAAGTGGTCCTCCTGAGGTACCCAAACCTGGCAGCCTTCTCCAGGCCAGCAGGTTTTTCCACCAGCCCAGCATCCTGGCCATTGTCCTCTCTTGGGTGGCAGCCAGCACACACTCTTACCAGGATCATGTAGTCTTCTTTTTTTAAAAAAAATTATACTTTTCATCAAATTGGATTTTGTTTTGGCGTCTGTTATGGTCCAGACAGGGAGAGGTGGATGGGGGAAGGGGCAGAGGAGAGGAGAGAAACAGGTGAGGGAAAGAAACTGGTCTAGATCTCTGGAAGATTATATGGAGGAGGGAACGGGTGTGGAGGCACCCTGATGAGGATGGGGATGGGGATGCGGGTGCGGATGCGGGCTCTGAGTTTGTGCTTTTCCTGGCGGGCCTGCTGAGGCCGAGGCCGAGTTGGAGGATCGCATCTTAGTGTTGGGCAGTTTGTGATCTTTCTTCCACTTCATCCTCCGGTTCTGAAACCAGATCTTGACCTGACGCTCAGACAAGCAGAGCGTGTGGGCGATCTCGATGCGGCGGCGCCGGGTCAGGTAGCGGTTAAAGTGGAACTCCTTCTCCAGCTCCAAGACCTGCTGCCGGGTATAGGCGGTTCGAGAGCGCTTGGGCTCCCCTCCGCTATAACTGGGGTTGACTGAAAGCCCATAACCCCAAGGAGAAAGCCAAAGAGGAGGGAGTGAAAAGAGAGGGAAAGGAGGAGGAGAGATAAGGTGGGGTGGGGAAGAGCAATTGGACATCATCATTATATAATAACCTGACACCAAGTTCACGCAAGACACATAAAACGGCAAAGAAAATGTTTCACAGGCTATTGACAACGGGAAACACCCGAGAGCCATAAAGAATGATTCTGGGCCTTGGGGCTGAAGAAAAGCTTCAAAGACACATGGCCTGAAGCCTCTGCCAGGGCAATTAAATTTATGGGGGCTATAATTACTGCCCTAACAGTTTGGCGTCTCGTAAATCTCCCGATAAAGGGACCCGGGGTACAAAAGGATTCTCACATTGGGATCAGGCGGCTGGCTGGCGCACATACACCCACATCCCACTGTAGCCTGGGCCAGATGGGGGCTCCCCTCCCGAGGTCCTCTTCCCCTTGTCCTCTCCTCCTGACCCCCGCTCAGACCCTCAGACCCCGGCCGGGCCCCAGCCCACCCTCCCACGCCTCCCCAGCGGCGCCACGTACCGGCGCTGACATGGATCTTCTTCATCCAGGGGTATACCACCGGCTCCTTGCCCTTCAGGCCCGGCGGGCTCTTGTCGGCCAGAAGCAGCGGGCACGGGGGGGCGCTGCCCCCTGTCGGGACGCCCGAGGTGGCAGGAGCCGCCTCGCAGCGCCGCGGGGGCGCCGGGGGCGCCGCGCGATGCTGCGGGGGAGGCGGCGGCGGGGGCTGCCTCCCGGGCGGCAGGACGTGGCTCGCGTGCAGGCCGTGCGCGGGACCCTTGGCGTGCGCTGGGGGCTGCTCGGGCTGCGGTGGCCGCCCGGGGCTGGCGCCGCCGCGGTAGCCATAAGGATAGGCGGTGTCGTGCGCAGGGTAGAGCGGGGCCGCGGGGTAGGAGGGCTCGCGGGCGGCCCGTGGCGCGTAGTAGGAGGCGGGGGGCTCGCGGCTGCCGCCCGCGTGGGGGAGCTGGGGCTGCTGCGGCGGCAGGTGCTGGGCCGCGGGCGCTGGGGGATGCTGGTAGCTGGAGCCCCCGCCCGGGCCGCCGTCTCCGCCGCCCGGGCCGCTGTGCTGCGCGTACTCCTCGAAGGGAGGGAACTTGGGCTCGATGTAGTTGGAGTTTATCAAAAACGAGCTCATGGTCATTAATTTGTGAAGTGCAAAAATACTAATTTTTCTCGCGTTGTCGTTTTTCTGGGCTCGCCGAGGCCCCTCCCCCTCCTGCCTCTCACCCCATCCCCCCCTTTCGTCCGCTCCCTTCCCCTCCCCCGCTGTCAAGCGCCCACCCCTCCCCCTCCCGCCGCCGCCAATGCCACCAAAGTTCGCGCCGCTCCTCCCCCGCCCGCGCCAGCGCTTTGCCCACCCCGTACCAGCACGTGACCCTCCCCCGCCAATGGGTGCGCTGCGCGCGCGGACCCGGATCAGGAAGCGCGCGGGAGGTGATGGATGCTGCTGTCCGGGCCGGGCCGGAGGGAGGGAGTTAGCGCTTTGGTCCCCCAACCCCCCAACTTCGAGTCCCGCTGGGAATTCGGGACCCTCCAGGCTTCAAGTCCTCTCGGACGGCCAGGCCATGCCCTGTGCATGCCCTGCTCCTGGCCTGGGCCTCAGGGCGGCGGGGCACCGCGGCCCAGCGTTGACCTCGGGCCCAGCCTAGCCTGGCTTGGCGTCCTCCAGGGTTCGAGGCCGCCTGGAGCAGGGAATGAGGTTGTGCCCGAGGAAGTATCATCGTTTTCATCCTGGCCCCGGAATAAAGCGAAGGAGACGAACAGACCCATTTTCTCACCAGCTGATCCCCTTCCCCACCTCGTGCCCGCCGCGTCTGCACCGAGTCCCGGCTTTGAGAAGCCAGCCAGGAGCCGCGGAGGGTGGGTGGGCGAGCGAGCAGCGGAGAGAAACCAGCCTGCAAATGTCATGCTAGGCCATTCCAGTATAACCGGACAGGCACTTTTCGTTTCTTCTTTCTTTTAGAGGCAGAATCTAATGTTGCTGCCTAAGAAAAAATCAGCACCTTCTAATAGCATCTCATTTGATGGAGGTATTGATGTGAGAGTTGAACACGCTCGCATTTACTAGGTGCGATTGTGGCAGAGAAGGTGGTACAAGGGTAGGGGAAAGGACAGCAGCGACGCATCCACAAAATAAAGCTTTGAAGCCAACAACTGCGTATTTCAGAACAATTCTCAAACAAAAACAAGCTGCGGTTAGAATAGGCATTGTGCCCAGTCTGATCGCCGATGGGTCCTTTCCCGCTAAGAATTTTATGTTCTGTCTTTTGGATGCTGCTCTCTCAGACTGAATCTGAGGGTAAAGTTCTATTTATAGGACAGTCTGTAATTTCTGAATTGCCTAAAATTAGCATATTAACGATAATAGTGGCTCTGGAAAGGGGAGAGAGCACTGTTGCCTGCCATTTGGTAATTGAAATTTGATGGGTAAACTAATTACACCATTATTAACAAATAAATTACTTATTAATTCCACCTAGTGTTGATCTTTGAAGTAAATACTGATGCTTTACTTGTATTGTGTACTTTCCCTTGACTTTTCTGAGTAACAGACACACCTAGATCCTCTACCTTTCAACCTAGATTAAAGCGGTACAAACTGGAATAGTCACCATTCTAAAAATACTTTCATGTTGGCATGCAGAGCAAGGATTTTTCAGCTGGTGCACCTTATTGGATTTTTCAAAGAGCAGTATAAACAGCCTTCTCACAACTGAATCTGGAAGGCGGACAAGGAAAGTTATAGCCTAAGCCTGGAGACACTTCAAAAGGAATGTCAATTCTATCTTCATTTATATCGGTTACTCATATGAGTTACTAAATGCTGGAATATCCATTTGATGGATAGTCATTTAATGCTAAGCCACATAAAGCCTATTATATGGGACTAATCTTTAAACTAATTTACGAAAAGAGGTTTTAAAAAGGGATCATGTTAGCTTTTTAGCTGGAATCACCCTGAAGTGGTACAAAGAGGTTTTCCACATTGGCTGTGTGTCTGTGAAGAGTGCTGTCCATCCAGGTGGTGTACCCTGAATATGTGTATATATATTTTAATGAAATCTGAGCCACAGACAGAAGTCAACTCTGAGTGTAATCTTTCCACATGCTCCCTGGATTCTGGGCAAAGCCTAACCTGTAATACAGCCTAAACCAATACCTTTCTACAGTAAGAAAAAATAATATATACTGAACGTACTTAATCTGAATTTTGCAAATAGTGTAATTTACAAAACCAGGCTCTCTGAGGTTCAGGGGGATAAAAAAAATGACAAGGAAATTTTGCCATCATCCTCATGTCATCAGCTCTGAGCACTGGGGTCTTAACCACGTTTGTTTAATATTATTTACAGACATTAACACAAAATTCATGTTGTTTAGCTCAGAACCTTCTCCTGGGTTCCTATTTTAAAGCATTAACAAGGCATGGACACTGTTTTGTATATGGTTAGCTTAAACGAGTTAACTTTGACTGGGTTTCATGTGGTTCTGTTACTTTAGGAAGATGGGCTTACACAGAATCCCCCAAGGCCTGTAACTTGTCTTTGTGGTTCGTATCATAAACACAAACGGAGCCAGGACCACCAAGTGTTATCTCACACACCGACATTTTGACATTTTACTGCAAGATTTATGGCTGTAATAAACAATCTCGGTACCTTTTCTGGTCCTTCCACAATCTCTCTGTGCAAGCCACAGCATCATTCCATTGAATCCAATAAGCTTTTGAAAAAAACATTTTAAAAGCTCTTGCCTTTACGTAAAATCCAAAACACCAAAGTAAAGCCAGAAAGAAGCTAACTCAATTAATAAATAAACTGAAGTTTACCAACAGCATCTCGCCCGAGAAAAAGATGGGATGATCTCAAAAGGAGCAGAGAGGGAGTGTGCTAATCTTCGCACAACAACTGGCCCCAGTCCCAAGCAGGGTGAAAGCGTTATCCTTTTCTTGGGAAACTGGTAAGCACATTTGCTCATTTCCACGTGCAGGGATAACATATATTCCCAACAAAAGCTTTCTTAAAATCCCATTAAGTGAAATAACTTTTCATCCTGTCCTCAAGTCCCAGATGGATAAGGAGAGTGAAGGGAGTCTAAGGGAGAAGGGAGGGCGAGAGGAAGGCAGTATTTGCAGCCTAGTTTGAATCTGATTTGAATCATTTTGAATATATTTGGAATAGCCTTCCCTCCTGAATGCAACCCTGTCCCAAGTTTCAAAGTGACCGAACAGTGACACCGTGTGCATTTTGTTTCTTATTAATCTTACACATTGACAGTCTTTGTTAAATCACAAGGCGCGCCCTTCACCAGCCGACATTTTCATATTTGTTAGACGCGCTGACCTGAAGTTCACCTCGGCCTTGGACTTTGCGCTTCTAAAAGGTCTATACAGTGTCTTTTAGAGAGCAGGGTCTTTGCCCAGGTCACTCCTTCTCAGGGAAAACCAAGGGTGGGGGGAGCAAAGGAAATGTAAACGTTATGGAATGTATTGACTGTATTTGTCCTTTGTTCTACAGAGCGAGAGTCTCCCAGACTGACTGCTCTCTATCTGAAGCACATCTCCGCACACGGAAATGCCTGAATTTCTGAATGCCTGGTGGTGGCATTTGAGAGCTTTCCCCCACCTACACTAGGCAGATGATTTTAAAGAAGCAATGCTTTATCAGCTATTTGACCAATTAATTGTTTGGGGGTAATTTCCTTGCAGTCATTTATAGTAATGAGCACAACCCAGGCATAAAAATTGAAATTTATACTTGGATTATGTATGAATTTACACCAGCATTGTGTGAAAGGCCTAAAAAATCACAATTTTTTAAATAAAAATAAGCACTCTAAAAGCAGTAACTTCTGCAGGTACCTTTTTCTTTTACTTTAAAAACTATCTAAGAGGTGTCTATGATTATTGAAGCTGACATTTTTTTAAGGCGTGGAATATTTTTAACCAATAGTGTAGTAACAAGTTTTTCTCAAAGAGACACATAATTGTCTTGGTGAGTAATAGTGGGGGTTTTAGTTTTCTTCATTTTATCAGCCCAGATGTGGTGAAGTGTTCATTGCTAGAACAGCAATCTCCACAGTTGTTCCCTTTCTTGTTCTCATCTGGCACACCCCCATTTGGCTTCAAGCTCTTGGCCAGAGTGAAAACTTTACACATTGAACAGTGGCAGCAGTCTGATCATTTCCACGAAGGCAGTGTTTGGAAAATATTTACCACTGAGTGTACCTTACACCAGCAAACCCCATCGATGGTATTGGGAGGGTCTTAAACAGCCCTGCTAAGAGTTTACATTCTGAGTAGTTGAATTGGCTTATCTCTATAGTTCAAAAGAAAAACCTAGAAAAAAAATTTTCACCTTTCTCTTCTCCACTTCCCTACAATGATCACTTAAAGATCAATATATGGAAAAGGAAAATAGGGCCCCCAGAAAATAGATGCTAATGGCACCAACACTTACAGCTAATATAAGTGCATAAACAATAAAATATTGTTTGGCTCTCCAGTTGCAACTCACATGCGGCACGGTTCCAGTTGCCTTCCTTAACACACTGTTCCCTTTCTTTTCCACTCTCCCACCCTTCCTCCTCAGCTTGCTTCCCCTCTCCTTAGCTTTTATTCCAAATGTATTTTAAAAGAGTATTTTCTGGAGAATAGGAGTTGCTCTGGCATTTGTGGATTCCACCTTCCTGCTCAAATGGCATATTCTTTACAGTTTAGCTATTCACTTACAGATTGTAGTATTTCTCAGTGTAGAGTTAACAATAAACATAATGAAAATTTCTCAACAACAGGAACAATTTCATGATACCAATGAGTATTTCTCGCTGGTGGAGGGGTAAAGGAATCCTGTCCCTTTGGGGAGGGTTTCCATTTCCTTCCTCCCCTTCCCAGCTCTAAGAACTCTTCGCATTTAGTGGATGACAGTTTCAGAAAAAGCATTCTGTGCTTGAAAATTGCAAAGAATACATTTTGCAAGAAGTGTCTGTGTTTGCCCTTGTTCTCACACCCATTAGGGATCATTATGGGTACTAAAAAGAAAAAAAAAAGGCAAATCAAAGTCACTGTTTTCAAATAAAGGAAGTTTCCTGCCAGTTCTCTTGCCTTTCAAGGTACAACGGAGCATTGGAAACTTGCTACGTCATTTCTTAAATGTCCACTGATGAGCTTTGAGCTTTTTTAAATTTTGTCCCCACCCATAGCCTCCCAGTTCTCCAAGTAAGGTGTTGGTGTTTCAGTAATCTAAGCCTATTTACCTGCTGCTATTCCCCCAGAATGGGAGCAATAATTCAAGATGAAATACAGCATGTATTACTCTTGAAAAGAGGAATTTTCTATCCTTTTCTCCGTAATTGAGGTCATTCAACCACTAGGGTTCACCTGGAGTCCACACCGTGATACACGCGTCACTCCAAGCTGTTTTATCTTTTGTGCTGATAGTCAAGATCGCAGCTCTAACATTGACATCCAGCCCCGTCTGGGCAGATGACGAAGAGTGCTGCACAACGTAAACTTTTGACCCTCAACTTTTTGACCTGCAGTTGCAACGAACGAACCACAAAGATATACAAAGCTGTGCCTTTTCTTTCAGGGAGAAGACCCCTGCCCCAGGGTCTCAGGGAAGCCCTATGTCTGCCTTTTGGAGGAAGAGGGTGCACTGGGTATTTTTGTGTGTTTGTGACTGTATTTTCTGTCACACTGGCCTCTTACCCCTTCCCTTGTTCGTCAGCACATAAAATAGGAATGAGATTATTCGTGAAATCACTCATCTTTACATTTACAGGGAAAATTGGGAGTAGGGGTGGGGGAACCTCGCAAAGAGCAAAAGGAAAAAGATGGGGAAAGCAGGTAATGCAAGTTGGAGACTTTTTCTCCTTTATTTAAAAATAAAGACGCAGCCCTAATTGTTGGGTGAGCTGGCCCAGGCAGGCGAGTTGACTGTGAACTTGTACTAAAGCGTGCTCTGCTGGCGATTCCTAGGGTGTGCAGATTTATCTTCTCTGCATTTACTTAACCCGGCAGTGAACTGCGCGGGCGTCATTTGTTAGGTGATGACAGACTTCACCTCTAGCAAGGGCTGCTTCACAAAATCGCAATAATTACCCAATAACCTTCATAACAAATATTATTATTGAAAAGACTGGTTTGTGAGGAGGGGACGTGGTGCAAGAAGGAAGCTTTCTTTGTGAAAAACACCAAACAAAACAAACCTAGGTAGATCTTCCAGTTCTGGGGCTTTGAATGTCTAGGGATGAGGTGCCCCACTCCTATGAGGGCTGAAGCCTAGGTTGACCCCCTTAGCCCTGTCTGGAAGCCCCATTTACAGTTTTATCATTGACTAGAAAAAATTTTCTGCCCTAGAAGCCAAAGGGATGGAGCCACACTATTCTGTACTCTCCATGATGGGCAAACCTCTGACAGACCCCAAGCTAAGGTGGGGTGGAGGCTCCGAAGGGCATCTTTTAAGCTATAAGGATTGTTTTCCTCTTTAATAGCCCATCTTTCAGGATGTAATTTGCTCTCCCCTCACTAATTGTTTGGATATAATACTCTTCACATCTCAACACAAGATCATGAGTCCATTTCTGGTAGAAAATTCTGTCTTGCTATCCCAGAGCTGCCAACAATGAAGCAGAGGAAAGAGCAGAAGGAAAGGAATCTTGGCATAATGTTGTGAAATTAGACCATGGAAACCCTAACAAACCCCTAAGTGAGTGTGACCAGAAGCTTCCTATTATATTTATAGTTCAGGAAATATTGTCTCTCCACCTTGTAGAAACAAACGGGCCCTGCACATTTCGGACACCTCCTGCTACAAGACAAGAACCACAGGCAGACACTTCTGCCACCGGCTGAGGCTGGATGTCTTCCTAAAGCCCTCAGTGAAAGGTATTTTCTTTTTAAGTAAGTTTCTCTGCAACAACCTAAAGGAATGCACAAGAAGAAATAACTTATCTACAAAATGAGCAGATAACCAGTCATCCTCTTTACGATGCCTCCTATGAAAATAGGAAGAAATTTAAAAATTCCTCCAGGATGCTCACAGAGGTCTGACTGGATGCTGTATTTTTTTTTTTTAAGTCATTTAACTCCATGTGAGTTGGCCTTTTCCTTACACTCTCAAGTTTTTTGAAGACTGCAACAGACAGAAATAAGCAAGCTGACAATATTTATAGCCTCTAATTCTTTTAAATCATGGATAAGTTTCTCTATATATGGGTCCAACAGCCTCTCTGGGATGTGACCACAGAGGTGATAGTGGCCGCTTCCTCCAGGCAAAGTCACTCAAGTGAATCTGCCAGCAGCTCTGTAACTCTTTTTCTGCTACTAATTTTAGTCACCAAGAAATTACTCAAGCAAGATCACCCAATGAGCCCCTGCAATAAAATCTTCACCCAGGATTTTCCAATAGAGAACCCCAAACTCAGAGCACCAAAACAAAGACTGCAGAATGCTTACAGACACTTAAAATTATAGAAGGGAGCCCAAAGAGAGTTTCTATTTTGGTTTCCACCCAGAGGCAGACACATTTTCCTGAGTGCTGAAATAGCAACGCTCACTTTAACAGGTTACAAAAAAATGACTTCAGGGATTAGCCTTGCCACTCACCATTCAGGAGAAGTGGGAATTGTGGGAGGGTTTCAATTTTTTTAGAAGACTTCCCAGGTTTTGCTTTTTGGACCTCTGACTTTGGGGACATCTGTTGGACTAATGTTGAGTGTGAGTGGCCTCTGGACAATCAAGTATGTTGAAATTCCAAATCTCTACTTTAAATTTTCTCACTGTAAGCACTTAGTACTTATCTTTACCAATTAGCACTGGTAGAACACTGCCCAGTTCCTCAGGAGAAAGACATTTGGAAACAGAAGATCCCATTTTCTTGTTTGTTTGTTTCATTTCTAAGTTGGAGAGTTTGGGTTAATTCCTCAGACAGGATAGGGGGAAATCCGCTAGGCCCCTCGTGGGTACCCACCCAGAGAAATACCCCAGGACAGGCCACAGGGTCCCCAGTCACCACTTTGCCATCGAAGAATGTGGGGGTTGGGGCCAGAGGGGGTGGCTGAGGCCAAGCTGGAGTTGTACCCAGGAAAAATTTATTTTACCTCACTTCACCCGTTGGTGCAATATTGAGGACTGTTTTGGAAATCATAGATTATGTAAATTTCCTGGGATCGAACAGAAGGAGCAGCTAACAAAAGAAAGGCGGAAATCTCCTACTGACAAACCACCAATTTCTTCCCTCAACTACCCTTTATGATGTGTCAGGGAAAACAGCCTAATGGCTCTGGGGACTTTCAAGTTGGGCATTGAAGACACCTCGATTTCCCCCCAAACTTTAGGGCACAGTTTGGAGGAATTCCTCCTGTATGTTGAAGGGGAGTAAATTTCTCTAATCTTTAGTGTTATCTTGGGGGACGCCTAAGTTGCCTTTTGAGGGTCCTGTGCATAAATGTTCTAATTCTACAAAAGAGGAGAGGAAAAGGAAAGAAGAGAGTGAGAAGAAAGGCAAGGCGGAAGAAAAGAAAGCGCTTTAACTCCTTTCATTTAGCCTGGGGATTCAAAGACTAAAGTTAAATCCGGCCATAAAGTTTATTGCTTCAGACTCACAGGCGGGTGAGAACAGTCCCACCGAACTAAAAAGAACGTGCAGGCCAGCAAGGTTCAGGGCCTGGGCCCGGGAGCAGGGGAGGGGGTGGGCAGCCCTCCCCACAGGTGGGGTTCCCGCGGTTCCCGGAGTCTTGGGCTCGGCCTGGCAACCCAGGGGCCCAGCCTGGAGGTGCGGCCCGCGCCTCGCCGACCTCTGCCACCCTCCGGCTCTCGCGAGCCAGCCTGAAACCCGGCCCCGAAGGCAGCCGCCTCAATTCAGTGCTGCCAAATGACCCAGGCCTGCGAAGACATATTGCCACAGCCCCACAAGGAATCCCGCCAGAGTCCGCCTTGGCCCAGCTCGGGCCTTTCTTTCACACTCCCAAGCTCAGCGCGGCCCTCCGAGCCCGCAGCCCGCGCCCCACTGTCTCCCAGCCCCCACCCCAGGGCTCCCAGACCCCCGAAGAGCCGAGACTCGCCAGCCCGGAATGGGGGACAGCCCTGCCAAGTCGCCACACACAGGCCCATTCGCACACAAAAATCATCTTTTTTGCACGCCGGCGAAAGCAGCGGAAGTCATTAACATCCGCGGTGGTGCAGCAATTAAAGTTAGGCCTGGGGATGCGGCGCGGCCACAGGCGCTGTTCACCGTGGGGACTCCGCAGAGCAGGCTCCTGGCGCTGCCCAGGGGACAGAGGAAAAGTTTGCGCTCCCCTTTTGAATTTAGAGGCAACTTCAGAGCTACTGAACCACATAGAGAAAGGGAGAGAGAAAGACCCAGGAAGAAAGTTTTTAGAGGACAAATAAACTTGAAAGCGCTCAGGAGGCGAGCTTACCTTAACGCGGAGGGAGCCATTTTTCAGAGAGTTTTGAGAACTTGTGGTTTGGACACTTCTGGACCTAAAATTGACAATTTGAATGACCAAGCGGCACACGTAGCCTGCAAAAGAGTCAAATGGAGTCCAGCGTCAGTGAGATTATATGTTATGTGGTATATAATGTTGGATGTCAACTCCCCAAAACCATAAAACTTACTTTAATGGCCCCACGTGACGTTTTATAGCCAGTGAGCCGATCTGTCTGTGCTATGGATGATTTTACGATCTAATTCATAGACAAAACCCTATTCATTTGGCACCCAAATGTCATATAGCCGGAACTGGGGCTTATAAAGTTTACTGTTTTATAACTTTTAAAAGGAAAGACGGCATCAGTGTAAGCAGTCGGTAAATGTGCAAATCTCTAGTTGCGCTTTAGCTGCTCTGAGGAGTTTCTCAATCGAGCTAGGATGGGGTAAGTACCTTCCATTTGTAGCAAATTAATTGTAGCAAAAGAAGCCAACTGGGTTCAGGGTGAGGACTGGGAAGGGGTGCCTGGGTGGGTTAGGGGGCAGAGGGTTTGGGGGCCACAACTTGACATAGCAGCCTCTCCAAGAGGAGGCCCAGGATGGCCTTAGGAAGCAGGCAGCATCTGTGTGGGCCCTGTGGGCTGCCAACAAAGCCCTGGGTTTTTCTTCCCTTCTCTCTCTTCCTCTTTTTTTTTTTTTTTTTTTTTTTACCCAGCAAGTTAAACTTGGTTTCTTCAGAGATGGGCAGGTTGGACTCAAGCTTTGGAAACACCTACAGCTTTTCCACCTTCTGCCCTGAACTCTCTGAAAGGTCAGAGTTAGGGAGTCTGCAGGTCAGGGTGTGGGTCTGAGGTGTCCTGGCGCCATCAGGCTGCTCAGGTGGCCTCAGACCCACCGCTTCCAGGACTGGACAGGCAGAAAGAAGAGCAAAAAGAGCCGCTCACTATTTGGCACAAACCAGACCAAGAGAACTTACAATAGAAAGTTTATTTTTTTTTTTTGTTTCCAGTCAGTATTTTTTTTTTCCTTAAAAAAAAAAAAAAAAAAAAAAAAAAAAAAAAAAAAAGCTGATCACAGTTTGCTTAAACAGCCAGACTTGGACAATATTTGTAACTTTGTTCACAAAAACATACATCACTGAAGCTGCGCTTATAAGAGCCACTTCCAGAGTTCGTGCAAAGGGTCCTACAAAGGCACGCAGGGACACACCGCTCAGAGTCACAGTTTTCGTCACAGAGCCACTAGTCACTACACGTCAAACAAGTTAAGTTGTGTCTCATCAAGTCACCTCTACAACAGCATTAATTACACAAGGAAGATAGGTAATTTGAATAAAAATATCTTTAACAGCTTGGAGCTATTGAGACAGGAGCACTCCCACTCACATGCACAGTTAGACGTTCAACTGGAGTGCAGCACACAACATTGGCACTAGACAGGGTCGAAGGGGGGCTTTTTTGTGTTTTTTTTATCTTTTCTTTTTCTGTTATAGTTACTTCAAGTAACACAGCTTGCTTCATATAAATAAGTTAAAACATCTATTTTTTTTTTTTTCAAGACAAAGCCATTCAGGACAAAGAGATGAACAGAAAGCAGATCTACTTATACAGGCGCTATAATGGCAATAAACAGGCTCATGATTAAAAGATGAATTAGGGCAACGAGAACAGGGCTTCTTCACAGAAGGAACACAAGGGAGTTTCAGAAAGTCACCTTAGTACTGACACTACGCAGGATCCGCTAATACTGCTCAGTACTTTAAACGCTCAAATACTCAGGGGCGGAAGGCCCCTCCCGCCGCCGCCATGCTCATGCTTTTCAGCTTATTATCTTTTTTCCACTTCATTCTCCGGTTTTGGAACCAGATTTTAATTTGTCTCTCGGAGAGGCAAAGAGCATGTGCTATTTCAATCCTTCTTCGGCGGGTCAGGTAGCGGTTGAAGTGGAACTCCTTCTCCAGCTCCAAGGTCTGGTAACGCGTGTAGGCCGTCCGGGCCCTTTTGCCTTCCGGGCCGCCTATGTTGTCTGCAACAGAAAAGTCAGCGGTTTAGCCACCAACTCGTGAGCTCCTGGCCACCAGAGTCGGCCAGCTGGACGAGTCAGGGTGCTGAGCAAGGTACAGGGGAGAAAAGCTCAACAAGTCTTTCCTCCTCGACCGCCCACCCCTCCCGAATTTCCTTCCCTCTTCCTTTCTACAGAGAAAACAATACAATTTGGACTCTGGGAACAATCGGCCCATCCGAGGCTGGAGACACGACCCTGAGGATCGCCCAGCTTTCCCTCGGCCCTCTCCTGCCCTCTGGCTCTGCCCCTGGCGCCCCGAGGCGGGGGGCACAGCCCTTCCACGCTACCCACCACTTAGAAACCCAAGAAAGCAAGGCCCTTTTCTGAGCGCCTAAGTGGCCTCCAGGTTACCCTCCCTTAAAGTTCCAACCCCAAGAGCCGTCTCCTGTTCCAGCCTGCACGCTTGGGGCGCCTTTCTTTTTCTTCCCTTTCCTTTCCTGCTCTTCCTCCTGCTCCCAAACTCCACAATCCCGCCGGCTCTCGCCTGGATTATTCCACCCCCCCAAGCCCCTTTTCGGGGACTCTAATTAGTAACGCTGTTTCCCCAGCGTAGCCCTCCTCATAAATTATCCGTCCTGACAAGCCCGATTCACAGCCCCTACTGCCATCCTCTACCTCTCTGCGCCCTGCTTGGCTGGTTTGACCCAGGAGCGCGTTCCAAGGCGCTGGGGTTCGACATGGGTTTTATCCTTTTTCCCCTTTCACCGTCTAAACTTGCCTATCCACTGGCCCTTTCCCCCACACACTTGCGAGCCAGGACTCTGCAAAGAACAGAAGGAGAACGGAGGAAGGCAGGGAAGGAGACCGGCGGAGAGAGGCTCCACAGGGCTGGGAGAGGCGAGACCAGGAGAGAGACGGGGAGAGAGGGCGTTAAAGGAGAGAAGGGGACCGAGAGCCGCGCCGCCGCTTCCGCGTGGTTTTAGAAAAAGGCTGGCTTTACCATGACTTATGTGTAGCTTGCGCATCCAAGGGTAGATCTGGGGTTGGGCAGGCGGCGCCGGGCTCGGCTCGCTCTGCGCGCTCGCCTGCTCGCTGCTGGCGGGGGCGTCCTCCTCGGTTCCGGACGCCGTGCCAACCCCCTCTCTGTTGCTGATGTGGGTGCTGCCGGCGTTGGCCGAGGCGCCGCTGGAGTTGCCCAGGGAGTTTTTCCCGCCGTGGTGGCTGTCGCTGCCGGGCGAGGGGGCCACGGCGGAGCAGGGCAGCGGGTCGGGCGGAGGCGAGTGCGTGGACGTGGCCGGCTGGCTGTACCTGGGCTCGGCAGGCGCCGCGCTGGCGCCGGCCGCGTAGCTGCGGGCGCGCTCCCCGGAGCCAAAGTGGCCGGAGCCCGAGCGGCCGACGCTGAGATCCATGCCATTGTAGCCGTAGCCGTACCTGCCGGAGTGCATGCTCGCCGAGTCCCTGAATTGCTCGCTCACGGAACTATGATCTCCATAATTATGCAACTGGTAGTCCGGGCCATTTGGATAGCGACCGCAAAATGAGTTTACAAAATAAGAGCTCATTTGTTTTTTGATATGTGTGCTTGATTTGTGGCTCGCGGTCGTTTGTGCGTCTATAGCACCCTTGCACAATTTATGATGAATTATGGAAATGACTGGGACATGTACTTGGTTCCCTCCTACGTAGGCACCCAAATATGGGGTACGACTTCGAATCACGTGCTTTTGTTGTCCAGTCGTAAATCCTGCCTGATGACCTCTAGAGGTAAACTCGTGCACTAATGGGGGAGTTGGGTGGAGGCGAGAGGGGTGGCGCGCGCGCCCTAGGCGCGTGCCCGCCGCCCGCCGCCGCCGTTCAGTCGGACTCGAGCGCCACCCGCTGGAAACACGGTGTATCGCACCGCTTCCGACCCAGGGCTGCAAGGGCCGGGGTCGAATTGAGGTTACAGCCCATTATAGCAAAATTATTGCATTTCCCTCGCAGTTCCATTAGGATGTACCAATTGTGAGGCCGTCAGCTGCCGATCGCGTGCCCGGCGAGGATGCAGAGGACTGGGGGGGGGGATGGTGACTTGGATTTTATTTACAACAACTTTATTTCCCCGCTGTGCAGCCCCTCTTATTTTTGTGTCGAGGTTGGGGCCGGTTCTGCCCGTCGTGTCGGCAGCTCTGAAATTTGAAAATACAGATATCACCTTCGGGGAAGGGGGGAGGCCATTTAACCAATTGAAGAAATAAATCCTGCCCACAGCAGCAGCTACAATTACGGCTCTGTTTTTGCGAGCGCATGAGGGACAGTGTCCCTGCCGCTTTTAAATGACGGGCGTCTATTAAGGATATCTTTTGTGTAGTGTTTCTCCGAGGCGAGGTCAAATTCCATACACTTTTATAACCAGATTCGATTTTTCTTTCGGGTAAATATAGTTTTCGTGTCATTAGTTTCCTATTTGATTTGCTTTAAGTATCCAGCCTGGAGACTCTTCACCACTGGCTCCTTTTCCTGGAGCCAGCCGGGCCCCAAGTCGGAGGGTTCTCGGTGAACCCAGCGAGTGGGCCCAGGCTCCCCGCAGCCACAGAATCTTCCTGGGGGCTGGGGATCCGTGGGCCGAGTTTTCAGGGTCTTGCTTAGACCTCCAGGAGTAAAACGAGGGCGTTAATGGAAGCATTTCGTGGCAGTCAGTGCCTAGTATCTCCGTAGTTATTTTCCTGGGATCTGAAAGATGAAAGTAAATCACAAATATAGCTGAAAGGCATGTGAGGGTTTCCCCGCTGGAGGCCCGGCGTAGCAGGCGCCCCTGGCACGCTTGGAAACCATGATTCTTGCCGCTCCCATGGCCTTGGACCCCCTTCTTCGGTCCTGAAAGCTGCTGTGGTGGCGGCGCCAGCACTGTCGGAGGCGGGGAGCTGGAATCCGGAGCCTAGAGCTTACAGGAGCCCAGTCGCTCCCAGGCTGTAAAGTTCCGCCCGTGCCCAGGTTGACTGGGCTCGGCTGAGGCTGCTTGCTTCTCTTCCACGGACGGTTGCGCGCGGGGCCGAGAGACTAGGCTCTCTCAGGGCCCCCTTTGTTCCTCAAGCTTCTTCCTGGCTGGGGGTGGCCTGGGAGGCCACCGTAGTGCTAGGGCCCCAAGCTTTAGGCCCCCTCTTTGCAGTGGCCGGAGTTGATTTGGTGGTGCCCTTCAGGACTTGGTGGCGAGGAACCGAGGTCAAAACGCCCAGACACCAAAAGCGGCTCGGTCCTGGGGTTCTTCCGTCTCCAGCAACCCCGCGTTCCGAGCTCAGGGGCACGCAGAGGCTGTAGCACAAGAGCCAGGGACGAATTTGGGGCTCGCCCTGGGATCCGGAGAGGGCTTGGGAAGCCTTGGAGAGCAGGGCTGTGTGTGCAGCGCGCCCCGTTCCACCGCTGGGGTTGGCTGAGTGTGTGTGTGTTTTCTTTTGTAAGAAATAAGTGCTCAGGCGTTTGCAAAGCTCCGGGCTCCCCTGAAGCTGCGTAAGCCCCCCGCCCCCAATGGTAGCAGGCGGGGAGAAAAGTTGGGGAGCAGGCGAAGGCAAGGGGGCAAAGCCGAGGGAGGTTGCGGTACTGGCCTGGTCCCTGCCCAGGCGTCTACTCGCCCGCCTTTGCCTCAGCTTCCTCCCCGCTGGGCTGTGTGGAATTGATGAGTTTATTTTCCTTTTTCCACTTCATGCGGCGGTTCTGGAACCAGATCTTGATCTGGCGCTCGGTGAGGCAGAGCGCGTTGGCGATCTCGATGCGGCGGCGCCGGGTCAGGTAGCGGTTGAAGTGGAACTCCTTCTCCAGCTCCAGGGTCTGGTAGCGCGTGTAGGTCTGGCGGCCTCGGCGCCCGTGACTCCCGTACACAGCACCTGCAGGCAGAAATGGCCAGACGCCGGTGAGCCAGGATCCGGGCAGCCGAGCCAGTCAACCCCGTACCCTGCACCCCGCGCGCCCTGGCCTCTGGTCTGGAAACCACCCGCCTCCACTCCAGCCTCCCCCATAAGTCTTGGGCCAAAAGCCGGCTGGGTGGGAGAAGATTATTTCACACCAAGCGAGATGTTTGCCACCTAAAACTACTTGGGGTGGGAAGTTACTGTTTTTGAAAAATCTGCTCTGTAAGAATACCATTACAAGCAAAACACTATAATGAGTATTTTTAATTCTGGGTACCTAAGTCTTATTTTGTGGAAATGTGGTGTATGCATGTCTGGGAGTGGGGATGTAGGGCCCTATGAGTCGGAAAGACACTCAAAATCCACAAAGGGATTTTTGTTAAGATATTAGTGTGGCCAGCCATTTCAGGACTCAAAGCGCTTTGGGGAAAATTAAAAATGGTCAACCTTCTTAAGTCTTTGCAAATTTCCCCAAATAGTATGGCCCTTCTGAGAAACAGAGAGCTTCCTTGGGGGGGGGGAGAAAGAAAGAAACAAATGGATTTAAAAGCAAAAACACTGTAAATTTTAAAATCTGCATTAGGCACTGTCCTGCTCCAAGCATTCCCTGTGGAGTGTGTGGAAACCAGGGGCAAAGAGATGGCGCTATGGGCCGTCTGTGGTTCCTGGACACACAGGGCTTCGGTGGGCTATCTGTTCTGGTGCCAAAGGGGCCCCTGGGTTGGGGCTCCCCCCAAGCTGGATGTCTGAGACTCAGGCAAGGTCTCAGAAGGAGGCAGAAGTTGGCTGTAAGTGAGCAGTTAAATGAAGGGGGAGGAGGGAAGGGAGGAGAGAGAAGAAACACTGAGGCTGGGGATGTGGCCCTCCAAGGCTTTGGGGTGACCCTGGAAGAGGCCAAATAGGGGCCTCTAGCTATGTGAATTTCTGAAGGGCAGAAAGGAGAGGGGTTGGGAGGTGAGGGGGAGTTATCAGTGATGGGTGCAGAGGGCCATTTGGGCTTGGGAATCTGAGCAGGGTGTCACCAGGGTGCAGTGTGGGCAGGAGCTCCCTCCCATCCAGCCTGGCTCTGTCTTCACGTTGCCCTTGTTTCCAGCCTCACGTAGCATGGCAATGACCCCCACACACACGCACACGCACAAACATGACCCCCCTCAGGTGTCACCTTACGTGGACACTAGTGCCCTGCCTTCCCTCTGCCACTGCTTGATTGCACCATTGGGAATGGGATGGGGGTTTTTTTTAATATCTTTTTTTTTTAAGCCAAAGAAACTTTGTTCATTCTTTCTGTCTTTCTATTTCCTCTGTCGACTTTCTATGTCTCTTCCTTCCTTCTCTCCTGGCCTCCTTCCCCCTCTCCCTCCACTCTCTTGGGGGGGGGGGGGGCTTGCTGCTGCCGGGAAATGCCTTACCAGCGCAGGAGTTCATCCGCTGCATCCAGGGGTAAACAGGACTCGTGTACTTCCGGTCGGTGCCTTCGTCATGCAGGGCTTTGCCCGGCACGCTGCTGCTGTCGGGTTTGTACTGTGCTTCGGGAGAAAAGTGCAGGTAGTCCCCGGGGCCCCTCTGCTTGCCACTGCCCGAGGGCGAGGCGCCACTGAGGTCCTTATCAGAATAGAAACACGAGGCCCCGTACTCGTAGGACGCCCGGTTGCAGGCCAGGACCGAGTTGGACTGTTGGTAGAAACAAGGTGAGGTGTACGTCTTGTCCGGGAGGCTCGACGCCCCGTACGAAGCCGGGAAGGGCCTCAGCGCGTCATAGCCGGCCGGGTAGAGGGGCAGCTGGCCCAAGAAGGAGTCCTGGCCGCTGGGCAGGCTCCCGGGGAAAGTGGGATTCACAAAATAAGAACTCATTTGCGCGCCCCTCTGCAGGACTGTGATTTGTTGTGTATTAGTACATCTGGCTATAACTATTAGTAGTCATCGAACTGGTTTGTTTCTGGATGGCCGAACGCCAAAAGCGACAGCAGCAAATCGCACCAGCTGACGCGGCGGCGGCCAATGGGAGCGAGCGCCGGAGCCCGCTCCCCGGGGACCGCGGCGACCGAGGCAGCAAAGTTACAAACAGCCCCCAGCCCGCCCGCCCGCCGCCCGCCCGGCAGATTAATGGGCGCGCACAGCCGGCCGGCCCGTCTCCCTTTCCGAGCGCCAGCGGCGGGCACTGCCCGGACGGGAGTGTGGGGATCAGGCTGCGGTTGGGGTAGCGCTCCCAGGCCGCCGCCAGGCCCCGCCAGGCCCGCTCTTTCCTCCTCCCCTCTTTGCCTTGTTGGATTTTGCTGGGTTCTCTCTCCAAACAGGAAACCTGACAGCCCTGCGCCCAGAGGGGCGGTGACCGGGATGGCTTCGCTCTCTGTGTCCTGCCCTCCTGGCAGGGCCCTGAGTTTGCCCCTCCCCCTGCACTCCTCTCCCCGTGGGTGAGGTTCCGGAGCTGGAGAAGGGCTCTGAGGAACCAGGCCGGAGCTCCTTGCTCCGCACTCCTGCGCCTTCGGAAATGGTGCATCCCCCCTCCTTGGCTCCTTCCCCACTCCCATCAAGTGCCTAGGCCTGCCAGCCGCCGAAGGCGGAAGGCTCACCTGGAGCTGACCAGGACTCCGCCAAAGGTGCTCTCTTACCCCGCCGGCCCCTCCTCCCACGTACAGCAGATCTTTGAGTCCCGAGTCCCTCCCCTCCAATGGCCAGCGACTGCCTGGCCTCAAAACACCTCCACCTCCACAAGCTATGCATCCCGGTTCCGCCTTTGCAACCAGGAACTGATAGGCCAGAAACCGCTGGTTTCTACAGGAAAGGGACCTACAGAGGAGTGGCTTTGAGACTGAGCTCTGAAGCCAGCCGCTGGACCGGCTCCCATCGCGCAGAGCCCGGGAATGGCCCTCCACCCCCTGGACCTCTCAGAACTGAGATAGATCAGATAGAGAATCTCTGTCTTCATTCCAGAGGTGCGGACGCATCAGGGTCTCTGACCCACCCGGTCACAGAGGGCAGTTCGCCTGGGCCCAAGTCTGCGGGATAATTGATGTGCTTAGTGTCTGGGGCGCCCCACGCCGGGCACCGTCTTGGGCTGTGTCCTCTTTTCTGCCTCGCCTGCGACTGGTCAGGGGCCTGCCCGGGACAGTCGCTCCAGAACGGGGGCCAGTTGTCTGACCAGCTCCAGGAATCATCTGAATTGCTTTTAACGCAGTCCTGGGCCCGGCCTTCTCCCAACAGGACGTGAAAAGCCTGTCCTGGGCTGCTCTCTCTTGCCTGAGAGGTGTGCCTTCGAGAGAGTTGACTTTCACAGCGCAAAGATCAATCTCATTTTGTAAAATGTGATCTTTCCAAGGGCATCTTTACGACTGTATTTTGGGGGCTTGTAAAGCCCCTTGAATCAGCTTTAAAATCCTCAATTCTGTGAAAACTGACGAAAGACTATTTGTATGATTTGGTTGAATTTCCGGAGGGTGTTTATAAGCTCTGTAAAACTCTGGCAAATACAGAGAATGAGTTTCAGGACTTACAGGGGTGGCCATGGCCCCCTAGGAATCTGGAAATGGTTTTCTTAGTCTCTTCCTTGCTTTTTGATCCCCCACCCTGCCGTCACTTCCCCCCCTCCAAAGGAACAAAAAATAGAAAAGAACTGGGCTGAGGTCAGTTAGGTCCACGGAGCCTAGGGCACAGCCTTGAAGGTGGCTGTTCCCACCCCTGGGGGCTGTGCCTAGAAGCCTTCTGGGGTACCCCAATCAACCCCGCTGAGAAAGTTTCTCCTTTGCATATATGAAAATGGGCCTGGCAGGAAAGGGTAGAATTTTATATTTCCCTGGCATTTCTTCAGGGAAAGGATCTGACAGATGAAAATAAAAACTCAAGAGGCAAAACATTTCAAGGGAATTATTTTTAAAAGCTATGTTACAAGAAAACCATGTGAAGTTATTGTTTCTTACACAAGACCATGAGATGACAGTGGTTTCAAGCAAGTTACCACATAAGATGAAAAAAACCGTTTGGAGATGTTAACAAATGGTTACATTTATAGTTTCCGCTTCATTCCTCCAGGTCACACACAGTGTTGGGGTTGGTGGCAGTTTACTGCTGTTATTATTATTTGTGATATTTTGACTTGGATTCTCAATCTCCTAATAGTCCCAGCCAACAAGATAATTTGATTTCTCAGCTAAAAGCCAAAAAACATTATATTTCTAGTTTCTATAGGCACTAAGATGGAAAATGTATTTAATTGAAATCTATACATGTTAGCCAAGGCTGGTAAATATCATGTTGGCAGCCACCCAAATTTATTTCTCCCACCAGCGAATATACACACACATATATATACACGCAGAGAATACTCAGGCAAGGATATGAGCTGCAGACAGTGGAGGGGTCCTTTCCTGGAATGGCGAGAATGGTCACCAGGGCTCTCTCTTCTCCGTCAAAGCCACACAGAAAGTACACTTACCTTTCAGCTTCTCTTCAAAGGGGACAGGATGGGGAGCAGGCCCCCACAAGCCGCCCTTTCCCTGGGCTGCCCACTGAGCTCCTCGACCTCTGCCAGGCTGGAGGGCGACCTGCCGGTGTTGGGGGGACCTTGAAGGCCATCTCCTCCGCCCTGATCTCTAGCCCAGACCAGAGCCCACAGCACACAGGTGCGGCCTGTGCCTGTCACCGGCTCTCGCCTGGAGCCAAAGCCCGCCTTCCTTGCCATAGCCAATCCTTCTCAGGGCCAGCCAGGCCTGCAGGCCTCAGGACTACCAGTGGTCTCTGTGATTTCGAAATCCCAAAGCGCTGCGTTCCCCGAACCAGCCTGCGCCCCCAGGGCGCCTTGGGACGCGCAGTTTGGACTGAAGCAGCCATGACGTGCCAGGCGGCCTGTGCAACCAGTCTCCATGGTGCAGGGGGGGAGGGGGGACCCGAGTGTAGTCGGGCGTCCAGCTCCTGTCAGGTGGCCAAGGCGGGGGAGGTTCCCGGCCAGTAAGGCCCTGGGAGACCGCCCCTCGGGTCCTCCCTCGCCCCCCTCTGCTCGGCCTGCTTGGGAATCTGTTAGGGGCCCGAGCAGCAGTCGCGCCAGGCTGCAGGACGCGGGGCTGCGGCTGGCGTCGGTCCCGGAGATGGCCACAGCGTGGCAGCAGCGAGCCGCCCGGGCTCGGCCGCAATAAATAATGGGCCCGCGGCAGCCGCAGTCAGGCCGCCCGCGGCCCTGCAATGCAAATGCGCCGCTTTATCTGCCCTGAGCGCACCCACCCCGCCCGCGGGCGTTTCGAACCTCCACAGCCACTTACTTCTTCATTATCTCATGCACACCAAGGTAGTATCTTAAGGTGGGGAAACAACAACGTAAACCAAAAAAACAAACATAAAGAACTCGAGCCCAAAACCTCCGGGTGGTTTCTGGTCGCTGTCTCGGGGAGCTCCTGGGGCAAATCTCGCCGAGAGGTACCCAGACCAAACCGCGTTGTGTGCCACCGCACGATGCAAAGCTAACCCCGCGGTCCCCTCCACCGCCTTCTCCCGGGATGCTCCACAGTCCTCTCCACCTCTCGCCGAAGGTGGTAAGCGGTCTGCGGCCCGCTGCGCCGAGGTGGGTGGGTGGGGGTTCCCCCTATCGCCCAGACTCGGGGGGCGTCCTCCGTTCAACCTTAGCAGCGGGCGCCCGCCCTTCGCAATAACACCACTCGACCCTCTGCACCGAAACTTCCCGCCAAGCAACACCCAGCCAATTAACCCCATCCTCTCCTTCAACACAGAATTCCACTCGCGCGCCTCTTCCCTCTCCCCGTGCTTCTGACATCGCTCTCATCCGAAAACCGCGTGGAAGGAAGCAGACAATCAGCAGAGGTCTCTGGCTGAATTAGTAAGTTTTTGTTTGTTTCCCTCCCCGTCTCCCCCCACCCCCGATTCACCTTTCTTTCCAGAAACCAGTTCTCGGGGAATAGAAGGTACTGTGTTGACGCTATAAAACGCCTGTCCATAAATTCACTTCGCCTTCATCTCTCCCCGCCTTACCAGGTCGGGATCTATCCCCAGTCGTTGGGGAATTCAATCGAACCAATTTGGTCATTAATGAAAAAAGAAAGAAAAAATCCAAATCCGAGAGGCTGGCAGGGGACGCAGGGTGCAGGGTCATTGCCTTTGGGTCTTGGCCAGGTCTCTGGGCAAGGGGAGAGAGCCCTCAGTGCTCCTGCCCGGTGCCAGGGCGCTGTGCCACCGGAAGGAAGGCGGGCATTCGCTGCCACCGTGCGCCAGGGAGAGGAGAAAGGGAGTGTGTGTGTGTGTGTGTGTGTGTGTGCGCGCGCGCGTGTGTGTGTCTGCGGTGGTGGGGGGGGGGACTGTCGTGTCGTGTGATGAGGGGACGAATGTGCACGGGTGAGTGTGGGTGACCGGTAGTGTGCCCCTCTTCAAAGCCACCCCGGGTGCCCTCTCCCACCCGCGCCGGCGCGGCCGCCGTCTCACCACCTTCGCTCCTGTCTCCCCACACGTCTCACCTTCAGATGGCGGCTCCCAGAAGATCCTGCCCCTCTGACAGCTGTCGCTTGGGCAGCCCGGGGAGACGAATTGTCCTCCTTCCTGGTGCCAGAGGACGCAGGAAATCAGCCAGGTTGCGAGTTGCGAAGCGGCCGCCGCGGCGCCGGGGACTGGGCGCGCCCCACCTCCAGCGGGAGCAGCCAGGCCCAGCCGGCCCGGGGCCTCGTCTCGCTCTCCATCGCCGGACAAAGCGCGGTGGAGCCGGGCTGTAAGGCAGAGCTCCGAAGCAGGCAGGACGGAGCGGAGCAAAAGAATGCGGCTCTATTCTCGCAAGGGAAATTATAAAAAAGTTCATGTTCACGGTTCCCATCCACATGACCGACAGCGGCCAATGGAAGGGCCGAACAACTCATAAAGTTGTATTGCAAAGTTGTAAATTTTCATAAACAACAACGGATTTATGACCCTTTCCCCATCTCTAAGAGGAGGCAGCTCTTACACCGGCGCCATCTTACCACGGAGGCCGCCCCGACTTGGGACCGCAGGTTTTGCAGACCCAGTTGGGCCGGGTTTTCTAAAAGAGCAATGAGAAGCGGGCCCAGCCCAGGCAGCAGACTGGAGTCCCGGTCCTCGCCTGCCTCGCTCACTCCGGTGGGCGCCATCCGCGCTGCCCCTCGCCCCTTCCCCAGCCCCTCATCGTTCCCAGCACCCAGACGCCCCTGCCCAGGCTTCCAGCGGGGGTCCGCGGCCCTTGCCCCTTCTCAGGGTTCTGGGCTGCGGTACCGGACCCTCACTTCGCCTGAATGCGGGGTGGGGGTGGCCTGCGTCAGAGGCCCTGAATCCCACCTCCCCCAGCCTGGCGTTAGGTTCGGGGCTCGTGGCGAATTCCAGATGGGTGGCAGGATGATACCCCTTTGCAAGCCCACCCCACAGCCTTAGAGGAAAGAGCGGATTTTACATTTGCTCTTGGACTTTATGGAGGTTTTTAGGGAGCTTCATAGAATATAATGTATCAATCGAAGATTTCGTTTCCAAAGTACCTGGAAGCTGAGCGTGCGTGCACACACACACCCCAGACAAAAATCTTCACCCAGAGAAATGCACACATACAATTATGGCCACACAGAAACACATACACTGAATTATGGACAGAGAAATACATGCAATTATTTACACACAGAAACACTTTCATTCCATTAGACACAGAAATACATACAACTATGGACCCGTGTAAAACTGCATGCAGACGTACAAAGAAATACATATACAAAAGAGGTGCACACATACATATACAAAACCACACTTTAAAAATCCACACAAAAAAGAATTTGACATGCATGCACACCAATTCATGCACACCCAACACTTGGACCCTATCTGTGCTTCCACTTCTGCCTCCCTGAAGCCCCTTTGCACATGCATGCACATGCGCGTGCACACACAGAGCCAGGGCTTGCTTTCCAGCCACAGTCACCCTCTTTCCCAACACCCCCACCCCTCCCCAGATAAAGCAGTCCACAGTTCTTTGTCACCAAGCATCTTTATTTATTTATTTTTTTGTTACATAAAACATCGTTAGCTGGGCAAGACCGGAAGCATACCTTCCTGTTCCTGGAACCCCAGGCTAGAGCTGAGGGGGACAAGAGGGGGACGCTGGACAACACAGGAGATGAAGGGCATGGGGGAGGGTATTGGCTCTCCCCACCTGCTATAGAATTAGCTCAAGACAACACACCATGCTACAAAGTCACCCCAGTAACACATCCTTCCCAAGTCAAGACATTGCCTTACAAATAATCTCCAAGACTATATAAATGACAAAAAAAAAAATCTTGTTCAAATATACAATATTTGCTACTGTAGGAAAAGTCAGGGTGTACATATTCAACATGGCTGGGCAGTAGGATACAGGGGCAGGAAGGGGGCAGGGAGGCTGGGAGCATCTCTGGGCTCCTAATAAGCAGAAGCTAACTCAGAAATCTGCAGGTAGCTTGGGAATGCTCCCCTCCAGAAACGGGGGGTGATGGGCCTGAACTTGGAGTACCCAGGCCAGAGAAGAGGGATTCAAGGTTGCAGCACTTAGAATGCTTTGGAATAAATATATTATTTTTCCATTTAAATAGAAGCCAATGCCCTGGTCCCCAGACCCCAGCACCTTCTCAGTGCAGCCTCAGGGACCCTAAAGGCTGCCAGCTGCAAGCAGCAGGGGCCTGGCCTGGGAGGGGCCGGCACTAGGTAGCAGGCAAGCCAGGGAGCACAAAATAGGTAGTTTGGGACAAGTAGGTAGTACTGAGAGAGTCAGGTCCTTGATGGTATGGGGCAGGTGCTGGGTGTCTGCCAGTGTTGGGACACTCTGGGCTTCCTGGGAGTGCAGGCCCGCTGGGGCTGGGCCCATAGGTAGTTTGGGGGTGCCTCTCTCTGAGGCCTGTGCTAGGTAGTATTTTAGCCATGCCAGCTCAGAGCCAGCCAGCCTTAGGATGAGGGGGGTGTCTGCTGGGGGTCCTCAGAGGCAGAGAGGATCCCCTGGGGGACCCAGTCTAGGCGGCTGCTGTCCAGAAAAGTTGGAAGCTGGAGTGGGTAATGGGGTAGCTGGGGTACAGGTTGGGGACTGTTTCTTTCCTTCCTTCTTTCTTTTTTTTTTTTTTTTACATTTCCTTTTTATTTTTCCACTTTTGTAAATAAAATCAGTGAGTCTCTAAAGACGCTTTCCTGACTGTCTGGTGCAGCCGAGGGCCGGGCTGAGCCCCTCATTCCTCCTCCTCCTCCTCCTCCTCATCTTCTTCATCGTCGTCCTCTTCGTCAGCCTTGTCCGCCGCAGTGGTAGTGGCGGCTGCGGCGGGCACCGGGCCCTCGGGGGCTGCGGCCGCGGCTGGCCCCTCGTCCTTATGCTCTTTCTTCCACTTCATACGGCGGTTCTGGAACCAGATCTTGATCTGGCGCTCGGTGAGGCAGAGCGCATGAGCGATCTCGATGCGGCGGCGCCGGGTCAGGTAGCGGTTGAAGTGGAACTCCTTCTCCAGCTCCAGGGTCTGGTAGCGCGTGTAGGTCTGGCGACCCCGCTTTCTGTCAGGCCCTGCAAGCAGACATGTGGATATACGGACACACAGACAGACAAGCCGACAGGGACACAGAGAGGACGTTGCATTAGCCAGGCCACCGCCCCAGAGCTCATACCTTCCTTCCAGCCCTGACCCCGGGCGCTTCCCCCTCTGCCGGGAGCTGAGCTGGGGGCGGAGCGGGAGTGATGGGGAAGACCCCAACTGCGGTGCCAGACACACAGGCAGCTCCCTGAAGAGGGAAGGCGCAGAGTCCCAACTTTACAACCTCCCTTTCCAGCCGGCTAGGCTTCCACAATGTCTTGCCTCCCCCTGACAAAGGGAAATTGTAAATATAGAGTGTGGGCAAGTGGGAGACGCTGCACTTTTGTCATTCAAAGACGAGACGGGCTGCTTCCCGCCTGGCTAGGCAAGTGGGCAACCTTCCGTGGTCCTCACTCCAGGGGCCCCCTTCCTCCCCAGTGGCCCGCGCCCCTATCCCCAGACCTTCCTGGGGCATTCCGCCCCTCTGTCCCCGATCCCACCCCCACCTCCGCCTTTAAATGGCCCCTGGCTCAGGGCGTTCGAGGGGCCCTGACGGGCTAGGTATTCCTGCTTTTGAGAGAGAAAAGCCGGGCAGAACGGAAAAGGAGGTGGGGAGGACAGAGGAGAAAGGGAGTGAGAAAGTGAGAGAATAGCGAACAAATAAAGTTAATGTTAAAATTCCAAGGCAAATGGAGTTAAATAAATTTACGAGGATTGAATCCATTAATTGGGCCATAAAAAGTTTTATGAGCCTCATTTACATACAATGCTACGGGCTCTCCACGCTATGGCGCCTCGACTCTAATTAAAACCAGAAAGGCAGCGCCGCCAGGAGTCACGGGGCCGCCGGCTCGCAGCCGCCTGGCTCCCGGCTCCGCGCTCCGCAGCCCCGCGCTCCGGGCGCCCAGCCCGCCCGCCCCTCCGGCCCGCCCGGCGGCTGCGCCTACCTGAAGACCGCATCCAGGGATAGATGCGGAAATTGGCCTCGGCCGGACCGTGCAGCGCGCCTTCGTCCGCCTTGTCGCAGGCGCCTTTGGCGAGGTCACTGCAGAGCCCGGGGATGTTTTGGTCGTAGGAGGCACAAGGCAGGTTGCCGTAGGCGTCGGCGCCCAGGCCGTAGCCGGACGCGAAAGGGCTCTGATACAGGGGGCTGTTGACATTGTACAAGCCCGGTACGGTCGAAGCGAAGGCGCCGGCGCCCGCCCCGTAGCCGCTTCTCTGCGAGTTGGGCGCAAAGGAGCAAGAAGTGGGCTCGGCATTTTGGAACAGAGAAGCCCCCGCCGTATATTTGCTAAAAAGAGCGTTCACATAATACGAAGAACTCATAATTTTGACCTGTGATTTGTTGTCCGGCAGCTTTCAGTGTCGGTTTTACGAGGTAGCGTGATATATGATAACATTACACCCCCAGATTTACACCAAACCCCATTTTCTTTTGGACGGAGCTCGCCGCAGCACGTGACCGCCCACATGATCGCCTCCGCCAATCTCCGCAGCCCTCACAGGTGGTCTCGCTCCGCGGGGCCCGCAGCAGCCTAGCGTGGAAGGGGAGAGGGCTCAAATACGTGGCCAACAAATCTGCCCGCGCCCGGCCGGCCCGGCGGGACCTGCGGGGAGAAGGACCCCAGCCTCCGTGGGAGCGCTCAGCCCAGCGCCACCCTGGACGCCTGGCCTGCAGAGGCAGCGTGGGCCCGGGAGGGTGCTACCCGTTCTTGCCTATCACCAAACCTTAGACCAAGCCTGCGGGTCCTCTCTGCCCCTCTTCTGCCCACTGACCCAGCCCAGGAAGGGTCTCTGCACCCCGAGCGCCCGCGCGCCCTACGGTGGCCTGATGGGCACGTCTCTGCTCTGGGTAAATCGACTCTTGCCATGTCTCCTCCCACCCAGGTCCAGCGGGCGACAGGCCGGTTCAGACTCCGATCCAGATGGAGCCGGCGCAGCGTCGCTTCCAGCTGCAGCGAGAATGCCACAGCAAACTGGAACCATGTGGTTCGAATAAAGTCAAGGTCTCCCAGCTTCCTTTCCTTAATCAGGGGCGCACTGTTTATCCGCCCTAAAGGAAGCAGTGAAATATTTATCTGTTAATGAGCCTCATTTGCCAACAGATTTACTAACGTGGGATTCCCTTCTCTCCTTTTGGACACTGCTGGCCCCTCATGCTCTGTGCTTTTGCTCCTGGGCACCTGACTGGCAGCCTGAGAAATGGCTGGACACTCTTTTGTCCTTCCCGGCAACCTTGAGTTCTCCCTGGCCGAAAGAGAATCGAGTCTCCTCCAGATTGCAGGAACCTCAGGCTCTGCACTTTTCCAGGTACCGCTTGTACCCTGAGGTTGCTGGTAGCCTTCCTGGGGCCACCCCTGGGCCTCTGCAACTCCTCCTGGGTCTGGGTGCCTGGAAGCAGTGCATTCTGTAGAGCCAGTTTGGGGAGGAGAGAGCGGGGCCCAGGAGCCTGGAGACTGCAGCCTACTCTGGGTCTCCATTTCTTTTGGAGACCCCAAAGACAGATAGAGATATCCCTCCCCAAAGGCTTCACCTTTTCAAAGACCATGTCGCAGAGAGTGGAGCGCACAGGAGTCTCGCTCGCTCCCATCCAGACCCCCAGCTGGTGGAGCTTACCTTCCCAAGCCTCCAGCCCCTGGGCAGGGTTGGAACAGCCCAAGCCCCTGCCTGCTTCTCACCACTCCTTGGAGGGTGGTGGGGTGAAGACTTCCCCTAAATGCCTCATAAACTGCCTAGGCTGAGTGGGAAGCCTGGCCGACAGGTCAGTGCGCCTTTTACTGCTCAGCTCTATTGCACACCATAAACCCGACCTCACAATGGAATTGCCCCGGAAATTCTCCTCTAAATTATAGAGTTTGGTTCTTCATGTACAAAGCACTTCCCCTCACTTTCAGAGGCTCCAGCCCGCCCCCGTTCACCGCACCCTCTCAGGGGGTCCTAGGAGCACAAAAGGTGGCAGGAGGGTTCAGACCCAGTTGCAGCGGAGCCCCAACTCTGGCCTAGTGGATGGCCCAGGGCGTGGATGGGAAGTTGGGGGCTGTAGGGACAGGTGGGGCCAAGGTGGTGTCCCCTGGAGGTACAGGGACCATGGGGGGCAATATCCGGGATGCCCTTTATGGCGGAACAGAAGGATAGCTGTCTTGGTTGGGGAGTTGAGGGGCAAGTTAGGAAAGGAAGAAAAACCCCAAACATTCCAAATAGCATCAATTTCTTGAAGGAAATAAAAAACCTAAGGAAGTTAAAGGAACATAAAACAAACAAGAAGAGGGCTAGGAGATCAAAGAGGAGGATTTAGACAGCTTTAGACCAATAAATTGTTCCTCCATTGCCACAGAGCAAGAAGCAAAGGGAAAGACCCGGCCCGCCGACCGCCGTCTGTCTAGACTCCGGTGGCTGAAGCGGCCGACAGTGATGGCCTTTCAAGTAGAACCTGTCCCCTGTCCGGAGTGAGCCGGCCCGACAGACAGAACGGGGAGCGATTTTGAGGAGGATGGGAAGGAGCGCACTCTGTGCCAAGAGCGCTGGAGTCCGAGCCACAGGCTTATCTCTGCCGGGTTTTGTCCCATGCAGGTCCAAGGGGTGCCGGCAGGACATGCTGCCCCTCCGCCTGGGCCAAGGACCATCTTGATACTGTCCTCAAGGCCTCTGTGGGCCCAAGCCAGCCCACTGGGCCGAGTCCTATGGCGCTGAAACCTCCCTTTCGTTTCTGTCTTCTCTCTCTCCTCCTGCCTTCTGTGGAAGCGTTTCACAACGAAAAGGCTAGACAGAATCAGATTTTCAATAGGGCCCCTTTAACTGCGTGTTCTTGAGCCATTAGTTCCCTAAATATTTGGCTACAAAGACATAAATGTCCTGGGTCATATATGATAATATTCCCAGAAATACTCGTTGACGCTTGGCCTGGAGCAGGCGCTTGTAGACCGGGTTCTCATCTGTCCCGCTGTCTTTAGATAAAGCTAGTCCACCGCTCTCCTGGGGCCGGGTTCCTATATATGAAGAAGAGTGTGTTTCCCCTGCCTCTTGGTACCAAATAGTTCTCAACATTTCTATCCAGCTAAGAATATAAACCCCGCTCCGGGGCAGCCATTCAAGCCTGCGGGAGCCGGGCGGCTGGCGATTTGCTTCTCTAAACGTTTCTCCCCGAGCCCCTCGCGCGACCTGCGCATCGGTCCTCCATGCGGCCTCCGGTCGTGGCGCAGGGGCAAATCCATCCCGACAAGTGCAAAGGAGCTCACGCAGGCGCGGGGTCTCGCCTGGGTGGTTTGCAAGGAAGGCGGTCCGAGGCAGCGGGGCAGGGACAATCGTCTCCCAGCCGGCCGGCAGGCCAAGGGCAAGCGAGGCCCCGCCTGGCCATCCACGAGGCCTCCGAGATCGCCGGCAGCCGGCACCTTCCTGGGGCCTCCGTGACCTGAGGAGAAAAGCAGTGGCCACCGATCTCCTTTGACATTCATTGGCATCTACATAAACCAAGCTTTCTACCTGATGCTTGAATACTCAGCCACGGACAGCGCTCGGGAAGTTGCAATGGGATTCTGTGACATACTGCGTATTATGTAAGGAAATATAATAAAGGCATTGTGTCTGTAATACCAACGTGTGTGTGTAAACAGAGAAAAAGGAAAGAGAGGAGGGGAGAGAGAAAGCGAGAAACACCCGGGAGAGATGTCAGCCAAAACCCAGTCCCCAGTTTTACAGCGTGTACGGGCGGAGATGCAGGTTGTAAACATTTTGTGGGCTTGGCAGAGACCATTACAACCCAAATAAATGCACCGCGTGCGGCGTTCATAGGGCTCCGGGGCGCTTTCGAAGGGTCCTCTGTTTGCTTTTGCGTTGTCCCTGGGAAACCACTCTGCACCTGGGGCTGACCCTGGCGCGCGGCCCTCCGGGCGCCTCCCCGGAGTCTCCGGGCACGTTCCGCACCCAGAATCCCAGGCAGACTGGGCCTGGACCAGCGCCCGTCCCTCCTCGCAGCCTCCGCATCTCCACCGCAGAGAAAATTCGGCAGCAGGAGAGAGCAGGGCTGGCTTCCACGACGTGAGCACCTATCCTGGAGCCAGGATGTTACCTTAAGCATCGCATTTATTTCAGAATCACCAAAGCAGCCCTCGGCCTGTCCCCAAGGGTGCCCATTCCTAAGCAACTCAGCCGCCAGACCTACATTAGATAGCCACCAAAAATGCCTTTACGCCCGATTTTCAGCCGCCTAGTTTTACTGTCACGGATTCCAGGAGGCCGGGCCCCGCGGTTCCGGCTCGGCCGGGGCGCCGGCTCCGCGGGGCCCTGCACCGGGCGCAGCCTTTGGGGGTTCCCGCGCCCCCCGGGCCTCTGGCCATGGATGCGCCCTCTGCACGCCCCCCCGGGGGGGGCGGTCACCGGGTCCGGGCCTTCATCCTTGAGTCTGTGCGTCGCCCAGCCGATTTCTCCGTGAGTCCCGATGCCCCAAGGCTGGTCCCGCGCTGGGGACAGTGACCCGGGAGCCGTCCCCGCGCCCGGTTGCAGTTCCTCTGCCCCGCGCCCCGGGGAGGGAGGGGGAGCGCAGGGTGCAGGTCGGGCGAACCCCCACCGCTTGCTCGTTTCCTAGTGAGGCTTCCGTCCTGGCGAGAGCAGCGTGCAGAGTATACCACCGCTGCTCACTAAAATCTGGGGCTCCCACTCCAGAAAGGCTCGCGTCAAGTCGACATCTTAGGAACTTCCCGGGGTCGCGGCGGCGGGAGATGGCGGCGCCGGTGCCTCTTGCGTGGAGCCACACTGTCACCTGCTGGCGGAATCGCGGTACTGCAGCTCCCGCGGCCGGGCCTGAACTTCGCCGGCGGCCGCCGCGGGCCAGGCGCCACACTCCGAGGCCAGCGAGGGCCCGGTCCCCGGGGGGTCTGCGTGGAACCCGGAATCTACGCTCCTAAGAGGGCAGTACCCATAAAAGAGAGCTGTTTCCGCAGCGCTTTATCGGCTGCAGACAGAACAGACAAATGAAAGGGCTTTGGTGGAAAATCTTAATTGGGGCTGGACAGTTGTAAACTCATTAAAGGCCGAATTCCAGACAGTTCGCAGACCCGGCCTTTATGGCACACCCTCAGTGCCCATTCTTTGAAGTTCCTTCTGTCTGCAACAACAGAGGGCGTCCCAACCTGGCGGCAGGTTGGGGGTGGGGGGTGTGAGGAGACGCCCCATTCCTGGCGCCCTGGTTCCCCTTTTACGCGTTCCAGGACAGAGATCTTTGCAGAGGTCGCAGGGGATAGGGGGGAAGGAGAGGCAAAGAAACGGGAGAGATGAGGCTGAACCCTCCCGCCACAGCTACAAGGCGCTTGGGGCCTCCGAGGTTGTGGCCTCCCCCCTCCCCTCCCCCGCAGCCCTTTACACCCCATAAACGGTAACAGCCCTCATTTTCTTTTATGGCGCTGGGGCTCGTCGGTTGCCTGGGCTTTCTGCCTCTGCCAGGACTTGTGCTCGGGGAGGGGCGCTCGGAGCAAGGCCCAGAATCCCCCGGGGCCAGCCTGGCAGGAGGTGGGGGTGCAGCGGTGCAGGCCTTCGGTCCCCTGAGCGTCCCCAAAAGTCTGTCCGCAAAGCCACATTGGGGCGATCCAGCTCCTGTTTCCCTCCTCGTAGATTGTCTAGGAGGCAGGCCCTCAGCTCACGGTCCCTCTGCCCCCCACACCCCTATCCCCCACTGCCAGGGAAGGCCCAGCAGTCCCGGTGGACAAAGGTTTGGGCGATTTCTTGGGGCGCCAAGATGAAAGCGTGGCCTTTCATTGCTACAGGCCAGCGATACCCAGGACGCCAGCCCAGCTCCTCTGAGGTCTCCAGGCCCCTCTGGCAAATGGACACAAAGAGATGAGCCGGGCCTCGTCGCCCTGTGTCCCCCAGCCTTCCTCCTGCTGGTGCCTCCAGGCAGCCGGCCTGGTGCAGAGCCCCAGGCTGCCTGCCGTAGGTTCCAGCTCCCCGTAGCCGCGCGGAGCAAATTCGAGGGTCTGTCCTCTTCCATCCCAACCTGGCTCCACCCAGAGGCTATCAAGGTTCCCCTGCCCCAGGAGAAGGAGAAAAGAGCTGACCCGCAAAAAATTAAATGAAATAAAATAGAAGAAAATCAATATATTTTATTTGGCAAAAAGTTAAATATCTCAACACAACAATTTGGTCAGTAGGCCTTGAGGTAAGTAACTATTGCAAAATATACAGTGTATGTTCAGCCCAATGAAACCCCAGATTTATCAAGAATACAAATCTACAGTAGCCCAGTGGTGGTTTCATAGTGTATAATTTATTATCAATAAAATTAACTCCATTACAATATCATTTTCCCCCAGTTAAAATTAAACGTAAACCATAGGTAGTAACCTTCTGCACATACGTATAGCTCCGAATTTCCTCCCTGTTTGTCTGGTGCAAAAACAATCTTCCAGCTGGTCTGATAGCTTTTAAAAATGTGTGGATTATATGTACAATGTACAGGACAGGTCAATAGAGTATGTAGAGAAAAAAAAAGCCCAAATTTCCAAAGCGGAGAGAACCATGAATCTATGTATCCCGGAGAACTCATTTTTTTTTTCAAAAAAAAAATTTATTTCACTGGGAAATCCATACAGCTAATTTACAATCAAAGGTTAACAGCCTAGTTATACAGAAGACATATTCCACTACAGAGCTATACTCTATGGAACTCTTCCCCGCCCCGCCATAAACAACCTGAGTTCAAATTGAATTCTAGCAATCACGATCACAATGGCCGCGTCCCCGGCACAGAAGTTTGAGTCACAGAACATAATCACCACGATAAGACAGTGTTCAAGTAAGTCTCTGAGCAGATCGATCTGCCACACAAAGAGAAAATTAAATTAACTACACAGACTAAAAATTATACAGCCCACAGTCGACAGTTGTGCATTATAAAAAAAAAAGGTAGTTTTTGTTTGTTTTTTAAGTCAGGAGCAGGTAGATTTTACAAAATATATACAAGAGAGCATACACTGCCATCAACGCTAGTGTCGTCGTCATCTTCTTCTTCTTCTTCTTCTTCTTCCTCTTCTTCTGTTTTGTCTTAAGAGAAAATGGAAAGCTTACAGTACCTCCTCCATGAAAGCGGCAGGCCAAGGAGCCAGCCTGAGAAGGGTTTGCCAGGGGGAGATGAGGCCTGGGGGTTAGCGCCGCCCTGTGCAGTGCTGGAGGCTTGGGTGCTGCGGGGCTGGGAGAAGGGGAAGGGCAGTCCTTTCTCTTTCTCTCTAGCTCCGTCTGTTTCCTAAACGAACGCCAGCAGCATCACTCGTCTTTCGCTCGGTCCTTATTGATTTTCTTCATTTTCATCCTGCGGTTCTGGAACCAGATCTTAACCTGCCTTTCCGTGAGGTTGAGCAGTCGGGCCACCTCGTATCTGCGGTCCCTGGTGAGGTACATGTTGAACAGAAACTCTTTCTCCAGTTCCAGTGTCTGATGTTTAGTATAGGGGCAGCGCTTCTTCCGAGTGGAGCGCGCATGGAGCCAGTTGGCAGCCGGGTTGCCTGGGGGGGAGGGGAGAAAAAGGGGATTTAGAAGGAGAAGCACCCCCCTCTCCGCTGGGAGCTGGAGAACCTCCTGGGGTCTTCGGCCAAAGTGCAGGACGCTGCTGAATTGGTTAGGGAGGGCGGCAGAGCGTCGGACACAATGGACCCTGGCACACAGACGCTGGGACGGTCACTTACAATTGCATGCAGTAAAACCTCTGCTCCCCCTCCCCTCCAAGGCCCTCCTTTCTCCTCCTCTGTCCTCCGGTCCTTTTCTCTCCCCTCCCACTCTCCCCACATTGTGTGATGAGTGAAATTTGAAAACAGATCTCCTTCTGGCCAGGCAGGGGGAAACCACGCTGCCCTGTGCTCGGGTAGCAAAATTAATATTCTTTTCTCCCTTAGTAACTCCTTCTCTGTGTCTTCCCTTCCCCACTTTTTCTTTCTCCTCTCCTCACTCCCTGATGTCCCTGGAAGGCCGCGGGAGCAGGGCAGGCCCTTGTTCACTTCTCCAGTTTATTAGAATAATCTGGCGTGAGGACCCGCGTGGCCTGGTCCCTTGCAGCCTCATCTTGGGCAGGATTTACACCGCCACTGGCTGAAGGCAAGAAGTAGAGGGAAGTGGCCGTCTTTCCCAGCGCCCAGGCTGCAGTCGCTGCTCTCGCTCTTGGACAATCTAGTCTCACAAAAGACTGAGACGCTGCTTTCTAAGAACGGCCCAAAGTGTCTCTGTCCAGGTCCCCAGCAGCTAGGGAGAGCGGGTGGCTGGTCTTGGCTCGGCCTGCAGTGCCCGCCCCGCCCCCTCTCTCGGTCGCCGCCTCCCCTCCCCAGGAGCCTGGCCGGCCGCTCTTCACAGCTCTGTGGACTTGGGACCCCATCGGAGGGGTCCCCAACAGCAATTTCTGGCTCCCAGCCTCTTTTCAGGAGGCTCCCAGCGCGGGCAAAGGCAGCCTCGGGAGAAAGCTGGAGTGCAGGCAGATCCGGGTGGCCGGCGTGGAGGTGGCGGCTGGTTCAGAGGAAGGAGACACTTACTGGGATCGATGGGGGGCTTGTCTCCGCTGCTCTCATTCTCAGCATTGTTTTCGGAGAAGGCACCTTCGCTGGGCTGTTTTTCTCTATCAACTGGAGGAGAACCACAAGCATAGTCAGTCAGGGACAGAGTGTGAGTGTCTAGCGTGGGACAGTCACCCCTTCTGGCCGACAGCGGTTCAGGTTTAATGCCATAAGGCCGGCTGGAGGGCAAGCCCGTGAAGGAGAGCGCGCCCGGCGTGGGCTCCAGCCAGGAGCGCATGTACCTGCCGTCCGGAGCTGCAGCCGCCACAGGCGCCTGGGGGTGCACATAGGGGTGGTGGTGGTGGTGGTGGTGGTGGTACACCGCCGCGGGCACCGCGCCAGCACCAGCCGCGTGCACCGGGTTCCACGAGGCTCCGAACACCGCGGCCTTGGACTGGAAGCTGCAGGGGCTGAAGTCTGGGTGCTCGGCCAGCGCCGCCGCCTGCCTGGGGGGCTGACCCAGCGCGCCTGCAGCATAGCGGCCCGCGCCGAGCTCGTCCGAGGCATCGGCGCCCAGCAGGAATGAGTCCACATAGTAGTTGCCCAGGGCCCCAGTGGTGGCCATCGCTGTGCCCTGTGCCCTGCCGGCAGGCCCGACCCGCGGAAATTATGAAACTGCAGATTTCATGTAACAACTTGGTGGCACCGGGGAGGGAAGTACAGTCACCTAATAAGTTGCCGGCGCCCGCTCCCCCATTGGCCGCGCGCGTCACGTGTCCGCCCAGCAGAACAATAACGCGTAAATCACTCCGCACGCTATTAATGGCCCGGTGTTTTGCAGTCATAATTTTTATAGCAAAAGCCATATGTTTTTATGCAAAGGGATCGCGGCGCTCGACGATCGGGTTTGTTTTAATTGTGGCCAACGAAGATTAAAAGATCAAATCTGGCCTTGCCTCTGGACTCCCTCCCCTCCCACCACCGCCACCAGACGCGCACACTTCTTAAGCGGACTATTTTATATCACAATTAATCACGCCATCAGCAAGGCGCGGGTCCTGCGTGCAAGTGCGGCCCGCGGAGCCCCTCACATAAAATTAGACAATAATTGAAGCCATAAAAAAGCAGCCAAGTCGCATTCTCGCTCTACTGTATTTAAATCTATATTTATATTTCATAAGGAGTTATTGTTTCAGAAGCCACACAGGCTGGTGGGAAGTTGGGAACGACCCACAGATTCGTTTACCTCGCCGTGGCTCCCAGCTGTAAAAATTTACGAGGACTTGGAAAGGTTAAATTAGACTGTTGTGTTTGGTTGGCGGGCTCCCTGTAAATAATCCCTGCAGTCCCCGGAGATACGGGTTTACCCCATGCTGGCCACGAAAAGTCAAATTCAACGCAGTAGTCGTCCCAAACTGAGCCACCGCCGCCCCTGCCTGAGCGCGCTGGGAAAGGGCAGGCCGCCGAGAGGACACAGCCCATTGCGGGCCCGGACTCTGCCCTACCGGATCGGATCGCGGGGTGCCCGGACGGTCCCGCATTTGCCGCTGTGCCTCCAGCGAGCGCCCCACCGAGGAGCGGCCAGCCAGCCCAGAGGAAGGGTTTAGGGGCCTGGCTGTGCCGCGCCTTCCGCCCCGACCTCGCACACGCCCGACCAGAGCGCCCTGCTCAGCGCCAGCGGGGATCACAATCCCCCCAGTGGACCATGGCAGGCCCCCTAGCCCTGTGCTTGGACTTCCGAGGCCCTAATTCTGAGTTCTGCTAGCCATGTCGCACTCCCGGAATCAGTTGCCAAAAACAAACAAACAAACAAAAAAAAACAACAAAAAACCCCACCCCCAAAACAAACAAATCCAAAACCCCAAAAACAAAAAACACGAAGCAGCATCAATAAAAGGGGAATTCGACCTAAGTGACTCGTCTGCTCAGTAGCTGGGAGGCCAACCCGGAGCGGCTGGCTTCTGGGCCTAGTATGATCTGTCAGGTCTCCTTCCTTCCTGGCCACTGCCCCTGGAGGGTCCTCCTCCGTTACCCACGCAGCCCGGGTCGTTCAGCTGTCACAAGGCCCCACTGAGGGGGCCGCAGCTCAAGTCCAGGGCCAGAAATTAAAACTGGGAGGGGCACGGGGCATTGACTTTAATCCCATTCCTCAGCTTGGCCAAATTGAGGAGGGTGTTTCTCGCCTCTTAGAGTCTTTCAAGGATAAATTGAAAGGTCTAGGCCTCTCTGTTAATTGGAAGAAAAAAATCCACCCCAAATACAAACGGAAAGCAGCAACTCCTAAAAATTGGGTAATTAAATTCACGTGCGAACACTGTGCCTGCAAAAGTGTGTTTTTCATTAGCCCACTTTCCTGGCGGCGAGGGCCGGCGGCCTCCGGCGTTTCCATCTTTTCTGCCTTCATCTTCCTCCCAATCCCAGTTACCCTCCCCCCCAAACCCTAACACATCCCTACCCAGCGTGGTGACCCTCAAATGCCAGGCTCTCCCAGCAAGGCTAAGAAGCCAGCAGAGAGCCACCGGGTGCCCCTTTCTCGGCCCGCGCTGGAAGAGGGAAGCGGCCGACACAATGAACTCCGACGTGGCCAGTCCTGGCCACCTCAGTCCCCTCCCCCGCTAATGTTTTTCCTTTCCCTGTACATTCCTTTGCGTTATCCCCACCTTCTCCTCAGCCCAAGGTGTCCCAGACATCAGGCAGTTTGCTGGGCCTCTGAGATTTTCATTAAGAAAAATTAATCGGGGAGGAAACCTTCACTCCAAATTATAATTATCTGTGAACAGCTGGACATGCCTGGCTGCCTTTTCCTTTCCTTTCCTTTCCTTTCCTTTCCTTTCCTTTCCTTTCCTTTTCCTTCCTTCCTTCCTTCCCTCCCTCTTTTCTTTTTTCTTTTTTTTTTGTACCTAGATAAGATACGAATTATCTATAGTATTTTTTTTACAAATAAAAAGGCTTCCTGTAAATAACCTTAGCCTCCTCAAATAGATCAGCTACTACTAAGTATTTAGCAGGGTCTGAGTGTTAAGTAGCCCCTACTGGGGTCTAGAAGTGTGCGTATGTGGGGGTGGGGGTCTCAAAACCAAAATCATCCCCCCCCCCCCGCAGCCCAGAGGTTTGTGAGGAGATCGTTCAGACTCCACTTAGCCTGGCCTCGTGTGTGTTCTATGCTGGAAGTAAAAGGGATTGTGTGTGCATAAAGAAATAACAAATGGATGTGACTGCAAACTGCTTCTCTCTGCCTCAGAGTTCTAAAACCATGGCCTCCAAAACCAAACCCAACATTCAGGTCCTGGAAATGGTGGAGAGGAGTGGAGGGTGACTTGGTGGGAGCCTTTCAGATAACAGAACCAGGGACTGAGCGGTGAAAACATTTCCTGTGCCCGGAGCCGAGCAGGGAAAGGCCGCACGGCTGGGCGGTCACAGCTTGAAAGCCTTGCATGTGTGGTGTGTCTAAGGAGGTGGTTTTCAGTTCCCAGTAATAACCAGAGCAGTCCGGCTGGCTTCCCGTGGTGGACTACAACTTGGAACAAGAACTCACTCCAGTCTGTATCCCAATGGTTCTGGAATTTAGAATTACTTTTTTCTGATTTGAAAGCCTGGCGTTGGAAAGGTCCCCTTCCCCAGCAGTGGTCCACACAAGGTACAACGTCTAACGTACTCTGAACCTGAGAGACGCTACTGACAACCAAGCAGCCAGTCTTTGCCCTAGTGGGGCTACCTTATCGCGGTTAAAACCCGAGCTGAGGCCCGCAGGGCCTGCAGAGCCAAGGAAGCTTTCTCGGAGTCCCCTCCGCGGCTGCCGTCAGACTCCGCTGAGCCTGACTGTGCCTCAGCCCAGTTCCCAGCCTCAGGCCCCCAGTGAGGCTGGCGAGGGCCTCCTTGCCCTCGCTGTGGGCATCCCAAAACACCATGAATCCCCCCTAATCTGATCTCCTAGGCTGCTGTTGCTGACGGAACGCAAGGCCGCCGCCATCCGGTCGTGATCATAACCGAGGCCTTGTCTGCACGGAGACACACCAGGCCAAGATCCACAGCCCTCGACAGACGCCCCACGTGAACCCTTCCTCGGCAGAATACACCTCTACTTGAACCCACAGAGAAAAATAAGACACCTCCCACCAGGTGTCTCCCTGAGCCAGCCCTGGGGGTCCCTCCAGAAGGAAGAGCTGGGGAGAAGAGGAGGTGGAGATAAGGGAGGAAAAAAAAAAAAAAGACACGGAGAGCCCGAAGATAAAAGAAAAATAAAGGGAAGGAAAGAAAGAAGGAAGAAGTAAATAAAAGAAGGCAGAGAGAAAAGGGGAAGGAAGGAAGTAAAGAAGAAAAGAATCGGAGGCAACTCCTGAGAGCAGAAAGCTGCTTGCAAGAAAGAAGGGTAAGCGACGAGGCGGGGAATCCAGACCGTCTGCCCTGTCTGCTCTGGTTTGGCCCGAGTCTCCACCGGCAAAGCGATCTCTCCTTACGTCCTACCCTGCACTGGGGCTGACGCTGCCCTAGCTTCGCAGGAGAATGGCAGGGGCCCTGGCTAGCACAGGCCAGGAGCGGGGGAGGCCCAGGATGGAAGTGTGCGCCCCTGACCTTGAATGGCCCGGGGCCCAGAATTCCTACCACGCCCCCCGGCGTCCGCTAAGGCGCCGCTAACCTGACTGTACCTGCTCGGGGCCAGGTGGGGAAGAGGGTGAGGCCAGCAGCCTGGCAGAGCGCTGAGAAGGAGGTAGGGACGAGGCTCCTACGCGGGAAAGGCCGAGGTTGCCACCGCAGGGCTGGCACGACCGGAGCCTGGATGCCCCGCCCGGCCCGGCCCGGCCCCCGCGCACACAGGTACCTGGAGACGATTTCAACTGAAGTAATGAAGGCAGTATCGTGCTGTCGAGAGAAAGGTGGATCCCAACAACAGGAAACTACCTAAATCACCGACCAGTTCTGGTGCTGTCCGCACGGGGCTGCCTTGCCCGCTGCCGCCGCCGCCGCCGCCGCCGCCGCCGGAGGACCCAGGGATCGTGCCCGGCCCGGCCCCTCGCCAGTCTGCGCCCGCGCTGCCACCGAGCTACCCCGGGCTGCCGCTAGGGCAGCACGGACGGAGAAGCCACCGGCCCCTGAAAGGTAAACCTGGGGGAGGGAGGGAAGGAAGGGGAAGGAGAGAGAGGGAGAAAGAAGGGGAGAAGGCGAGACGAGAGAACCGGCGGTGTTCTGCCGGCTCCCCACCTCGTGCAGCTCAGCGAGCGGACGCGGGGCGGCGGCAGCCCCCCGGGCGGCTCGGAGGCGCCGGGGACAGCCCCGAGCCCGGCTCCCGGTCCGGTCTCGGCCTCCCGGCTCGCTCCCCGCCGCTCGCTCTCCCCCTCTCTCCCTCCCCGCCAGGCAGCCAGCCGGGGCGCGCGCTCCCGCGCCCCCTCCCCCTACTGTCGCCCCCCCCACCTCCCGCGAGCAGGAAACGCGTGGCCCCGCGGAGGGCGACCAGGTGGGGGGGGCTGTGCTGGGGGAGGGGGGCGTCCAGGCGGCGGGGTCGCTCTCTACGTAACCGCTGCCGCGGGCGCTCGTGAGGCGCTGTGGGCCTCAGCCTGCTCCCTGGATTCCTAGATTGGGGGTCATCGAGGACCAGGGGACCCACAAAATAACCAGTCTCCCTGGGGCTCCCGAAAGAAATCCTGTTTGACTTCCTCTATGAAGCTCCTCTCGCAACTGAAACCACCGGTCCAAGACAGCCACAATCCAGATATACTAGCAAGTCATAAAACTGAACAAAAGCCGACAAACCTTACGGCACCAGGGCTATACGGCCCAGACAAATTACGACTGTCTAGGTAATATTTAAATAGATGCCTCAAGTAATTGCAGGGGGAGCGGGCTCGTCGTCCTGTTGTAAAAGGGGTGGACGGGATAAAGTGGAAGGTGAAGATAAGAAGTCAAAAAAAAAAAGAGGTAAAATTAAAAAGCTTCATTCCACAGCTTTTATTCTTCTATAAGAACATAAACATCGTCTTTTTTCCACGCACAGCAGCATTACAATATTAATTTATTCTGATTTAAGATTAGAATAGAGCTAGAACTAACATTTATAATAACGATAGAATGCATTTGCATAAAACAAGATTGGCGATTTTCTCATAATAATAGACATTTATACAGATTTGCATTTATAGTTTTTTTCTTTTTCTGCACCTACAGGTTTGACCCTTTTATGCATGTAACTTCACAGTATAAAGGAAACCAAACAACTGTCTCCCTTCTCTAATCTATTCCGCTTGCCCCAGCCCTCCTCGGCTTCCACGAATTTTGGAAAGAAAAAAAGAAGAAGAAGAAAGTGTGTGTGGGGGAACCCTCCTCAAGATAGGGAGAATTGTGGTGTGCTTGTTGTGTTACCAGTGGCAACAATTATTTATGACAAAAATCCACTAAATCCACATTTATAGACTAAACTACATCAGATTATTGGCCTGCTATTTTCCAGAGGAGATGGAAATTCAGAGAGAAGGGAAATAATTTATACCCACAATGCAAGACCTGACACAAACTGGAAGAGAGGTTTGCCTGTCGTGGTCGTTCTTTTTTTTTTTTTTTTTCCCCTTTTAAAGCTGGGATATCTTACAAAGAAAGGAAAAATTTTATCTTTCTGACCCTCTCAATTTTCCAATCAGCCTAAGTCAAGCCCTTTTGCCAACCTGTATGCCCATAAGCCCTTCTCTTTGCCAAGAAAGAAAGAAAGAAAGAAAGAAAGAAAGAAAGAAAGAAAGAAAGAAAGAAAGAAAGAAAGAAACAAACCCAGGGCCCGTATCCCATGATTAAACACAGCCCAACACTCCAGACTGGCCAGCCCTGTGGCGGCTCCTTGCACCATCGACCTCAGGCCAGACACCTCAGCGCCTACAAGGGGATCTGGGCCTTCCGGCTAGGTTTCCTGCCCCCCCCCAAGCCCCCCACAGGAAACCAGCTCCACCAGGAGGACAAGGGCCATTTCGAGCAGTGGGACACTGAGACAGCAAACCATCCCAGTTCACCCCTTGACACTCAGGACAATAGTCATCTATATAGAACTTTAGAGCGATATGGCTTTTTCCCCCAGAAAACAACACATAAACCAGCACCTAGCAAACAGACTAACAAACAAAAAGCCAGAACAAACCAGCCCTGCACAGACGTGGCCAGCGAGGTGGCGAGGTGGGAGGGAAGGATGGGGCTCCCCGCACAGGTGCGAGTTCCTGGGCAGAGGCCGAAGACAGAGGGAGGAGGACGGCTCTCTGGAAGCGGAAAACAAAACAAAAACAAAAACACGGCGTTGCCTGGAGCTTCATCAGGAAAAATTAAAGTTGGCCGTGAGCTCCCGGATCCGGTTTTCTCGGTTCATTTTCTTCAGTTTCATCCTGCGGTTCTGAAACCAGATTTTAACTTGTCTGTCCGTGAGGTGGACGCTGCGGCTGATCTCTAGGCGCCGCTCTCGAGTAAGGTACATGTTGAACAGAAACTCCTTCTCCAGCTCCAGCGTCTGGTGCTTCGTGTAGGGGCAACGCTTCTTCCGGCCGCTCTTTGCAGTGAGCCAGTTGGCTGCGTTTTCGCCTTTGGTATTGCCTAGCATTTAAGGGAATAAGGAGGGGAAGGTTAAATCCAGGCTATGTGGGCCGACCACAGAGGTGAATTTGGGCCGCCTCTGCCACAAGAGGCCCTAAGTCATCCACAGAGGTGTGCCCCCCTCCTTTATCTTGCTTGTCCAGGAAGCAGGTTCCTCCAAAAGGCTTGTGCAAAATTCAGGGGACTTTCCATCTACCCTCCCATTCTACGTTTTCCTCTGCTTTTCCCCAAACACCTGTCTTAGCACAAAGCAGCCAGGTGCTTGCAGAATGAGAGAGGCCCCGGAAGGCTGGCCTCTATACCTTGAACTTAACGCCTTACTTTTTCTTTGCTTCTCACCCCAAGGCCGACAAGCATTTCCCGCAGTGCCCCCAGGCTGGTGGCCGTCGTGCTTACTCGGAACGCGAGTGGGCAGCATGGCTGTGTCCCACTCCAGCCCCCTCATTGCCCAAGGCCAGATGAGGAAAGGGAGCAGGACACCGTTGGGGCACGGGGAAGGCACAAAAAAAACTGATTCGGGGTCAAGGGCCTGACGCTGTCAGGTCCCTTCGGGAGCCCGAGACATGCAGTCCCGGCGATTCTGGGTTCCAGAGGAAGCAAAAAGGTCCCTCTCGGATCTCAGCTGAGGGCCCCGGCGTCCGGGCCGGATATGCCTTTTCTTCTACCCGCAACGAGGATTCCCGCCCCTCCAGCAACTTTGAAAAAAAGCATGGGGGATCGTAAACTCGAACTTCGCCGGTTAATGGGCTTATTTATTGGTGCTGGCGGCTGCTTATTTTGGATGCCTTACAAACATCCACACTATCTGCGGGCGAGCCACTTTCCCTCCCTCCCCTCCCCCCGCGTGGGCCGCGCCTCGCAGACTGGGCCCAGACCACGGCTGCGGGTGCTCCGGCCCACGGAGAAGAACCTGCACAAGAGGGGGGCTGCTCGCCGGTGTCCTCGCCCCCAGTCGGGGTGAGCTGAGGCCAGTGCGGAGGACGTCTTGGTGTGGGGCGCTAAACTGGACATGAATTTTTACTACGTCCCCACGCCCAAATATTAAAAAGCGAGTTCACAAGGTCAGCCTGCCGGCGGCTCGGGCCAAGGCCGGCCGGCTGCTGCGCGGACTCCTGGTTCTCTGCTCTTTCCCTTCTCTGGGTCGGCCTGCCTGTCTGCCCGTCTGACTGCGGCCCTTGAGCGCACCCTGCTTACCCCGGGAGTCCTTCTCGGGCGAGGCTTTGCTGCTCTCGGAAGGGGCTGGGGAGAGCTCCTCGGCGGCCGAGGACGACGCGTGCGCCTCCTCGTCGCCCTGCGAGCCCCCGCCGCCGCCGCCGCAAGTCAGCGTGGGGGGCGGCGGCGAGTCGAGGGCTCGCTCCTTCCGGGCTGCATCCGCCGAGCCGGAGGCGAGCACGGGTGGCGGGTCGAAGCCGCGCCCAGGGGGCTGAGAGGGGAACGGGCCGGCGCCGAGGTGCTGCGCCCCGCCGCCGCCGCCGCCGCCGTAGCCCTTGGCCGTGCCATAGGCCTGAGAGAGGCGGAAGTAGCCGGGCACGGGCACCCCGCTGGAGGTGCCCAGGGCGCAACCGTCGGGTGGCGGGCCCCTCGGGAAGGGGGTGAGGTCGGCAGCGGCGGCCGAGCCTTTGGGGCATTTGTCCGCCGAGTCGTAGAGGCAGTAGGAGCTCTCCTCTTTGATGTTCTGCGCGAAAGAGCACGAAGTGGCCTGCGGCGGGGGTTGGGGCGGCTGCGGCGGGGGCGGTGGCGGCTGTTGCTGGGGTTGCTGCGGTGGCGGCGGCCCCTCGGGCGGCTCCATCCGGCAGGACCGGGGCGCATCCAGCCATAGGTCTATAGGCGCGGGCGCGTAGTTGTGCGCCCCCGGACCCAAGGCCCCGCTGCCGCCGCCGCCGCCGCCGCCGCTGCCGCCTGGCGACGCCGCCTCATTACGCTTGCCTCCCAGAGCCGGGAAGAGCCCGCAGCTCTGCAGCCCGTAGGGCAGGTCGGCGGCTGGTGGCAGGTAGACCCCGCCGTGGGCGAAGTAGCCGCCGCCGCCCCCCGCGCCGCCGCCACCACCGGCAGCCTCGACTCTGCCGGAGCTGATGAGCGAGTCGACCAAAAAAGAGTTCGCGGCGGGGCTCTCCGAGCATGACATTGTTGTGGGATAATTTGGCGAAGGGAGCAGATAGCCCTTTCTGGCTGACATTTCTTGTGCAAAACATGCTGAATACGATTAGCAATCCCCCCGCATCGCGGCGGGCGCCTGCAGCCAATCCCGAGCCAGAGTTTCTGCGCGACCACTCCCAGTTTGATTTCGTAGGCGTGGGGCAGCTCTCGGAGGGCGCCCTCCGAGCCCGCGATTGATATAAATAAGTAATCTGTATTGATGGCCCTCGAGACGCACACCCGATAATCAGCCCAAAGGCCAGGAACTGTGGGGGCTGCCCCAATGCGGCTGGAGATCGGGGACCTGGCCCGTGGGTTCGCCTAGTCCCTGCCCGGACGTGAACCGTCTTTTGGGGTCTGTCTGAAGGGCCCTTTGGGCCCCGTGCTATTAACAAGTGGGGTGTTTATGGTGTGCACCCAGGCCCGCCTTGGGTGCTGCCTGCCTTATGTTGGAATCTGCCACTAGCCCTCCGTACACTCTGAACACTTAGGGGTCTTCTCAGCGCCTCAAGCTCTTCCCATTCAGCTCGAGCTGTCTCCCCAAAGGGGCAGACCTGGTCCTCCAGCCCCCAGGGCCCTCGGAAATCCAGACTGAACTGGAAGCCGACAATTGTCACTTCTTTTTCGCATCCCACACAACCCCTCCTCCCCCCCAAAAAAAATGCAATGCCCTGTCTTGTCCACCCCCTATACTCTCGCCTGCCAGTCTGTTGATCTAGTTAGGACCTTGGCCTCTGGTGTGCTCACCGGGCTTGCCTGTCGGAGGCCGTTGGTGCGCTGGTCTGAATGGGGGTTATGGAAGCAACTGGCAGCCTGAAAGACTCCCCACCCCTACTGGGAGGCCAGTGCCGGGTGCCGGGTCCAGGCGCCCCACGGCCCATCCTCCTGACGGCTCCAGCTCCAAGCCCTTTCAGGGAAGTGACACGGACATTGGTCTTTGGGTCGTTGGCTTGCCCCGAGGTGAAGAGCTGAAGGGAGACCCTCGGAGGAGGGGTGGCCCACAAACACCTCTGACACAGTCTCCTTGAGCTCTCCCTTTAGCCTGGGCACCTGCACGCTCCTGGAGGCCGCGACAGGAACCAGTGTCGCCACACTCCTGCCTCCCCGTCCCCACCCCTCTTCCCTCCTCCCCTCCAAACCCGGCGCTGGGGCAGCCCTCACTCCCGCGGTTTTGCGCATTTTAACGAGGCCCGCCGTGAGGAAATCCGCTCCCTGCGAGGCCGGCCTGGGCTCTTGGCCCAGTAATAGGAACCTTCAGAGGCCAGGGTGTCCTTCGTCCGCGGCGATAGAGACTCGTTCTAAGTCAACTGGAAATGGCCGGCCTAAGGCCCTAGCCCCCAAGTGTGGGCCTCATACGCGCCTCAGGAAATTCGACCTTTTCCGGCCGGATTCAGTGGAGCCCAAGAGGTCGCGGCCTTGCCCCTGGCCTGCGGGCTACAGCGCTCTAGGGTGCCCCAGGCCTGCCCGCCCCACCAGCTCTAGCCCCTGCAGAGGCCTTGACTGAGGCTGCTCACGCGGGGATCCTAGGCGGCCAACCCCTCAGGCTTCTGCTCAGAGGGGAAAGACCCTTGCATCCCGAGAGATTTGCTAGAATTCAGCCTTCTTCCTCCCAGTATAAACCGCACCAAGTCCGAGGAGGAAGCAAAGCCTGAGAGAACTCAGGGAGAGTGCACGGGAGAGCAGGCGACAGAAGCCGGGCGCTGGCTTCTGAGATGCAGGCAGTTGCAGTCTCTGCCGGCTACAGCCGCTCAGAGCGAGAAGCCGGGGAGACCGAGCCAATGCTCGCGCTGCGCCCCAGCCACTTCCACTTCTGCTACTGGAGCGAGGTTACCAACTCTGCGGACAGGGCGGGCATCTGGGGTGGGGAGAAGGGGAATAATAAAAGAAAGGGAGAGGAAGAGAGAAGAAGAGAGGGAGAGGAAAGCGAGATGGCGAGAGAAGAGGAAAGCACGAGGGAAAGCCAGCTCTCTGCAATCGGACAGGGTCATGAGGCTGCAGCTTTGGGGCAGCCGAAGCAAGTCAGGAGTCTGTGCACAAGAGTAGAAACGGCTCTCCACGTCGCTCTTGCGCTCAAGGCCAAGACAAATTCCTACCTGGCGTGAACTTAAGCACGGAAAAGTTTCAGAGCACTTCAGCCTAGGACCCCTCCCTGGATGGGCCTGGTCCTTACCGGGCTTGCACTGCCAGGAGGGTGGAACTCACTGGGACTACTATGCCCGCCAGTGCTGCTGAGAAATGCCACAGTGCTGAGGACTCCCTGTGAAGGGGGCTTTGCCCCTCAGCACTGGTCGTACTTCTCAGAAGAGCTCTGCCAAGTGGGAAGTAGGTCACAAGAACAAGAGAAGTTTTCTTGAGGAGAACATGAGCCCCAGCAGGCCAGTGGGCCAGGACTTGGTGTCTCTCCAGACTAAATGCCGAAAGCAACTACCCAGGCCACAGGTTGGGAAGGGCCATTGACCACAGGACAGCGTGCTTGAGATGGTGGAGGCAAAGAAAATAAAGTGAAAGATTATGATCTAAACCTGTCTTTCTTAACTTCTTTGGAAGTTAAGGCCCTTTTGCAAAATCTAAGGCCAAGTTCTGCCTCTTGACCTGTGAAAAATGCACATCTGTGCGTCCCCACACTTTGACCTATCATTTTCAAGAAGTTCACAGACGCCTCAAAGCCCAGAAGGCCCTCCAGAATGTTTCAGGACTCTCCTGGAATTCAGCGCCCCATCAGTTTGGTAAGACAAGCCGGGTGCTCCACTCTAGGCAGCTCAGGCCGGGTCTGATCAAGGCCCTGTAGGGTGGCCAAACGGGCTTCTAGGCTGGATGGGATCCAAGAGCATGCACGCGCCAATCTAAGTTACAGGAGTCAGCTTGGTACTGCATCTGCTACAAGAAGGCTCACGGCTGTCAGCTCCCAGAACATCATGGCATTGGCACTGGGTCTTCACCGACCTTTGGGGAGAGTGGATGCTTCTCTCTAGCATTGTCCCCTCCACCCCCTCCTTGTAAGAAACCAATTGAGATGTTGTATTTGTGCTATTTTGTACTTAAAAAAAAAAAAAGGTGCACGTAAACCCATGTGGCAGCCCTCTCTGGCCCAGGACCGCCGCCCAACCCCCCACCTGGGCTTGCTGCGTTGAGAGCACAAATGGAGAGGCTGCGGGTACCCCTGGGACGCACACTGGCTTGCTGCCCCTGGTTGGAACGAGAAGGTATCGACATAGCAGAAGCTTAAGTGAAACCCTCTCAGTTGGTCTCAGAGTTCTCAGCATCCCCAACCGCCCCCACGGCTCCACACTCCCCAATCTGTAACACCGAGGTGAGGTGTTAGCTTACTCAATAGAGTATTCCATTTATCGAACGCCTTGGCTTTCCCGAGGTCCCCTCCACCCGCTCCAGAGATTAAGAAAAGCGATTCAATTGCAGCAAGAGTCGGCTTCGACACACACTCTCCCTCTCGCCCATTTGCCTTCTCAGCCTCTCTCCCTTTCGACCTGACCTCCCTCCCAGCTGCTGAATCTCTCTCTTGCCTTCTGGATGCCTTTGACCTAAAACTCTCAGTTACTGCTTGCTTTAACCAGGCCTGTGCAGGTTTATGTGGACCCCAACAGGGCCCATGTTTTATTTAAGGGTAAATATTTTGTATTTCTACCTGGGTAATAATATTTCCTCCCCCATGGCTGTTGAGCCGAAGTGAATACCAGGCGGGTGGAATAAACCCTTTGGCAAGGATTATGATGCAGTTCACCAGACAGCAGATTCCTCCTCCTGAGAAGGCCCTTGCATTCAACAAAAACAAACTGTTATTACAGAAAAATCTTCTTAAAAATACTAGTTACTGAGACTGAAATAGGCAGCAAACATCTGACGGTTGCTTTCAGTGTTTCCGGGGCTCAGACTGGCCACCGAATTGGGCTTCAGCCGATACTTCCCCACAGCTGCTTCAACAAAAATTCCGGAGTGCTACAATGCTGCGTTTACTGTAGAGTTAGATTTTTCTTTTGTAAATGACATTCTTTGCCCAATCATCTTTAAGAACAGTAATATTTCCGAGGATATTTGATGTGGTTGCTTCGAGTCAATCAGGTGCAATCCATCCCTAAACAGCCCACTTCAAACTTTGTTTCTAAATCCAACCACTGACCTGGTCCTTTCTTCTGATGGGGGAAGTGTTGGAGCCTTTTCACACGCACCCTAAATTACAATATTCTTAGCTTTGTCCATAATAAACTGCCTCTGGCTTTGCAACGCAACTCGAGGTGGCTCTGGGGTTTCAGGGACAGCTCAGAAGGCAGCGAGCACCGTGTGGGTGCCCACTCCTTGGGTGCCTCATTCTGCCAGAGCTTGGGAGTCTGTGCTCAACAAAGACTAGTTTTTGATGGACCAAATTTACACATATATATGCACACATGCACAGGCAGTGCCAACTTTCTCTACGATCCCCCCCTCACCTATGCACTGTATATTTGTGAAAAAGTAACAATTTCCAGAAACCAATAAAAACATATTGGAATACAGATTAAAAATTGGAAAAGAGGGAATTAAAATTTGCCCTCCAAAATATAAGTGAAATGATTATTTAAAAATTGTCTTATGACAACCCTAATGGAGAGATTGGTCGATCACAGTTTATCCTCTGTGCTAGTTTTTAAAAATATATAGATATTTACCAATGCAATTTTTGCCTGTTTGCAAAATATGCAGAGGATCTCATTTTTACATCTAAGAAATTACTGCAAAATTCCAGCCAGGTTTATAGCGGTACATTCCCAACAAGCAATACAGACTTCTCTGGGAGCCTGGAAAATCAAACGCGACTTTTCTGAACTGGCTTTTTTTTGGAACAAAGGTTTCTCCCAGGCTGCTAGGCAGACCTAGAGACCGCACCTAGCTGGAAACCAGCGACCATTCCGAAGTCTGCCTCTCCAACGACCACAGTTGCTGTCCACCTCATTGTTTGGAATAGAAACTGTTTTTCCCCCCAGTCCCGCCATCTCCTTTTTATGCCCCCACCACAATCCCCTACCCCAGCACAGCCGAGACCCTTTCTGTTAGATGCACCCCATCCCCGGCTCATCCAATTCTGAATACTTTTACAAAATCAAAAGATTGCCTTGGGTTTTTAGATGACCCAAGGAGCTAAAATCGTCTACTTTTCCACTTAGGCCTTCCCTTTCCAACCTTAGGGAGCGATTGGGGTGCGGGGAGGGGGGCGGGTAGATGGGCCGACCACCTACAGCGTCACCCAGGAGCACACAAACCTAGCCGCTTTCCCCAGCCCTGCTCAGACATAGGCCACCTCCTCATTCCTTCCCCAGCCAGGTTGAAATTACTAAACTTGTAGCCTCTTACCTTGACACATTTCCGAAATCACTGCCAAGAGACAGCTGGCTTCTCCGTGCCGCGGCGCCTGCGAGGCCTAGAGAAGGCGCTTTGCTTTAAACTACAACACCAACCACTTCTTGAAGGTGAGCCCTCCTTTTTTGATATGAAAGGGAGCGGGACAAGTGAAATAATGTAACGCGCTGCTCTTAGTATCAGAAGCGAACAAAGGCCAAGAATCTCGCTGGGGTTCCGGGCTCTCCGGCGGCTTTGACATTGATCGGAAGTGCGCCATCTTGTGGCGGCTGAGCGCCTAGACCCGGCCGGAGCTCCAACCGGAGCCGGGAGAGGGAAGCCGGCTCCAGGCAGAGACAGGAGAGAATGTGCCCAGCCCGCTGCTAAAGAGATCTCACTTTTACATCTAAGAAATTGCTGCAAAACCCCAGCCGGGTTTATAGCGGCGCATTCCAAATATGCAAATTGGCCGGCCCCGGACGGGTTTACGACCACATTGTCACAGCCATCGGAGGATGGGCTTTTATAGGGCTCAGAAATCAAACCCGCGCCCGCTCGCCGCCCGCTCGGGAGCAATCCTCCTGGCTAGACTCTCTCTAACAACTTGCGAGACTTTGGTTAATCTTTAACCATCCCAAAGGGAGTCTTTCCTTAAACCTTGGGCTTCCCTGCCCACCCCCTCCCTGCCTCTCAGGAGAGTCCTTGTTCACCTCGGTGTCTATCAACCTACACAGTGGTCTCCGGGGTCTGCCCCACTCCTCTTTTAGCTCGATTTTCCCAGTCGCGCCAGTTAGACAAACACACAAACAAATAAACAAAGCGGGGTCTGCGGCATGGGGCCCTTCTCCAAATTTCATCCTCTGTGCTGCTCTGGCATCCTGCCTGGGTGGCTAGGGAGAGGGTGGGGTGGGGTGGGGGTGGGGTGGGGGTGGGGTGGCAACAAAAAGCTCTGGCCTTTCCGCCCTGCCCCTCAAGGTTATGGGTGATGTCCAAATTTAAGGCAGAAGTTCAAAGGCAGGAAACAAAGAGGAAACAGGCATCTTTCTTTCCCCAAAGGGAAAAGGCAGCGTCAGCTGGGAGCTGGGGAGAAAGCACCCTCAGAGACTCCTGAGAGTCTGCTCCTTGTACCCAGATGGGTCTCCCTCTTGCCTAAGGGTCCCCCAGAGCACACTAGAGCAGTTCCACTTCAGTTGTGCTAGTCCTGAAGTGAGGGAGCCCGGTGTGGGATCAGATTCACTGGCTACCTCAAGCCCCAAGGTTTTCTCCCAAGGCTGGGTGGGTCAGAGAAAGAAACCCGTATTCCAAGTCCTGAGATACCCCATTCCTGAAACCCCATTTCCCCTAAGGACCTGGCCAGTCACCTTGGCTCCCTAAATCTGGCTTCTAGGGGAATTAAACCTGAAGTCACCTCCCCACCCTCTCAGGGGCCTGGTAACTTGCCCCCTTCTTGGTGTGCGTGTGTTGTGTGTGTGTGTGTGTGTGGGGGGGTGATGGGGTTAGACATTTGGCAGTAAAAGGTGAGCAAGGAGAGAAATGTCACACCAGGACCCAATACTCAAGTTTCCACAGTCTTTATTGTCCTTGTGCCATATCGCCTGTATACATGCTGCGACATCGGACATCCATGGTGGGTGAGAACAGAAGACAGGCCAACACTCCTGTTACAAACAGAGCCACCAGATGCTTCTTAACACAGGGAACCAGGGAAGATTCCAGGGGAGGAGGCCTGCCTTTCTCAGCTGAGGTCCCCTGACACTGTTGGGCAGAACCACCTCAGAGAAAACCCCCAATGCTTTCAAAATATCACAAGAAATTGAAAAGGCCATTCTAAACACCCTTCCTGCCCCCTCTGTAGTGCCCCAAAGGAAATCAACAAATGGTTTTTAAAAAAATCAAACAAAATAGGTTATGGTTCCTTTATTTACAAGTCTTTTGAATACCATCCCTGTATGAAGCGTACATTCAAATATTCTTAGCAGTGAGTGAGTTTAACCATGGAACACTGTAAACAGATAGATCCTTTAAATATTTTCTTCATCATCTTTTTCCTCTCTATATTGTATCTTTTGAAATTCGCTTTGGTTCTGCAGGGAAATATATATATAATATAATATTTATCTTTTAAAATAATTCCAAATCACTCTTGAGCTCTTGGAAGGTCACAGGAAGCTTCCAAGCTCAGTTCTGGGGCATTGAAGGGCAGAGTGTGGCACCAGAACCTGGTGTTTTGCAGAATTTGTGCCCCTCATAGCTGGGGACCGCTGGCCAGGCCCACTCCTCCCCTGAGCAAATCCAAGCTTCAATTAAGTGTGGCAGAGGCTTTGCCAAGCTGCCGCACTCCACAGGCATTTCCTGCGGAGATCGAGGGGCCAGCGGCCCGGCTCAGCCTCCTTGCTTTTTGATGTCTTCCACCTTGGGGGACAGTCTACTCTGCAACCAGGCTTTGGGCTTGCCTGAGTGGCAGACCGAGACGAAGACCCTCAATGATAGGGTAAACCAGGTGGGCTGCAGGAGGCAACTGCTAAGCAGCTCAGGCCTGAGACAGTGCGGTGAGTGGCTACGAGAGGTGGAAAGCCACTAATGCCACCAGGAATAGTGTATTTCTTTTTTGTTCTGCTTCTCCTCAAGGATCAGCAGCTCTCTCCCACCTCATATCCACCTCTTAGTCCAGTTGTCTTTCACATTGGCTTTGGAAAGCAGCCCCATTCCGGACATCTAGGAATCCTCCCCTTTCCTCCCGCTCCTGTCCCCAAATTAAACTGGGTTTGGAGGTTGAAAAGCTTCTTGATGGAGGGGTCGTGGGGGTAGGGGGAGGGCAGGCTCCAAGTGCAGGGTCCTGGGAGGTCGATCTCCAGGGGGCCTGGCAGGGGGCCCAGTCCCTCATGGAGACCACACCCAGCCTGAAGCTCCACAGTCTCCAAGACTGAACCACCAGGGGTCCCAAACCATTCTTCCTAGTTGCTGCACAACTCTCTGAATCCAATTATTATTAGGAATCTTAACCACAGATGCCCCAGAGAGTCCCAGGCCGCCTTCTTTGGGGCTATCTCCCTGTAGCAGCCCCTTCTCTTGCGCACCTCCTTTCTTCAAAAGTCACTGTGTGCCTTGACCTTGTCAAGGGCAAAATCTGCATGTAATCTCATGTGTATGAAGCCCCCCACCCAATTCCAACTGGCTGGAGCTTTAGAGAAGCGGGTTGGCCGAGTAATATTGTAACCGGTCTCTGTTAATTTTTTTTTCCTTCATTCTTCTGTTCTGAAACCAGATTTTGACTTGACGGTCGGTGAGGTTGAGCATGCGAGACAGCTGCAGACGCTTCTCTTTGTTGATGTACACGCTGAAGAAGAACTCCCGCTCCAGCTCCCGGATCTGGTACTTGGTGTAGGGGCAGCGCTTTTTCCGGGTGCGTTGGCCACCTGCAGAGGAAGAGGCAGGGAGTAAGCCAGGTGTGGGGGCTGCAATGTGTCCCAGAGCCCTGAGTGGAGGAAAGGGGCTGGCTCCAGGAACTGAAGGCGCTGACCAAGCCCCCTTGGGGTCTCTCCAGGCCCCTACCTTCAGGCTTCTACTGTGGGCTGGGGACAGGCTGCAGGCAGAGGCTCAGCCCCAGATCAAAGTCAGCTCGCTAGATAGGCCCCCAGGGAGGCTGCTCCTGTTGCCTCCAGAGCAGAAAGGAGGGCTCCTCACAGCAAGGGAAGAGTTTGTCCCAGGGAGGCCCGCTTCCTAAGCAGCCGAGTGGGGGTTGCTGGCTGCCTCCAGCCTGGCCAGACTAAACAAACAGTCGCCAAGGGACATTTCACCTTCCAGCACCTGGGCGGCCGGTTCCTGGGGCAGTAAAGGCGGCCCCAGCCCTCAGCCCCCTGTCCCAGTCTTTCCCCTCCTTAACATGTGGGGCAGCTTCGGGTTCTTTTGTCAGCCTGAGTCCTGGGCCACCAGCTCTTGCCTCTCTGGCCAGCCTCCTGGCTTCTGCGAGGTCAGGAGATGTCAGCGGAAGCCCCTGCCCTGGGCCTTCTCTGAGCACCAGGCCACACAGCTGTCCTGGTTCCCCCAGGGCAAGGCTGCTTTCTTACATAGGGTGGGGGGTAGAGGGGTTTCCCAAAGCTGCGGGCAGGCTGCACTCGCTCCCCCTTTGGATAAAACTCCACAAGACATAAAGAAAAAAAAAAAACCGCTTTTGACAGATTGAATAACAATTGTGAGTAACATGCGGATGGACAGAAGGCGGCAAGTAATTGCCACAGCGCAGGAGGAGAATGGCTTCATTTGGACAAAAAAAAAAAAAAAAAAAAAAGAAGCCAACTTTGGGTTAATTTGTTTCTTTTAATATATTGCTCGAGCTAAGCGGGCTATTTTATCTGCTAAACACGCTTCTAGCGCCATCGTTAAACAGCGATGCCTTTGAATCCCGGCCGGGACTGGAGACCCGGCGCAACACATGGTTTTTATAAAAATCGCCGGATTACCTCGCTATCAAAGGCTCTCGGAGCCCTTGCAGGGGGAATTTACAGGCGCCCACCTCCGGCTCCCCAGCCCCGAGCTGGCCCTGAGAGGGGTCGAGCCGCCGGGCCTGGGAGCTGAGAAGGGGAAAAAGGGAGGGTGTTTTTTTTTTTTGGATGTGTTTTTTTTTTTTTTTTTTTCAGGCATGCCTTGGCCGGTGGGTATTTCACGGCCAATTTCAGCACTCGCCACGTGATCCCGCCTTTTATAACAAAGTTTTGTTGGGGGAAACCTAAAGGCCCTTCATAAACCTTATATGCTTATAAAACAGCATATAAAAATTTAACAGCGGTGCTGCGCTAGATTTCCAACTCCCCTTTCATAAAGCGCCGGGCCCTGGCTTTATACGTACTGGAGCCGCCGGCCTTGTCCTCAGTGTGGCCGGAAGAGGACTCGGGGCTGCTGCTGCTCTCGGGGCGCCGCCGCCGCTCCTTTTCCTCCGCCGCCGCCGCCTCCCGGCAGCCGCCGGCGCCGCCGTCCGAACTTGAAGTTGCCGGCGTGCCCGTGGCCGCTGCCGCCGCGGCCACCGCCGCCGCCGCCGCCGCCGCGGAGGTCGCTGCGGCCGCCGGGGGGCCCTTCTCCGCGCTCTTGTCCCCGGGGTAGTCGGCGGCGGCGAGGTTCTCCGTGGTGCCGTAGGCCGTCTCGAAAAACTGGTCGAAAGCCTGCGGCAGGACGCCGTTCCTGCCCACCGTGCTATAGAAATTGGACGAGACGGCGGGGGTGGGGTGGTGGTAGACGTTGGCCGAGCTCTTGGCCAGCACGTCGCCAGGCACGCCGGCCGCGCTGGGCGCCTGCAGGCAGTCTCTGTGCACGAGCTCCTCCGCGGGGTAGCAGTGCGCCAGATTGCCGCGGGGGTGCCATTTAGTGGCGGGCTCAATGGCGTACTCCCTGAAGGTCACTTCGCGCACGGGTTGGACCTGGGGCAGGTTGGAAGAGTAGGAGTATGTCATTGGGCGCGAAGACGGGGTCTGGGGCAGAAAAGAAGGGAGGCTGGAGAAGTCTGGACCCGAGACGTAGTAAGTACAACTTGGCAAATACATGTTAGAGGCGCAGGGACCACGCTCATCAAAATCCATCATTGGGCTACCTCGGGCTCTCCGCAGTAGCCGAGCTTAACATGATTCTCCACTGCAGCTGCCTCTTTGAAGCGGATCCGTGAAGTAGAAATTTGGAGACGTAAGCTGACGTGGAAATCTATCCCCATCCTTAGCAGGGAGGTGCTGGTCATGTGACCCGATGTTGAAATTGACAAGCTGCGAGCGAGTCCGGGCCTTTTTCCCCCCTTTCCTTTTTTTTCCCCCCCTCCCCTCCCTCCCGGATTTCTTTCTTTGTAGCTACCTCAGGGGAAGCAACAGATCGTCACTCGGTGTTCTCACCGAAAGCACGTAATCGCCGGTGTAACTCATGTTGCCTGGGGGGCCTCCCGGCGCGCGGTGAGGCTGGGGTGAGCCCGGCTGGCGCTCGGCGGCGCGGTCCTGGCCCTCCGGGGCGCCGTGGGCGGCGAGAGAGCGCAACTCCTGCCACTCACCACTCCCCCGGCGAGGGGTGCCCCAGGCTGGGGGTGTCCGGGTGGGAGCTCCTCGCTGCGTGGCCCGTGCGTGGTCGTGGAATCAGTTCACTTGGAGGATCGCCTTCGCGCCTCCTTCTTCGCTGCCTCCCTCCCACAGGTTTGCTCTGGGAGCCACCTCTGCCTCCGACCCCGGCCGGACCCTCCTCGGGGCCAGGGTTCGCAGCCGTGGATGTGCCTGCCTCGAGGCTTGCCCGATTTGCACGGTGACTTGATTACACGCTCGCATTCATGGTCACTTCCGAACCGCTTTAGTGCCTTCCGTCCCTAAACCGCCAACAACCAGGCGGCTTCCCCAGCGGTTTGTCAGGGATCCGCAGGTCCCGGAGGGCCTTCGTCCTACCCGGGATCCACCTCCCCTTCACCCTCCTGGCCAGCGTCCTCTCCCCACCCTCTCCTCCCAGCTGCCTGCGAGGGTCCGGAGTCACTCCGCAGAGCCAGAGGCGCGGGGGCTGCGCAGCTGCGCACTGGTCCGCCCGCCCGCCTGGTCTTCGGAAGCTGTGGACTCGCGAAACCTTGCCGCAGAGGCGAGCCTGGGCTGCTTCAGAGGCGGTGACATTCGAGGAGTCTTCTCCTGGGTGTGCTGCACCTTCAGGGACTCACCAGGCTTCTGAAGAACTCCAGAGCTGTGTGCATAGTGGGGGCAGTGAGAAGGGGGTGAGGGCCAGAGAGCGTGGCTGAGAAAGGGGTAAACATGCCTCCTCCCTTCCTTGCAAAACATGAGAGCCAGAGATGTGCAAGGCAGAAACTCAGAAGGTTCGGCGCCTTTCCTGCTACTCTTCCCACAGCAGAAACACAATGCCAAAGAAGAGAGATGTGTTTCCCAAACTCCCATCGCCTGGGGTGACAGGGCCGCCTTCACACCGCTAGGTTTGAGATAAATATAGAACTAGAGGCCATAGCGGCTAAGGTGAATCTAGTTTTCTTGGGAAGAGGAAAGAAAAAAAAAAAGGATGCTGAAAATGCTCACCATCCCGCAAGATTGAATGAGCAACGTTTGGAGGAACCGAAAGAAGAAGAGGTAGAACAGCCAGACAGAGCCAGGGGCAGGGAGGGGCCCGGCCCCGAGGCCGCCCCTCACCTATCTTCTTGGAAGGAGCTGAATGTGTCTGAAGCAAAGTCGAAAATGAAAAAGAATAACCTTTTCCCTTTCCCCATCCAGGAAATAGCTGAAGGTATTTATATATCTTGGGGAGATTTAGAGTATAAACGCTAACATCTTTGGTATTTAAGTGTCAACATCGATTTATTTATTTATTGCTGAGCTGACTGTAACTGACTCAATAACAAATCTAATCATGTATTGCTCTGGAAAAGGAATATTCTCATTACGTATTTTCTCCAAGTGATGGCTCACCGTTGCATTTGAATGCCCGCTGTAAATATCAATAATATCGAATAATTACTCTGTAGTGGAGTAAACTAATTTATCAGCATTAATGTTTATGTGGTTCCTACTCCCCCCCCCCCACTTCACAGGGTAGCTTATCACAAATCATACTACTCCAACACACTGGTTTAATGAACTCTTTATTCAGGTTTTGCTGCAAAAACTCTCATGCCCTGTAATCCCTCAGAGCTGAACTCCAAATTACTTGTGCATCTTTAACGTGACATATTTGTCCACTGAGGCTTGTGCAGAGGGCGGGAGCCGCATAAAGGAAAGGCTCTAGTGGGAAGAAAGATTGTCGGGGAAGGGTAGCTTGAGACCACCTAAAGCTGGGTATTCACAATTATGGGATTTCCTTACAGCGGAAAGAAAACAAACAAACAAACTTCGATTTCCAGCAGCGCCCAACAAGGCAAAAAATATTTATTTCTCCACAGTGTCTCTTTTTTGGAGACAGAATTAAAAGGGGGAAGAAGAGGTTTTCAATTAGCAGTATTTGAGCCGTTCCCTGGCTTGATTTTGGCTCTCCTAAACTCTCTCCCAAGAGCCCACCCAGTCCCCACCACCCCCACCCTCAAACAAAAGGAATGCATGAGGGGCTTCAGTGACTGTGCCGTAACAAAGGCGCCACCATTGCAGGGCTTGCCCCGCCCCTGGGTGAAGGCAAACAAATTCTTGCACTTGTATTAGGGCTTTTAAGGCTATAATTGAACCCGGGGGCGTCTAGGGGAACCGAAAACAGTTCTAGACAGACCGGGGTTTTATAGCACTTTTGGCAGTCAACTTCAGCTTGTGCCTGAGCAGACAGGCTGCGTGCGGTGGCCTGCCAGCGGGGGACGCCAGGCTGCCTCCCCCAGCTGCTTGCAGCCCCTCTCCTAATTAGATCAGTTACCCCTTGGTGTCAGGGAGAAGAGGTCCCCACAGAAAGGCTGGTATGGGGATGTGCTCTGCTCTGCATAACCAACGTCTTCCGTGTCCTTGCGAATCAAGCAGAGGGGGTACCGGCAGGTCTGGATCCCATGGGTGTCTGCAGGAGGAGACAAAGGCAAATTCCGGAGGAAAGGCTGGAGCAGAGGAAGGCACTCAGGAGCGGCTGGCAGGACAATTCAAAAGGCTGTACAGATGTGGGGGACCAGGAGGGCCTTGTAGCCTGGAAGGGGGTGTGGGAGGGCACAGCTGGGAAGATGGATGAGGGCAAAGGCTTTTGATGCCAGGAGAAAGGAAAACACCTAGGATAGTGAATGCTTTAGCTCCCCAGCAGGGTGGGACAAGAGTGGGCTCTCAGATCCCCAAGGCTGCGGCACTGTTCCCAGCTTTGCCCATTCCTGCCCTTCTTGCCCAGAATATACTGGCTGTGTGAATGTTTGGGGGAGGGAGTTTGAGGGTGGGCGCAGCTCTGAGGATCAGACCAAATCTTGGGGAAGCAGGGGAGGCAGAGCCTGGGGTCCTTGGTTTTTGACTTTGCTCTGAGCCTAATTGACTCTTCCGCTTTGCAGGAGGCCCAACAGCGGAGCTGAGCCCACCCTGCTTAGGGCTCAGGGGAAGACCCGACGGGGACTAAGGCCGCAGTGGAAGTCCAAGTCCGAGTTGCATTTCTTGAATGGCTGAGCCGGGCAAGGCTGTGACATTGGCCCTGGAGACTGGTTTCTCATGAGCTGTTCTTTCTCAAGATTTCCACAGCGCGGGGCCATCTCCAGAAAACAATCTTCAGCATGTATTTCCTTCTATCGTCAACCCAGAGCCCCACAGCAGCGAATGCAAGAAACCAAAAATGTTTTGGAGGAAGAAAAACAAAGGCAGGAAGTGGCGGCGGACTGACGGTGCGTGCGTGTCTGCGGAGAAGGGAGGGAGCCGTTTCAATCTCTTCGTGTTGTTTTTCCAAACTTCAAGGTCTAGGCAAGCCGTCGCAGGGCCGGCCCCATCGCTCCCCGCGCAGCATTTGGAGATGGCCACCCGGAGCGGAGAAGGCTGGCGCCCGCCCGCGCCAACCTCTTCAGGCGGAAATGGCTAACGAGGAGATTTGCTCAGCAAAGCAGACCTCGCCTTTCCAAGGCTTCGTTTGATTAGGCCCTAATGTTGGGGGGTGTGGGGGGTGGAGGAGTTCTGCAGCGCCTCCGGACCCCTCTCCAGCGGGCTGAGCGCGCCGGGGCAGGGACGGGCTGGTTCGTGCGCCCCCGCGCTCCCAGTGCCTTCCTAGGCAGGCTATCGGAATAAAGTGTGTCCAGGTGTTTCTGCCCAGCACTGCCGCCTCTGCTTCTTTTTGCAGCCGATGGGTCTGGGCAGCAGCCGGAGGGCGGTTGTTGGCGGTGCCCGGGGTTGGGTAGCCTTGGCTGGTCAGTGCGCACCGGGGCAGTGAGGCCTTTCCCTGGGATTGTTGTGCTTGGGGATGTTTCCAGCACAGTCATTCGAGGGACGTGAGCCTGAGCTCGAAAGAACTGTCACTTGATAGGCGGCTTAACACCTGCTCAGCAGCAAGGGAGGATAGAGCTGGGGGCAGGGAACACCTCCAGACTCCGACGTTCCGGACCCCATGGGGCCCTGGGGTGAGGCTGTGCACTCCTCTTTCCTTGGGGCTGGCTTGGGCTCCGGTCCTGGCTCATTGTCCCCCCAACTGCCTGCACTTGCAACCCTTGGAGCGCCCGGTGTAGAGTCCACAGTGTGATTCCAATACCAGGCTGCCCGCTCACCCCCTTTCCTCCCTAGCCAGTCCTGTCTCCCTGCGGCCACTCCCTGCCTGTCTCCTGCCCTGCCTCTTTCCAGTGGAGTCTCCCTTTCTTCAGCCTCCTGCCTCTTCTGATGCCTCTCATAGGCTGAGCAAGAACTGAGGTGCCCCTGGAGGGCACCCAGTAGGCAAGCATAGAGAAGGGGGCCTGTTAGGCTCCTGACTCTTCCTCAGTCCAGGCTTCCACCAGGAATCTGAACTGGATTTATCACCTTCTGAATACTCCATTCCAAGGCCCTACCGTGTCCTTTCCCTCTCCCTTCCTCTCTTTCCAGCACCTCCACCTTCTCTTCTAGGGACCTAGCTTCTGCTTTTCTAGGCCCAGCAATCCTGGGTGGTGGCTGGCCTGGGAGGAGCCAGGCTCACTTGATAAACTCCCTCCCAAAGATCTATGGTCATGTACCTATGGATCACTTAAGGCACCAATTTTTTTAAATTTTTTATTTTTGCCTCTCCTTGGTCTGAGGCTCTACCTTTCTTTGTCCCTAAATGTCACACCTGTTTCTAGAAAGCTACACAGAGAACCGTGTGACCGCCCTGCACACAGGTGCAAGAGCCAGCTGGAGGGCCCAGGGTGGAAATGGCCACACCACACTTCCCTGGTCCCTGCTCAGAGGCCAGGCCTCCACAGAGGGCTCTCTCCTTCCCAGTGGAAGGTGTCCTGGAGGTACATCTGTCCTCCACGGTGAGCCTCCAATAAGGATTGTCTGGAAAGGCCCCAGGCATCTAGCGTTTGTTCTCAGGAAACTAGGAAACGGTCTCTCGGCATATCAGCGCTGTTCAGAGGCAGCTTTGAGGCTGAAATGATATATGCAGAGGCTCCTCCCTGTCACCGCTAGGTAAAGGCAGGGGTTAATTTATCCTGTTGGGTTGGCAAGACACCCACCTGTCCGAAAGCTCCTCTCCCCTTTCCGAAAGCATGGGAACAGGTAATGTCTTGAACTTGAACTTTTGGTTGGTTCTGACCCACAGGCTCACTCATCAGAGATCCCTCAATATCTGAAGAAGTCCACATTCTTCTCCTGGCCTCTGAGGGGTGGGGCATAGGGCCCAACTGAAGGTCTCAGACACCCAAACCACCTGGTTATTATTTAATTTAGTGGCTCCAAACTGGTGGGAGAAAAAAGGTTACTTTCTTTCAGAAGAACTATTATTTTTATTGTTGTGTACTCATTAGACACTTCCCTACCACCTACCACCGAATGGGAACAAATGGGGTGGGAGGAACTTTAAAGGGCAAATCCTTGGTTTTCAGCGTCTGCCTTCCATTCTCCCTGCAACTTCGGCCCAAACGGGTTTCCCCAGCCGATTAGGTCTACAATAAAGGGGACAAATGAGGGCAGCCCAACCAGTAGGGGAGCTCTGGCCCTGGGGCCTGGGGCCCCTCAGCTATAGCCCACAGGAAACCCCCATGCCCTCGGGGACAGTTCCCCAGCCTCCTCTCTTTCTACTCAGCCACAACCCATGGCTCTTATTCCAGACCTGAGAAGGATGAGCCCCTGTGCATTCCAACCCTGTCCCATGCCCTGTGAGGCAGTTCTGCCGTGGTGCCCACCCACAGGCAATCTCTCCAGCCACTAGTGTCCCCTCTAGGCCCTGCTCCAACAGGCAGCCCTAGGGATAAAGCCTAGCTTTTCTGTGTTCTCTGTGTGTGTGTGTGTGGGGGGGGGTCAGAGACAAAATCTTTGATTTACCTGGAGCCATAAGCTCAGCAGCAAACTAGGCTTACGCTATTTGTTGACTGCTGGGCTTGGTGTGGTGACCTGCTGCCGGCAGGCCACAGGCAGAGGTAAGGGGCCTCCACCCATCCAGAACACAGTGCAGGCATTCTTGGGGCCAGGGATCACGGATATTTACCTTTGGAAGAATTCACCTCACTTCTTGGCCCAGACTTTGGGCAGGAGAGGAAGAGCATCAGAGGTCTCACCAAAGGCCTGCCATGCACTGAGGGAGCTGCCCGGACTCGGGCACCTCGGGAGAGGCTCCCATCAGGGTACTTGCTCCCTCAACCTGCTCCTGGCCCAGTGGCCAGCTGGCCCTACCTGGTCCCTACCAGGTCCCTTGTTTCTATGGGAGTTAAGGACTCAACTCAGATCCAGCCATCCCCGTCTTTCGTCTCTCCACCCCCTTGCAGGCCTTGCTGCCTCTCACAGGGGGTAGGCCTCACTGACTGGAGTCTCCTGCGCCCTGCTCTTCGAGGACCCGATGGTGGCACAGCCTGAGCCACCACTGGCTGCATCGGTGGCTGCCGGAACTTCAACAGGGCTGGGGGCGATGGAGTCAGAAACCAAGAAAGAAGCCCTGCCCCCAGCCCTCCAGCCCAAGCTATCAGAACCTGCTTGCCGCCGGCCAATTGTGTGTCTTCTGTCTTCCTGGGGCTGCCGCAGCGCACCGGCCCTGACCGCCGAGACGGCCAGGGAGTGGAGGACTTGACCTTTGCGGCTGGAGGGGAGGTCGCTTTCTCAGCTGGAGGGAGGGGGATTCTGCTGTCTCCAGGCTCTCCCACCCAATAGCAGCCTGGACAATCCTCTCCTGCTGCACCGCTCACCCCCATTCCCCGTCCATTTTGTGTAGGGTCCGTAGACCGAACAAAGCACCCAGCAGTGCTCTCACCACCTCCTTTTCGAGCTCTTGTCTTCAGCTCCCCTAGGCCAAAAGGCTCAGAGATAAAGCCAAGCAGCCTAAGACCCTCCCCGGGGTCCTCTTCTCTCGCTTGACCCCGGCCACCCTCAGCCAGCACCAGGTACTACTGTGTGTGCCAACCTGGCCCCTGGCCGTGCCAACTTCGCGCGCTAGCGGGGACCTTGCCTCGGGCTGCGGACCGCGCCCGGCCGAGCATCTCAGAGGCTCGGGGCGCGGCGAGGCCGAGGCTGCCTCCCGGCCCAGGCGGAGACCCGTGGCCTCCCAGGCGACCGGACTTGGCCGCTGGGGTCCACGGCTTGGCCCTGCTTGCGGCTCCCTCTCCGCTCCGCTCCCTCGGATCTCACCCCACCCCTTGGCTCGGGGCTCGGAAAACGGAAGTATTTGGTAGAGAAAAACACGATTTCTTTTCAGCCCGTCTCAGAACCCCTTTTAGAGAAAATGCTCCTGTCAAGTTTTATTTCCCGTTGCAAACCACCTTCCACGCTGCCAAGAATTAAAACCGGGGGAGATTAAATACCCAGTTCTTCTTTGGGGGAGGGAGGGGCGGGGCGCAGAAGGAAGGGGGCACCCGCACAAAACCTTCATTTCACTCGGCTTGTCCTCATCAAATAACGCCCGCGGAGGCCCGCTCGGGCGGCAGTGACGTCAGCCTGCAGCTGCGGGGAGGCTCCCCGGGGCGGGCGCCCGGTGCCTCCGAGTCCGCCGGGCGCAGGCCCGCGGTCCAAGGCCTCGAGTGCGGTCTGCGCGCCGCGGCACGCCCCGAGCGAGGCGGGTTGGAGCCTCCATTTTGAGTCGAGGGTTCACGAACAAGCGTGGAGGGTTTTCAGCCTCGCTTCTGCCCCCAAGGGCGCGGCACCAGGAGGCTCCGAGTCTGCAGCGGCGCTTCTCCCGCGGGTCCGCGCCCCCTCCACACCTGGGGAAGCCCCGCGCCCGCCGCCGCCGCACAGCCACCCGCCCGCAGGATTTGTGCCCCGCGGATCCGGCTCTTCAGCGGCGCGACGGGGCCGTGCAGAAATGAAATACGCAGCCTCGGCTGTACTAACCGAGAAGTTTTCTGTGCCAGCGTCTATTTTCTTCCCTTTAAAATCCCATTAAAAATAGCAAACAGCTCTTAGGCCTTGGTGGACGCCGGCAGATGCGCGACAATGGAAGCGGCTCATCAGAAAGTGGGTGTTTTCATAACGGGTGCGGTCACCTGTTATTTGCCCGGCGGCCTAGCAGATGAAACCTTAGTTACTGTGTGCCTCTCCTAAAATCTAGGCAAAAATCTCCGCAGGCCTCTTGGGTAACGCTACTTTTTTTTTTTTTTGCTTATGAAAAAATGGGATGTGAGCAACTCGCTGCATCTTTGGTTCTCCAGGTTCCTGGGCAGCTGACACGCATTCTATCAGCTTTAAAGGAATGTGCATAAATCAGCTTGCCCCCAGCGTCTCCTCGGTAGAGGTCGGCAAATCCGCAGAGGCGCCTCTGAACCCACCGGGTCTAAGCTGAGCAGCCCCGGGGCAGCCTTCGTCTCGCTCGAGCCTCGAGAATTCGCCGGGAGTGCACGCGAGGCCGCATCTTCAGCAAACACACTCAGCAAGGTGTGAGCAGCACGTATATTATTACACGGTGAAATCTGTAGCTACGTGCACATGTACTATATCACCCTCGGTTGAAATGCGCTGCCCCGTGAATTTTAAGAAAATATTTCAATTAGGTTAAAAATTTTTTTTAAATAATTTTGTTTTCCCCCTTTCTTTCTTAATTTTTTTCTTTCTGGTTAAAAAAAAAAAAAACCACCCCACACAATTTAAATGCATGACTTCAGCTCTGCATCAAGCATAAATAGTAATGACATTTTACAATCATCCACTTAAAATATCTTAATAAATTTGACAGTATTAAGAGCAGATGGGAAAAAAAGAGCAGATGGAAAAAATAGGGTTTTTTTTTTCCTCCCAAATTCCATATTTACAATTTTTTAATGGTAACATGACAGGCCATTACAGGATTTAAAATCTTTGCTAGTCTAATAAAAGAAAATGGTGTCTAGTTGTTTGCATATTTACAATGTCTTACTCAAAAATTTCCCTTTTAGAAAAAAATCAGCTATGCAACAACACTATCCCAGTATCTGGCATTATTTTTCCTAGATGGTGGCTGGCGTCCTCCTAGATGCCTTTTTTTCCTAAAGGTTTAGATTGGATGATTTGAGAGCCTTCGGGAGCCACCATAATCCATGCTTACTTCAGGCCGTCTGGTAGATCCAGGGGAATTTTAAATAAGAGAGGAGTTAGGTAAGATCAACATTATTAACAACCATTTTAGAACAAGGAGGGAGTCATTTAAAAAACCTCTTAAATATCTTCTGTCGTTAGTTTCAAAAACTGTAGAGAGAGAGGGGGAAAAAAAATGACTACTTTACCCAGAGTTCCTGCAGTGGGGATGGCTTGTGAAAGGGGCGGTATTCCTCCGCAGAGCTGCTGCTGGCCTCCTTCCTAGGCCTGAGGCTCAGAATATTTCTTACATCTAAAGAAAAATATCTCCATCAACAGAAGAGTCCCCTTTGGAGCCGTTCGTAAATACACCGTTCGATCCAGTCTTGAGGGGATTTTCCACCACTTTAAACATTTTGGGTGAAAGCTGTTGCTTTGGAACGATGGCAGCTCATTCAGAAATGGAGTGTGGTGGCACAAGACTTGGGGGGGGTGGTGGATCCGAGGCATCGTTTTCACTTTGTTTCCTCTGTGGAGTAAAGTCCTCGGGGGAACAAAATTTGACTGCAAGTCACAAGGCCGTTCCACAGGTATATTTCAAGACCATGCTGTTTTTGAGACAGCCTTAGAGGGGCCTTCTATAATTCTCCATCTAGAAATAAGCTTTCTGTCTTCGGGTTGGAGAGGTTTCCGTCAGGTTTGAAACCAACCAATATTATTTTCCGTAAAATGATGAACATGGTTCTTCGGATCGCAATGACTTTCCTCTAACATAAAGATAAAATTAACCTCATTTCAAAATTCTGCATCATAAGGCTCCTGGTTCCACCAACATTGCAATATATATGTGTATAGCATGGGTCCCACAAAAACATTACCCTGTGTGCATTTTAAATATATAAACATACATATGTATTACTTATGACTCTGAACACAGCACCTGATGTGTTGTTAGGAGTCACAGCATAGCAGAAACAATAATTATCATAGTTTTGATGGTGGTTATTAATATTAAATATATATATATCTATCTTCCACAAGTCAAATGGCAGCTTCACAAACATCGATGCAAGATTGCACACCACCCAGGAGCAGGACTCAGCTCTGAGCTGTCCAGGATCACGCTCCTTCCGCATCTATATTATGGTCATTATGAGATGTCTAAGTTCTCCATACTGACCTCTTAAGAGGTGGGTTTCTTTGAATTTCTGAAATGTAACTCTAGAACTCTAGAGTTAGTGAGGCATCTGAAGCTTTTTATTTGCCGTATAGACTCGCCTATAGCTCTAATTAGGATGGTAGACCCCCTTGGAGGTGAGGGCCAGAAAAGACTGGTTACCTAAGAACACCTCTTAGATTGTGACAAGAAGGTACAGCTTTAAAGCAGATCTGCAGAAATCTGATGCAGAACGAGTTACTATGAAAACAAATTGAACTTGGCCATTAAAGGAGCAAAACTTCATCATGTAAAGTACATTTTGTACCTCAACTCTAGAAATCACCTTAAATTACAACATCTCAGGTCATCAGTAATTAACGATACTATATCTGTACAGATTCTACAAATATATATATACACACACACACACAAGCACACACAAGCACTGATATGCATATATGTATACACATATATGATATATTCACATATGTACAGGCACATGTATAACTTACATATATTGAAATTTGCTCCGTCTGGAGCCAAAGAAATGAGTACTAAATCTCTAAGGAGTCAAGAAGGTAAGACCTTTTGATTCCCTTGAAGCTGAAGAATTACAAGGAAGCTTGTCAACACGAGGTGGCGCCCTTGATCTACTAATCCAACCCAGGCCAATTCATGAGCTGTCAAAAGTCAAGGTCACAAATTGTCTTTTTTCCTCAAGGTCAAGGTTTAAGGCCTTTCCTGGTCCTGTCATTTCAACAAATATCAAAACCTGCCCTCTCAGACGCATGCATATCCAACAGCAGATTTTAAAATACGACAGTCTGGGCATCGCTGATACTAAACAACTGGTTTTCATTTTCTACAGGGAGCCTGAGAACTTACACTCTCTCTTCCTCCTTTCTTCTTTTCCTCATTTTCAGAATACCTGACATTTTAACCTTCTTGAAGCATCTTTATAAATTTTGGGGATTTTATAGGCAATTTTTGGGATTTCTCCCTTTGATTAAAAAATTTGTAGCAAAAAAAAAAAAAAAAAAAAAGCCCAACTAAATAATAAGAGAAAAAGAATGGTCCTTGGTTTGTGTAGAACAAACCTGCTTCTTTTCTTTCTGTGCAGTGCACGGCTAGCATAGGAAAATAATGAGTATTTCTTTCAGCTTTTAATGGCAGTGACTATTTTATTAACATAATTAACACCACTATAGCACTATCTACAGGTCTCAGGCTTTTTAATTATTATTTTTAGGAATATCTGGAAAGCAGGTGCACAAATACATTTTCACAGTGTGCTTAATGTCTTTATTTACAAGATAGCATTTTATAGTGAATATGGACAAAATGAATGTGCTGACGGAAATAACTGCTTGATTAAAAATGTGCTGTGAAGATGAGTTCCTAAACTTTCTAACATGGTCTTGTAACACAATAAACATGGAAAAATACGAATCCCTTAATAGGTCAAAATATAGAATGTAAACATCTAAATATTTCAGGGGAATGGATTTCCATTCTGAGTTTTCTAAAAAAAGAAAAGAAAGAAAAAACTATTTTTCCAGCAATATGTTTAGTAAATATTGGAAAATAGCAATTTAAATGAAAAATTAATTGTATTTAAACCAAAGTCCACCATGTTGGGGTGGTACTTCTCTGGAGATCTGACAGAAAGTGAATTCTGTGAATTGTCTGATGCTCTGAATACTTAAAAAAATTATATCAAGTACTTTGGAAAGTAAATGATATCAGGGCAGAAAATACAGTCCAAATGCCAGAAAATATGCTTGCTATAAGCACATAAAAATTATTATCAGAAGGACATGTCCCAGCCTGAGGTTCCCTTGTAGCCTCAGAGACTCAGCCGGTGTATTTACTACCAAGACAAATGATCCTTGGAAGTGCTTTCTCTATCTCCCTTCATAGAAAACAGTCCAAAATCATTACTTCAGTACCTTCTCTTTTCCCCTCTAAAGCTCTGCATGACACGTTTCGCAGAATATACAACAACGGTAGGGTTTTCACTAAGATTTACCTGAGCAGTCACTTAACAACATGCAAAGGGGGTGGCGATGGCGAAGGACACGTAGATGTTCACGACAGCCTCTTGCTTTTGTAACCGGTTTTTGGACTATTACCATATAACATAATGTCCTAAAATATAACGGTCACATAAATACTTACAAGATTTCAGTAAATGCGTAACTTATCTGAAATTGCATGTTTTGGGGTTGACATCTGACTCTAGAGTTTGTCATTTAACGGTCTGGTGGGGTTGGCGGAAGAACTGGCAGTCTTTACCATTTCTTAAAGTTTTAAAATAGTCGATTCCACCAAGGAGAAAGAGATCCCCCTTAGGAAAGCAAAATGCCAGTGTCTCTTTCTCTTTCCCATTCTTCAATTATTATTAGGCATTAGAATCATTATCTGGGTAAAGCAATGAGTTCTGAAGCATTTCTTCAAGTTGCCCTCTTTCTCCACTTTTAATCCATTAACTCGTGGTCTTCAGTTTGTTGATGACCTTTTTCTCTTTGACCCTCCTGTTCTGGAACCAGATTGTAACTTGCCGCTCGGAGAGATTGGTGGTGGCTGATATACGCCTCCGTTTGTCCTTGGTAATGAATTTGTTTGTAGCATATTCCCGTTCAAGTTCTTTTAATTGCACCTTGGTATAAGGGACGCGCTTCTTTCTCCCCCGCCTGTAGGAGCTGGCATCTGAGGGATGAGAGACCACGTCTGGAAGATAGGGAAGAAGGCAAGTTACACGAGGATCAGACCCAGGCCAGGACACAGGCGGCAGCTTGATCTGAGTTAGCCGCTTTACAGCGCCCGGCTACCCTTCGCCACGCTCCGCAAAATCCAGCCTTTTGCCCAAATCTGGAGGTTCAGTTGGGGAGAGTGGTTAGTTCTGCACTGAAATGAAATTGCCCAGGGCTCCCATGCCCATCTCAGCCAGGCCGCCGGGGATCCCGTGGTCGCCTGGCCTAGCGGCCCACACCTCAGCACTGGGCTCAGGGGACGACAACAGTTCGATGCCTAGTTCCTCTCTGGATTTCCCAACCCCTAACACTTGATGCTTCTACACTGAAACCATTTCTGAGAGAATGAATACGGGCAATTTAGTAAACAGTTTCCAGGTCGATTTCCCAACCTTAAATCGATGTCAAGGGCTAGGGAGGGCGGGGCACAGAGGGAGAAGGAAGCCAACCAGGGTCCCAACGAGCTTATTCCCAGCCATCCCTCACCCAAGGAGAGCCAGCAGTCAGCCCATCTCAAGGGCAGTACGGGCAGTGCCGGTCAGCGGGGTCGGACTCCCAGGGGTACAGCGCCGCGAGGGCAGGTCAGGAAGAGACAGCAAAGGGGTACCAGGGTGACCCGAGAGCAAGCGGAGGAGAAGCTGGAGCAGAGCCGGAGGACCGGAGCTGAGAAGGGGGGCGCCATTTACCGGGCAGAGTGGACTTCCAGAGGTGGGGAGGCTGCGCCTGCTCTTTGGGGCAGTACATTTGGCCGTTCCAGCCGTTGGGCAGCGCCCAGGGCTGGTAGCTTTCCATGGGAAGACCCAGGGGCTCGTGGCGCGACTCGCCGGGGCCCCCGAGGCCAGGCACCACCGGCATATCCAGGTAGCCAGGCACGGGCTGGTGGTGGTGGTAAGGCCCGGGCGCGTAGCCCTGGTGGTAGAAGGCGAACTCCTTAGCGCGAGAGCTGAACTCCTCGGCCGCCGGCCCGGCGGTCTCCATATACTTGTCCGCGAAGGCGGCGGCGGCGGCCGAGGCGGGCTGCGCGCACGACTTGATGGCGTTGGGGTGCGGGCCCATGCGGGCGCACGGGTAGTAGCCGCTGCCGAAATAGCCGTAGGGCAGCGCCGCGGGCCCCGACGAGCTCTGCGCCGCAGCGGAGCAGGGGCTGCACTGCTTGGCGGCCTCAGCTCCCGCCGGGCCCGCAGGGCCGGGCCCTCCCGAGGACGACGCCGCGGCTGCCGCGGCAGCGGCGGCGGCTGCAGCGGCGGCGGCAGCAGCGGCCGACGGGGGCGCCTCCCCGGGCGCGCTGCTGTACGCGGCCGCGGCCCCGGGCGCCAGGGGCGCCGGGTGCGCCATCAAGTTGCGGCACTGGTTGGCCGCCGCCGCCGCCGCCGCCGCGGCCGCCGCAGCAACCGAGAAGTTGCCCCCCGCGGCCGCGGCAGCCGGGTGGGGGAAGCCCCCGCCCCCAGCCCCGGCCGCCGCCGCCGCCGCTGCCGCCGCCGCCGCCGCCGCCCCTTCCATGTTCTTGTTGAGCTCGTCGGCCACGAGGCCGCCGTTGTCGTAGAGGAACATGACGGTGGGCTCGATCCAGCGGGGGTGAAGGAGCACGGAGGCTGTCATAGCCCGAGCCGCATGGAGAGACCCCAGTGGCGCTGTTTTAAAAAGCCCCCAAGAAGTGAAGAGCGCGCCGCGCGGGGCCGGGGCCCGAGCGAGGGGGGCGGATCGCGCCCCGCGGGGTCGCGCCAGGCGGCCGCCCATTGGCCCGGCCCCCCGCTCCGCCCACGGCGTATGCAAAGCGGGCGGCTCCAGCCCCGGCTCGGTGCTGGGCACCCGCCGCCCGCCGCCGCCCGCGAGGTCCCCTGCGCCAGCGCCCGCCGCGCGGCGCACACCCTCCACCCAAGGGAGAGGCAGGGGTCCGAGAGGGCGGTGCGGCGGGGAGGGCAGGACGGCTTCCTCACCGCTCCCCGTCCCTTCCCTGATCCCAGTGGGGCTCAGAGCAGCGTCAGGCTGGGAGGGGACAGAAACGCGCTGTTGGGTTGCTACCTGAGGCGATGGGGACAGTCAGGTAAATCTGCGGGCAACTGGGGATGGCACAGTAGCGAGGCGGCAGGGTGTTGTTCCTTGGGGCCTCGGCGCTGTTTTCTTTTCAGGTATCTGTCTATGCGTCTTTCTGCAGCGAAACGCCACCACGGACTCTAGTGCTTTCCTCTTCTAGCGCGTCCTGATTTGGCTCTCTTTCCAGGGGAGCAGTGGCTGGGCGGTTTCGGATGCGCCTGGCTCGTGGATCCCAGGACATTCCATCGGAAAGCTTGGACTGCATTTAGGAGCTCCCTCTACTTCCTCGTCCTCAGTGTTGGTGGGCCATTTCCTACACTGGCACTTAGGCCGATAGGCTGAGAACGACCCATCGCACTCACACCCACACACACTTAAGTGTACCCTGATCACACATTCACACTTGTATATACAGACTGCCCCTCACTCTGCACCAGCAACAACTCTTCCCCCAGAGACTGTGAGATGGAGAGCGAGATTTGTGTGCACCGTTCTCCAGTGCCTCCCCACCTGCCGCGGGGCTGGCCAGTCCTGGAAGGATTTTAAGAGGAAGAGGCTGGTGGGGTGCTGGCTGGGACTCAAAAGAAGCTCCCCCCCTTCTGGGGCCTAATGAAGCTTCATAGAGCCTGAGCAGGAGCTGACTTTCCAGGTACCTGGGCACACCCTGTTTCTCTCTGTTCTGAGACAGGAGAAAGGGATTCTTTGGGGCCACTTCGCACCTCCCTCCCAAGTGGGACTGGGGAGAACACAGTTTCTATCCTGCAGAGGGTGCCTTGTCCTCCTCCGTCCAAGAACCAGCCTGAGAAGCCTTTCCTCTGTGTCTGGGGAATGCGACCCTTTTCTGAGAGCATGGTGCGATGTTGGTGCTGGAGAAGCCAAGCAGTGACCACGATTGGGTGAGGAGTTCTGTGGGTCCTGTCGCTTGGGAAATACTTCTACTTCCGATCCTGGAGGCTGTGATCTGGTCAGATGCCCAGAAGGGGAACATGCATTCAAAGTGAAAGTGGGTGTATTCCACGGAAATGTCAGGGTTGGGGAGAGTGCTCCATACAGTCCCTTCCAGCCCAGGTGGGCTGCTGAGCAGCCAGGTTAGGACCTGCCTGCTAGTCCCAGCTTGCAGACTCAGCCCTAAGCTCAGGAACTTTGAATATCCCTGGCCCCTGCAACCCCACTCCTGCCCCTCCACATCGGATCTCTAAGGCTCCCGGTCTTCCTGCAGGGTCTGACCGAGGAGGCTGGGCTCAGGCTTTTATCGATTCTGACCCCCAGGTTTGCTGGAACCAATGTAAGCATTGCCCAATAAAACCTTCTACGACTCGTCCCCCTGCCCCCACCCCCACCCCAGCATTCACCATACACATAACCAGTGTGTCCTTTTCCTCCTGCGCTTTTAGTAGCTCCGGGTAAATATTGATTCGCCCCCAGTTTACCTCCTCCCTGACTGTCCATTTGCAGGCTAAAGAACTGGCCTCTGTAGGGACCTGATTTTTGTGTTACTTTCCGGGCCTGTTTGCCCCCTTTCCTTCCTCCAAGTGGCATTGTAAAACTCATGGCGACAAAGAGGCAGGGTAGGGTTCAAGGCCCCAGTTCCTGAGGACTTCAGGGCTGTTTTACATATGGGTCAGACTCGGCTGGAGGCCAAGGTCAAGTTGAAAGTTGCCGTCTAGCCAGTATGAGAACTGCCATGCAAGCCTGGAGACCCAGGCAGCTGTGGAAGGCCCACCACCCATCTCCCCTCACTCGTGACTCCTTTCTCCTTTGGAATTCTTGTTGCTGTCTCTGTTTGGTTATCCAGCAATTTTTGCTGCCTTTGTGGAGTTTTCCAGGCGGTGTTTACAGACTCTTCTTCTCTGCTTCCGCCCTGCTCTTGGCCTGAGCTTCAGACCTCTTCTGTTTGCTAGCCAGACCCGGAAAAACGAAAACACAGCTCGGGGAGCCCCCACCAGTTGGCGCCTGTGCCAGCTCACCTCTGGTCATGGCGCAGCTGCTGGTGCACGCAGCGGCCAAGGCCGGCTCTGCAATCCCCCGTCCCTCTCTCCACTTCACTGGAGAGCAAGCCCTGCACGCAGAGGACGGGCCCCAGCTCCACAGACTGCCAAAGTCGACTGGGTCCCTTCTCACCAAAAATGGTGAGACAAGATTTCATCTTGTCCGCTGAGGAGCCCCGCGGAGCAGGTTTGTCTGCGAGGAACGGCGCTGGGGGAAGGCTTTGGGATGCATTTCAAATTAGGCTTTGCTTGGTAACCTTGGCAGCCCCCTTCCCCAGCCCCCAGCCCCGCCAGGGAAGGACTTCAGGCCTGACTTATTTATTGAGCTTTGTGGTGGATCTTTAGTGATCAAGTTATTCGAATCTTTTCTTAGTTCCCTATCAACTTTCAAAAACTCTCGAGACATGGTTACTTAGAGGGAGGCAGCCTGCGCATTCCCTTCATGGCTTGAATCTCGATATATATGAAGTAACTTTTCTATCAGGCTAGTCAAAGGCGCCCTGGTGTGTTGTCCCTGTTTTTAAAAGTCTGAAAGTTCGGTTAGACATTGAGTCGTAGCCACCAACCAGCGGGGATGGTTTGTAAAATTTGAATGAGCTCCGTGAATAATTTTGGGTCTCAATTTCTAGAATTTCTATTCCCTTGGAAGCAAGAAAATCTCTTTCTCTTCTGTCCATGTCATTTGTCAAGGGACGTAAGAGATTTGTTCATGGTTCCCAACACTGTTCTTAGCCTCGGAGCCCTCTGGGCAGCCACCACGCTGGCTTGCTGTGGGGGAAGAAGGGTTACAGGGCAGCAAAGAACTGGAGTGTCCTCTGCAGAGCAAGCACGGCGCTCCCGGCGCAATTCTTCTTTTTCCCAACAGCAAGGTCAAGACTCACTTGCCTGCTCAGCTAGTTGGCCCTGACCCTCTCTCTCTGCTTTGTGGGTTGTTGTTGTTGTTGTTGTTGTTGTTGTTGTGTGTGTTGGGGGTGGGATTTTGTCTACCACGATCAGGAATTCCTATGGGATTGCAGAGAGGTGCCATCAACTGGAATCCTGGCAATGACAATTGTATCCCTTTGTGAGTTAGACTGGATCGGCCGAAGGCAGTGGCCCTTGAGGAAGAGGGTGGCAGGGGTGGAGGTGTGTTCTGTCTGGTGCTCCCTGATCTACCCCAAGGGGCCCTGAACGGGCAGCGAGGGCGAGATGGAGGGCGGCGGCAGCCCAGTGGCTTGGCCTTTGTTCCAGGAGCTGCCAGACCCAGCAGGCATGGCTTCCTACCTCTTAGGGCAAGCAGGGGTGCCCGGTGGGGCTTAGCTGTCCTGGAGCCTCCCAGTGAAGAAAGAGCCCTTGGCTGTTTTGGGGGAGGTGGGGGTGAAGGGTTGGGGACTCTTTACCAGTGTGGGTCATGGGGCCCTGGGCTCTCGGGGTTAGAAGAGAAAAGGACAAAGGGAAACTATGTTTTAATGGAGTTTGATTTTCACTAGCAAATGAAATTTACCTGCTCTCACTTTAACTGGGAGAAGGCTGTCAGCACTGCTCCCTGGCACCATTTCCCTGCATCCATCCAGCATTAGGATAAACATTCCTCAGTTGGTTTTAAAGACACTTTGTATTTCAGGATATTCATGTGTTTCTAATGTATCCAAGCAACTTTACGAGCAGCATTTGCAGAACATCTTAACCCTCTCTCTCCCACGGGGTTGGGGGCACAGAGATAATGGCAATGGAAGAGAGATACGGAGGAGGGGAAGGGCAGAGGAGCTGAGGCTAGCGTGGAGGGAAAAAGAAAGGGAGGCAGGGGTGGGTGGGGGTGGGGGACAACCAAACAGGATAGCACCCAGCACTGCAGCTGCCAGCCCATTTGGGGAAGAGAGGAGTGGGGGCCGTTCTGCGCATGGAGGGCTTTGTGAGTCTCCTCAGCCTTATTCCCACCAAGGTGGAAGGTGTACTCGTTTTCCTAAGGAGAAAGGGTAGGTTCTGAAGAAGCCTGGGCTGAAGCTGGTCAGTAGGCAGGACAATGGCCCATCCTGAGTGACTTGCTCAAGTTTGAGTCCTACATTTTTGTGCATTTTGAAGCAACCATGAAGCAGGGAAAGGCCCAAGGCTGTAGGAACAGGTTTGGAGCCTGGGAAGTCACTTGACACCGTGGTGACCCAATGCCAACGCCGTGAAAGGGAAAGTGCAAGATCCAGGAAGATCCACGCAGATCCCACGCAGTGCAAGATCCTCTCATCCTGTGGATTTTGAGGACAGCAAGTTTTGGGAGGAGCAGATCTCCAGCTGCCCGGTGGGTTTCTTCAGTCCCAGGCCTTCAAAGCCACCAAGGCAGAGCGTCTCAGAAGGACGGCCGCAGGAACCCAGGGAGGACCTCGGCTGTGCGCTGCCCTTAGTGTTGCCCCCGGAAAGTCCCTAAGCAGGGATTGGGGCGCCCCCACACATTGTTTAGGACAACCAGCCCCTCGACCCAGGTTCCTCTGAGGAGCAGTCGCCTCCGCACAGTGCCAGCCAGCGGCGCCCACACTCCCCAGGGTTGTCGCAAAGTTGGAATGGGGGCACTTCCCGCCTTCGAGACGGGACGCCTTGGGGCTCACGGAGGCCTGGGCTACTCCGCCAGTGGCGGTGGTGGCAGTGAGGGGAGCGCTGCCTGCCCCGACGGTGCCGCCGCCGCTCTGCTCTTCACTGGACCTGGAGGCTCAGCCGAAGCAGGCGAGATTCGGGGGAGCGCTCCACTGGACAGAGGAATCGCTTTCCTAAGATCTCAGCTGGCCATGGGCGAACTGGCCCGCCGGACTCCGGGATCACCCACCCAGGGAGTGAGCTCCCCGTCACTCGGCCAGGGCACTGGCAGAGCGCAGGACGGCCCGAGGAATCCGAGCGGCTGCGACAGGAAAAAGCCGAGAGGTCTCCGGGTGGACGTTATCTGTCCCCGCCACTGCCCGAAAGCCGCCCCACCCGCCCGCCTCCACCCCCGTCCGAGCTCGATGCTCCCGGCCGCAACAAAACAGGAAGCCAGCTCTGGGCTTGGGATTCATTAAGTCAACAAATATACCGAAGACGTTCGAGCGTTTGAAGAAATTGGGGGTGGGGTGGGGGTTAGACTTAACCCTGGCCCCGCTGCGTCCCGGCTTTCTCGCGCAGGACCCGGTGCAGGCGGCCTTGCCCCGCCTGAGTCCATTTCTCCTCCAACCCTCCAGGCCCCCACGTCCCCGACCCGGGTTGAGAATTCTTAATGCGGAGAGCAGCTGGAGGAGGAAGACTCACCGGCGCAGCCGTGGGGAAAGGGGAAGTCGGAGAACACAGAGGTGTGATCAGACTTTTACCAGCGCGCTCTGTGCTGTAATCATAACGACGTGCGCGCCTCGATATGAACATGCAGATTCGCGCATCAAATGCGCCCACACACAGTGGAAAAGACATCCAGCGTCACGTGGGCGAAACACAGGCACCAGTTTGGAGGAAAAATATCTCACCCTGTCGGACCAGCCTGGCGACAGGCTTCAGGGAGGCTGGCGTCCCTCTCTCTCCCCATTCTGACTGTTTCCGACCACTCACCTTCCCCTCCCCCGCGGCTGGGTAAATACACCTGTCCCCAGTGGAAGGCGAGCCCCCGACTAGCATTTACCTGGGTTGGGTGTTCTCCCCAGAAACGGTGGCTGGCTCTGGCGCCCCGCTCGGAGCCGACGAGGGCGCAGTCGCCGCTCCTTTGTCCCGCTGCTCCAGCCCTGCTCGGCCAGCGCTCAGGGGAACGAAGCAGCTCAATAAAAACTTTTGATATTAGTTTTTATGGGTATTTACACTCTGGTCAGGGGAGCTGAGCACGGAAGCTCCGTTAATCAGCCCCCCAACCTCGGGTTTGGATGTTCAGTTTATGGGTTGGGAAAAGGAGATTGGGGAGAGAAGGCTTGGGGATGGCCGGCTGATTCCGGGGAAATGAGAAGGGGAGCAAGGTCGTTTTCCGTTCTTGGAAAATGAAGGTTAAATGGGTGCCTCCAGGTGCTACCCAACTGGACTGTGTTTTTATTTGAGCCCCCCTGGCAGGGGTACATTTTCCACCCTTGCTTACAACATTTAAATTATCTTTTATTATGGAATTTTCCACACACACACACACACAAATCTAACGAACCCACATATGCCCAACTCCCACCATTATCATTTTGCCTTTCATGTTTCATCACCCACGTCCACTTTTTTGAGTATTTTAAGGAAAATTCTAGACATCATGTTATTCCACTCCCATCATGGGGTCTGGGGAGTAAATTTCAAGGGGTCAAGGTGTTTAAACTCGAATTGTTGTCATCATACTCTAGAAAGAACTTAAGGGTCCACCTAAAAGAAATCCGGATCCAAAAAAAAAAAAAAAGGAGTTTAGGATGTAGGGCATCTTGCTTGAGATTTGACATCTCTTCTATTTCACATACGCATGTGGGGGAGACGTGCAACCCTCTTTTCTGGGAGTGCGTCATCCTTTAGGAGAAGGTTGCTACTACTGCACCGTCTTCTGGGGGAAAGAGGAAAACCACGGCTCGGTCCTTTCCATGCCCTGAACTGACACGCACTCCCTTCCCATTGTGCAAATGACCATTTTGCGTTCCAGCACACCTCCCCTGACAGCAACCAAAAAGAGGTTTCTAATGATTAAGCCAGGAAGGGAGCGTTTGTACAGGGTTGGTAACCCATCACAGCAACCAGAGTTTTCCAAAAGAAATGCTATTCAGTATATTTTTTAAAAAATTCTGCTCAGCAGTAAAAGGTTTGGGTTCTGTGTGTGTGTGTGTGTGTGTGTGTGTGTGTGTGTTTAAAGAATGATGAAAGGCATTGTGGTTTATTTTGTTTTAATTCGGTGATCTAATTGACAATGAGCATGATCCTCCCCAGCAAAGTCTGCAGCTCTGAAGTGTGATTTAACTAAAAGCCTTGGTAACTTCAGAAAGCAAAGAGGCAAAAATGAAAAATAGCAAACCATTGAACCTGACCAGTCCTGCACCAGCTAGCTACTTCATAAGTTTACTTGTCTCAGTGGACAGTTGTCCTCCTTTCTGTAGCTAAGTGTTGGGTTATTTTGCATTTGGATAGTTTATGGTTCCTTAATCACTTTTTTTTTTTTTTGAGGGGTTGTTATATATCTGGGCTGGCTTTACTCTGGATACTCTTATGCTAACATATGCTAATACAACCACTCATTGCATTAGAAAAGAGCTTTTTGGTTGAACTCATAAGGAATGTTGAATTAAACAAGAGAACTGTGTGCACAGATTCTATACCCCTCTCAGACAACTCCAGCTACACCCAGCAGAAGCCCCTGAAGACACTGCCTGTTCCTGAGTCCCTGCCCGGCTGCCTGTGGATTATCAGCAAGATTGATCCCCACTGGGGCTTTGGGCACAGCAGCTTCTTCCAACACGTCTAGTCCCCTGACTCTAGGATGGAGTTCATCGCAGGGGTTAGTGCTCCTGTCGGGGCCAGGCTGGGGACTGCAGAAGTGAGCAGATTCAGAGGAAAAGAGATGCCATCAGAGAAGAGCTGGGAGACAAAGAGGAAGGGAGGGGATGGGAGGGAAAAAAAATAACAAGCAAGGAAAGCATAATTCCCAACAAAAAGCCAAGCCAAGGCAGCCCAAGGCAGGCCTGTGTTTTTAAAGCTCTGCAGAAACTCATTCTCTGCGGAAGCCTGTTCGCTGAAGAAGCCTGGCTGGGGGCCCCCACTGCTGAGGAGCGGATGCTTAGGCTGCAAGCCTGCCTGTGACTTCTTTAACTGCGCAACAATAATCTGGGTTTTTGAGAAACTGATTGGAGTCCAGAATTAAGTGTGGCCTTGAACTTCTGCCCGTAGAGAACCCAAGCAAGGAATTCTGGCTGGAATCAGCTGTGTGGCACAGGTCTTTAGCCAGACTTGGGACAACCAATTGAACCTGCTAGCAATTATGTGCTCTCAGCCACTTTTAAAAAGGCTATATTTCTTTACATTTCTAGGACCTAATGTGGGGTTATGTCGGGTCATGGGACCCTTGGCTGGTGCAAAGTAATTTGATGTCATTGAGAGCAAGCAGACTCATTTGTCACCCTGAGGAATAGACTTCCCCACCCATCTGAGGTGGGAGCACAGCAGAGCTGGCTGGGACTGTGAAACCCAATCATGGGTCCCATTCTGGCGTGGCTAGGTGGGCAGGGAGGGGGCTTTTGTGGTGGTATGTGTCAGCATGGGGAAGTAAGGGGCCAGCTCTGCTCCAAGCATGCACAACAGCCCATGGAGCTCCTGTGGGACCCAGTCTGGTCCAGGCCCTTTGATCTCGGGTTCATTTGCTACAGGATCCAAATCTCAGCTGTTCATTCCTTTAAGTTAAAGCTGGTTAGTGCATCTGCAACCCTTCCTCCCACACACCACTGCTCCAGGAGTCTATTGGATTCAAGAAAACCGAAGGGAGCCTGTCTACCTGTGAGACAAGATTCACCCGGCAGAGAGGTGATGAAGAGGAGTAGGCAGAAGTGCCCAGAACCCTCATATCCCTCTAGGGGTGCATTTCAGCGTGTGACAGGCCTGGCTTAACATCTTGGGCTTCAGACATTTGCCCAGAACTGTCTCATGCACTGTTGCCAGTTACTTTCAGTGTTTTTTATTTGGGGGGTGGGGGTGGGAAAATGACAGAAAGCAAAAAAAGAGGGTCCCCTGAGCTCTCTTTTGAGAATCAGGGAGGGACCAAGCCCTAGAATACAGGTAGGTGTGGAGAGAGCAGCTTGATGAGCCAAAGGAGGAGGGGATGAGATCACTTGTGACAGCCCTAGACCGAGCTTAAGGGCGGGGGGTGGGGGGTAGGCTCCTACAGAAGGCATCTCCCAGCAGTCATCTCTGTCCCCAGCAACCCGCATCCCACAGGGCTGGGAAAGTCTACCAGGAGAGCTGCGAGCCCACTGCTGGGGCCCCAGCGGTGGCTCCTGGGATTCCCACGTTGAAACGTGACCCTCATGTACCCCTTGGCCTCTGTATCCTCAGAAGGCTTCCTGGTGCTGCTCTTCCTCCTTGCCAATTCCAAGACAATGCAACACCACGATAAATGGAACAAGATGGAGAACTTTGACCTAGCCTAAGTGGTCACCCAGGGGACTCTGAGGAGGGCGACCTGCTGGGTACAGGTGAAACCCTCCAACAGAGATGCTGCGACTGGCAACTTTGAGGAAGAGGGGGAGGCCAGCAGGGAGTCCATGTGTCCTTCCCGCTGCTTTCAGGTTACAAAGAGTCGCTGGTGCCCTGGAGAGAGCTGAGGTAAGGGGCGGCACTCCACACGTGGGGTGTCTTCCCCAGGGTTCTGAGAGACGCCCAGTCTTCATAGAAATTAGGTAGTCTTGGCAAGAGGAAGTGGACAGGGCAGGGTCTGACGGCCCCACGATGAAATGGGGGGCGGGGTGGTGGAAAGTACCGCCTACGGTTTCTGGGAAGCGGGGCTCCAACCGCTCCACAGTGCGCCTGACCCACGCCAGCCGGCAGTCCGCAGGGGTGGGATGGCCTTCGGGCCTCTGGCCTCACATGGATTTCCACACCGACCTCTTGGTCCCCAGAGTCACTCAGGACCCTCGAGGAGAACGCACATGTGGTCGCTCCAGGGCTCCGCCCACTCTGGGTTCAGGAACCCCAGGAAGAGTTGAAGGAGGAATAAAAATCCCGGGCCCCTCTTGCCTGCAGCTAGCCTTCCAGGACCTTAGCCTGGAGAGGGGAAGGCCGCTGAGAGCTGGGCCTTTCCCCTCCGAGGTGGAAGTCGCGCCTGGCTCTTCAAGACGGTGCATGCTTCAAAGGGGCGGTGGGGAGAGAGGGTCTCAGGTCTTCGCCTTCCCGCCCCCACCCAATCCAGCGGCAGCCACTTCGCCGGGGCAGCAGGCAGAGGATGCGCACGAGGCTCTGCTGCAGTTCCATCCTCTTCCCACTAGATGTCTTCCCAGTTAATCAGAATCGCAGGGCGCTGTCTGCTGCGGGCAACTGAGACTCGGTTTCCCCCGCCGCTTTTGGGAGTGTGGCGTTCCCCTGGGAAAGCAACCCATTTTCTTTCTTTCTTTCTTTCTTTCTTTCTTTCTTTCTTTCTTTCTTTCTTTCTTTCTTTCTTTCTTTCTTTCTTTCTTTCTTTCTTTCTTTCTTTCTTTCTTTCCTTCCTTCCTTCCTTCCTTCCTTCCTTCCTTCCTTCCTTCCTTCCTTCCTTCCTTCCTTCCTTCCTTTCTTTCTTTCTTTCTCCTCTCTCTCTCTCTTTCTTTCTTTTTCTTTCTTTCTTTCTCCCCCCTCCTCGCCCCTCATGCCAAATCCTGGCTCTGGAAATACACCACAATCAAACACTGGCTCCCTGCGGGCCTGCGTCGGGACTGCTCTCACCATTGGAATCTTTTTATGACCTTTGATGTGTTTAAATAACATAGCAAGGCTGAGTACACACCTCGGATTAAACTTTAATCGGCAGCAGTCAAGGTCGCCCAGGTGGTAAACGCATTTCCTCCGATGTCTCCTGGCGGACACTGCGGGGTCCGAAGTCTGGGGCTGTGGCCCCCACTGTGCCCTCCCGCCCCTGCCTAGGTCCGGGTGGGGGCCAGGGCTAGGGCCATCCCATCCAGCTCCAAAGAGGACTGAGGAAACAGGATCGGAGGCAGACACCCAGGGTGGGCTAATGACCTGAGAACAGGTTTTATAGCTACTAGACAGCATAGTTAAAAATTCCAAGAGGCACTTGCAATTTCCCCTAACTCCAGAGAACGGGCTGTGGATCCAAAGTCATGGTCAGTGCCTTGATTATTTCCCCCAGGTTGCCCACGGAGGGGTGGGGGAATTGCTGGTAATGATGGTGCAGGCCAAGTTCACTGGTTGTTTTGAAGGTTGCCAAGCTGGGTTGAGGTAGGTCAGGATCTAGAACCCAGGCTACATCGGCCCTTCCCTGTGCCAGGCCATACAAGGTTAGCCTGAATTCCAGCTGGGCTGAGTCACTAGGGCTGAACACAATTTCCTGAACCAATGTACTCATCATGGAGAATTGTCTTGTGCAGTTATTTAGGGAAAAATGCAAGGTCGGGGCAGCATGTGTGGTGAGGGCTACCAGCGCACTCTTAAAAAGGGGATGTTCACACAGAGCTGGAAGGCTACACAGACCATCTTCCTCTGGGGAGAACTGAGGCTCGAGAGTCCAGTAGAGAATTCACTTTTTGTTATACATTCTTTTGTATTGTTCGTAATGTGCGTCAGTTCCGTGTATTAGCTGTGGAGACAACACTTTTCAGAAAATAGGGTGCCCTGTTTATCTCATGGCCAAGGGTACGTACACCTGGGGAATTCCCCTTGCACATCAAACCAGATGCTGAAATAAGGCACCAAAGCTTAGACCTGAACCTTATAGGCTATCCACGCAGATTCCCATCTCCTGGGAGGGGTTCTCAGGTCTTTCTCCTTAGGGTTGGCCCTAACCTGGGAACAAACATGCCAGCCCACAGCATGAAAACCCCAGCCGTTCCCAGCAACTGAACTCCATTGTCTCAAAAGGAATTCAAGCCTGATCAATTTCTCCCCAACCCTTGAATGCCTGAGGGTTTATAGACAAGGTGCTCCTTGTGTCCCTATCTGCTCCTTCCTATTAGAGATTCCCAGAGCCCCTAGCCATGGTGTAAATAGTCAATATCCTGACTGTATGTATGTGTATATCCCTTGTGTCATTCTTGTCCCCAACTTTCAAGAAGCTCCACATGCTCAACCAGGGTGTTGCCTACTTGAGTTAGATACAATAATATGAGCACCGATTAAAGTTAGTTTTAAAAAGTGTTTCTTCAGAGAGCCTGTTGGGGGCTGGTAACGTTCTATATCAGGACCTGGGTAGCAGTCACACAAGTGTACACACATATAAAAATCCAGCGGGCTGGGTGCTTAAGATTTTTATGCTTCGCTATATGTAAGTTATATGGCAATAAAAAAAATTTTAAAGTGCTCCCTCATAACGACCTGTGAAGTAGGTCCCGAGGTTGTTATAATCATCTCCATTTTACCAACAAGGCAACTAAGACTCAAGGGCAGCTAAACTGTCCCAGGCCTCTGGGGAAGAAATGAATCACTCCCAGCGTCTTCCTCTGAGTCTTGCTGCTTTGGTGGGGAGCATTTGCTTTTCTAGCATTTTTCTCAGGTAGCGGGAACCCGCTCAGCCTGGAGATGCTCTTCTCGGGTGGTTGCCAAGCGAGAACAGGACGATCTGCAGCTTTCTTCAAATTCTATAGCCTTTGAGTAGGAAGAGGGTGGCGAGGCCGCTGTGCCCAGAGGCCGTGTGGAGCTTGGAGGCCGTTTGTGTCCCTCTGAAGAGGGAGACGGCCTCTAGGGCTGGGAACACATTTTCTTCTCCTTATTCCAGTCACCCCCGCGGAGGAGCACCCCACAGCAGAGCCCGCGGCCCGCCCGGGAGATCCCTCCAGGCAGCCGCCCCCTCCCTGGGGTCCTGCCCCTCACCTCGCTTCCCAAAGGCATGGGGCGGGGGTGGGGGGTTGGCAAGTGGGGGTGTTCTGAAATAAAGGTGGCTGCAGTTAGGTGGCGGAGGACATAGAAAGCGGTTGTTATTTATTCCAGGCACAGTCGCAAAAGGCTTCCAAAAATATCGAGCCGAGAGATTTTATTGTCCAGCCTGTCTGCAGCCTGTAATTATGCGTTCAAGATGTTTAATGTGTGCAAATGCATTAGCCGCGTTCGCTCGTGAAAACCCTAGCCGGGAGCGGGGGAGAGGCAAGTCTGGAGATAATTATGTCTTACAGTCGCAAACATTATTCCGCTCTTACTGTAAACCGCCTGGCCACCTTTACGAGAAGCCAGGAAAACTTTGAGAGTGATTCGTATGGTGTACACGGACAAACTGTTTTCTTCTCTCCCGTATTGTTCGAAGTGCCTGTTGGGCGGCTTCTGTGCCAAGTTCAGGGGCGCGCTGGAGAGAAGGAGGCGGCAGAGGAGAGGAGCCGAGCGGCCCTCGCTGGTCCACAGAGGCCTGGCCTGGCGCACCGCCTGGCACCCGAGATGGCTGGGGCTGGTGGCCTGCAGCCCTCGCAGCCGCGGCCAGCTCCCAACGTGGGCAGCCCTGGGCACTCCCCCTTTTCCGGGCTGTTCAGGTCTCCTGGGGCCCCTCCCCACCTCCTCATCGGGTCGCCTCCGCGCACTTGCAGACCCCACTCCAAGGCTGCTCCAGGTTGAAACGCGAGGTCCTGAGCCCCAGGACAGCGCTGGAAAAGGCGCAGGCCGAGTCCTTGCTGCGGTGGGGTGCGGGGTCGACTCTCACAGGGTTGACTTGGGGTGAACGTGCTATTTTGGGTCCTGGGTGCTTCAGGGGCCAAGAGAACAGCTAGGATAGGTGTCTCCGCCTCCACCCCCGGGCCCGCACACCCTCCTCCAGGGGCAGCCTACCCCAACCTGGCCTCTCTGGAACCTTGTAAGGTCTCTTGCTGGCACCTCCCACCCCGCGACACGTACACAACGGTCCCCTTATTCGGACAGTGGCTCAGCCCTCCCAGTGAGAGTGACCAGTGCGAGGACAGCAGTCCGGGATGGTGCCATGCCCCTGAGGGACAAAGGCGTATGTTTGCCAGCCAACAGCAGCCCTCATCTTCCCAAACTTCCATTTCAGCTCAGGCTTTTAGGCCAAAAGCCACAAGGCCGCGGTGAGGTGCGGGACAGCGCTCCCCCCTTGCCAGGCTGGTGCGCCTGTAGTTGGGAGATCTCCAACCCTGGCAGGAGGTCGGGGCTGCAGAGGTGTCCGCCCCTGAGGGCTTCTCTGCTGGAGGTCCGCAGACTCAGCCCAGGAACCGCCCGGCCAGTTCCCGGGAGTGCAACGTTCTGCCTTGGGCCTGTGTCCTCTCACTTCTCTTTAGGAAACGACCAGATTTTGAAACTCATTTTAGGCCGCTGATTTAAAACAAAACAAAGCAAGAACATTTGGCGCTCGTTTCGTGCTGCGGGGCACGTAAGAAAATCTGCGTGGGAGTCAGAGGCCTGGCAGCACGGCTGCTGGCCCCAGGGCACAGCGCACTGGCGGGTGTGGAAGGCTCTGGGAGGGTGGCCTGACATCAGCGAAGGGAACATTCATGCAGAGGGAGGAGTGGGGTGGGGGGAAAAAACCACCAGACGTGTGATTGTTCCTGCTCCAAAGGCATCGTCTAAGGACAATCCCCTTGGGCTAGAGTTCCTTGGGTTCTGGGGTCCAGGGTTCTCACGCCCTCCAGCGGTGGGGGAAGTTTCTGAGATGTCAACTCCCAACTTCCTCCTTGAGGGTGCAGGCTCTGGCTACAGGAGATGAAAGAGAGAGGGAAAACCTAGAGGGGGTCCTAGGTGGCTGCAACCCCAGATAAACTCCATGCCTTGGATGCCTGGAATAAGGCAGTTTGTCAAAGCTCCCAGACCTGGAGAAGGGAGTTGGTTAGTTCTGCAGCAGCTAGAAATTTGGGGACAGCAAGACCCTGGCAAGAGGGGCAGATTAAAGCTTTGAGACTTTCTCCCACTGCTCTTCCTCCCTCCTCTGTGTCTCTCTTTCTCCTATCTTTTCCCCACCCAAGGGAGGTCAGCCCTGCAGGTACCAGTGGCTTTGCTTCCAGGTCCTAGTTGAATAGGCTGAAGACACTGGGAAGTTTGAGGAAGGGTTTCACTAGTGGTTCAAATTTCAGAGACCCCAGAACCGACCACAACCCAAAGCTCCAAAAAAGAAACTTGAACCACATTCAGTGTGCCCCAGGTTTGTGGCCTACAGGGCTTTAATAAGGCCATCTTCTAACCCAGAGGTTCCTGGTTGCCTGTGAGGCTAAGCAGAATTTTGTAAACAGAGGGGATTGTGGGGGTGGGGAAAGCTGGTGTTTCTGCAGATTTCCTGGCTCCGTGTAAAGTCAGTGCTCACAGAAGAAGGGCACGCGTCTTGTTACTGCTCTTTTGAAAGTAACTTTTCGTAGAATCAAGGGTTTCTAAATGCCCACAGAGCAATCCAATATTTGATCCTCCCTCTGGGAAGTATGATCAGGCCCTTCCTTGTCTTCCTTTTGCCTCTGTTTTTTCAGCCCCTCAAAAGAGCCCACAGAAACAGAGAAAGAACCTGGGGGGGACTCTTGCCTCTGGAGATGACTCTGTCTGGGACCCACAATGCTGCAATGGTGAGTGGTGTCTCTGCCTGGGTACTGGGACTGGGGGAAGGCTGAGCTGGGCTAGGGTGGGCTAGGCTGCCAGGGCGTCCCCCTTGAAGCTGCACCCAGCCAGGGAAAGGGGTGGGCTCTGGGGAAAATGGGTGAACAGGGCCACCTGGAAAACCTAGATTTCTCAGCTGTCTAGATTCCCTGGAGGAGGAATTCTCTGCCTGGGAGTGATTGCTGCCAATTCCAGTTTCCAGATTTGGTCTTCTGGCCCAGGAAAATTGGGGCCTCGTTTAAATCTTTTCCTAGAAGTTATATGCTCATTCTTTAGCTTTCTGTTTTCTATTAGCCAGAGACTTCACATAAGATAATCTTGGTTTCTCCCTCCGACCTCTGAAACATGTAATTTGGGGGAGATACTGTATTTAAAATGCCAGTCCCCGTAATGAGCCCCGCTTAGCAGTGTGAGCTCCACCCTCCCCTTAATGAACAGTGCTGTTGAGAAATAATTTCACTTTGATCTAGTTTGTGACCTGATTTTTTGGCTTAAAGAAGACTGGGCGGCTAATTGGATTCTTCAGTTGCCTTTAATCTCCACCTCAACACTTGGAACCTGACCAAGCTGAATTAAAACAAGTCTGATAAACAAGATGTAGCTGGCTCCCAGGTTAACAGCAATGAGAACCCCACCCCCCCACCACCACCACTGTGGAGTTTAATGATCACAGCGTGGTTGGCACCTCACAAAAAAACAGGAGGCTGTAGGCCCCCAGAACCTGCAGCACGGAAGTCTTCAGAATCCTTTCCCCTTCCCTCCCCAACACCCTGGATGTGGTTTAATTAGAAAGAGAAGGCGAGGGGTAGAGGAAGGCGGGGAAGAAAAACTTACAGTTGGTGAAAGAGGCAGGGTTGGGGGCTCATCTCAAAGGGAGGCAGGACGTTGAGGAGACTTTGTCCCTGGGAGAGGAAGCAGGCCCAGCCTTTGAGGGCTGGACAGTAAAGATTGCAATTCCAATTTCCAACTGTGCTCCAGGAGTGGGGGGTGGGGGGTGCAGGAGGGAAATAGGATATGAGGGGCAGGGTTATGCAGCCTGAGGGGCTGGGAATCATGGGTTTTATTTAATCTTTTCAGATGCCAGGGGTTTTCATTCTGGGAGGCAAAGCAGAAGGAGGAAGGAGTGGGCTGAGAAAGGGTCTGAGAAAAGGCCCTCTCCAGCTCACCTCCTGATGCTCCAGTTTGCTCTCTGCTTAAGAAGCTGGGGGAGTTCTGAGGGACTACTTCCTCCCAGGCAGTGGGAGTTTGGTGTCCGTCAGGATCTCTCAACTGAGACACTACTGGCACTTCGGGCCAGATACTTCTTGGCTGCGCAGCATGTCCTGTACACTGTAGAATGTTAAGCAGCATCTCTGGACTCCAGGCCCTATTCCAGTTGCAACAATCAAAAGTCTCTCCAGACATCACCAGCTGTGCCCTGGAGGCCAGGGTTGCTCCCAAGCGGAGAACCAGCAGTTTAGGCCCCTGTAAGGCAGGCCTTTCTGGGAAAAAAAGTGGAGTGCTTTGCTCAAAATAAATGACCTGGGTAGGGTTTCAGAGAGCCTGGGGAGCAGGATAGAGGGCTCCCTCTTCTTTTAGCCTCTCTGGGTAGCTGGACCGTGGACACCTTCCCGGGGCTGTCTTGAACCTCCACTGCAACACCTTCACTTCACGGAGATTTTGTATGTAGCTTCAAGGGCATAGAATCCAAACCTTTAGACACTCTAATCTAGGATAAATGTGTGTGTGTGCGCGTGTGCGTGTGCGTGTGTGTGTGTGTAAGACAGCTGCTTGGGGAGGGGATCCAGGCCTCGCTTTTTCCTGCAGCCTTGAGTTAAAAGAAAGCTGCTTTTCTGGCCTCGAAGTGGGAAATGGCTGAGCTTTGTGCCACCTGTGCTTCGGGTGCATCAGGGAGTGGGAGCCTACTGCAGATGCGGAGGTGAGAGTCGTTCTCCACGATGCTGTTAGCCGGATTCTATCCAGTCCTGGGTCTTTTTTTTTTTTTTTAATTGTTGTCCAAGTACAGTTTTCTGCCCTTTACCCCCATCCCAGCCTACCCCCCCAGTTCGGGGTCTTATAGCTCCTCTCCTTCCTCCAGTTCTGAGACCCAGCCAGCCTCACTCTCTGAGCAAACTCTTCTCACTTAGGTGTTCAGAAAACTCTAAGGTCCAGGAAAGTGTGAGCGTGGCATAATTTATTGAACATTCAGCATCATTAGTATAACGCTGATGGAAAATAATTTTAAAAATAACAATTTTACCACAATCCTATCATCTCAATCAGATCCTTCCTCTTTGCCTGCCTTCCTTCCTTCCTTCCTTCCTTCCTCTCTTTCTTTTGAGTTTTCCTTCCTTAATGTGTGCATGTGAAACACAAATGAGGGAAAGTTAAGATTAAGAGAAACTGGTTAATTTACAAGGACAGGTCTATCAGCCTTGAATATCAATAAGAACAGGGTTAAACTGGATCATTCGTGTGTGTGTGTGTGTGTGTGTGTGTGTGTGTGTGTGTATCAGGGTTCCCAGATATATTAAGCTTTAGGTATCTGACAAAAATCGCTCATTGAATGCTTACAGGGTGCTAATTATTTTACAAATATTAACTCATTTAATCCACCAAACAAGTCTAGGAACTATTAATATCATTATCCCCATTTCACAGATGGGGAAACAGAGGCACAGCCAGGTTCATCAATATGCCCAAGGTCATCCAGCTACTAAGGGGCAATGCCAGGTGTGAACTCAGGCACTGGGGATCAGGGCTGTGTTTTCAACTGGTATTCCTGCTGCTTCCTGTGAATGCACTGGGCAGAGACAGTGACCCAGAGGACGGAAGTTGGTGACTGGGCATCTCTGTACTAAGCAGGTAGCTGCTGCTCCAGAAGCCTCACTCTGAGCTCCAGGGCCAGAGTCCCTGTCAACAGTGGATCTACTAATAGATGCTTTTCTGATCATTGAGAATAAGTTACAGGAAATGTAATGCGTATCCCTGGTATTTACTACCTCAGGAACACAGGAGATGTAATGAAGGAGGGAAGGTTGTAACTGTAGAAAAACACCAATTCTAGTAACAGAAGTCAGTGGCAGCCAGAGACGTTCTCCCCAGGTTTCCGGCCCTGCTGGTGGCCCCTCCAGCAGGCTCCTTGCAGGCAGGAACCCCCCAGAGGAGGAAAGGGGCCTGTTATAGGAGTCATCAACCTGTCACCACTGCTAGGGTGAATGTGGCTTCTGAGTTGGGGGGAGGGGTGGAAACTTAGTATTTAGCACCACCAGCTGCAGGGAAGGGGAAAGGGCTGTGGAGTGGGGACTGCGAGGGGGAGGCTGGAGGTGGAGCAGGCTTTCCCTATCTGTGGCCCTGGAACAGACATTCATTGAGCCAGCAAGGCTCCATGCTTGGCACTGCTTGGCATTGAACATGAGAAGAAGGTACTTACCCTCAAGGAGCCTTAACTCTCTATACATATGTGTGTGGGGGGGGTTGTGTGTTAGAGAAAGATGGGGTGACTACATCAATGATCGCACTGAAGGCGGAGGCAAGAGCTCAGGGATGGGGAGTGATGAACAGTGTGTTGAGAGTGTGCAGGTGTCCCTGGTGGGTGGCTCATTTGGTTGGAGCATCGTCCCAATATGCCAACATTGTGGGTTCGATCCCCAGTCAGGGCACAGATCAACCAGTGAATGCATAAATAAGTGGAACAACAAACATCTCTCTCTCAAATCAATAAATAAAAGATTTTTTAAAAGTGTGTGCAGGTTTGGGAATCTGGTTGGGGCTGGTGGCAAGGAGGCGGGGTGCTCGTCCTGGGCCTAGAGGGTGGGGGGGGGTTCTCTCTGGGGGAGATGCAGGGGGCATGTTGGAAACGGGCACAAGCCCAGTTTGGCCGCGGAAGGTAGGGAAGAGTCGTCCACACCCCTGTGTCCCAGATGCTCTGCTCTGTAGGGATTATCTCATCCACCAACTCTGATGAACTGGGCACTACTGTCATTGCAGAGGAGGAAACTGAGGCAGTGGATCAGTGACTTGTGCAGGGTCCTACAGCTGGGTGGCAGAGGCCTCGCGGTGACTCGGGAGCCCCCTCACTCTCTCTCCAACACTCCGAACCAGGTGTACAGGTGAACTTGTGCAGGTGAATCCAGGTAAAGGGGAGCCCCAGCGGAAGGCTTTTGTTTGTGGCTGGAATAAGAAAGAGCTGCCCATTGTTCTCACACTTCTGCATTGCCCCCTGCCCCCATCACATCCTGCGGAAGATATCCAATAATAATGAGAAATTCGGTCTCCTTTTTCGCGGGGGGGGGGGTGTCCCTGGGCCCCATTGCTCAGGGCGTGGAGGCCGGAAAGGAAGCTGGGAAGGCTCCGGTGGACGACCCACAGACCCACGGACGGAAGCACGGACCGACGCAGCCGGTAAGACCAGTGGCTGGGCAAGCGACAGCGAGACCCCGAAGCCCAAGGGAGAGCCGGGGCGGAGCCGGAGGGACCCCGTGGCCTGGGCGGAGGCGCGGTGACACCTCCTCCGGACCCGGGCAGCTTCCCGGGAGCTGTGTGGGGGCTGCAGGCCCGCAGAGCCGCCTCCAGGCCAGGGACTTCCTCCACCCGACTCGCCGGGTTGAGTCAGGGCAGCGGGCACAGCAGCAAAAGAGAAATGGGACCGTGATCCTCCCTCTGCCAGCAGCGGGAGAGGACGAAGCTGGGGCTCTGCGACCTCACCAGCCGCGTGTGGGGCGAAGGAACTCCTACTCCGTGAAGGAAGCTGAATGACGACAACAGTGCCAGCAATTGTTCGCGTTTGCTTCCCGTGCTTGGGAGGATCTGATGAAGTCGTTTGTCCCGTGAATGTGTGTGATGTCCACCTGCCACATGACAGGCACTGTCCCAGGCTCTTTTCTTTCGAATACATTTATTATTTGTGCCCTTTTGGAAAAAATTTAGAGAAATACTATGTATAAAAAAGTGCATCCCTCATAAGATCAACAAAATGAACAACCTGTGTGACCAGCCACAGATCAAGGATCAGAACATAGCTGGCCCCTCCCCCCCCCGCCCCCGCCATCCCGACATCTAACACCAGCAAATAGTTATTTTCATTCAACAAATAAATGATGCTGTAAAAGGTTATTACACGCAGACCATAAAGTGCTATGAGCGAGGGGTTACCTAAGTTAGCCGCTCAGAGCCTGGGTGGGATTTCTCCAAGTACGTGCTTCTCCCGGACCTTTTCAAGGGAGGAGAGGCCTGGGTTCTTACCCGCCCGCCCCCACGCCTCCGCAGTGCTTGCTCACAGCGCACTGAGGCACTTCTGTGATCTCTGGTCGCCCCCATGGAATGCGGGGCTGGCTGTCACTCTGCAGACCCTTCGGCTGATGAGAGTGGCTTGTATACATCTCAGAAATAACAAGTCAGATTTGGGGTGTGACTTGTTGCAGTACTTATAATTACTAAAGCAAATATTAATACATTCATAACAGTAATAAATGTTTGAAGGTGAGTGTCTCCTGCTTGAGGCTCTTCATAAGTGTGGGGACTGATGTCCTGGCTGGTGTGGCTCAGTAGATTGAGTGCTGGTGAACTAAAAGGTCTCCAGTAGAATTACCAGTCAGGGCACATGTCTGGGTTGTGGGTAGGCCCCTGGTTGGGGGCATGCAAGAAGCAACAGGCAACCAATCGATGTTTCTCTCTCTCTTTCTCCCTCCCTTTCCCTCTCTCTGAAAATAAATACATAAAATAAAATAAAATAAAATAAAATAAAATAAAATAAAATAAAATAAAATAAAACTGACTCCTTATTTAAAAAATAAATGTGGGGACTGGGGTTCATCATAAAACTCGAAGAGGTTCTATGACCTTAAATAACCACTGGAGATTTCTTTAGAAATCTTCAGAGGAGAGTGTTTCTGCCTGAGTATACAGGGTCTTCCTGCTGAAGGGTCAGCCCCCTCACGCACCACTGGGTGGTAGGTTGGAACCTCCATCCTCATTGTTATGATGAGCTGCCATGATCCAACCTAAAAAATGTGAGGGGCACCCCAAGGGGTGTTTTTTCTCACATATGCATTCCCTGTTGGGGCGGAGGGTAAAGTCCAGTCTCCCTTCCTGGGCTGTCTAACCAGTGCCCAGGGCAACCTCCGCAGAGACCAGAAATCCTAATCCAGCAGAACCAGTCCTTTATGCTACCAGCTTTGCCCCAGGGAGCCAGATATCTTCCAAACGGGGGCAGCCGCAGGCATGGAGAAAATGGTAGAGTACCAATTCCTGATGTAGGAGTGGAGAGTTACAACTGACAAGGCCCTGGCCATTTTTCTCCATCTGTTTTGAGGGGTTACTATGAACATTTCCCTGAGCTTTGTTTTTGCGATGATGGAAGAGTCCCAAACACAAAGACCCTTATAAATGCTGTAGTGCAAGGTGACTCAGGTGACTCTGGCTTCAGCTTTGGAGTCACATAGACTTAGATTTGAGTCCCCACTCTGCCACCTACTTGCTTTGCGACCTTGGGCAAGTCTGGTCACATTTCTAAAATTAAGTTTGTTGTTGGTTTTTTTTTTAACTCAACAAAGGCTACAGTATCACCTAGATAGCCCATAAGACTGTTCTATGAGGCAAATAAGCACTCAACCCAGTGTCTAGAGGTATAATAATAGTTAGCTTTAATTACTTGTTATTAATATTGTTATATAATATTCTTATGGGGTGTCAGAAATCATTCTGATTTACAGTGATGAAACAGAAAGTATAGAACTACTAATATATGCCACATCATGGATGAACCTAAACACTTATGTTAAGTGAAAGAAGTCAGACACAAGAGACCACCTATTGTATGACTCCATCTACCTAAAATGTCCAGAAAAGGTAAACCTTTGGATACAGAAGGTAGATGAGTGGTTACCTCAAGCTGGAGGTGAAAAGAGAAATTAAACTGTAGAAGGGCATGAGAGATCTAGCTGGGGGGGGGGGGTTAAAATGTTCTAAAACTGATTTATTGTGATGTTTGTGCTACTTGGTAAAGTTACTAAGAATCGTTGAATTGTACACCTGAAACAGGTGAGTTTTAAGATGTATAAAATATATGTCAGCTCAGAAAGTATTGCAGAAGAGGGAGAACAGAATGCAGGTTCCCAATCAGGTATTCTTTAGATTATGATGCCGTCATTTGTCTGCTATTGGGTGGGAGAGAGAAGGCAACCACCAGGGAGGGGCTACTGTCCTCATCAAATAAGGATGGGACCAAAGCAAGTTGGAAAATGTGGAGATCCCAGTGTCTAAGAAGGGAGAATGGGGGAAGAATAAGCTTTTTTTTGGGGGGGGGGTATAAAAGACTAAACAATAATTGTGGCTTTTATTAAACTCTTAGTAGTCTAAAAAACTTTATATTCTAAAGCTATATCCTTAGTATTCTAAAAGCTTAGTGTTCTAAAAGCTTCATACAGATCACCTTGTTGAAACTGCACAACGTATTGTAAAATGGGTAGTGTTATTATCTCCATTTTTGAGGTGATGAACTTGAAGGACAGGGGAGTTAAACAATTTGACTGAGGCCATAAGCCAGAGTTAGGTTGGAACCCGGATAGTCTGTGCCCGGGCACCTGCATTTTACTGATGCTATTAATGCCTGTGAAGGGAGAGGAATGTCAGGGGGCTGAGCAAAAATCTTGAGTTATGTGTGTGAGTGTGTGAGCCTGGGATATGCTGAGGCTTTGCCTAAGAAAATATGTTTCATGTGTAACTAAGAACCATACCAGATGCCCTGGTGGGGGTGCATCCTCTGTGTATTGCTGCTGGGTGCCATTTTTCTATATGAATATTGTAAGGTGCCAGACAAACCTTCATTTCTGCTGGTTTAAAGCATGGCCATGCTCAGGTCTCCTAGTATGAACTGAGCTCATGTTTCTGGAAGAACATTCAGACTGATTTAAACAATCCTAGAATTACAACCTATGTCCCAAATCACAGTCCCCTCCCAGCCTCTTCCACACTGTCCCTTCTTCAGCCAAGAGTGCCCAGCCCACTCCAATTTCTGACCCTGGAAAGACTGTTCTTACTTCCCAAGGCTCTTCCTCCATAAAATATGAAGGCTTTTTGGATTAAACAGAGACAAACACCATGTTTTAAATATCTGCTTTCATGGTTTGCTGCACTGAGAGAGAATTTACGCAGCTGGAGGACAAAACAGGCCACATCTACACAGAATCTGAGAAGTGATGGATTAAAAACTGCAAAGCTTTTAAGGGCCAAGAAACACTATACCTAATCTTTTCATTTGAATTATATGATAGATGGAGGCGAAGTAATATTCTCACTGCTTTCATTCTTTTGGTTGAAAGGATTTAAAAGTTGTTTGCACATATAAACCAGGCAATTTGTAAGGTGAAAAGAATGCAAGTTTCTTGGATACAGTTCAGGGATGAAGGGCAAATTAACATAATAATAAAAAGATCAGAGAGAAAGGGACCAGTGATAACTATCTGGTGGTCTTGAAATGAGGAAAGGGTATGATTTTTTAAAATCTTTATTGTTTTTCTTGTGGGTGGGAAATACAAAACTAATGCCTGCTTATTTTTTTAAAAAGCAAACTTTGAAAAAATATATCGGGGTGAGTTAATGTTCCCCATACTCCCCTCTCATCACCACCTTGGAGGTAAACAATGTAACATTTGGGTGCATATTCCTCCAGATGTGTGTGCATATAAAATGTGCGTATTTTCCTATATAAAATGTGCATATAAAGTATACATATATTTCCTATGTAAAAATTTCCATCTATGACATAAAAGGTCACTAATTACATCTGAGTGAGTTGCAGACATTTATGTACTTCTTTCTGCATTCTAACAAATGTGGAATCATACCATATATACTGCTTTTTTTTACAACCTACTTTTTAAAAAATTTAATGTAAGCTTAAACCTGTTTGCCTGATAGCAGGTGTCCTTTCAAATAGAATATTTCTCAATGTGTATCCTCATTATTTCTTTAACTATTTTATTTATATGTCGATGGAGAGTTATTTCCACTTTTTCATTATCACCAAAATGTTGTAGTAAATATTTTAAATGCATCGTATAAGGAAAACTTGAAGACTGTGGGGACAAATGGAATAATAACTGTAAGTTCATAAATGTCACAATTACCTCCAAAGAGGTTTAATTTTATTTTTACGTATCACCCATAGTGTGCGTATGACAGTGTCCTTATATGCTATCATCACTCTTCAAGTTCTTCCGCATAATCTGAATTGCATAGAAAATAGGCTTGTTTATTGGAAGCCGACAGAGCTTCGCCAACGTGGAGGGCAGGCTAGGAGAGGTGGGAGGTTCGCGAAAGGAACTGGACGTCAGGGAGCCCCGCTGCGCGTCCGACGGGAGGAGCGAGGGCTCCTGGGGGTCGGGGTGTCTGCTGGGCTCCTCACAACTCCCGGGGGCCGCGCACCGCCGCCTGGAGCCCAGCGCTTTCTCGGCAGATGGAGAATCCATTTTCAAACTAAAGCAAGAATGGGCTTCCACGGTTCCTCAAGGGTCGAATTTCCTCCCAACGAAGGCATGTTACTCCTTTTAGGGAATTCCCTGACTGCAGCGCTGGCCTCTGGCCCGCCCCGGCCCCGCCCGCCGGCAGGAAGTCGCGCGCCCTGCGGTTTCTGGGCCGGTGCGGCTGTGCGGTGTCCCAGACACCCCCACCCCAGCCCCCTACCCCCACCCCCGCCGGCCCCGGCGGCCGCTTCCCTCCGCACCTGCTGGCGGTGCTGTGTGCAGCTTGCAGTCGCCTGCGTCTCAGGTGTGGCTGGACTCAGGAGTTGTATTTCAGGTGTGGCTGGACACAGGACCCTGGGGACCCACCGCTGACCCTTGAGCGCCCTGAGGGTTCGTTCCTGCCTGCAGCATCCTCCTTTTTCCTCCTGCGACAGGCAGGCCCACCTGTGGGTAGAGGAAAGTAGGCCCAGGCTGACCTATAATACCACTCAGGTGCCCTGAGGAAACTGAGGCTGGGGTAGGAGCAGCAAGGTTGTGAAGCCTTGGCCAGGACAGCTGCATCCACCCCCAGCCCCAGGTCCCCAGTGAGTCCCTCCCTTCCTTGGGTCAGCAGACTGCAGAAGCCTCCAACTGCCTTAGTGGGCTACGCTGGCCTGGAGTCATTGGCCAATTCAGAATTTTATAACAATTCAGATTACTTGACAACATGTGAAAACATTGAAAATGAAACATCTGGCAACACTATCAGCGGGAGCTGAGAATCTGCCATCCCAGTCTGCTCAGTTTCTGCTGCGACCAAGGGCATCTTTCTCACTGCTACTACCAGGGCACCCCCACAGGCATTGGTGTTTGTCCCCTGCTGGAGTCACAGAATGCCGTGGTGGAGGCACTCTGGAAAACACATCCTTTCTTTCCTCTGATACATGATGCTGTGAATTGGCCAAGGTCGCCCAGTGTGCAGCAGAGTGGGGATTGGTACTCCAATCCCTGATGAAGGTCCAGGGAGTAAAGCGACTTGTCCAAGGTCACCCAGTCAGGTAACGGCAGGCGCAAGACTAGACCCCACTTGCCTGGCCACTGGCCCATTCTCCTGGCTGCCCAAGGGACCTCAATAAAATAGCCAGTGGCCAAAGATGTTGCACGTAACCTGGGCTGGAGAGAAGCCCTAATAGGGTGGCATGGGTCTTCCTTTTAGGAACTGCTTGCAACTGTGGGCAGCTGTTCCCCAGCCTCTCCTCTTCCTCCTGCAAAGTCTTGAATGAGCTAATCTGATCCCGTTGGAAATTCATGCATCTAGCCACGAGGGGAATTTTCCCAAACCTTCAAACTTGCCAACTACAGGGTGGATGGTGACCAGAAAAGTAACAGCCATGCCACAGCGCCAGCCCTCTCATAATTCTGGGTTCTGTCCCCATTTTTCACTGAGGAGACAGAAAGAATTGGCTAGACTAGCAGAGGGCCTGCAGTGGTGGGGACTCCCTATCATAAAACCAGTACTGGGAACCACGGTAGATGGAAAATGAGTTGTTAGAGACAGTAACTGGTGTGGGAAGGAAGACGTACAGCTGAAACGGTTTCTTATTTTACTTCGAGGCACTTCCCACCCAAGGCTAAAGCGTGTAAAAGAGGCCAGAGACCCTGATGTCGCTCCATCAAGGAAATAAAAGTTTGAGGCATTTCTGTCCAGTTGGCATATGGAATATCTATCTGTAACAGCATGAAGTCCTCGGACGTGCCCCCTTACCTCCCAGCAGCAGGCGAACTGCTCACACAAGCTACATTTGTGTGAGAAAGGCTCACTTTGGATTTGCAATCAAGAAGGCTTAACAATACCCACTCTATATGAAATTACCACCCCATTTTAATAAGGTCCGAGATGTTTAATAGCTCACTTAAGGTCTCACAGCAAATTGAGAACAGAAATAGAAATAGGAGAGCTGCCTGTTTCCTGAGAAAAGCTAGTTCATTTACTTTTTATCTCCAGAAACACTTCTCAGTTGCCCACTTCACGATCCCTGTGCGATATCTCTCTTAGGTGATATCACTGTCAGGTAAAATGATTTTATTTTTTAAAAGTGGCATATTGTACATGTAAAAATAATTAGGTCACTGGTTGTGCTTTAGCAATTTTTTTTTTTTGGTGCGGCTGCCTGCTTGGAAAAAGATTTAGTGTACCCTGAAGTTCTATGAAGATATTGTACAGTTTGACAGTGGAAAATATCTCTCTCTCTCACACACACACACACACACACACACACACACACACACACACTTTTATCACCACCCAGAAAAACTTGGGGAATTTACATTTTCTTATAGCATTTTTTCTCTCTTTCCCTCCCTTCTCTTTCTAGCTCTCTGCTTTTAATTTGGAAAACATGACTCCTTAATTTCCCACTCTCCTGTAGGCCTTTGGTCCTTCTGGTGTGCTGCTCCATGGTGTCAGAGACCCGGGCTTCCTCCACCGTATTCCTCGGGCCTGGGTAAGTCCGGCCTGTCAGTAAACAAGCCCCAGGTGGTAGGACAGAGGAACAAGAGAGAAACCCTGTGCACAATGCTCATATAGGGGTGGGCAAAGTAGGTTTACAGCTGTGAGTACACGAAACAGTTTGTTCTTATTATTTGTATTAATAAGATGTGTTATTATTATTTATTAATTATTCCATTATTCACCACATGAACAACTGTAAACCTACTTTTGCTCATCCCTGTACATTTCTGTTCTTTAAAGAAGGCACCTGAAGCCCTGGCAGTGGACTGAGCTCGGGCTGCAACCCAAAGGGTCGTAGGTTTGATTCCTAGTCAGGGCACATGCCTGGGTTGCAGGACAGGTCTCCAGGGGGGGCCACGTAAGAGGCAACCACACACTGATGTTTCTCTCTCTCTCTCTCTCTCTCTCTCCCTCCCTTCCCCTCTCTAAAAATAAATAAATAAAATCTTTAAAAAATCCACTAAAAATAAAACCTATCAGAGCTATTTAAAAAGAAAAAGAAAAAAAAGAAAAAAAAAAAGAATGCACCTGGACATTGTCACATTACATTTCTGCTGGCAGCCCAACAGCACTCAGCTAGTAGAGTGAGTGGCAGAGCTGAAATGAGAGCCCAAGCATGTAGCTTGCATCTGTGCACTTGACCATTGTGCTAAATTGCCACCACAGTTAAGAGGACAGTAACGGTGGTTTATTATCACCTACAGATCACTTGCCTATGCCTTTACTCTGACATGAAGGGGCCATTGCATGATCGCACTAGGAATATCCCCACTATCCTCACTATCCCACATCCCAGTAAGTGAAGTTACAGAAAGGACACAGGATCGTGGATGCCATCTACGATAGCACTGCAAAGATGCCGGCCAGATAATTCTTTATTTCAGCTATGCGTTTACCATCTCTAGGTTTGCTGAATTCCAACAGATTCATGAATGCACCCTCATTTTGCTACATGCTTATTATTTCTGGGAAATGTTACCACCAAGTAGGGAGAGGGGTGCACACATGTTATTGGTTCCCTGGTACCATTCTTCTTTACTTCAGAGTCACTGCTGATTCTCACTCACCAGGAGTATAATGTTGAGAAAGGAGAATCACGGACACAGTAGGGTGAAGTAGGGACACTGAGAGGGTAGGACAAGAGGGAATTTGCATTTATTGAGGACTCACTGCAGGCTGAACACTGTGCTAGGCCCTTTCTGTTTAGCGTTTCATGAACTCTTTAGAGTAGCTCTGAGTGGCAGGCCTAGTACTATCTCCCTGACAGGTGCACCTTAGATCTGACATCCTGCAGCTTTGGTCTGCTCAAGGCCATAGACTAGTAAGTGCCAGAGCCCGGGTTCAAGCTCAAGTCTGTCTGGTTTCCAAGTGCATGCTCTTACCTTGTCATCAACTGTTTTTGAGGCACAAGAAATGTTGGCTGGACAGGCTTGGGAGCACTCGTCCACCCTCGATCCTATTCTCACAGCAGCGACAGATCATCTTCTACCTTCCCAAAGGTCCCTGGGCTCGGGCTCTCTCCCTCCAGGCCTCGCTGCGCTTCAGATCAGCTCCTTACTGCTCTGCTCCTGCTGGATCAGAAAACCTCGGAGTTCACATAGATGCAGAGAATAGACTGCTGATTGACAGGGGAGAGGAGGGTTGGGGAGCTGGGTGAGAACGGTGAGGGGATCAAGAAGCACAAAAGAGTTACGGGGCTGTAAAGTACAGCAGAGGGAATACAGTCAACAATAATATAATAACTGTGGTGCCAGGTGAGTACTTGAAAAATTGAGGGGACCACTTCGTAAGGGTTATGATTATCCAACCACCACCTGAAACTAATCCAAAAAATATTGAATGTAAATAGTAACCAAAAAAAATAAAATTTAAATAAATAAAATAAATAAAAAACAGCAACAAAGGGGGGGAAAAAAGAGAAAATCTCAGAGTCTATATCCATAGAGAAAATGGAGTCATAGTTTTTGGAAGTCAAATTTGGTATTTACAAGCCTGGGTTTTCTTCTGGCCCTCCCATTTACTATCTGTGTGACCTCAGGCCGGTTGCTCAACCTCTTTATGCCTCAGTTTCCTTGTCTGTAAAGTGGGAGACCCACCCTTCCCTCTGAGCGATGAGGCTTAGATGCGAGCGGGCACATCAAACTTTCAGCTCAGAGCCTGAGGCTGCAGGGATTTTCTTTATCCATCGCCCAGGCTGAGAAAAGATGAAGACCGTGATGGAAGGAAGGTTCTGATGGAAGGAAAATTCATGGGTTGTTGGGGGGGGAATTGGGTTCTTCAGTTGTGGATGGGCCTCATTTCAGTTTAAAACCAGGGCCTGACTGTGCCACCTGTGGAAGTGCAGACCGTGCTGAGGGCCTAAGCCCAGGGCAGAGTTACAGCCTGAATGTGGGCTCCTTCGGCCCTTTCCATGCCTATTTTTAAAACGGTGACCTTTCTGTCCTCTTCTAATTCTTCCCAAGAACAGTAAGGCTGACTCTAGAATAATTGGACAACATTCCCAAGTTGACATAGTGCCAATAATGGAAGCTATGAAACAACTTTAAGTCCATTATAATAATAACAACTTGCGTTAACGGCACATTGTATTATGTCTACTTTTAAACTGTCGGTAGCACTTCACAACGGTCTGCCTTTCCCTTGTGCCTCTGTCAGTATTGCTGGGCTTTGAGGATGGGGTAGCAGTTGAGAGTAACTCATTCCGTCTGCAGAATTCTCTACAACAGTCTTTCTCTCGCCTGTGAAGAGTCTGAGGCCCTGATCCTTGCTGTGCCTCCGCGACCTAGGTCAGGTCCCCTAGGTCAGGTCCCCGAAGTCTTCGAATCTTGGCTTCCTCAACTGGAAACTGGACAGAAACGCCGTGGCCTTATCTACCTCATTAGGGACCTGGGAGAAGCAAAGAATGTGTTAAATAGAGAAGCCTTTGCAGCAGCCTAAAGTAATGGAGAGATGTCAAGGATTAAGATGATAATGAATGAATATGTGTCTCAAGTGAGAACGAAAGAAGAAAATAAGAAACAAAGACAAATATGTCCAAAGGAATAACTGTGTTCCTTGCTTCGCCTGACATCAGTTGCTGAATGATTTTGGGGGCAGGGCAAGTGACCTCTTTGGGCCTCAGTTTTTTCGTCTATAAAATGAGGATTACCATATATTAATAGCTCTTCCTATAACACAGGATTATGGTATCAAATGGGAGAGTGTGAAAATGTTACTGGGGTAAGAACAGACCATCCAACTGCTAACTATTATTGACAATGGTGGTAGAAATGCCCGATGCGCTTGCAGTCTTCTCGGGGCTTTGACTAGTGTGGCCACCTTTGGGAATGAAATCTATCCTGTGAGATAACGAGGCATGGCCTCTCAGCCTCCGCGGGCTGAGTCCAGTGAGTAGGGTCCTGGCCTCCAGCATCACACGCTGGGATTCGGATCTCATCCCTGCCATTCACAGGCTGTGTGATCTTGAGTAAGCGTTTAACTCTCTTTGACTTGGTTTCTCCACCCCACCTCACAAGGGTGTTGTGAGGATTAGTGATATGCTAGGAGCAAAGCATTCAGAGCAGCCCCCAGGTCACAGAAGATACAGCTGTCTTCATTTGTGGGTATTCTTGGTGGCACCTTGGCCCCACGCTGCCTAATTTATAACATTAGCTATGACGTTAACTTATTAAATAGCACCCCAGAGTATGTCTGATACTAGAAAAATCTGACTGAGTGAAAAAGCATCTATATGTACAGACACATGGCCCAGGCCTTTTTGGTTCCTATTAAACTGGCTTGCTTTTAACCAGCCACAGCAGACGCCTAAATCGCCATCTGCAAGTGGGAGGCACTGGCAGAGCCCCTGTGTGTCCCTGCCCATAGTCCTCGGGAGCCCGCAGAAAACCTGTTTCCATGCCTCATATTCCCTTGTCCCCAGGCCCTTCTTTCCATTCTATCTGTTCTCTGGCAGGACAGGGATACCCAGACGTGACAGACCTGCTTTGTTCCACTCGGGAGACAGCAAGTCGATCACATGCCAAAGACCGTGATGCCCTTTCGTGAGAGAAATCTCTGGGTAGGTCAAGTTTTCCATTCTGCTCCAGATGCTTCAATTCCAGAGCAGTTTTTAATGTGCCAGCGAGTGAGGCGTGTCCTCAGTGGACAAATGAGAAGAAGAGTGAGGAGCTGAATGAGATATGACACCATTAAGTAATAGGTTAGTGCACCAAGAGATCCAAGGAGGCCGTAAAGTGGAAACAACAGGAGGGAGTAAACATGGATAACAGAGGTATGAAGTTCTGTATCGGGGGTACCAAAAAAATAGGGTATATTTAAAAAAAAGGCATTCCAGGCACAGAGGAGAATCATGGCAACATAGAAAGCAGAATAATGAAATTAATCCATAGAGTAGCAATTCTAAAACCAGAGTGTACACCAAAATCACTTGGAGGGCTTGTTAAAACAGATTGCTGCTCTCCTCCCCAAGAGTTTCGAATTCAGTAAGTCTGAAATTTACAACGCTAACAAGTTCCCAGGTGATTCAGGGACAACACTTCAAGAAACGTGGTCAGAGAGAATCTGAGAGGAGTACGTTGTTTATAAACGGGCCTCAGGACTAAATAAGGCTCAAGCAACAATCGCTGGAGGTCTGCAGGGATGGGGGTGTCCCAGGGGATCCCCAGTGCCTGAGCTTCCGCAACAAATAGGGTCAGCAAGTGTGTTGGGGGCACGACTGATCAGATTGGCTGACCAGGGGAATCTATAAGGGCACCCCCACCCGTATGATAGCAAGCCTCCAAGAGTATGTGCCTAGGGGTGGGGGGATTTCACGCCCCCCTCCCAAAGGAGTTACTCCTTTCCTCCAGCCCCTCACCTGCTCACGGTCAATTACCCGGTTAGTTACCCGTCCCTAGAAGCCTAGGCTAAGGCGGGGGTGGGGGGTCGATCTGCCACCCATCTTCGTGGGGTCCAGCTTAGATGGTGGGCGGTTAAGACGGGGCGAGGCTCCCTACGGATCAAAGTTCTGCTGCTCCCCGGGAGCCCGGGGTGGGCTGCCGCTTCGGCGGGGTGGCGGGATTGGAGCCAGCGTGGACGCCGGGGCTCACCACGATTTCCGCCTCTGGCGGTCGGCAGTGGGGGGCGCACCAAGACAGCAGTTCGGGAGCTGCGCTTTGTCACCGCCGCGGCGAGGGGCGGGAGGGGAGGAGGGCGCAAAGAGGGCCACGGGCTGGGACGGGGCGGCCGGCCGGATCCCAGGTCAGAAAGGGGAGCTCGGGGGGCGACGGACTGCATTCGGCTCGGCCCCGCGTGGGACAGGAAGGGACTGAGATTCCAGGTCCCCGCCAGGTCTGTGCGCGCACTCCAGTCCTGGCCGGTGAGTGGCACCCCGTCCTCCGGGCCGACATCCCTCCTGCTCTCCCTGCATTACAACGAGCCCCTCACAGCCGGTACCCCACCCTCTGAAACCCTCTGCCGCAGGCGCGTGCGCACCTCACTCACGCAGGCCCAGCCTCGGGGACAGGAACGCACAGTCCCTCCACGTCGCGGCGCCCTCTGGCCCTTCCTGTTCTCAGCCACCCTTCCCGTTGTGTCCCGCTCCTCTGGGACTTACGGTGACAGCCCGACATCCGTCCTGCCCTTCGCTCACCGGCTGTCGCATCCGACAAAACCACCAGAGAAGGGTGGCCCCTGTCCGTGTCCTTCACGCCTGCCCCGGGGCACCGCGGTCGTCTGTCTGCGGCGTTAGGGAACGTCGTTCTCCAGCCCTGGGGACACAATGCTCACGTCAGAGAATGTGGCTTCCGGAAGCTGGACGATTTGGGTTAAAATCCCTGCTCGGCCAGTTCCCAGCTGTGTGACCCTGGGCAGGTTCCTCAACCTCTCCGAGAGCCAGTTTCCCCTGCCCGGTGGGAGAAACTACCCGATCGGAGCTCTGCGAAGCGCAGTAGGAGGAGGGGGACTGGTCTGGGTCCCCCTGTGGGAAGGGGCTCTATCAAAACCAGTCCCCTGAGCTCTCAACACGAGGGTTTTCCCGTTTCGCGGCGGGAGCGGCTTAGCCTACCCAACCGGTTGGACTGCCCCGCTCGAGGGCGGTCCGTCTAACCCTCACTCCGGAGACTGAGTCCTCCGTTCGAAGTCTGGCGCCACCGCGTCTCCTGGCCCCCGAGAGGCCGAGTGGGGAGGAGAGGAAGGGGCTTCGGCCTCCTCCTTGGACAGGGAACCAGGAGAGACAGGCATATGGTCAGTGAACACGCAGAAACGGATCACAGGGAGACCACACCCAGAAGGGATCTCTTAGGGAGGGCTAGTTGGACCGCGGAAGAGAGACCCCACCCGGTACCGACTCCAAGGACAGACGGATCACGGGGATGGACCACCCTGGCCGGTGTAGCAGTAGGCGGTTCCCCCTCCCAGAACTAGGCTGCGAGTGTGGGCCCTCCATTGGGTAGGGCTGTCAGGCTCCTCTGTCTCTTGGAAAGGGTTTGTGCCCAAACGAAATTTGTGCCAAACGAAATCTGTAAAAAACAAAACTAAAGACCTACTTGCCGTGTGCCCCTCCTCCCTTGCAGAAAAGGAACTCTTGGTGTAAGGGGACTCCATGACAAGTGCCAGTCCCTTGGGGATCCTCCTTACCCCAAGGGAAGGTGAGACCTGCTTTATAGGAAAAGCCCCAGGACTGGTCATTCTCTGCCCCAAACGCACCTCCAGGGCCTAGATTTTGGATGAAGGATGTGCTCAGTCCAGGATTCCGTGTGGAGAGTCCTGGCCAGTGCCTTAGGTTTTGTGACTTGGGGCAGTCAATCTTGGAGAAGCGGCTGTCCCTCATAAGGGAAAATATCCTGGTGAAGTCACCCCCCCCCCCCCCCCCCGTGAAAGGGATCAGGCAACTGTGCCTGGGGTTTGGCGGCTCTAGGGGGCTGTGAGGGCTGAGGGAATCCAGGAAACTGAAGGCTAACCTCAGTGCATCGAGGTTTGTCAGATACGTGACAGGGCCATGGCTCTGGAAAGGTTAAACCTGGCTGGGTGACCCTGGGCAGTTTTGCCCCTGCCCAGATAGGTGCTTGGGGCCGCAGTCCATAGTGATGGTCAGAGGGGGTCTAGACTTTGTCTCCTAGGGCCTCCAGAATCAGCTGCTGCAGTGACTATTCTGATATTTTGGAACTCAGGCCCTAAAGACTCTTCCCACCTGTGTCGGCAGAGCAGTTAGTTCCTCCTCCCCCACATCCCTAAGGTGGCTCCGGCCTGGCCTCCCTGCGGGTCCCTGCACCATGCCCACCCAGCTTCTGAGCTCTGTTTTAAAAGAGGGCAAGGCTTGGGGGTCTTCTCCAGGAAGTTTCCAAATGCTTTTTGGGCCATTTTTTCTCCTTTACTCTCTTTGATGCCTGAAGCAAGTGACCAGAGGTTAGTTGCCTGCACCCCAACCCCCACCATACACATTTCTCCCAACTCCTATGACTCCACCTGGGAATAAGGAGGAGGAGGAGGAAGGGCTTTGGCAAAAACCACAAGAGTTTTGGAAAAGAAAGGCTCACAATGCAATGCCTTGTATTTTCTAATAGTTCCGATTGAAGCTGAAGAGATGGGGGTTAGGTCTGAGTCTGTCACTTGTATATGAGCCTCCTCTCTGGGCTTCAGATTGCTCAGCTGCAAAACAGGGACGATTCTTAACATCTTTGTCAGGCCTCTTGTGAGGATGGAAAGAGCTAGGACAGGTGAAATGCTGGGGACAGTGACTGCTGTTATCATGTGGATTGCCCAGGCTTTCAGATGGAGTTTCTCTTTGCCCTCCAGGGAAATCACAGTGTAGGCCCTGAGCTTTCTCTTCTGAGGGCAGCTGTGTACCTTTTCTGAGAGGCCCCTGGGCCGACCTAGATCCCAGAGAGGGCTGGGGGCGTGTGGAGGTTGCCTTATGGAGGGTTAAGCCACCGTTGGGTGTTGAGACATCCCTGCAGGCCAGGAGGGACAAGGCCTAAGAAGAAGCACTGGTCCAGGATCTGACACTTAGCTAGGACCTGGCCATTTGAGTCAAGACCACTGGTCACTCTATCATTGTGGGAGAAAAGGCACTTCAACTTGTTAAGGCCTTTTAAAGGAATCTTACATAGGTTAAACAAGAAATGGGCATCAATGCACTTTGTAATAAAAGCAAATTTCAGGAGAGTAACAGTGAAGGGAAAACACACACCTATACCATTTCTGCCAGGGCAGGAAAGGGGGATGCCTGGGTCTTTGGGGTCTTGGGTGTTGGGGAATTGCTCGTTGACCAGAACTTGGGCCCTTCCACATTGTTGACTTGAGGCAGGGGAGGTGCCTCAGGCCTCCAGTCCAGCCCTGGGTCCTCCAGCGCTGGCAAGGGCAGGTGGTGGATGTAAGGGTGTGGCTGGCCAGGCCTTAGTGCACAGCTCAGGCTGGGGAAGTGGCTGAGCTACTGGCTCTGAGGACCTGAGGAGGAGAGGAGGAGGCAGCTGGGTCCAGAAAGCATCCAGTTTCCTGGCCCTTTGCTTCAGGAGGTGTGGAGACACGGGAGCACTTGTTCAAACCAGAGTTCCAGAAGCTGCAGGTTCTGCCTGCCTGAAGGAGAAAGTGTCCTGTGTTCCCCACCAGAGGCTCTCCAAGCCAGCAACTACCTCTGCAGGGTGGGCAAGGGGGTGGGGGAAGTGACTTAGGAGTGATCCGCCTGCGGCAGCGGGACCTCTGGAGGGTCCATCCCGCAGTGCCTCTGAGTTCTGGGTTCCCAGATGGGCCTCCACAGCTGCCAGGGACCAGACAGGACCGACCCCCAGAAGCCCCCTCACCGCCCACGATCCCTGCCTCAGAGACCCGGCAGCTCCAGAACTTCGAGGGTCAACCGCCTGCACCGCGCCTGGAAAGATGACCGAAGGCCCAAGATCCACAAGAGCCGGGCGACACTTATTGTTTGAAGGGAAGCTCCCTTTGTTCTTAGGTTTTACCAAAGTGGAAAGCAAAACCAATCGTTTCCTGATCAATTTTTTTTTTTTTGCTGGCACCGAAGCAGCAAACCAGCTCTCGGAACCCTGTGTCCCTGTTCCAGGTCTCCTCGCCCCTTCCCTTCGGCAGGGACGCTCAGTCGTCTCCGGGAGGCTCCGCATCTGGCCGGAGCAGGTACTTAGGCCGCGGACCACCGCACCCGAGGGGCCCGCAGGCCACGGAGGCTTTCCCCGCCCCCGCCGCCGCTCTCCCGAGGCGGGTTTTCTTGGGAAGCGAAATGGCTCCGCAGGATCGGCGCTTCTGGTGGCCCAGACCCGGCTTCCGATTCCATTTAACACGTGGAGCGCGTCTTATCTCGGCGTCGCCTCCCGGGGATTCCCACCCGCCTCCCGCGGCCTGGCCCGGCCCAGCCCGGGAGGAAGCGGAGCCGCGAGCTTTTGAAGTCCGGGAATTTCAATCCCAGAGGAGCCGCCGGGACCTAAGCCTGTCACCCAGCGGGGAGGGGACAGCAGGCCAAGGGAGGTGAGAAGCCGTGGGGGCTGGGTCGGGCCCTACTTAGGCCGCTGTATCACCTCCACTGCGACTCTGGGGTCGCCCAGACCTGCCCGCTGCCGGCGACTTCCCTCTACGAATTTATCTTCCTTCTCCAGCCGCGTTGCGAAGAGCCCTCAGGACACAGTGATAACCTCACTATCAAAATACCCTCCGAACCCAAACGACAGAAGGTGTTTTCATCCAGTCCCCTCCTGTTTTCTTCTTCTCGTGTTAAAAATACGACCTCTCTTCATCTGATGTTGACGAAAGGATGCTTTTGCAAGTGACATTTGGTTAAAATTTTTTTCCTCCTGTGCCCGGGGGTGTAATAGGCCCCTAACGAAAGGGGAAATTGAGGCTGCTTTGAAAGGGTGGAGGCAGCAGTTCGGGAGAGGAATTGGGGCTGGGGCTGGGGCGGGGTGGCCCCTCAAGCTTCGGATCCGAAGCCCAGAGGAGGCAGCCAACCTCCTGGAGAGGCTGCGTCCTAGCTTGAGCCTCCTTCCTCCCGGGGAGGACCCAGGAAGAAGATGCCAGTGGCACCTCTTGATCTCTCAGTCCTACCCCGCTTTCATCTAGCAGGGAAAACCCAGAGCAGAGGATCAAACGCAGAGCACTCCCAATTGAATGCAAAACGGGGGGCGGGGCAGGGGAGCCGGGAGTCCCTCAGAGGACCAAGCCCCACGGAGGTGCGCACAGCGGGGAGGAGGGGGGCTCTTTGAGAAGGCGGAGGGCTCCCGAGGACGGAGAGGGTGGGTGCACCCCAGGCCCAGCCTTGGGAGGGCGCAACCGAGGGTGGGCAGCCTGGGCAGCTCTGACACAGACGCTGGGGGCTCGACTTTGACAGGAAGGGGAGAGACAACCCAGATGGCCCCCCAGGCTCTGGCTGCTGGCGGGGAAGAGCAGGATGTGACAAAATCCTCAGAAGACTCTGCACCACAGCAAAAGGCTCTGGGGTTTGACCCCTCCTGTCGGAACCACTCCTCTCACCTTCCAAATATCCCCCCGGATTTGGGGTCTCGCAACGCCCAGCAGATGGTGGCTTTGGGAGTCCCTGGAGTGGTGATGTCTATGTGGACATGGCCATCTGAATCTCTTCCCCAGGTTAATGGGAATCTTATTGAATGTAGGAGATAAGTCGGAAGCAGGAATGAGAAGAGTTCTGCCCTCTCCTTGAACCCCTTGCTTCCTCCACCTCCTCCATTAGCCCAAGGATAGGAAGACTGAGGCAGGGAGAAGAGTAGAGAAAAAGAAGAGAAGGAGAGAAAAGTAGGAGATAGAAAGACAAAAAAAGATAGTGATATAGGACTGTCCTTTAGAATCTCAGAAATTGGGGCTTTGTCTTGGGACACTGGAGAAGGAGGGGGTGCAGGGGCAGCGCTTGGTGGTTTAAAGCTGGAAGGTCTCAGGGGGTGGACAAAGGAGAGCTGTGGGCGCAATGCAGAGAAGGGGCCTGCCTCCCACCCTCAGCAAAGTGGGGAGAGACCCAGCCCCCCATTCCCTGGCCCTGACTGCTTGCTCAGAGTTGCCTAATGGCTTCTAGTGTGTCCTCCCTGGAAGAAGACCTGCGAGGGAACCCATGGGCTGCTGCCCCCAAAGACATCCCCCCTCCTCCCCCAGCTCTGCCACTGAGGTTCTCCCTCTGTCCTCAGAGATTCCTGAGAGCCCTGATCACTTGCTCTCTCTGGGCATTTTTGGTGATGTCTCTCTCGGGGTCGAAGGTCCTGGGGAGAACCCCGAGAGTCGAACCTCTGCGAACCCTGATCCCGTGGCTCAAGCACTCTGAACCCCTGCGCCAAATCTCTAGGAAGAATCGTGCCTTCTCGCAGAGAAGGGCTGCCTCTGGCACTGCTGCTTGTAGGGGCTATGTTAGTGGGTGCCTTTCCCCTCAAAACCCCCGTTTTGGGGGGGTGAGTTCATTCATTCTGAATATGGGCAAGACAAGAAGGAAAGGCCATTCTCAGGACCTCACCCCGCCATACATACCTGAAGTGCAGGCGAGACCCAAACACACAGGAAAGCACTTTCTTCTATGAATACACCTGGAGGTCCAGTCGGGCTGTGGAAAGCTTGAGGCCACCTAGAAGGGGGGGGGGAGATAAAAGAAAATCTGTGAACATTTTGAGTCAGCAGCCAAGGTGGGTCTTTAAAGAAAAAATTTAAGACATTTATCTCTTGCCCTGTGGCGGGGAAAAAAGTGCAAAGTTCTCTTTTGAGTCCCAGGAAGAGGGAGATAGCTGGCTGTAGGAGATGGGAGGAGGAAAAAAGGGGAAAGGACACCCCAGGCTCAAGCTCTCCAGACGACTTGTGGGGGGGGGGGAGTTGGAGAGAATACGTTTTTGGATAGCTTGTAAGAAGGCTCTGGAGCCCATTTGAGGTTAGCTCACCAGGGACAGGACATTGTAATAATGCCCGGAGAAGCGAGTCTTCTGACTCGGCCTTCACACTCCTAAAATACAGTTATGGATTCTCTTACCAGTATTAGCTCAAGGCACCAAGTTAAGAAAACGAAAGCCGAAACAACGATTAAAAAAATCAAAATCATATTCAATTACCGAGTCCCACGGCCCCTGCGGAACTTGGCGTGCGCGTTAAGCTCTGTTTTCTTTCTGCGGAATTCCATTTGCATCCCCTCTGCCTGGGTGTCTCCCTCTCTCAGTGTGTGTGTCTCTCTGTTTTCACACTCTCCTCCCCATTCGAGCAAGGCCCACACCTGGCGCATCACTGCCGAGCCATTAGCTGCGGGTCTCCTTTCATCTTCGCTGTGGCAGACGTTTCTATTTATCCACTTGAGCTCGCCGAGTGGCGTCACCAGCGGTACTGTAATGACGATTGCAGCAGGAGGATGACAGCTTAGAAAGAAGAGGGCAATGGGGCTTCCTCCCAGAGGCGGTGCGGCGCAGAGGAGCGCTCGCAGCACAAGGTGACCCCAGCTCCCCACCGCCGCCACTGCCGTCACCGTCGACATTGCGCCCCGGCTGCTCTGCGCCTACCCAGTCGCCTGGATTCCCTTTCTCCCTCCCGCAGCCAAGATCTGTCGGACCTCTGGGGACCCAGGGAGCCGGGGGCTAGGAACTCACTTGGGGCTTCCCCCCTCCTTCCTCCTGAGAGCCCCGGGATGGAGAGCCGAAAGGACATGGTTATGTTTTTAGATGGGGGACAGCTTGGCACTCTGGTTGGCAAGAGGGTCTCCAATTTGTCGGAAGCCGTGGGCAGCCCGCTGTCGGAGCCTCCCGAGAAGATGGTGCCCCACGGCTGCCTGAGCCCGAGGGCCGGTCCTCCGGCTGCCAGGGAGCGCGGCGGGGGAGGTCTGGAGGAAGAGCCGGTCGACGGACTAGCAGGAAGCGCTGCGGGGCCGGGCACCGAGCCGCGGGCAGCCGGGGCCGCCGTGCTCGGCCCCGGACCTCCGGCCGCCTCGGCCGACAGCCTCTCGGGCCAGGGGCAACCCAGCAGCTCGGACACTGAGTCGGATTTCTATGAAGAAATCGAGGTGAGCTGCACCCCGGACTGCGCCACGGGGAACGCCGAGTACCAGCACAGCAAAGGTAGCCACTGCGCCCCCTTTCCGGGCCTCCCACCGCGCCCACCTTCCACTTAAGTTCGGACGGGAGGAAGACACTCCTTTCCCTCAGGGTGGCCGGGGGGGCCCACTTGAGCAACTCTCCCCTGCTATCTGCGCCCTGGTGGGGGTCTCCTTCTGTGAGCTGGCATTGGCGGGACTGAGGGTGACAGCTGTGCTTTGGGTGGAGGAGGGAGACGAAAGCCCTGGGTTTGAGGGGGAATCAAAGTGCACCCCATCCTCCCAGAGTTTTGTGGTACTGCTTCAACTGCGTCTGGAAGATACCTTCCCGGGCGTGGGTGAGATCAAACGCGGGCTCCGGCAGTTTGTGGCTGGCGGCGTGTAAGGCGCATCCAGGCGCGGAAGCGCGGAGTCCATAAAAAAACCGTAAAATCGCCGCTGACCCGGCCGCCTGGGTGCTGAGGCCCTTCGACCAGTTTGCACGTCGGTCAGAGGTCCAAATTACCTTGTCACTTCCCGGGCTCGGTGGCGCCAGGTCGGAAATGGTCCCAATGATCTAATTGCCTTTGGTCTCCGGTTGCATTTGAAAAGGCAAAGCTCTGGCCCTCCCCCTTTCCCCTTTCCTTCCTAGTCCCACTTCTCCACCCTAAGGAAAAGGAGCTGCAGGGGGCGGGAGCCCCACCCTTCCTTGGGTTTGGCCCAAAGGAGGGGGTGGGGGTGGCTGTCACTGCTTGAGCTGGAGATCGCCTCCCTGACCAGGGGCTAGTGTGGGGTGGTGGTTAACGGCCAGGAAGGGAGTCTCCCTGAGAGGGTGGGAAGCTAGAGAACCCACCAGCAGATACTCCTCCACAAAGCTGATGGGGTGGGTGGGAAGAGCCTACTATGGAAGAAAAGCCATCCCCTGCCCCTGGCAGCCAACTCCTCTCGAAGCATTCACGTTCACAAGTTACCACCTGGTCCCTGACTCCCTAACCATAACGTGCTCTTAGAACAACTCATACTCTACCCAAATATTCTAAGGTGATAGGGTACTCACACACACACTCCTCTGCCATTCCCGCAACACATGCCTCCACACAAAAGCAAGAAAAACAGTTCGTGCCCAGCATTCACAGTGCACCAAGACCCAGAGTTCACAATACTCCAGCACAATGGTGCATGTCGATTCACTTGCCTGTCAAATATTCACAGCCTTGCCCACTCCTGGCAAGAGTGGGCAGAAGGCTCAGAGGGGCTGCATTTCACCTGAGCCCCAGGGCAGGTGGGGCTTCTGTGCCCAGCAGCGCATACTGGCCTCCCAAACAGCAGCCAAGCCAGGCCTGATGGCTGCTATGTGCTCATCTGAATGGTGAGCCTCTGTCCTTCCTTCCTGGGTTCTTGAAGTCATCAGCACCCTAGCACAAGCAGTGATTGAGCCTACTGAGAGGGGAGGGGGTGTCTCTTTCCACCCTGGGCCTGCAGCCCCCATCAGCAGCGTTTTTGTGTCTGTTGTGTTGCGTGTGTGCGTGTGCGCTGGGCTCCCTGTGCAGGGCCGGGCCCCGAGGCGCTGGCCAGCAGTCCCAACAGCGGCAGCGAGGCCCCCAAGAGCAACGGCAGTGGCTCGCAGGGCACCCTGAGCTGCAGTGCCAGTGACCAGATGCGCCGATACCGCACCGCCTTCACCCGGGAGCAGATTGCGCGGCTGGAGAAGGAATTCTACAGGGAGAACTACGTATCCAGGCCGAGGAGATGTGAGCTGGCTGCTGCCCTAAACCTGCCGGAAACCACCATCAAGGTATGTGGTCTGGGGACCAGGGAGACGGGGTGCGCCCACTCGGGAAGTAAACACCACTGCCCAGTTCCTAAATCGCGGGTGAGCCAGGAATCGGGGTCTGTGGTCTCTGCCCACGTGGCAGCTGGGGGTGTCCAGGCCTGGGGCAGGCGCCAGGTGTGGCAGATCTACCCTCCATGAGGTTGACTCTGTCCCTAGCCCAATAAACAGCAGGGTTGGGTTGCCTGCGCCCGAGGCAAGGAAGCGTCCCGAGGGAGAGCGGCTGGGGAGGCGTTGCCTGCTGCGTCAGACTTGTGTCCCCCAGTCAGACCTGTGTCCCCCACCGCCAGCGCACTGACGCGCGGTTCTGGCGGTCCAGGGAGCTCTGGCTGCGGGGGCAGAGGGGGGAAGGACAGACACTGGAGTCACTCTCCGAACCTCCCCCAGAGGGGTTCCAGCTCCAGGTGGCGATGGCGGTGGGATGAGCCCCTGCCCAAGGCTCTTGCGTGGCTCCTCGGGAGCTGCGAGCTGCGGGCGTCGCCCCTGCAGTAGGGCAGGACTTCCGGCCTCCGGGCACCAGGCCGAGCGGCGCCCCTGCCCGCGCCTCTCTTCCCTCCAGGTGTGGTTTCAGAACCGGCGCATGAAGGACAAGCGGCAGCGGCTGGCCATGACCTGGCCGCACCCGGCCGACCCCGCCTTCTACACGTACATGATGAGCCACGCGGCGGCCGCGGGCGGCCTGCCCTACCCCTTCCCGTCGCACCTGCCCCTGCCCTACTACTCGCCCGTGGGCCTGGGCGCCGCGTCCGCCGCCTCGGCCGCTGCCTCGCCCTTCAGCGGCCCGCTGCGCCCGCTCGACACCTTCCGCGTGCTGTCTCAGCCCTACCCGCGGCCCGAACTGCTGTGCGCCTTCCGCCACCCGCCGCTCTACCCGGGCCCCGCGCACGGACTGGGCGCCTCTGCGGGCGGCCCCTGCTCCTGCCTCGCCTGCCACAGCGGCCCGGCCAACGGGCTGGCGCCCCGCACCGCCGCCGCCGCCGCCTCGGACTTCACCTGTGCCTCCACCTCCCGCTCGGACTCCTTCCTCACCTTCGCGCCCTCCGTGCTCAGCAAGGCCTCCTCGGTCGCGCTGGATCAGAGAGAGGAGGTGCCCCTCACCAGATAAGGGGCCGCCCGCGGGCTGCGGGCTCCAGGACGTTCGTGGGGGCCGCCCCCCAGACTCAGCCAGCGCCCCTCCCCGCCCCCAGGGCACCGAGGGGAGAGAAGAGGGCCACAAAGGACCAGAGGGACTCAGCCTCGAGGATGTGGATGCCCGGGAAGCGGCCTAGGCTGGCGCGTTTGGGCAGCAGGATCGGGAATGGGGAGGCGGAGGCTGAGGGACCTTCCTCTGAGGCGACCCCTCTTCGCTATTCTTCACTGGACCCACTGCCCCGTACCCGGATTGAGGCCGTGGCTCCAAAGCTAAACAAACTTACAGCAAAAGCAACCAATATCCAGCCCCTGCGCCCCCCCCCACTTCACACCCCTTCCTCACCGGATACCCCACCCCCGCCCCCCAAGGCCAAGTCGAAGCACTGGAAAGGGAAATTGCTGTCTCTCTAAACAAAATGCTGTGTATGCAGAGCGGGTAGAGATTAATCTTTGCCAGCTTTTCCAAGGCATGGCAAGGGGCTTGTGGATGGCAATGCACCAGCCATCTAGGGTAGAGAGTGAGAGCGATGATTTACTACCACGGAGAACCCTGGCCCTCCCATGGAACCTGGGGGCTCTCTTGCCTACCTGAAGCCTCACTTCCACAACATCCTCTGCTTCTGCCATCTACCAGCACCTGATCTCTTTCCTCTCTCCTAGCTTCTTGATATCTCTCACCTTGCAACTTCATCTCCAACCCCCTGCGTGCCTCCATCCTACCCGCACTTTTTTTTTTAAACGTTGTCAGGGAGGCCACAGAACACCCCCCCTCCCCCCCAGGGTCCCTTTTTGGCTTCTACCAAGCCTCTTCTCTCTGGGCCTAACACACACCCTGATTAGTAAGTGATGTGTGTGAGAAGGGTTTTTGAATGTTGAATGTATAATAATGTCACTATGCAGCCAGCCACAGAGGCCAGAGCTGAGCTGTTAACAAGGCGCCCAGGGAAGAGCTTAGGGAGCGGGACCTCATCTCCCTCCCTCAGTAACCGGAGGCAAATTAGAGGTTATTTCCAGCCTTTGCCTTCACCAGGAGCTTTCTGGCCCTTCCCTTTGCACTGGGCATTTTACATCATTCTTCCTCTCATTTTCCTCCCAAGCTGCCACTGCAGCCAGACTTTTACGTCCTTGTGGGAGACACCACCTGCCAGCTTTGGGGGGCCTTGTCTTTCCCCTCCACCGGGTTTGTTTGGGAGCCACCCCCTAACTCTCACTCCCACACGCATTCTTGCAGCCAGTGTCTGAGGAAGAGGAGAACCTGTAACCCCTGGTGCAAGCTTTGCCCAGGCTGGGAGGGAGTGGTTCTTCCTGTAGGTAATGAATTTGCTTTGGTTTTCCTTTGAAGCCCAAAGAATTTGCTGTTACAATTTGTTGACCATATTGCAATAAAAGCTGGACATGATTCTCACTTTAGCATTTTAATTTTTTTGGTAGCAGGCAGTAGGTTGACTCTTTGAATTGCTAGTTCAGCAGGGAAGGAACCAAAAGATGGACCCATAGAAAGGGAGTCTCCCAAATTTTTGTTGGGCATGGGCAGGCTCCAAACCAACATTGCACAGAGGTGGAGAAGGCAGGCTCCAAGCTGCCCTGAGGTGCATGTCTCCTTAGTTCTTTGCATGCTGGGGGCCTTCCAGGGCCACACTGGCAGAGTGTTGACCCCACTTGGGGCTCACCCCTGCAATGCTTTCTTCTCCACTTGCCCCAGCCCTTTAAGGAAAGGTGACTCTGGACTATAGTTTTTGTGGATCCTATTCCAACCCAAGTAGAAACAAATGAGGCCATGGGGGTGCAGCTTGAGCACTGCAGAGAGCTGGGTTTGCTGGTCAACCTGGGTCTGAAAATTAGGATCCAGGAAATGAGGGAGGAGGACTCCTTGATTGGGGTGGAACTGTCTGAATCATTTTCAAACTGAAAGTCATCTATAAGGGTGGATTTCTGGGCTTGTTAGGGCTAGGGGACAGAAAGTCCTCAGCAGCCACCTCACTCCCATCTTCTGTCCCCATTGGAGAGCCACTGTGGCTGCCTCTGAAGTCATGCTCGAGTAGGGGAGATATGGCTGTCCTCAGCAGGCTGGGAGTTCAGAATGCATGGACTCCAAGGGTTATCTGTGGGTATATCCTGAGCAGGTGTGGACTTCTCGATTGGCCTCCATCCTTCCTTGAGCTTCAGAGCAAACACTTCTGCACACAGAGATGCCTGCCCTCCCAAACACAACCTGCGCTGAGGTTTCCTGAATCCTCTGCCACTTTGCCATCCCCCATCCCTGCATAGCTCCCCCTGCGGCTGGGAAGCTCCCCGTGCCAAATCCCGGCAAATTTCTCGGTTACTTTGCATTGGGCCGAGATTGCTTGCGACAGGTAAATGGGCTGAGGGTTGCCGTAATGCCAGGCGTATTTTCAGTTAATAGGGAGGGAAAATGAGGTGTCTGCAGCGATATTGGAAAGTACAAGATCGATGATCCGGCCTCGTGTCCAATCAGCAGCCTTTAATTGACTGTATTTTCTGGGTAATTGAGCCTCTCTTCCTCTAAATTGAAGTGGAAGATATAACAATACATCTTGCCAGGAGGAATTACTCATTACTTCATAATGAAATTTCCCTTTTGCCAAGGTTTGCGGTTTGGCGCTAGGCACTGCTACTCACACTCCTCCCCCACCTGAGCACCTAAAAACAGGTTTGCCCGCCTGCACCCTGCAGCCACAGGTGGCCTGACACCTCCGTTAGGATGGCGGTGGGGGAAGAAGGAACGACCGTGAACAAAACATTGCCTTTCCACAGCCTCAGTCTCTTCATCTATGAAATGAGCAGGCTAGACCAAGCAACACAGCTGACGTGGTATTATAGTTGTCATTTTTCAACTTTCTGAGCGCCTTTTGCCCCATTTCTGTCCCATTTTGCAGGTGGGAAAACAGAGGCTCCTGATCTCACACAGCTAATAGTGGCCCAGGCAGGTTTGAGCTTCAGGCTCCAGCTTCCTTTCCTTTGCCCTGAGCCTATTTGGGGCCCATAGGCCATGGTGATCCCTAGCGAAATCGGACTCACACGTTCCCTGGGCTCCTCAATCCAGCCAGGCAGGGCGGGCGGGGTTCTGTGAGCACGGACCAGAGCTCCACCGCCGTCCGCGGGGTCCCGCAAGACCCGCCGCTTTGCAGCCCCTGTGTGCGCTCAGCGCGGGCCGTCGCCTGCTTGTTAGCCAGTGATTGATTGCCTTATTAAAGCGTGTTCTTGTAAGTGTGACCAAACTGATTGCATTGCATATGTTTGGGATAATGCTCATTTTAAACAACAGGATAAAGAGGATGAGCTCGGCAGAGCCTCGAAGACAGAATGATTCTGGCCAGAAGCTCTCTAACTCTGGCATTAAATTGCCCAGTTACATAGCAAATCACTCGGTTCCTCCATCCTTGTCCCCATTTTTTTCCTGGCCTGCAGTTCTATTGAATCCTCCAATGTGGTCTGCCCCACGCATGGCTTCTGTCCTCCCAGCCGAGAACCCTGCACCCACACAGCCCAGACATTCAGCCCCCCTGCCCCCATCCCGGGCAGAGGGAAGAGTGATTCAGTATGCCCTCTTTCCTCTTTTCCGTTTTTTTTTTTTTTTTTTTTCCAACAGAGTGAGAAACTATGAGCAGCAAAGTCCCCTGTATGCAGTGGTGCGGAAAGTCCTGCACAGGAACCTGCACAGGAACCTGCACAAGCACCAGAAGTTGCTGGCAACGGTAGAGCTGCAGATCAGCTTGAAGAACTGTGACCCTCAGAAGGACAAATGCATCTGGGGCACCGTCAGGCTTAAATCCAACCCCTGCCCCAAGTTCTCCACATCCGTTCTGGGGGACCAGCAGCACTGCGATGAGTTCAAGACCAGGGACACCCCCCACATGGATATCAAGGTGCTGAAGAAACTCAGCAAGAGTAAGAAAAACTGGTCAAGAAGCTGGCCGAGAAGTATGATGCCTTTTTGGCTTCAGAGTCTCCGATCAAGCAGATGCCATGAAGCCTGGGCCCAGGCCCGAATAAGACTGGCATGTGCCCTTCCTTGTGGACCCACAATGAGCGCATGGTGGCTCAAGGTGAGGAAAGAGGTGCTGTGTCTGGCACATGAAGATGACACAGGATGAACTCGTGTCCAACATCCACTTAGCTGTCAGTTTCCTGCTGTCACTGCTCAAAAAGAACTGGCAGAACATCTGGACTTTGTCCATCAAGAGCACCATGGGCTAGCCCCGGAGTCTGTACTAGGGCACAGCTTAACAAACCATACTGCTACCATTAAAAACAAAACAAAACAAAAAAACAAAAAAAAAGCAAACCCCCAAAACACACGAAAACGAAAAGAATGTACCCTTTCACCCTAGGTCTCCCTGGGGAGCGTGGCCCTAGGTGGTCACAACAACTGTGAGCTCAGGGCCCCACAGCAAGTCCTGAGTCTCCCCACCCCCACCCTCAGACCTTTCTCTGAAAGTTTAAAGGATTCTTTTGTTTCCCAGGTTTCTCCCGCTTGGTTGCTTCCATTATTCCTCAATTGAGGAACCCCCCATCCCCCACAGGCACCATATGTCTGCCCAAGAGCATGGATGTCACAGCGGACAGTCGTGGAGGATGGCCAGACAGGAGGGATGGCATTCTCAAAGTGGGCAGAGCTTTTCCTTCTTAGCATCCTCCCCACGCACATCATCCCGGAACGAGACAGCATGGTTTAGGAGTTCATGAGTGGAGGGGAGGGAAAGGAGGTTGGTGCACAAAACTGGGATTTCTTCTATTTACTCCACCCTCAGCCAATCGTTGTGGCCAGGTTCTCTTTCTGTGCCTGTTCCCTAACAGAGAAATCCTCAGCCGGCCTCCACCCACTCCAGTCGACTTCTAGGGGAGCCAAATGCTGGCAGATTGAACTTCCTAAGGGGCACCTTTGGGATACACTGAAATTCTGATTTGTTCAAGATGCCGGCGGTCGTCAGAACCAGTCAGAAATGGTGCCACTCTTCTGGGTGGCATTTGTAAGTGCAATGGTGTGGATTCGTTTGCAAGACCCTGCTAGGATGCATCTGGATAAGCAACTTGATCTGAATGGCAAATCTCTTCCATCACTCAGCTCCTCCCTGGCTCTGTGGGGGCAGGCACATCTGACTGCATTAGGGCTAAACCAAGGCCCAGCTCACCATTTGTGCCAGCTTGCAGGACCTGGAAATGTTGACCCTGATGGGGTGGGAAAGCCAACCGTCTACAAAGCAAACAGAAACACTAAGTCGTTTCCAAAATTGCCTTCTCAGCAAATAAGTATGTGAAATTCTGAGCAGGGGCAGGAGAGAGAGAGAAAGATTGCTACTTAAAAATAACATGAAAGCATTAAGTAATTATTTAAAACAAGGCTGTTTAGAAAAATATTTGTATTTATTGCAGCTGCTCAATTGGCCTCGTTAAAGTCAGCAAGCATTTAAATTGTGTTACAATCTCATTTAAATCCCGCTCTGTTCCAGCAGGCTGAAGAGCTTGAATAGACCAATCACTTCATAATGATGATGAATGAGAAATTAATTCAGATACAAGCAAGACAATTTAGGCCTTCATCTGTTTAAATAGCCTTCCAATATTATTCGCGATTGCGGGTCACAGATTGAATCAATTGTCCAATCTTGTGAAAGTCATATCCTTGCATCTTCATCGAGATTATTTATAGCGCAGTGAGGGCTGCTGAAAGGTATACGCTGTTAACAGGGACAATTACTTAAAGGGAAGCGTTTATAAAATGGAAAACAAATGCCAGGGTAAGAAACAAATGGGATCAAAAGCAGCCATTCCAATCTGGCTCCCCGAGGGAAAGGAGCTGGCGCGGCCCCCGCAGGACAAGGGGTACTCCGGCTCGACCTCTGGCGTCCCAACGGCCCAGGTGAGGCCGGGTCTGCAGGGCGCGCCAGCCTGCGCCCTGGCTGCAGTGGTGACCCGTCACTCCACGCCGCCCCCGACCAGCCTCGACTCCGCGTGCTGCAGGTCGGGCGGGAAAACGCCGTCAGGCCCTCGGCTGGTGTGGCCCCGCCGCGTCTCCGGGGGAGCAGCGCCCTGCGCAAGCACCACCCCCCTCCAGGGCGTTGCACTTGGTGCCCCGCACCGACCCTGGTCCAACACAGTCGGGCCACCGCCTCCCTGGTCCGAAGGCCTCGCCGCGCACGGAAGGGGGTACTTCGAGGCTTTAGGGCTTCGAAGGCTCAGCCTCCTCTTAAATTTGGCCGCTTTCTAAGGCGATGGTGGGGAAAGGCCCCTATTTTCTTAATGCCTCTCCCCGTTGCGGTCCCGGGGCAGAAAGCGCGCCTGGGGTCGCTGCACGTCCTCTCGGGCCTAGACCCCTTCCAGGTAGGCATCTCGGGCCTGGGAGCAGCGTCCGCTTCTAAAAACAAAAACAAAAACAAAAACGAAACTCCCAGTCTTCCCCCCATTAAGTGCCCTCCTTGGCTCCTGAAATAAACCCGCGGATGAGGCTGTTCCCCGTCGCGGTCACACCGCTGCAAGCGTCCCCGTGCCTCGCCATAGCCCACCGCAGGAGAGACGGCCGTCACGAATTCAAGACGACATGTGCCCTCCCGAGGTGGATACCTCCCCCTCCTCCGCCTGCGCAGGCAAAGACCCAGACCAGTGTGCGGGGGGAGGTGGGTTTGCTTTCCCGGAGTCGGTACACGCGAGCTTAGCTAACACTGTGTGCCGCGTCTACACGGGCTCTGGGCGCGGGTCCAGGGGAGACGGAGCCTTTCCAGGCGGCATCTTTGCGGGGTGTAAGTGATGTGGGGTCGGAACGTGAAAGCGGGAAATGTCGTTTGATGTGCAGAGCCCGGAGCAAAAGAAACGAGTAAGAGGCTTCCAGCGAAGACAGAGCGACGTCCGCGGGGTAGAGCACACGCGCCACGCCCGGCAGCGTCGAGGTGGGTTTTGTTTTTTTCTTTCTTCCTCTGTATTTCTGTGTTTTGAAACAAAAGCCCAACTAATGGATTCCTGGAGCTCAGAGGAACCCACTCCCGGGAACGACTTTGATGTATTGCTGTCCAATTAGTGCCTTTAATTGGTGTCCTTGGGGACGGGCTGCCCGGAGCTGGGACACAGCCTCCTCTCGCCTCTCCTGCACATTGGAAAGGTAAAATTTATAACGCACTGTAGCAACCCCAAGGGAGCTGGAGCCAGGGAGGGAGGCAGAGAAGGAAGGGAGAGATACAGCTCCATCGCGCAGAGCCCAGACCTCCAGCCTCGGGGATGGGGGATAAGGGTCCAGATTACCCGGTTTCCACTCAGTTTCCTCGCTCCCTCTCGGGCCTGGCAGGAGGGCTCGGGGCGGGAGAGTTGCTGAGGATTATGAATTTGCTCGCAGAAAGGCCAAGGGAGAGTGCATTGTCTGTAGAAGCCCACCCCATGTGGTCTCTCATCTCGTTAATAATGGCTGTTTGTTAACAAGGATGCGGAGGTTAAATAATCCGGGTGGAAGATTAAACACGCCTCATCAAGGCGCTGGGAGCCTAGTCGCACAGAGACCCGCGGGGGAGCCACTGGCAGGCTGGAGCCTGGAGGAAGGTGGGAATAAACAGCCTGCAGGGAGCCCTGGGGTGGAGGGGAGGGAAGGTCTGGACCCCCTTTCCAAGGGGTCTCCCATAAAGTCCACGCAGGCCCAGCCCCTTGACTGTTGAGTGTTGAATAGAAAACGCCATAAAGGAACCAGCCCCAGTGAGGTGTGGGTGTCAGATGCTGCCAGTGGTCTGCTGAGATCAGAAATGGATCCAGGGCCACCCCTTGAGGAGGGTCTATCTGCTGCCTTCCAGGCCGTACAAAGTCACACCTCTGGGAAGTAAGGGCCATTTGTACCACGTGGGAATAACACTGGATGGGAAGATAGAAGATGCAGCCTGTGGCTTGGGCTCTGCCCCTAAATAGCTGTGTCATCTGTCTTACATTGTTTTCCTAGCTTCATTTTCCTGCTGTATAAAGTAGACACGAGGTAGGGCTTGATATAGATGCTGTCCATATAATATTTCTTTTTCTTTCCTCCAGCTCTCACTAGAGTTACGGATCTGAGCACCTTTCAGATACTCTGCCTGCAGCCGCCCATGGAGGAGGGTTCAGTCAAAGGGGATTTTGTTCCGCAAATATTTGAGAGCCTCCTATGGGCCAGGCACTGTGCAGTGGATAGCCTTTCGCCGTGAGACCAGAACGTCAGTTTGTCTATCCCTGGGTATGCCATTCCCAAGTACAACAGTTTGGAAAGGAAGACAGGGAGAAAGAACTCGAGGGAGACAGTGGACTGGAATGTGTGCGTGTGTGCAGGGCAGAGAAACTGTAGAGGGAAGGAAAAAGGAATCAGTAAAAAAAAAGTGTAGGTCTCGCTCAGGTGTCAAGGAAGCCTGTGAGGACAAACACCGCAGAGATGGTGCCTTGATAGCAGGTGTGTTAGGGGGAGCAGAGAGAAGGTTCTTTCCTGGAGTCCTGGAGATTCGACAGTTAACTAAAGGTAAAGGATGCCCCAGTTTGACCAGCAGTCCTGTAACATATGCATCTAATATTGCCAATTTTCTATTTATATGTTGTTCCAATAGTTAGAGTGTGACTCTTCAGCTAATTCCCAAAACACAACACTTACTGAGTCTGCCAAACAGGGAACTCAGCTGCTGGGCTGGGACTCTTCATCTCCTTGGTGATGGGCACCTGGGTTCAAGGGTTCAAAGAAGGGAGCGGGCCAATACTCCGCTGATGTTTTCCTTCACATCAGCAGTAACTGTGGCTCCCACATTTCTCTGCCTTCCCTGAGAAAGTCCAGGGACCAGATTCGTGGTGCTGGGCAGTGAGGTCGGACAGCTAACGTTTATGGAGTCCTTGTCACATGTCATTCACTGTTCCATGCTTTCCATGTATCATTTTCTTTAATTCCCACAGCCACCCCTTAAGGTGAGGACTATGACACTTCTCACCTTACAGGTGAGGAAACTGAAGCACAGAGAGTTAATTTGTCTGTGTCACAGTAGAGGAGTCTGATTCTAGAGTCCACGCTAAAGTCACGTTTGCGGCGTAGTATGGTAGCCGAGGGCAGACCGACAGTGTGTTTCTCCAAGAGTTGCTACGGTTAGAAGTGGGCTCTGGATAAGGGCAGCAAGTATAGGAGGCAGGGTGGACTCATGTGTCTGTTTTTAAAAACCACAACTTCACTTAGCCTTCCAGAAATACAATATCTAGTTTTTGGGAGGTGGCATTCAATGAACAGTTTAGTCCAATGAATGAATGAATGAATCAATCAATCAATCAATCAATCAATATTTATTGAGAATCTACTAAAAAAATAGTCGCATATGGCCAATACAAGACTTTGGTTTGCACATATTTAAAAATTAAAAAATATTATTATAATTAAGTACACATTTAAGAATATGTTTGTTAACTTTAGAGAGAGGAAGGGAGAGAGAAAGAGAGAGAGATAAATAATGATTGGCTGCCTCTTGTAAGAGTCCTGACAGGGAATTGAACCTGCAACCTTTTGGTGTATGGATGATGCTCCAACCACCCGAGCCACCTGGCCAGGTGTACCCCTTACTTTCTTTCTTCTCCAGTTCGGTGCTGATATGGCTTGGTTTGTTTTTGTAATCTATTATAACTTACTTGTGCTTTGCTTGAGAAGAACTCATTTGGTGATGAAAACTGTGGTTAGGGTGATTTTATGGTAGGAAATCCAATTGCTTTGGTAGAGGACCTAGCAAAAGAGAGCTCACTTGTTATCTAACTTAGAGCCTGTACATCTTTAGTATCAGAAACTTTACATTGCACAAAATATAAACACTTTGAAATCTGTTTATTAAAACATAAACAATTCAAGCAACTCAATAGCATAGACCATGGAACCAGGGTTCCTGTTTGAAACCACACTCTGCTACTTACAAGCTGCATAACATTGAAAGTTTCTTAACTTCTCTGATACAGTTTCTTCATCTGCAAAACGGATAATAATAGGTGTGTAATAGTTATCTATTGCTGTTACCCCAGCACTTAGTGCTGAAATCAATAAACATTACCTAATTGCTGTGGGTTGGGAATCTTTTCACGGCCTAGTTGGGTGTTTCTGGCTCAAGGTCAGTCCACTGGGGCTGTGGTCTCATGTGAAGGCTCAGCTGGGGGAGAATCTACTTCCAAGCTCACTCTTGTGGTTGTTGACAGGATTCAGTCCCTTACTGGTTGTTTGACTGAAGGCCTCATTTCTTCACTGGCTGATGGCTGGGGGCTTTTTTCAGTTTCTTGCTCTGCGGACCTCTCCATAGGGTAGCATGTGCATGCATGAGGAAGAGAGGGAGGGGGAGAGAGAGAGAGAGAGAGAGAACAGTTTTTCTGTTACCTAATCTTAGAAGTGGCATTTCATCACTTTTGCCATATTACATTTATTAGAAGTGAGTCCAGATCTATCCCAAACTCAAAGGGAGGGGATTACACAAGGCATCAAAGCCAGGGGGCAGGGATCATCGGGGACTTCCTGAGAGCCTGCATCCCAGGGTCCTGTACCTCACAGGGGCCTTCTGAGGGTCACGTGACTTTATAAAGGTGAAGAGTTTAGGACAGCGCCTGTTTGCTGGGATCCCAGAGTCATCCTCTGATCCAGCTGAGCACTCACTTCTTATTTCAATTTCTCTCTTTTTTCTTGCAAAGCCTTGTAAAAGACTGTAGGAAGGGCAGGGCAGAGTCACTGCCGCAAGGAAAAGGGGAAGGGGAAGCAGACTAGAAAGGGAACAAAATGAAAGGTTGGGAAAATCTCCAGGGTTGGATGCCTAGAGATGAGAGGTAATGTAGGAGAGTCTTGTTGGCAGCTCGTTCCTTACTTTTCAAAGGTGCTCTTCCTTGCATCAGGTGAGTTACAGCTTTAGTGGGAGCCACGCGAAACGGCACGGCATGGCTGTTGTGTTGCGGTGAAGAGGCAATTGTCAGGTACTGGGTGAGGGTTCCCGGTCCTGCCTGACCTAGCTAATGGAACCAACAAGGTTAAAAGCCAACTCAACAATGAGCAACTAAGAGGTCAAGTCACAGCATCCACAGGGGCTCAGTCCTGATTCCGTAAGTTTTTAGAACTGAGCTACTCAGTTAGGAAGGTGGAGCCCAGTAGCAATAGAATGGAAGTGGAAGATGCATTATTACTCAGCAGTCTGAGGTAAAAGATAAAAGCTGTGCAACCAGCAAGAGAAATTGGTGCAAGGAAGGCCAGACAAATAAGGCTTCCGAACTTGTTAGGGTGATGAGTTTTAGTTAACACTGGAGCATCAGGCAGGAAAACATGGCTGAGACTTAATTGTGCCTGTCCTGTTATACCTTTTTTTTCTTTAGTAAAAGAATCCCTATTTGCAGCTGGGCAGATGGCCACTTAAATGAAAGCTACATGTCCCAGCCAGCTAGCTGTGCCCATGTGACTAAGTTCTGGCCAACGGCATGTAAGCAGACCTGGTGAGTTTGATTTAATAGGAAGTGTCCTTCAAAGGAGGGGATTGTGCTCTTTTCTGCCCCTCCTTATTTTTGTCTGGATGAAATTTGCAGTAATGGATGGAACTCAAGAAGCTATCATGGACCATAAAAAGAGAGCCATGTGTTGAGAAAGGCAGAAAAGAGAAAAATGAGTTTGGGTCTCTGACACTGTGGAACCCCCCTGGACCACCTGTCTCTGGACTCCTGTTACGTGAGAAAGAAACTTCTGTCTTCTCTGAACTGCTCTTGTTCTGGATTTTCTGTCCGATGGAGTGGAACCTAATCCTAAGTAATGTAGTACTTCACATTAAATAGGGCAAAAGTGAATAAAGCCACTCTTGCAAACCGATTGCACAAAGACAGAACGTGGAAGCGGGCAGGACTCCCGGCATGGAGGTGATGCATATGGATGTGGCGTGGAGCCCTGAAGTTAGACCTGCAGGGCGGGAAGTGCAGCATGGAGCAAACGTAAGTTTCAAGGTGAGAGACTGATTTAAATTCTTGTTCCGTTGCTTACTGGTTGAGTGACCTAGCAAGTTGTTTAATCTTGGGCTGCAGTTTCCTAATCTTGGGGTGGTAATTATCATTAAATGAGATAATAAGCATAAAGCACTTTAATTCCTTTCCCTTTTCTTTGCTCTTTTTCTAATCTTTTACCCTTAATCCTAACTCCATTTACCTCTTGGAGTGAGAATGGGTTTTAATTCCAAGTCTCATCTTCTCTGGGGGTGGAAGTAGAGGTCACTTATGCAAGTTTGACCTGTTGGGATTTGTCACAGAACTGGAGCGGACTGGTGGTGGTGGTGGTGGTGGTTATGATGATGGTGGTGGTAGTGATGGTGGTGGTGGTGGCAGTGGTGATGGTGATGGTGCTAGTGGTGGTGGCAGTGGCAGTGGCAGTGGTGGTAGTTGTGATGGTGATGGTGCTAGTGGTGGGGACGATGGCAGCGGTGGTTGTGGCAGTGGTGGCGGCAGTGGCAGTAGCAGTAGTGGTGGTGGTAGTTGTGATGGTAGTGGTGGTGGCTTTAGCCATGAAGATTCCTATGTTGGCTTCACATTAGAAACAACTGCCCTAAACCAGTTGAACCTGAATCTTGGAAGCAGTGGTCTAGACATCTGTAGTTTTCAACGCTCCCCTAGGTGGTCCTTTTCGCTGATATGCAGTGAATATTGAGAACCATTGGAGAAAGGAGGCATACGCTTGCCCTAGCCCCTAGGAGGTTCTCAGTGAATTCTGTTAATTGTAATTGAACTGAGACTGGGATTAATAGGCAAGGCTCTGGGTCTCTTCTATTTTTAAGTACACCCGATTCACTCAGATGCTCTGCTGACTAACCCAAGTTCTACCAAGTTTTACTAGCTACTGCATATCTAGAGGCGCCCTGACATTTCAGAGCCAGGAATGACCCCCTAGATCATTTAGCCAAACTATTTCACATTATTTCACAAGGTCTTTTAGTTTTCTGTAGTAAAATAGACCTGGTATGGCTACTGTGGATTTAGAGAAGACACAGAATGTTGCATAGGACATATGCCACCTCTGTTCTCATTTTATTTTGATGCCAAGGCTGAGGTAACTGCATACTCCCTTTGTATTTCACGCGGGCAGTGTTAACACGTCCAGACCCAAAGGTCAAACCTATGTTCCCTAATGGAACTCAGGACCTTCATTGGAAGCTGGCATTCCAATTGCACATCTCCAGGGTCAGCAATTGAAGTTAGTGAAAGGCAAGGTGCTGGGAAAAGCAGGGTGAGGGCACACTCTCACCTAGATGTTACCTCCGTAAGCTACCAAGAAGTACACAGGAGGGGTTACAAGCTCCCTTGCAGGCTCCAGGAGGGAAGCTTGCATAGTGTGCCTGGGGTGCAGGTGGGGGGACCTTTGGAGAGCGCCACCCGGTGTCTGTTATCCAGATGACCAGAACTGGCCAAGCGACTTTGGGAATCATTATTGTTTAAGATCAGAGATAAGGTTTGGGTGTGGCAGTGACTCTGATATAAATATGTGTAAAAATAATCCTGCACCTCCAAAAAGAATTTCTAGAATTCCAGGGAAGTGCTCTTAGCCCTGCCTGAATAGGGTCTGCTTCTATACTCTCATGATATCCCTGCAAAAGAGCCAACACTTCTACTTTCTACAGGGGGAAAAAAGTTGTTTTTTAAAAATATAGATTTAGTTCAATACGTACATAGTAATTCTTGAAATACCAGAGACATCTTGGCAAGGATATTTTCTCTTTGTTGCCATGGCCAGAGGCTTGTCTGGATCAGATCAAAGGAATAAAAAAGAAAAGAAAGGAAGAGATGAGTGTAACCGCAAACCGCAAACCTCAGCAAACCACTCAAGTCATGGAGTGAGCTGGTGGAAACAGGAAACCGCGCTTGGAGGTCTGGAGACCCACGCTTTGGGTCTGAGCTCGTTGTGTGAAGTGGGCGAGCTCTGGGCCACTTAGAATTGATTACCTAAAGGGAAGCTCCTGATCACACCCCTAGAATATACCGATGACTCTACCCCAGAGCTGATTCTCTTTTAATAAATTGGAATGACCACTTTGGCCTGCTGAAAATCTTGCTCCACGACAGAGTTTTAGTAAAATGTGACAAAGCCTCCTCTACTGGTTTCACTGAATCTCCCCATCTGTGGAGAAATCAGGCTTTTCTTCTTCTTCTGAGGTTTATTTTATTAATTTAACTTAATGTCATCGGAACATTCTGATGTCAGTACATCTACCTGACACCCTCCTTTGCATACATGAAGAGATGCTGGAATATTATATTTTTTCAGTTGGAAAATGCTTTTTTAGTCTACTTATTTTTTCTTTTTAAAATATTTAATTGTTTATGCTATTACGGTTGTAGGCTTTTAACAGACTATTCTGTTCGTACGTTACAGGATCGCCTCTCTCTCAATTTGAGAGGATGGAGCGAGAGGTTTACACAGTCTCTGAGAAACAGCAGAGGTGGGTTTGGGGTTTATTTCTGGCAGGGGCTGGTTTCCTGGACTATTTGTGGTGAGAACTGTGTCAGACTTTAATTTCTTAAACTTTGCATTTCTTGTAACCTTCCCACAGTGAACCAAGGTTCAGATCCAATTCCCTCATCCCCGATGCTACCCAGGAGCACTCTTCAAATCTGTTATAATTTCTGATTTCTGTTATAATTTCCCACCTTACTAGGAGGGGTTTCACAAAACCTGTTTAAAGTTTACAGGAAGGTTTTAAGAGGCAGTTTCTGCTGAATAATAGTTGTGAAATTAACTGAATGCTATTTTAGCATAGTATATATATATTTCTGAATGTGTGGTATAGGCTTGCCATGTGGTACATGGTGCTTTATATCAGTGATGATTTTGAGGTGGATTCTTATCTTCAAAGATGAACCGTGGACCCCTTAATTTTTCTCCTTATCTGTGAAGCGAAGTCCCAGTGACGTAAAGATTTTGTTTCACCCTTTTTTCTACAATGTAATCCTTAGACATTGTGCTGAAGAAGTTGCCGTGACTTAGGTAGTGACTGTTTAAATGCTTCATTGATGGACAGTCTTGTTGATCAAAGGAAGTGGCCTCGGTTATTGTCTAATATGCAGGATTTTGAGCAAGTTCTGTGCTTTGGTCCTCCCCTCCTTCAAAGCAATTATTGCAATTTCAGGACAAAGTAACGCATCCTTGGGAAAAGGGCTGTGTGAAACAGCCTTATTTTGGGCTTGTTGTGGGCCCTCTGCCTTTAATCCCATTTTTCAGGCCACGTCTCTTTTCCTATCACATGGAATCACGAGATACACAGTGAATGGCACAGGGGCCTCGCAGTGCTCTGTGGGTGGGGTGAGAAAATTGACTTCCAAAATTCTGTTGATCAGTTACTTGGTCAGCATGTATGTTGTTTTGTGGAAGGTGAAAAACTAAGCTTCCTCAGTCCAGTTTATTTCAGAGGAAAATGATTACCTCAGAAGCTCAAAATGAGCCAAGTTAATGTGAATATTCATGTATTAGTATTAAATGTCTTTCAAAGAGTTAAATCCTAAAAGAGTACCTTCTCATTTCAAGGATTCTTAAAAAAAAGGTTTTATTTGTTTATTTTTAGAGAGAGGGGAAGGGAAGGAGAAAGAGGAGAGAAACATGTGCGAGACTGACCAGTTGGCTTTCATATACCCCCTACTGGGGACCTGGCCAGCAACCCAGGCATTTGCCCTGACTGGGAATTGAACCTGCAACCTTCCAGTTCGCAGACCAGTCGTCATTCCACTGAGTCACACCAGTCAGGGCTCATTTCAAGGATTTTATTAGCACTAGTTATAAATATATGAGGGGTTGGTATAAATTGACTTAATTTTATGTACTTGGTGAAGAGAAAGCTTTATTAAAAGGAATTATATATTTTGAATCATACTTTGCTAATGATTTCTGTTATAATTTTCTGTTATAATTCTGTTCTAGATAAACAATGTGGATCTAACCATTGGAAATCCAGCTTTAAACTTCCAGTGTTCACGTCAAGTGGTATTCCCAATCTCTGTGCATTTAATTCTCCTACTGGAGAGAATCAAATGATAAAGAAGAGTCAAATGACAAATCGACCCATATGTTTTCAATTCCCACTGAAAACTACACTCACCAATGATCTCTGTTCGCTCTAAATTCTGTAGAATCTGCAACACTGGCTTTTGCTGTTGCTTCAAAGAGTAATAAACTCTTCAGCTGGAAGACCAATACAAATACTTTCTCAAACAGCTCAAATGGAAGTCAATCCAGATTCATAAGAAAGGTACTTGCTTACTCAATAACAACAGAGGCAACCAATGTAATGGAAAAGGTGCGGGCTTTGAAACCCCAGGAGGCCTCTGAGAGAGGATTCCTACCTAGCTCCCTTGTGAAGAGGAATGTAAAACTGATAGCAATGCCACCAACTTCCTGCCTCCCCCCAAAGACCTGAGTAATTAGTAACACACCTCTTCCCATACCTGAAGATAAGGTAGGAAGCTTTGAAGTGCGGACCGAATCAGCGGGGCTGGTCTTCCCTGAGGGCGATGTATACTTAAAATCTTCCTGCAGCCGAGAATTGCAAATTGTATCACTAAATAGGCAAGTTTTAAATCCTGTCTGGATCATTTTGAATTTTGGAAATATCAAGGCAATGTGAGGCACAGCGGCTATGCAAACGCTTTAGAAGCCAGGGTTGGTTCTGAATGGTGAGTTGTTTGGCAAAACAATACACAGAAAAGCCATCCCACTGGCAAACGCCAGTGGCCAGGGAGCTCAGCCAACAGGCCAAGGTCACTTTCTGAGTGTGGGAGACCCTCCTCTCTTTCCTTTTCTCAATGATCCTGAGAGAGTTTTCAGAGGGTCAGCTGGCAATTTGGGCCCTGGGGCAATTCCAGTCTCCCTCTGTTCCCTACCCTCTCCCAGGCCTATTTCTGGTCTGGAGAGACACCTCTCCTTATCCCCTTCTCTCCATGCACACCTGGATCAGTGTTTTTCAAATTCTTGACTGTTTCTCACAGCAAAGAAAGACATCTTATATCACAACCTAATACACACACACACAGCCCCCAAACAAAAGTTTGCTAAAGTAGTATTTAAACTTATTCATGAACCCTGATGGTTTCTTTCCTTTTCCATTCCAAAACATGCTGGTGGTGACCCACTAAGTTCCTCGATTCATTAGAGGGTCTTGACCCACAGTTTGAAAAGCACAAGCCTTAGATGACCAGTCCTCAGTGACAACAGCATGTCAGAGAAGATTCAGACACTAGAGAGCAGCCCTAGATTCACTCTCCCCCCAACCCTAACACTTGCTGTCCCCAACCCTAACCCACGTCTGGACCAAAACTGCTGCCCTGTTTAGGCATTTGAGGGCCATTTGCATACTTCCTATAGTTATGGGAGCCCAGAAGGTACCAGACTGAATTTACAGTTCCATTCTAGGGTACAGAGGACATGGCTCATAAAGTGGTGGGCACAACAGCTGGAAGGGACTTTCTTGAGGCCCGAGTTTTTACAGAGGAGGAAACTGAGGCCAGGAAAGGTAAGTTAATAACCTGAAGTTAGAAAAAAGGAAAGAAAGCATTCTTTCCTTTAATGTGACCACGTTTCCTTTAATGTGACCATGTTCACATTAAAGTTAAGAGCTGGTCTTCATAGCCCTGTCTTTATGCTTTATAGCAAATTCTAAACTTACCTGAGCGGGCAGTCTCAGCTCCTTCGGGCTGCTGAGTAAGTGGCCTGCTTAGGTCTAGGCCTGAAGGGAGGACATTTTCCATTGGTTGAAATTTGCAATTTCAGGCTTCAAACCTCTCCATTAATTTTTTATTTCTTATTCTTTCATCTTTGGTATTTTGCTTCCTGGACTTGATAGGAGATTTTAAATACTCAATATATAGATTTTTCTTGTTTTAAGTTTGATCTAATCACCTTCACACTTTTTAAAATTTTATTTACTTACTTTTTTTAGAGAGAGGGGGAGGGAGGAAGAGAGGTAGAGAAACATCAATGTGCAAGAGATACATCAATCAGGTGCCTCTCTCACGTGCCCAACTGGGGACCTGGCCCACAACCCATGCATGTGCCCTGACTGGGAATCAAACCAGTGACCTTGTGGTTCTCAGGCCAGCACTCAATCCACTGAGCCACACCAGCCATCTGTCTTTTGAAATTTTTTTTTGTGGTTAAAAATGTCTAATATAAAATATACCCTCTTAACTACTTTTTTTTTTTTTAGTTTTAGTCACAAGGTAATTTTTGGTAAAGAATCTACAGGTGGTTATACATAGAGCTCTTTTGTTTTCACTGAAAGCAACATATCTACAGTTAGTTTCAGTTAATAATTTTTGTGTTAAACTCTTTTAAAAACTTTTTATTGTTGTGTACAGTTCAGTAGTGTCAACTGTCTCACATTATCGTGTAACAGATCTCTAGAACATTTCCATCTTGCAAAACTGAAAGTCTGTATCCATGGAACTACTTCCCGTTTCCCCTCCTGCCGTGATTTTCCCTGCTCTAGAAATCTCATATAAGTAGAGTCACACAGTGTATGCCTTTTTGGACCGATTGATATAATCTTGTGGCTTTTCTTTTTTAGACAATCAATATGCCTGATTTTAGCATATTAATCAGCTTTGTGTTACTGAGACAAAACTCACTTAGTAATGGCATATTATTCTTTTTACGTATTTCTGGATTTGATTTGCTGATATTTTGTTGAGGATTTAAAAATCTATGACAGTGAGAAACATTGGCCTATAGTTTTCTCTTACTGACTGTATGATTTTGTTAAGATACTACTGGCCTCAGAAAGTACAATGGGAAGTATTCCTTCCTCTTCTATTTTGAAAAAGATTGTGTAGAATTTGTATTTTTTCCTTTAAATGTTTGGTAAAATTTAACAGTGCAACCATATAGACCTGAAGATTTCCTTTTCACAAGTATTTTAAACTACAAACTCAATTTCTTCCTGGTAGGACTGTTCTGGCTATTTGTTTCATCTTGGATGAGTTTGGTGTTGTTGGTTTGAGGAACTGGCCTATTTAATCAAAGTTGGAGAGATTATTGGAATTATTGATAATATTTCCCAATTATTATTTTAATGACTGCAGCCCCTGTCGTGATATCTCTTTCACTCTCAATATTAGTCATTTTTGTCTCCTCTGTTTTTTGTCAGTCTTGTTAAAGGCTTATCATTTTTATTGATCTTTTTAAAGAATCAGCTTTTGGATCAATTGGTTTTTTTCTTTCTATATTACATTTTATTGATCTATGCTCCTATTTTATTGTTTTTTTTTTTTTAAAGATTGTATTTATTTCTTTTTAGAAAGAGGGGAAGGGAAGGAGAAAGAGAGGGAGAGAAACATCCATGTGTGGCTGCCTCCCACATGGCCCCCACTGGGGACCTGGCCCGCAACCCAGGCATGTGCCCTGACTGGGAATCAAACCGGCACCGCTCTAGTTCTCAGCCTGCGCTCAATCCACTGAGCTACACCAGCCAGGGCTTATTGTTTTCTTTATACTGCTTGCATTGGGTTTATTTTGCTCTTATTTTTCTAGTGTCTTTAGGCAGAATAATTAATTGGAGACCTTTCTTCTTTTTCTAATATCATCATTTAATGCTATAAATTTTCTCTTAAGCACACTTTAGCTGCATCCCACAAATTTTGACTTGTTATATTTTCATTTCTGTTCATTTAAAAATATTTTCAAACTTCCACTGAGACTTCATTGATTCATGAATTATTTAGAAGTGTTTTTAAAAAAATTTCCAAGTGTTTGGTGATTTTTTTTCAGTTATCTTCATAGTTTTGATTTCTAGCTCAATTCCTTCCATTTTGGCCAGGGAACATTTATTGTATGGTTTTAGTTCTTTTGAATTTGTTGAAGATTTGTTTTTAAGACTGAAGATATGGGTCATAAGACAGTTTCGTGTGTATGCCAAAGGATGTGTATTTTACTGTTGTTGGGTGGAATGTTCAATAAATGTCAAATATGTTCAATTGATTGATGATGTTGTTCATGCCTTATCTATCCTCACTAATCTTCTGTCTACTTATTTGCTCAATTATTGAGAAAGGAGTGTTGAAGCTACCAGCTATGATTGTGAGTTTGCCTGTTTCTTCTGTGTGTTCTTTTAGTTTTTGCTTCATGTATTTTGAAGCTTAATTGTTAAGTACATCACATTTATGCTTGTTAGGTTTTCTAGGTGAGTTAGCTCATTTGACATTATTTAATGTCCCTCTTTATAGCTGGTGTTTTTCTTTGCTCTGAAATCTACTTTTTCTCATATTAACATTGCCACTTCAGCTTTCTTTTAACTTGCATTTACATGTTTTTGTTTTGTTCCTTTTTACTTTCAATTTACCTATACCATTATATTTAAAGTATGTTTCTTATATATTGTGCATAGTTTGATAATTTTTAAAAGATTTTATTTATTTGTTTTTAGACGGGGGAAAAGATGAAGAAAGACAGGGAGAGAAACAAAAATGTGTGGTTGCCTCTCACATGCCCCTTACTGGGGATCTGGCCCACAACCCAGGCATGTGCCCTGACTGGGAATTAAACCGGCAACCCTTTGGTTCACAGGCCAACAGTCAATCCACTGAGCCACACCATCTAGGGCTGGTAATGTTTTTTAAAAACCTATATTGACACTTGCTTTTAATTGGTGTGTTTAGGCCATTTACATTTAATATAATCATTGATACAGTTGGATAAATTTATTTTCTATTTTTTTCCTTCTTCTTTGCACTCCTTTAATTCCCCTTTCCTTCTTTTTGGCTATTTGAACATTTTTTTAGTGTTTAGTCTATTTCCCTCCTTTGGTACATGTAGTCATAGAAAGAATGCTGCCAATTTGGAATGAGATGTGTATTGAATCTCAGCTCTTCCATTAAATAGCTGTATAGCTCTCATTGATAAAATGGAGAAAATATAACACCTGATTTTTCTATTTCTCAAGTAAAAAGAAGTGTTGGGACATTGTATTTTGTTAGAAAGCCTAAGAATAATAATTTTGAATGAACAAATAGGTATGCTATTGGCTAGAATGTAAAATTTGCATGATTTTAAGAGAAAACTGTAAGAACACAAGAACTGCAAAGAAATTTCATGGCACTGCTGGACCATTTTGAACTACGTCCTCAGACCTTTGTGATCAGAGTTCCTCCTCCACCAGTGGGGGCACTTAATAGAAAAGGCTGAGAATTGCCACGCATTCCATTATTATCTGAAGGGATAATAGTAAGAACCAAATGATCGGTGAGGTGCTTTAAGTATAATTAAGAAAAGCACTTTGTTATTAAAGTCTGTACAAACAGGACCTCCCTTTATTTCAGATTTTGTTTATTCATACTTTCTATGCCTATCCTTCACCCCAGCAGCTGCTTTGCAGGCTGACCTTTTACTTGGATCAGTCCTCACCCACAATGGCACTGTCATGGGGTGATGAATACTGTGGGTGAATCAGTGTTCTTATTTGCTTTGCTCTCAAAGACTGACTTGACCTTCTCCTTGTCTTTCTAACTGGTTATGACTCACAGCCTAACTGAACCCCAGGCTCTTGGGATCCCAGGAAGGGTGGAGTTCTGTGTTTTTTCTCTGCCCCTGCACACTTTCCCAGTGTTGACTGGTGGGAACTAGGGTTGGGGATAGGAAGGCCAGGCTCCATTGCTATGGTTACCTCTTCAATGACACTGATTATCAGGGACCCTCCTTCCTCAAGACAGATCCCACTCTTCCAGAAGTCATCCTCTACTGAGGATAAATGACTGTTCAACTCTTCACTTACCTTCTGGAAAATTCTCTTGAATCTGCCCTGCCTGTATCAACAAACTCACTCGAAGTATTTCCAAATATTGAGTAGGAATCTTTACCTTTGAATCCAGTTCACTTTTAGATTACAAACTGTATCTATTTGTTCTGAGTTGAACAGAGCAAGTATTCATATACCTAAATTTTTACAAATCATAAAAATATTGTAAGTTTACTAAGAAAACAATGAAAACTGGTAAAAAAAAGGAAGCAAATCTCCACTATTAATATTTTAGTGTGATCCTTTTCAGATTAAAAAGATATAGCTAGCCCTGGCTGGTGTAGCTCAGTGGATTGAGTGCAGCCTGTGAACCAAAAGATCGAGGTTCGATTCCCAGTCAGGGCACATGCCTGGGTTGCAGACCAGTTCCCAGCAGGGGATGCACAAGAGGCAACCACACATTGCTATTTCTCTCCCTCTCTCTTTCCCTTCCCCTCTAAAGACAAAATAAATAAAATCTTTAAAATATATATATCTATGGATCTTTAAAAATTTGTCTTTAGCACATGCATAATTATATTCTAAGTTGAAGTTAATTATAGGAGGGGGCTTCAGGGAACACCTGAACTCCCTGAACTTATATATGTGAACTTGTTTGCACATATAGGCATGTAAACTTTTTTCTAGAGAAAGGGCATATTTTCTTTCTATCAGATACTTAAAAGAATCCATGGCTCCAAACATCTTAAAAATCTAAGTTCACAGTGTATGTTTTGTACTGCTCTAGACAAGCACTCTCCCTGGATGTGGGTGATGCCAGTGTATTACTCAGACCACGCCGGGTTTTGGCATTTTAATTTTTCTATCTGCATTTTATTTGGCTCTTGTTGTGGAGAGTTAGGTCAGGATGTCTCCTTCAGCATGTAAGCAGCAGAAGGCCTCTGGACAACTATGCCAGGTTCTGATTTCCATGATTCTGTTAGGCGTGTGTAGTGGGAGGAGCCAGAGGGGTCATTGTTCAAGGTGACAACATGCATTTCCAGATCCCACAATGGAAGAAGGTCTGATCTGTGCTGGGTTTAGAGTTCGTCTTCAATATCACTATTTAAAGCTGATTTAATGTAGTTACAAAAATAGAAAATATTTACTGAGTACTTACCACATGGCAAATACCGTTCTAAATGGTTACATGCATTATTTCATTTAATCCTACAGCTAATAAAACAAGAAAGGTTATTATGTCCATTTTACAGGAGAGGATGCTGAAGTTTGGAGAGTTTAAGTTAGAGGGGGAGTCAGAATTGGAATTGGGGCAATTTGGTGCCAGAGCTGGGAACCTAATCTCTATATTCTGTTGCCTCTCTTGGCAGTAATGGCAGAAGCTAATCCAGCTGAATGTTGGCATAGTATTTTACCTGCTGCATGCTTGCAAGTATATTATTTCACCTACTCCTCCACATAATCTCGCTGTTATTGAATAGTTATTGAATGTTTTTGATGGGAAATAGGCATAACTAGCATTTCCCTTTGATAAATGAGAAAAGTGATGCTCAGAAAAATTCTCATGGTTTTCTAAAACACCAGGGGCAGAAAATGAGAAACCTGGAATTTGCACCCAGGGCATGTGGCTCCAAGCGAGCAAGCTTGTCCCTGAATCATAGCTTATCATAGACCACCTTGGTCTTTATTTTGGGGATTGGTTTCCAAATATTTGGAAAGGTTTTTGAATGGTCAGTTGAATTCTTCAGGTACTTAGAGGTGTCCAATGATAGCAGATAAAACTAGACTTGGTTTTGATTTGGTTTGATCATTATTTCCTCACTCAGAACAAAAAGCAAGTACACAAGTGAAAAAAAAAAAAAGACGGAAGTTGATTTACTTGTTTTGTATTTGTGATATCATAAAAAGATCCCAAGAAACTAATGAGATGAAAGAACCTAATTTTCTAAAGATTTATCTCTATTCTGAGCATTGTGCTTATTATGTCATTCTAGGGCTCTTCTTGTTCTGTGCTTAAAACATTTTCTCTAGTATTAATGACATTTAGCTCTCATCACTGAAGATAAGTGTCCCATTGGAGAGAGACATGAACAAGATTTGTGGAATCTAACAGACTTGCAAAAGAGAAACATAACAAATAATGGAAAGATACTAAGAAATGAAGCTATTGACTATGTAGGTAAGATGGCTACATTCACAGACATTGACACTTTTCAATAAAAATGTGCTTCTAACAGACCCAGTGAGATTTTTAAATTATCCTTATTATTAAAAGATTTTATTTATGTCAATACAATTGATAATAAAACTGCTCAGCAATAGATTTTCAAGATGCTGTACTTTACACAGAGCACATCCCATTGATTTTTTTCATTTCTAGATATTATGGTTTAAATGTTTCTCAAATGCTGTGCAAAATATTGAAGATTTCAGAAGATAGGGATTTTATCCAGTATGGTATATATGCCCTGCAATTGGGCTTCCCAATGGGGCCATGCATTTCTAAGAGAAACAATTAGCATTGAGTAATTAGTTACAGAAGGTGCAAGAGGGTATCCCCAAATGCCAAGGTAAAAATGCTTGACAATTAAGTGCAAATTATTTAACAATAATGCCATGTGGTAATATGCAATTTTTGTAATCAGCATTTTGATGTTTCATATCATTAGATATTTTTATGTACTAGGCAGTCTCAGGTGGGTGTGAATGTGTACAAATTCTATACATCATTTATTATACTTTTAAAAAGTTATTTTAATTTTAAATTTAAAAAGTAGTACACATTCATGGGAAAAATTAAAACCATACAAAAGAAGAAACCTATAGGGGAAAGATTAGTTTGCCTTCTTACACCTCAGTCCTCAGTTCCACAACCCAGAGGTAAAGAAGCTTAAAATTTCCTGCCAGCAATGTACACTGTCCTGCATAGGTCCTAAAAACAAAATGAAACAAAACTCAACAGCTATGATGATAATACTGTGGAGCAACTGGCTTTCTTGAGTGGACATCTGTACACTTTCATTCTTTTTGATGACTGCACTACATACCATTGTAAGAACATACTCATATTTATGAACCAATTTCCTGTTGATGGACATTTGGTAGCTGCTAGTTTTTTTTTCTCTTTTCTATTGCAAACCTACGCATAGGAATGCTCATTACACCGTTATCAACCCACAGATGTGCAGGTATAGTGTTGAATGGTTAAGTTCCTAGAAATTGAATCTCTGGGTAAAAGAGCATGTGCATTTTAAAAAATACATATTTTAAAATTTTCCAGTTAGAGTTGATAGACATTATTTTTTAATTTTTTAATTTTAATTATTCTTGTACAGTTTTCTGTCTTTTACTCCCATCCCAGCCCACCACCCCAGCCCTCCCCACCTCCCTCCCATTTACATGCCCCCTAGTTTTTGTCCATGTGTCCTTTATACTTGTTCCTGTAAACCCTTCCCCTTTTCCCCTGAAATTCCCTCCCAGAGCATGTGCATTTTTAATGAAATAGTTTTGTATATTTAAGAAAATATGTGCTTAAGTTAAAAAAATTAATCTGTATAGAAAGTGAAAAGCAAAAGTTCCCTTCTCAAGCTCTGACCGATTGCCGCCCACCCCCCACCCCCGCCCCATGACCATGGTTAAGAGTTTCTTAATGTCCTCTTATAACTTTAATATAATATACATTTTATAGATGTGGAACCCACAATACAATGTATATAATTTTATTAGCCAATGTCACCCCAATACACTCAATAAAAAATTCAAGTCAGATGATTCAATGTGGGGTACGTTCACTGTCTAGAAGCTGTTAAGCTTTTCTTTTTATACTTGAAGTTCCGGAATGTGACAACGATACTCCTAGGGGTGTATGTTCTATCACTGAACTTGCTAGTAACTCGGCAATGCCCTTCGAGGCTGCAGCCCGAGGAACGCTTCTTCCATTTGTTTAATTACTGTATTACATCTCCCCCATCTGTTCTTTTTCCTCTCTTTTGAACTCTTGCTATTTATCTAAGACTCTCAGCCTTTTCCCGCATTATCTCTGCCTCTTGGTATTTTTGCTCTGTTCCTTTAGACAGTTCTTCCTTTTGGCCTCTAATTCACACCTCCACAGTGACCAGCTAACCCTTTTTATCAAATCATCAACTAATTTTCTTAAGTGAAAAGTATCAGTTTTATTCACAGAAAGTCATTTTATACTCTAATTAAATCTCCTTAAGTGCTCTTATTAATTTTTCAATAAAGTTAAATAAGAGACCATCTAGATAGACCCTTACTTTTCCTGAGACCCACAGGGGGTTCCTGGGTTGTCTCCTCACAGTTGCGGTGTAGATAAAATCTCTGATCCACATTTTCCCTCTCTTTTCTGGGCATTCACAAGAAACAATTCTGATGATGTCCAAATAAATACTATTCGGAAGAAGACCAGAAGCTAAGGCATTTATGTGCTCACTTTGCCAGCACATACACAGCAGGAAAGACATTTATTTCTATTGCTATTTCTCAAAATGTGTAAGATTATAGTTTAAAGTTGATGGGCCTGTAATGGAAAGAGTCACATGGATCCGCACTATGGGAATCATTGGAGGGGCTGCCGCCAGAAGGTTTCTGATTTCCTCCAGATATTCCTTCCTAAATGTCACCAACTTTTATTCTAATATGATTCATAGGCTGTGACTCATAATTGTCTCTGTTCTCTCTGGTAATGATTTGAAGCCTATCACATAGCAGTTAACTGAAAAAGATAAATGTTTATGGGGCAATTACTTTTAAAGTCTCCTTGCTCAAAACTACTTTGTGTAGCTTTTCTGCCAGCCTACTACTCACAATTGTGTATGAAAGTTATATAAGGCAGAGGAGATTTAGGGTGGAGTAAAGATTATTGAATGATGTAGAGGGAATACTTTTTCCAGTGGAGAAGAACGAACAGGCTTGTTTTGGGGCCTTTTCCAAATACACATCTGTCCCCTGGATTATTATTAAACTCTTGATATTTAGCTTCCTGGGTGCTCAACTTAATTTTTTTCTGATACTTGATACTTGATACTGATACTTGATACTTGATACTTGATACTTGATACTGTCATTTGATACTTGATATTTAGCTTCCTGGGTGCTCAACTTAATTTTTTTCTGATACTTGATACTTGATACTGTCATTTGATACTTGAGGTATCTTACCAAGGTAGAGAGGAAGACTGAAGATCTTTCTCTTGCTGTTTAATAACTGGAGAACTAAAACAGGCACCACATAGCGTTGGAGCCAAGAAGGAAAAAGCAAACCACTTGCTTTCAGGGCGAGCATGTTTTCTCTTGGATTCTGAAGCTCTTTATGCAACAGGTAGAACATGTGCCTCTCATAAAACCTCTAAACTGTAGTCACCATGGGCCTTTTCCTACCCAAATTCACTGATATTTTCAGCTCTTCCTTCTCTTTGCTCTTTCTATGGCATCTGATGCTGATGAATCCTTTGCTCTCACTGTTGAACTCTTTGCTCTTGTTCTTGGAGCTCTTTTGGCCTACACAATACAGGGTCCTTTGATTCCCCCCCCCCAATTCTCTTATCACTCTTTTTTCTCTATTTCACTGTTTTTTCGTCTTCCTCTCAGTGCCTATGACCCAGTTCTTGATCATGTGCTCATTCAATCAGCAAATATTTATCAAGCACTTACTATGTGCCAGGCACTGTGCTAAGAAGTAGTCAAAAAAGGGAGAACAAGAAGGTTGTATCCATCTTCATAGAGCTCACCTTCTGCAGGGGGAGACAGACAATAAGAAAAGAAGCAAAATAATGATCAATTGTGGCAAGTGAAATTAAGGATTGTGGTAAGTATAACCAAGGAAAAAAACAAGGTTTGGTGAACAGTGGGGTTTGAGTCCATGAGACCTGCTTTAAACAGTGTACTCTGAGACGACTTCTCTGAGTAGGAAAGACCTGCATGAGGAGGAGCAATCGGGAAGAGGTGTAGAGACCCTCTGCAGGAACTAATAGAAGGTCATCTTGGCCATGAAACAGTGAGTTGGGGGGAGAGGGGCCATGAGAAGTACAGTTAGAGGAATAGGCAGGACCAAGATAGTACAGGACGTTGTAGCCTAAGTAAGGAGTTCACACTTAATCTGTGCAAATAGGAAGTACTTAAATATTAGGGGAATATTTAATTAATTAGAGAAATAATGAAACAGTGTTACATTTTTAAAAGAATGCTTTGGGTGTTGTGTAGAGAATAGACCATCTTGGGGGGAGTGGGGCATAAGGGGACTAAATGGTAATGGAAAAATATAACAAGGATAAAAAAAGAAAAGAGAATGGACTGTACAAGCAAGGAACTAGTTAGGAAGCCATGGCAGGTACTATTGACGCCTACATGAAAGTTCTCCCTTGTCCTGTTCCTCCCACCATACTGCTTACTTACCCAATTTCCCTTGTAGCTAGAGGTGGCCATGCCCACTTAGCTATGACCTCTGTGCCATAGAAGCAAGTCTACTGGAAAGCTTTGGGAAAAGATATTGCAGTTTTAGATAAAAGGAACAAGTGCGAGAGTTGGCTGGTGCTGCCTTCTCCCCGTTGTCATGTGCCCTTGCTTTCTGCCTTTGCTCTAATGATGCCAGGAGTTGTGGCAACCATTTTGTGACCATGAGGGAAAGGCCAAGAAAATTAGAGAGACACAGATATGGAACCCCTGAAAAACCTTGGAGTACTTGGGAAGTCTGAATTTGTTCAGAATTTTTGATCTAAAAACAAGTAAATGGCTTTATTATTTAAGCCACTAATGACTAAAATGCTACCTGCAGCTGAAATCATTTTCAGCTAGCCCAGAAGCTCTTGTTCCGTCTAGGTGAGAAGGTGGTGGTTTGGACAAGGTGATAGTGCCGAGTACCAACTTTATGCAGGTTATTTCGTGTTCAACTCTGACCCCTTCCTTCTTTCTCTCTTTCTCTTTTTTAATTAGTAGCTCCACTTGCTTGTGGTTTAGCTCCTTGTTTTTTTATTTTATTTTATTTTATTTTATTTTATTTTATTTTATTTTATTTTATTTTATTTTATTTTTTGCCAGTGTGTGAAAGCTCCAGGGTCTGGAAGGGCCAGCCGGGCCCTCCCAACACGACAAACGCCTTTCAGCAATTCTCTCCCTGCACTACCAATGACCAGGGCGCAGGCAGCGCGAGATCACTTTTGGATGCAGGAGTATCTCATTTCTAAACATTCCAAGAGCCTTATAATTCCCAATTTCCCGTTGATTCTTTCTCCTCCAATCATCCCATAGTTGTTAGAACAATATTAAGGTCACCTTCCTACACCCTCATTCAAGAGCTGACAGTGGATCCTGCAAGTCACTTTGAACAAATCTAAAGTGAGTCAGCCTTGAGTTCAAGACATTCTACCAGATGAACCAACTCTACTTGTACAACCTCATCGGCTTATTGCTCTTTCAGCACCTCTCTGCTTCAACTTCTGGTTATAACTTTGCTTTCATTCACTTAAAGAGCATCCACATGACTTCCATGTCAACTACTTTGTTAAACCCCATATTTTCACATATGCTCACTGATTTAATCTTTAACAACCAACTCATGAAACAGGTTTTATTATCCTCATTTCACTGATGTGAAAACTAAGGGTTATGGGGGGTTGCCTCACTCAAGGTCAAAATGCTGGTAAGAGGCAGAACCAGAATTTTGATCCAAGCTTTCTGGTTCCAAGCCCAGTGTCCTTCGTTAGCTTTTAAGCCACCGTTTCAATCAACTCAACCTGTAACACCCTCTCTTTGCCTTTTTGTCAGTACACATTCACCTCTATCCCCAACTCCTTTCAAGAATTTTCCTTGAAATTTGCCTCATCCAAGGGTCTTTGTCACGCTTCCTCAGTGCTTTGTGTATAGTTGGAGCTGGGTCATCACAGGTTGTTTTTTTATAATGGTGATACTAAATGCAATTGGTTAATCGATCTCTGGTAATTCCATTTCTCTGTGGCCTGCCTCTCCAATTAGGTTTCAGACTTTTCAAGGGCATGAGCAAGCCACATAGCCTTCCTAATATTTTAATATTAGCTTTTAATGCTTAGGAAAATGCAGGAGGTGGTTAATTGATGCTTATCTAATAAGTGGGCAAATAAAATGAGAATTTTGTATTAGATCTATGTATCTGGCTCCAGATAATTTTCCATATCCTTTGATTTCATTCTTTTTTATAGTCACAAGAATGAAAGTACTAATTTCACTGTTAAACACTGAGTACTAATAAACACTATTTTCTTTTTTTTTAACCACAAAAATTCCAATATGTTCCCTGTTACTGTAAGTACCATGTTTGATAACCTTTCTAATTACCATTACATTTTAGATGCTTTTAAAATGCCCCATTACATATTTGTCCAATAGTCCATGACAGCTCAGATATGTAATTGCTATTATGGATTACCTGGTGACCGTCATTAAATAATTATACAGTCTCAAACATGTGTAATGCTAATTAGGAAAGTTATCAACTATGGACAGTTAAGATAATAGGGGACATGATGTTTTTTGTTTTGGAACTGCAGTGAAAACATGGTTACAGGGATAAGGATGAAATCTTTTGTGAATTTAGCACCCTAGGAAGCCAGGAGCCATTTTACAGAGGAGAATTCGGCACAGCGGAGGATGACCTTGTGGATTGTGCCTCTTTATTGTCACTCTGTTAATAACTGACTATAACGGCCAAAACATTTCTCCTGGGCTGTACCAGGGGAGCCCAAGGGTCAAGCTCTGAGCAAAATGCAACTAGACAGGGCCCCTTACCTGTCTCCCTGAAGCACTTCCCCAAGTCCGTATCACTGTTCCTAGCCTCGCTCTCGCAGACCTACAATCCGCTGGGCCTCTACTCAACATGTTCTATGAAATGGCGTTTTTATTTTCTCTCAAAGAAACAATGGCCACTTTATTAAGAAATCATCCAAGATTGCCCTCCAAATTCTCACAAAGGCCACTTGACCCTGACCATGGTTTCAAATGGTTCCTGGCATGTTGGAGAATTGTTACAGCATAAAAGCAAGTAGCTTCTCCAAAAGTACATGACATGGTCTGGGAACACTTCATTTTTAAAGAAACATATGCAATGACATGCAAAATTTCACATGTGTGTGCACATTTTGCTTAGGAGAAGGGCTGGAGCTTTCACCAGATTCTGCCCTTGAGCCTTCTGGTAAACTGTGAGACAGAGGCCAGGCACCAAGGAAGAATTCCATGTAGGAGACTTAGAATGCTCTGTTGTCAATAGTTGTCAAAATAATTGTGAAAATCTGATGGGGAAGCAAATGTTATCGTATCACAGAGCTCTCTGTCGTAATTATGTGGCAAAGAGCTATGCAGATAGCAGGCTGAGCTCAAGGTCATTGCTGTCCATCTGAGGCCTGTTGGCTGCCTGGAGACCTCTCTGAGGTCTCAGGAGAATGGAGGAGAAGGTGGAGTTTTTACCCTTCCACCACACAATGTTCCAGAACCTCTTGGCCACCTTGACTCAGGCAGTTCTGACTGATTTTACAGAGCCGAGTTTTAGGTGGACTTGGGGCACTTGTTGCTGGAAAAGGGGTAGCTCTGAAATGATGGTGGGGCCGAGATCGCATCAGTAGTCCCACAGCTGTGCTTTAATTGCCCTGTCCCTCCCCACCCAGCCATAATTCGGAACTCAAATTCTATGTTCAGACACTCGAGTTTATCATTTGATTTTATTAAACCTTGACCATCATCAGGGCCTGGAAAATTTCTGGCTTCTTCATACATGGAATTCAGAATGAGATAAGCAAAGTAAGGAGTATAAATTTGCGTGTCTGTTTAGGTGTGCCTGGGCAGGTTTGCCCTCCCGTTTTCCAGTTGGAAGCTATTCTCTGGTTCCTTTTTTCATTCTCTTAATTTGGCAAACATTTGTGGCATGCCCCTGTGTGCATGGGCTGGGCTGTGTGCTGTGTAAGAAACAAGGAAGGCCGGTGTCCTACCCGTGCCCAGGCTGTTGGAGAAGGAAAACTTAGCATGGGAAGTTTTATAATGTAAGCAGTGAATAGCAGTTGGAAGCAGTGTTAAGGGCTCATTGACTGGCTGAGCCCAAGGGTCACTTGCAGGAGGTGGGACTTGAACTTAGTCTTGAAGGATGGCAGAGTGGAGGCAAGGAGATCTTTCTGACTGAAGGGTTGGGGTTGAGAAATGCAGTACATGTGCGGGTGTTTAAAGCAGAGGATAAAACTAGAAAGGCAGCCCAGCCATAGCTCAGTGGATTGATCACAAGCCTGCAAACCAAAGCATCGCCAGTTCGATTCCTAGTCAGGGCACATGCCTGGGTTGCAGGCCATGTCCCCAGTGACGGGTATGCTAGAGGAAACCACACATGGATGTTTCACCCCCCTCCTTTCTCCCTCCCTTCCCCTCTCTCTAAAAAGAAATAAAATCTTTTAAAAAACTAGGAAGGCAGACTAGGAATAGGTCATAGAATAGCTGGAATTTTAAGGGTACTTAAAACTTGATGCAGTAGATAATGAAATGATGAGGGAGGTTACTGAAGGGTCAAAGGAAGACATCCGTAAAGCACATTTGTAAGCACCTGTGATGAAATGTCAGGCTCTGCATTGGTCCTTTACTTACATAAATAATTTAAACTCAACAACCTTTCTAGGAAGCATCTCCATTTTTTCAGTTGGGAAAACCAATTAAAAAAATATTTTTAAAAGTATGAAAGTTACCTATAGAATATCCTTCCCCGTAGTGGAATTTCTGCGTGACCAAGTTTCTAGGCACTGCTGGGAGTTTACAGGACAGAGAACAGGGGAGCATGTTAACTGATCCATGAGGATTCAAACAACCGACTCCAAAATGTGAGAAGTGGCCGAATCAAAAAAGAAAGTTTATCTTGAGAAAATTTCAAAAGAGAAAGCATAATGAGCCCACTCTGTATTTATCACTCAGCTTCAGCAATTATCAGCTCTGGCTAATCTTGTCTCAGCTCACTGTCCACCCGCCTCTAATTATGTTGAAGGAAACCCAGTCATCATATCACTTCATAAATATTTCATTGTGTGTCTTTAAAAGACAAAGACTCTAAAAAAAAACATAATCACAATACCATCACCATACCTAAGTAAAGGATTTTCAAGATGTCACCAAATAGCCATAGTTCACATTTTCTTGATTTTTCTCATAAATTAGAAACAAATAATTTCTTTTGCTTCAATCAAAAACCAAATAAATTCTATATGTTGAAGTTGGTTGCTGTGTTTCTGCAGTCTTTTTTTTATTGGAACGCTCCTCATTCTTCTCCTCTTCTTTTCTTGAAATGGATTGGTTGAAGAAACCAGATTTCTCCTTAGACTTCTCCACATCCTGAACTTTGCTGATATGTCCGCTTGCTTCATGTAACATGCTCCTGTCCCTTGATTTCCAGTAAACTGGTGGTGATCACTGGCTCAGATTACGAGTGTGTTTTTGGCAAGCACACTTACAGGTGGTGGTGTGTATTTTGTGGCATGTATCTTCTGAGTTCGGCGATTCTACAGGCAGGAAGTGGAGAAGCCCTGGAGTTTTCACTGAGGTCTCTCTGATTTCCAACCTGTGCTCTGCCCACCTCTTCCCATTGCCCTGTAAGATTCATCTGGCAGCATAGGATGGGAAGAAGACAGGGATGGAGGCTGGGAACAGTGAGACTAATTTATCACAGCAGGTACTTGCTAGACACCCCACTGGGCAGGAAGACCGCGGGCTGCGGGCTGCCGATGTAACGACCCAGGGGTGCAGTGATGAAGACGTGACTGCAGATTCCCGTCTCCCTGGGAAGGAAGGTGCAGCCACGGGGTCTTGTAATGTTTTGGTTCCTGCAGTTAAGTTCTAAGGAGCCCCAGGTACCTGGTCAGACAGAAACTTTTAGGTTTCAGTGATTTTTGAATATTCTGCTGAGCTTTTGGGGTAAATGGAGGGATCGGTACCTAGATGGTTAACAGATGACTCAAAAACTACTTTTATTTCTTTGTTCTGTCCCATTTTCCAAAAAGGAATTTGAGGTGGAAAATTTTTCCTTTTACATTACATTCTTACTCTGTTTTTTCAGATGACAGCATTACGCACTCATTAAAAACTCACACATACAACCTCCATCTCTGTGTAGCACACAAATCCCACAGGCCAGGGCTCTGGTGGAGGGAGAGGGAGGGATTAACTGCCGCTGATACTTAGTGTTAACTTGTTCTGTTTGACTTTGTTTGGCATGTCTTCCATTTGTAATCAGAAAAAAAACCAAACCCCAAACAGTACAGATGTGCTTAAAAATAATTACAACTTCCTTTATCATTTAACAATATACTTTGGGAAGTGAAATAATTATTATGTAAGCATAGTTATATAGTTATGAGATTATGATATAAGCATTATAATACAAAAATTATTATTTATAATAATATAATGTGTTACAATGTAAAATTATAAAATACATTTTAATTACATAATGATATATTAACTATTTTTACATACAATATTATGTTATTATGCAATTATGCAATTTTAAAATTATTCTAGTCAGTGTATATAAGGATTGCTTAGAAATTATAATTGTGGAGGTAAAAAATAAAAATCATGTTTATTAATTGATCAGTGGGAGGCTTATGTAATTCATTAGACAAATAACAGGTATGCTGTTTTGTTCTGGGAACCCAGAGGAACCGTCTTAATCCTGCTATTAGTTTGCTCCGCCTCTGGCCTAGACTTGGGCCAGCGGACGCCGTCCCGCAAGCTCTGTGGCACGTGGACTTTTCAGTCTGCTTATTTCTATCTCATACAGAGTGCTACGCATGTGGTTCTTTTTCTCCTCCCGTCCCGTCCCCTCCCCCCTCCTCTCCTCTTCCATCTTTTGCTTCTATAGACCAGGAGACAGGATCTTCTTTGCAAAGAACTAAAAAAATTTCCCCCTGCCATATGTCAGCAGAGATGTTGCAACAAACGTACTTGTCTATCGATTGAGTACCTGAGCGCCCAGGGCTTGAAGTGAGTTTGAGCACAGCGGATCAAGCAAAAGTCAAAGGCAGAGTCCCTGCCCCAAATTTCCAAAATAAATTTTTTCCTTAATAACCCAGTGCTGAAGTGAAACTCACTTAACTTTGACACTTTGATGGTATTTCTGGTGACTGCGAGCCCATGTCCCCTCTCTGAATTGCCAGCTGTGGGGTGGGTTTGGAGGTAATGCTGCAGCCAGAGACTCATCATCGGGTTTCTGCATTTATCTGTAGTTTCCTCAAATGTGGTGCACAGGCCACAACACAATTAAGTGTCCAAACTGCCAAGTTCAGTTTCTAAATGTACATCAGCCTAGACCTGACTTGCATATTAAAGACATGCACTAAACATAGAGTTTCAATGTATAATCTGTCATATGCACTGATCCCAAGTATATTTTATTTTTTAATAATCATTTAAAAGAATAAACATCACTAGATATGGAACTTGGAATATAATTATCAAAAACCATATTAATAATTAGCAAAAACAAAAGCCACTCTGGAAACTGAGTTCATGCAAATGCATTTCTGCCAGCTTGGATTTTACATGAACACATCTGCAATAGTTTTCTCAAATGCAGTCCATTTACAGATATATGCCAAGCTTCATCAAAACAAACAAGCCCGTATAATAAGAGTTAGCATATAAAGTGAGGGTGGACAGAGCAACAATCTTTTCCCCAGGGCTCTCTTTTATCAAACGACCCTGCCCGAAGAATAGAGGCCAGTGTTTTATGTTTCAAGTGTACCATATGGCATGATATGAGCGCACTTTAATGGCTTATTAGCATATTCTTCCAACTACACTTTCCTAGTTAAACCAGCTTGACAAAATCTGAATTTTAAAATATTTGCATGAAACCTCCTGGAATAAACACGGCTCTGTGATTTGTTTGCTTTTACTAGCAGATGAAAGAAAAGCTCATTGATCCTTCGTGACAGTGCTCATGAAAAACGTCAGGTTGGCCACCTCCTCTCTTGCCCTTAGGAGTGGAAGATGTTTGGAACGGCTGCAATGTTATTTAGATGTTTTTCCCTCCCCATGACGTGGAGATCCCCCACTTTGCCTAGATTCTGTGCTTTAAATAATGCTTACACTGTCTTCTGTGACCTTGATCCTTCCTTTGTGGGGAATGAGATGCTCTGGCTGAGATCTAGTTGCCTGCCTGCCTGCCTGCCTGCCTTATTAAAAAGCCTTTTAGCATGTGGAGGAGGACCAGGCACCGGGTCAGCACTTGGGGTTTCTCACTGTGGCTTGGTTAGGGAGTGACGTGAACCTAAGAGAGAATCACGTCTCTGTTGTGACTGTTCAAATGGTCTCTGTAAACGGGGTACATGAGGAGGAAGGGGAACCGAATGAAACTGTCCACACTGCGTAGACAGAGAAAGGTATATTATTGTACATGCTGTAGCGTTTTTCTTTCCAGATTTGTCTGAGTGTAAATGTCTCCCTTTCTCTTTTTCCCAAGTTAGTTCTTGGTACGTTTTGTGGATCGGAACGTTGTTGGTGGAGGCTGCCAGTGACCACATACGATGAAGGGGACAATCTTTGGTGACCCCACAATAAGGTTACCTTGTCATCTCTAGTACAAAATAATGTGGATATGCTAATATTGGTTTCACTCTAGGAAACCTTTATGCTCTATGGCAGAAACGCCACAAATTAATTCTCCCTCGTTATTTTTTTTCCTAGTAAGAGGGAGCCATGTAACATAATGACGGCCAAGGAGATCTAAGTGGAAGTCTGTTGGATGCAGTTTCTGGGAAAGCTTTGCTTCACCGGTAGACAGAGACAACGCCCCTTGGCTGTGCCTCGCCTTTACCCCTGCCTTCTTGTGCGGATTGTAAATGAAATGACGGGAGGTGCCAACGCTATCTTGCAATCATGAAATGACAAGCAAGGAGAGAAGCCAGCGTACTAAATATATGAAAAACACGTTATTAGGAAACCAAATCCAGAGTGCCTCAGTAACTTGCTTAAACTCAAACAAATAAATCCTCTGACTTCAAGGATTGTGTTCCTTCTTTATATTTTGTTAACAAGTCAAAAGGCAATACTTCCTGCTGTTATTGCACTCTCACTAAATGCCAGATCCTAATTAATCTTTAATATGTAGTGCTTTGTCTAACCTTTACAAAAGCCTGGTGACGTGCTATGGATTGATCGTGTCCTCAGAAATGTATGTGTTGTAGCCCCGACTCTCTGTGTGAATGTATTTGGAGATAGGACCTTCAGGGGGTAATTAAGGTTAAATAAGGTTGTAAAGGTAGGGCCCCAATCTGATAGGATTAGTGTCATTATAAGAAAAGCCACCAGAGAGTCATGTCTCTCTGTCTCTCTGTCTCTCTCTCTCTCTCTGCCATGTAAACATACATAGATTAGGAGGCCAGGAAGAAAGCTCTCACCAGAAACCAAATCGGCCAACACTTTCATTTTGGACTTCCCAGCTTCCAAAACTGTGAAAAATAAATTTCTGTTGTTTAAGTCTGTGATATATATTTTTATAGCAGCCAGAGCAGACTAAGGCAAGTAGGCATATTAGTATGCCCATTTTGCTGATGAGAAAACTGAAGATCAGAAAGATTAAGTATTTTGAAGGCCACGTAGCCAGTCAATGAGATGATGTCCTTGTGGCCAGTATGTGGTCAGTCCTATTGATGAGTTTATACCAGATGACTTTACTCTCTAAAGGTAAAACAGGATTTTACTTTAGGAATTGGTTCTCATCTCTCCATTGAGAGCTAAACAGGCTACTTTATGTGTGAGAAAGCACTTCGTAAACTAGAATATGCCATGCAGATTCAAAGTCATTCTTTTTAAGAATCAGTTGTGTTTACTGCCTTCATGCTGTTTGCCTTTAATTCCTACCTGCATGTTTTCTAACAACAGATCTCCACCAATGAGAGCGATCTGAGAACAACCCAGCGCCAGTTACACTCTCGCCTCCAAACAGAACTGACTTCTCTCTGACAGCCGGAGGCGTTTCTTTCTGCTCATGTCCCGCGTCTCTATTTGCTCATTCTAACTAAGACCAAGGCACGGTTAGCAAGTCAGAGTGCAGAGAGTCTGATCTCTGCATTTTTCTGGAACCCTCGTCTCCATGGTCACCCTATCATCTCCTCGGCCTTATTTTCTGCGGTCACAAAGTCGAGAGACGGCAACGCCGGCAAATCTCTGAAGCTGAACGTGCCTCATTAACTCGCATACACCGCAGACAGGAGCCTGCACTATTTATGGCACCGAGAAGTGAGAAAATGTCCCCTACCATGGGTATCGGGTAACTAACACAGTTCTGCCAAGGTTTGGTTGTGAAACACGAAGCCTCTGAAAGCCATTGGTGTTAAGTGCGCACCAAATATTCAATCCAGACATGTCGTGCTTGAACTATTCTGGGGCTCATAAACCTTTCATCAGAATCAGAGGTGAAATATTTGGCCTTATTTGTAAGTCCCATATTTCTAAAGACCTTGGGGGCTCATTTAGTATTCCCAGCAGAAAGGTCACAAGGTTGGTTTTCAGGGGTCCTGGTTTCGTGGAACTGATGACTTCAAGCAGGAGATGCTTTCATGATTTTCCAAGAGCCGGTGCCTGGCTCCTCCTGCACGTGGCCCACTCCGTGCTTTTCTGTCTCCCTAGCCACGCCTCCCCCACCCAACCTCTAAACACAAACACTGCTGTGCAGGGCTGTTCAGAGCCCTTACGTTTTCTGAGCAAAACACTGGAACCTTTTATTTAATATTCGGGGAGGAGTGTACTCCTTTTTGGGCAACCTGTATTAGAAAAGGCTTTGGAAATTGTGGTTTTATTGGCAGAGGAGAGGTGACTTAATTTCATGCTAGCCTGAAATCTCAGTGTTAGAGGGGCCCTTTGAGATCATCCAGTCCACCCACAGTCTTACAGGTGAGTGGAGTGAGATCCAGACAGGGGAGGTGACCAGCCCAAGAGCTCACAGCTGGGTGGTGGCAGCTCATGCTTGGGCACACTGGTTCCTGGGCCCTGGGCAGGTGACCCACCCACTTAGGCCTCCGGTTCCTCACAGAGGTTCTGAGGATTGAGTGAGATAGTTTTTACCCAAATAACCAGTGCAGTGCCTGGGACAGAGTAAATATTAGTCACAGATGTAATTGTCCCTGCTATTACTGCCCAGATCACTCATTTCTAAGTTTCCCTTCTGCCAGTACCTAGCCCTGTCCTTAGGTGACCAGCAAGACCCCTGCTTTGGGACCTCAGGGGCTGTCTTACCATGGGGGTGCTGTGATGTGGCTTTGGAGACTGGAATGACCTAACTTTCTGAAATATTCAGAGCCTCCAGAGGTTCAGAAACCTCATGAAGAAAATATCACAGTAGGCCACTCCCAGATTCCTATCATCTCATAAGCTAAGAACTAAATTTAAAAAACAGAGATGAAAAACGTTTTCCTCATAACCAAGCTGTGTGCTTAAAGTCCCTGAGAAGGCATCGGATGCTCTCTTTCCCTTGGCGTGGCTAATTTCTCGCTCAATGATTTGTTAGCACACCTCTAACAACCTGGGCCCATTATCTGCGAGTATTATTTCCTCATTTGCTGACTTCGCTGCCTAGACTGTCCTTTCCTTAAGCAGCCTTCCTTGAAGATGGTGACACTAAATCAGGCCTCCAGGGGAGTCTGAGCTTTTTCTCCAGGAAGGTCACCTCCAAGCACATCTGCCCTCTGGGACCTTTCTCAGTTCACAGGCTTGGCTCATGGCCAACGGACAAGAGCTAATGTTTCTTGAGCACCTATTATGGGCCAGGCTTTGTTTTAAGCATTTTACATTAGTTTTCTCCTTGGATCTTCAGAACCGTCTTATGAGTGAAGTCCTTTTACTAGTTGCATGTTGCAGATGGAGAAACTGAGGCACCTAAAGTGACACAGGAGCGGGTAGGCTGGGATGTGACACCCAGTGCTCTCCGTGCACTGCAGGGCGCTGTCTCACCCAGTCACATCTCCTTCTGGGCAACCCAGCCAGGGGTTCATTCAAAACAGGGATCAAATGCATTGACGTTCCTTCCTGCCCAGCCTCACAGATGCTGGTCGGGACTGGATTATAGAGAATTTAGAGATAATTTACCCCCAACTTCCTACAGTCTATGCCCTCCCTGCTCCCTTCCCACACCTGAGGAAGCTTCTGTCGTGGGAGAACTGGGATGTATTTTTCCCTTGAATGTTTCTGAGCTTTAACTACAAATGTTTGTATTTATATATAGTACATAGAATCATCTTGGGTGTTTTTGTGTTTTATGATACACAAATGATATATTCAACAGGTTGCTTTACAACTTAAAAATATGTCATATGATTCTGAGTTTTATTCACATTCATTTAACTGCTATGTAATACACCAATGTATAATTAAACTCTAGGTTAATTTTTTAATTTCTCCTATTGCTCTCCAAAACAAGTGTGCCAGTTTATACTCTCCAGAGAAAAGAATAAGAACTTGTATTTCCCCGTACTTCTTGCCAACATCTGGTATTCTCAGGCTTCAGAATTTTGTAACATTGAACTTCTTTTCTTCATGCAATTTACAGTCATTTTGGGGGTTTATAATTTTCAAAGTTTTTTTATGTTACATTGTATACGATTGTGTTTCCTTTTACCTTTTAAAAAGATTTTATTTCTTTTTCGAGAGAGGGGAAGGGAGGGAGAAAGAGGAAGGAAGCATTGGCGTGCAAGAGAAACATCGTTAGGTTGCCTCTCACGTCCCCAGCTGGAGGCCCAACCCGGGCGCGTGCCCTGACCGGGAATGGGTTTGTACTATGACCCCCAACCCACTGAGCCACACCAGTCAGGGCCCATAGCGCATGGTTTTAGAATCCAGAGCAGAGAGGCGTATGCAATGAAAAGTAAGTCCACTCCCTATTTCCGACTCGGTCTCCCAGTTCCCATTTGCATAGGGGAATGAAATACTTTCTTACGTGTCCTGCCAGAGGTTGTCCGTGCATTTATAAACACATATGTACTGTGTATGTGAATGTGCATGCACACACATGTGTGTATGTTGTAAACATACATGTAAGTGTCCTATTTATGCATTTATACTTTTATTTTTCCACCTAACTAATGATCTTGAAAGCTGTTTCAGTTCAGGATTATTAATATTTACTTAATTTTTAATGGTCAATCAAAGGTCTATTTCCATTTATTTGTACGAAAACAGAATACTTCCGTTATCCACCCTTACACTTTTAACACTCTCACCTTGAGATGCCCACAGTGAGGTGCCTCTGGACCCCTCTTCTCTGACAGGCTTTTCTAGTCAAAACCAGTTATCCAGATAATCCAGACAGAAAGTCCTTGCCCAGGTAACTGTCGTAAAAGCAAGTATTGGTAATGACAATGAGACAGGAAATAACTGAGAAATTTATTGTCTAGTTGGCATTTGAAGAATGCAGAAGATTTATTTTTATCTTATCTGCTATTGAGTTTTTACTATTGCCAGACCTTGCATTCAACATAAATTATAGTTTTCATTCTCTCAGCATTTCTATGAGGTGGATACTATTATTTCCCCCATCTTATAGCTATGAAAATGGGGGCTCAGGGCACTTACCTAACTGGTCTCAGGTCTCAAAGCTGGTAAAAACTAGTGCAGCTGGGACTCGAACCCAGGCTGAGATGACACCAAAGCCTGTTTTCTGATGACTGCCATGATACCTCTAGATTCCTATGGAATTTAGTTTATTTAGGGATTATAAGAGGACATATTTTTAAGTGTCAGAAATGTATCAATGTATGCATTAATTTTTATAGCTATACCAGGTACTAAATATTTTAATATCACTCTAGCTTCTAATTTTATTACTCACTGCTCCCCTAAACCTGACCGATAAGCTAGTTAAGTTGAACCAGTCACTCTTATCTAAATATACCTTGCATTTTCCTGCCTACTGGTATATATACTTTGGCTCTAGAAATGCTGAGGGAAGTCCTCAAGTCAGCCAGTTCTGTTTTACAACAGCTCAGTTCAACAAACATTTATAGAGCAATGACTAGGTAGCAAGTAAAGAGAAAACAGTAACAAGGAGACTGGAAATGATGGGAAATTCTGAGACGTGGCTGTGTATCTCAAGTCTCCATTCATTGGCTGAGTCAATAGACTTGAAGGGCTGCCTTCTTAATTTTATCCCCGTAGGACACCCCCAGAGCCTCCTTCTCTTTGAAAATGGAAGAAAATCACCTTTCGCTCTGTTATTTTTATTTGCTTCCATCTTCTCTATTTCTCTTCCACCTCCTTAACCCCAGATATCATTCCTGTTTTACAAGGTAATATTCTCGCTTTGAAGTTTTCTCCGTCTTTAACTAAGACGGCGGTCATTTCTGCAATCTTTGCGAAGCTCTGCTTTGCCTTGGGGCTGGTGATGGGGGAGTGGAGGAATGAAGGAAAGAACTAACACTCTTCTGCATGATAACATGCAGTGTCAGCACGATTACAAAGCAGTAACCTTAGGAATATGGCATTCCCAAGGGTCTGGCGTTCACTGTTAGAATTAATGTTTGCTATGGGAAGTTGTGTGAGCACTCGATTCAGCTGTAGCTGGATGAACAAGCTTAAGCATATAGAAGCAAGACAGCTGACTTTTCAACCCTCATCGGCCGATTTGTTAGTTGAAGGTAGATGGCATCCTCCCTTCTCAGGGCTTTTGCTCTAGCTCAACGTTTCTCAAGCGTGGCACTTAGACAGTTTGGGTGGAATCAATCTTTGTTGTGAGGAACTGCCCCGTTCACTGTAGCATGTTTAGCAGCATCGCTGGGTCTACCCACTGAATGCCGGTAGCATCCCGCACCCAGTCGTGGCCCTCAAACTTGTCTCCAGACATTGACAAACGTTCCCTGAGAACCACTGCCATAGCTTTCCTGTCCGCCTGGCCCACTCTTCCCCCAAAGATCCACATTTCTATCCTCTCACTGCCTTCGAATCTTAGTGCAGCCCTTATCCCACTGATGCCGCTCTGACCACCGTATTTAATAACGCAAACTGCCCATCTCCCACCTCCCTTGTATCCCTTACCCTTGTCTACTTTCTAAGTTTTATGACCATTTAATGCACCATAAAATGTACCTATTTTTATGTGTTTATATTTGTTGTCTCTCACTGGATGTAAGTTCCTTGAGGGAGTGATTTTGTTCCTCGATACTTTCTAAGTACAGAGAGCAGTTCCTCACATACAGTCAAAAAATATATGCAAAGATACGTAATGAAAGTCGACCTCACACTCCTGTCCCCTGTGCTCCCAGTTTTCTATCCCCAAACTAAGGGACCAGTTTTTCTAGTTAGTGTTATATTCTTTAGAGTTTCTCTATGCAAAATCAAGCAAGTAGGAATATATATCTCACCCATGCTTTCATTTTATATTTTATTTTTTTAACTAAAAGTTGGCATGCGTGCATACCTGTTTAGCACTTTCTTTTTTAAAATAAAACCTTATATGAATTTTGATAATAGTGTCTTTTTTTAGGATTTTTTTTTTTTTTGCCTAAGATTTTTGCTTTCCTGTTTGAATGTTTCCTCTCTGTGGTTGAAACTTGGAGATTCACAGCCTAGTCAATACTGCCCTGACTTCCCTGTCCTTTATCACAGAAAAACCTTGATTTACCCTTTAAACTTGAACCCAGATTTCAACCAGACCCCAGCCAGGTCCCAGCCAGTCCGAGGTCTGCCTACCTTCTTTCCTGAAGCATGAGAGTGATTCATTGACTCAAGTCCATATGCCATTTGATTATGTTGGGTTGTGTGACAAGCTTTTTATTTTTTTTCTTTTTGATATAAATGAAATTGGTTCCCCCTAGGACAGAGCTAAGCTTTGGTGCTCCGTGGAAATCAGCCAGCCTGTGAGTGAGGACGCGGACAGTATCGATCTGGACCTCTGGGCAAGAATCCCCCAGGCCGTTCCTCAGCTGCATTTCCAGCGGGGGCTGCAGGAAGGGACCGGGCAGAAGCGACTCCACATGCAGCTTTGCCTGCTCTGGAGGTGACCTAGACATTCGTTTAGAACTGGCCACCCCGGATTTCCACGAAGCAGGAGAAGGGCTCCCTCTGCCCTGTTTATACGTAGGATGGGCCCCAGCCACCCTGAACAGCAGAAACTGGGAGGCCCAGAGAGATAACTCGTTGCCTTGGGAACCAAATTGTCCAAAAGGCCAAGAAAGAAATTCTGGCCTGGTGCCAGTGGTGTGACTCTGTGATGGACACTTCATCCTATGGAAGCAAATGAATGGTGTGTGTTTGGAAATTAAGCACTTAGTGATTATTACTTTAGAGGCTTTAAAACATTTAGGTCTCCACTTATCAGGCCTCAGTGTATGACATTTCATGTTAGCCAAAACGACTATATTTTTTCAAGACCTAAAAGATAAAATACGTACCAACCTTTGAAATTGTAAACAATGAATTAGAATGACAGATCACTGGTTACAAGAAGCTATTATCTTGGGGGGACATACGAAAGATTCTCTTCTCATTTGGGAGGGACACGCTCAGGTCACGACAATTAAACATTGTTTTTCTCTCCTTCATTCCAGAAAGGTTAGCAGGAAGTCGCAGCGGGCAAACAGAACAGCTGGATCATGCATCTTTCAAATGGGAAAAACCGGTGTCCTCAGTCGTGGATGAACCCGTGAGGAAATACTTTAGCAACAGCTGAACTCATCCAGCCTTTCATAGAAAACACAATCTAATCAGGAAGGATTAGGAATAATAGTCTGTGTTTATTTTTGTCTGGGATCTATGGAAATGTAGGTTTATGATTTGACTTGAGCTCTCACAGTTAACGTAGACAGTGTGTAGATGATAGCACTCGCTGCCTGGCCGGGCCGGCCTCGGTGGATCTCACAAGGCAAGCAGTGGGCCCGGGCCTCCAGAGCCTCACACGGTTGCCTTTCTCGTCTCAAGGTTAGAGTCCCTGCTGTCTCCTACTGTCCACTGTCACAGCCTCCCTCAGCAAAGTCATGGTCAGGTCTCTAATAACCATATTTAGTTCTGGTTTGCTGGGAGGAAAGCTGTCCATTAGTTTAGTTTACTTTTATATTTTTAAATATATACACTAATAGTTTATTTCAGGCTTGAAAACAATATTCTATTTCTTTTTTGCAACTTAACCTCAGATTTTTGATTTGTAGTATGTTTGGGGGGGAGAAATCTAGGTATTCTTTTTTTTAACAGCTTTACTGAGATATATAACATGTAGTTCACCAATTGAAAGTGGGCAGTCCAGTAGTTTTTAGTATATTCACAGAATTGTACAACCATCACCCAAATGTAATTATAAAACATGCTCATCGCTCCACAATGAAATTTCATGCCTGTTATCAGTTACCCCATTTCCCCCCACTCCCCCAGGGCTTGGCAACCACTAGTCTACTTTCTGTCTCTGCAGATTTGCCTATTCTGGCCGCTTCATGTAAATGAAATAATTCAATGTGTGGTCTTTTGTGACAGGCTTCTTTCCCTTAGCATAGGGTTTCCAAGGTTCACCTGTGTTGTAGCAGGTATTTTCTTACTGAGTGATAACCCATGCACAGATACACTACGTTTTATTTGTCCATTTGGGCTCCTCCCACTTTTTGATTACTGTGAGGACTGCGGCCACAATCATTCACGTGCAAGTTCTTGTGTGGATGTGTGTTTTCACTTCTCTTAGGTATACATCTGGGAGTGGAATTGCTGGGTCATGTTTACGTTTAACAGGTTGAGGAACTGCTAGACTATTCTCTGCTTTTTTACAGAGTGGTAACTGTCGCCAGGGGTCTCTGTCAGGATTTGGGTAAAGAGCACAGCCGTGAAATAGCAGGGTTCACAGTTGTATTTGCATATAACAAAAGCCCTTTCAGGCAACTGGAAAATGTTATTTTGCAATCTAAGGCTTTCTTCCTTTGGTCCATTTTCCCTTTCTTCCTCCTCACCTCCATTCAAATTATGGGTTTTTTTTTTTTTTTTTGTATCATCAATATCTACTGAGCCAGGTGACCAATATTGAAGGATTACAACAAGAGGAAAGGCAGGTAGCTGGTTATGAGAGCACCATAGGACACAGAAATGCACACAGGCCCGTAATGACCTATCACCCTCTGTTCTCCAGGTGGGTTCTAGAAATATCAAGGGGAATGCTTTGTAAAGTGTATGGTTGTCTAACCACTATGCTGTACATCTGAAACTAATACAGAATAATACTGAATATAAAGTGTAATTGAAATAATTTTAAAAGTTAAAAAAATAAAAAGTATAACTTTGCTTTGCTAACAAAGTTTAAAGATTAGCAATATTTTTACCCATCTCCTGAACAATACAAGTTACTAGGCATACATAAACTTCCTTCTGCATTTCCCTTTTCAATTTTCTATACTATAATCAAGTATTTTATTTCTCTCTGGTTGTTATATTTAATATTTGTTTAGATTTATTAACAAATACAATTGTTATCTTTACTCACTATTGCGACTGCTTTCTATTTCTTTCTTCTGGATTCATTTCCTTTTTCCTAAATATATGTTAGGAATTCTTTCAGAAAGGATCTGGCTGTATTTCACCTTATTCTTGAATGATTGTTTATCTGGTATATTAGGCAAGATAAATCCCACTCTTCAGCTGCTTTCTTAAGATTCAGGTTACTCTGCCTAACAGTCAACCGTGCCCAGTGTTCCTGCCTCTTCCTTTCCACCACATTTATTGTTAAATCTCTGTGGCTCACCACAATTAACATGAAATTCTAATTCATATCTCAATCTAATATGGGTCACATGACTCTCCTGAGGGGCTTCCTCCAACCAGTGAATCAGGATTCCTTGCTTCTTCTGTTTCATGGTTTTGCCATGCTTGGGTCCTTTCCAGGAAGAGTGTAGCTTTTTGTTTTTGTTTTAATTTTTCCAGACAAACCTAGGAGTACTGTCCATCACTTCCACGACATCATGTCAGCTAGAAATGCAATTGCTTGGCCCTAAGGGAAGTGGGAAATGTAGCCATCCTGTGTATCCAGGAGGATATGAAAAAGCTTTAATGAGTCCATAGCCTACTGTGGCAGAGACCGCCCTATGTCCTGATGTGGCAGAGACTACTCTTGACTGGCAGTTACTTTTCATCAACATTTTAAAGATTTTGTTCCATTTTCTTTTGGCACCTATTGCTGTTAATGAGAAATCCTCGATCAGTGTAGATGTTCTTTTGTTGATAATCTGCCTTTTCTCTCTGACATAATTTAAGATTTTTCCATTTGTCCTTTTTGGTCTGAAGTTTTACTTGCCTTGGTCTCTTTATAGGTTTGTTTTTATTTATCTGAATCAGAAATTGATGTGCTTTTTTAATCTGAAGAAACTTAAAAACATAATTTGGACTTTCTGCCACTTTCTGTTCTTCTGGAAAATTTCAATGTATTTGTTGTGTCTCTTTTACATATTTCATATTTTTAGCTCTTAGTCTGATATTCTCAGTGATTTACTAAATTTATCTTTTAATTCTCTAATTCTTTTTCTAGCTATGCTTAATTCACCTGTTGAGGTTGTTTTTAATTTTAGTAATATTTATTTATGCAACATCCACTTGTTTGTTTTTTTCCAAATTATCCTGTTCTTGTCCTCTTATGTTTTATGAGCTATATTTCTTCATCTCTTTGAACATTTTTAACATTTATTTTGAAGGGCTTTCAGATTAATTTTCAGATTAAAATTTCTCCCCTATTTGTAATTTGTTTGGTATGAATTCTCATATTTCTAGGTCTGTGGGTTAGCTTCTGTGAATCTCTTTTTCCATGGGAGTCACATGTATGCATTAGAGCTCTTTCATAGCTCTCTCTGCTCAGGCCCTATAGAGTCCACCAGTTCTGAACCAGTTTTTGTGTTACCTTTTAGCTCGGGATTTCTTGGCTCCAACTCTCTGAAAGACTTGGCATTCTGGCTTCTTGAGAATGACCTATTTATACTTTCTAATTAGAGAGAATTTAGTTAGCTAGAGGAAGTAGAGCATGGCAGTTAAGAAAGTTCTAGAGCCAGATTGCCTGAATTCAAGTCCTGATTATCAAATTGCAGGCATATGACTTCATTAAGGTTATTTAGTTTCTCTGAGTCTGTGTTTCTTAGTTGTAAAGTGGGGATGATAGGGATACCTACTTCTTAACTCGTAGATGCTAACCATGCTTAGCTATGATTTCTAGTTGCAGATCAAGGACAAAGAAAGATTTCTTTTTACCAAGTATTCTACCCAAGGAGGCCCTAAGTTCCTGTAAGGAGACCTACTGAGTGAATTGGTCAAGAGAAATATCTGTTAAAGTTGAAGACATAGCTTCTAGGTGTCACTATCAGACAAATATCAAGGGTGAAAGTAGGAAGGAATACTTAAGACATGGCTGTCTCCCACATCTTAAGCGCCTCTGGCCCCTCAGTCAATAACCACATTTGCCAATGGTAGAGGCTCCTAAGGGATCCATCTTTACGGTGTCAGTGCTACCTGCCTAACAGCAGAAAAAAAGTCTTATTTTCAGACTTTTTTAAAAAAGTGCTAAATGAATACTATTATTAAGTATAACTTTCAATGACTGGTGCATTGAAAAATATGAGGCAAAAATGAAGTTAATCAAATACTCTCATTATTTGTCATAAGGTTTTTATTTAATTAGATTTATCTCACTGTTAATGCAAACCTTTAAGTGACTTCAATATCTGGGAATCTAAAGTTAGCTTCATGTTTCCCCTTTATTTTACTTTTCTCCTGTGTTCCCACCTTTATCTCAATGCAACTTCCTCTGAGCATCTTTGTGTCATATTTGTCAATATAGAGAAAATTTTAGCCAATTTGAAAGAAGGAGGAGGAGGATGTGGAGGAGGAGGAGGGAGAGGAAGGGGAGGGGGAGAAGCAGCAGCCCTGGCTGGGTTGCTCAGGTGTTTAGAGTATTGTCCTGATATACCAAGGTTACGGGTTTTGATCCCTGGTCAGGGCACAAACAAGAATCAACCAATGAATGCATAAACAGGTGGAATGACAAATTGGTATCTCTCTCTCTAATCAAATTAAAAAATAAGATGAAGACGAACAGAAAAAACATTCCTCTCTCAACAGTGGTTTTAAGTATCAGTATCTGTTTCACACACTGATAAGAGACAGTATTACACTGATCTAGTCTTAGTCATCTGTCTTACGGTCTGTACCCTGCCTCATCCTTGAATTCTAGTTTACCGTGGCCCACTTTCCAAGCATAAGGCTAAACACCAGATATGAGAAGCTTCACTCCTACTTAACTTGCCAAACAAGGCTGAGTTCAACTAGGGTCTCATCTTTCTGGGGTGGGATTGGGGAAATACCCAAGCACTTTCACGTAGTACTATGAGCCAAAGTCTCCTGAACCACTGATTAGCTTTGCTCCAACACTTCACACTGCCCTACAGCACAGAGAAAGCAAAAGTCTGACAAATTAAACCTCAACTTTGGAGGCTTTGAAAACGTCTGTGGAAAGAATTTTCTTTCCTATTTTAATGCTTCATAACCCTGATTATAATCATAAATAATGCTTACTTCATGTCTAATGGGGCTAACATCATGTATGATGGCACTGTAGCTGAGGAGACACAAAAATAGAGCAAGAAATTATGACCAAGAATGCAAAGCAAATTTGAATAATCAGCAAAGTTTAAAAGGAAATGTTCCCAGTTGATTTCACATGCCACTTGGCTGCCGATACTGTAACATGTGATCATAACTGTATCTCGCAGCTGCTGGAGGAGGAGCAGTGATGAGAGGTCAGTTTGACGCCTCTGCCTCTACCTGCGCCCCTGTGCAGCTCAGAAAACTCTCGCTTCCCAGCAGGTAATAGGCCCTTCTGCTTTTTGTCTGCCCAGCACCCATGACCCTCTTTTTGGTAATCTGATTCTCTTTTGAGAGTGCAGATTCCACTCTCCTCTATTGTGTAAGACTGCCCTGCCATCCTCTGGTTAAGTGATGGTCACATGACCCAAGACTGGCCAATCAGATGTTCTCTCTGGGGAATCTGAATTTTGAGTGGGGCCTGGAAGACGAAGGGAACATTTATTGATTCTTTCCAACACTGGTGCCCTGAGAAGACTATCCTTACAGTCTGGAGATACTCCAGTCCTTGTCCTTCAGCTTCTCCAGATTTTTCCATTGAGTTCCTTTACCCTCTTGTTAACTTTTTTAATTCATTGCTGTTGCTTGCAACAAAACCCCAATTTGATACATGGCTACCTGGTCCCTGAGGCTCCAGGTGTGACAGTACGAGTCAAATAGTATTAAACATTTGCATAGTGCAGGACACGCATCACTGAGTTGTTTTCCAAATGCACGAGAGTGCCAGTGTTGCCACGCCTTTACGGGCATTGAGTTTTATTAATTTCAAAATTATTTCATTTACAAATTGAATTATCCCATGAATTCTGGGATTATATTTAGTATAACTTAAATTTTAAATTAACTTAAATTTTAAATAACTTAAATCCCATAGGAGCCTACAAAGCAGCAGGGGAAAATACAACATATTTTGTTTATTATGCTGAGAATTCTAAAGGATATTTTCACATAGGCAGAGTGGAAACTTGTGGCAAAAAGCCAGGGAGACTAAAGAATTCCCTGGTTGATTCCTGAGGAATACTATTGCCACTTGATAGATCTCGCTATCCTCTGTTCTTCAAAACCTCATGTCAAATCTACATTCTGTTTCAGTCTAAGAAATTGTTTCAAAAGGAATTTGCAAGATGCAAATTTTGACACACCTAAGGGATAGCTATGTGCTTAGCATAGCAATTGGCCCACCCCTGACATCAGGGGAAATTAAAATCTTTGCTAATTAGATGTGTTTGTACTAAGGAAATGCAATGATTTCTATCATGCAATCAAGTATGAGTATGTCTTTCATTATAAACTGCAATTTTTCTTTGTTATGTGAAAGCAAGTACTAATTTTATTTTCAGATCAATAGTTGGTGTGCTGAGTTAATAGATGTGAAATGTGAATACAGCATAAAACAGCAAATTAGGTTGCGTGAGTGTGGGGACATCTTTCTAGTGAGACCACATGGCTTTGGCCAGGTTGCACAAATCACAGAGCCTGCTACTCTGATGGAGTTTTCTGGATCACAGAGACCTACCTGGTTTGAGACAGGCCTCCTGAAAAATCACAAGGGACTTGGAATAAATGCTTTCATCTCTTAGCCTTGTCTCATAAAATTGGTGTGGTTCTGAAATGTGTTTTCTCAAGGGGTGTAATGCATATTTGCTTTTTGCTGGGCAGGCTGAGCCAATAATGATTGCAATCAATAAGAAATGCTTTCATCAGTCGAGTTTTATGATAGCGGCTTTAAGGGTCTCCTGACATGAGACGAACTCGGTTAAGTTTTATTGGTAATTTACCAGATATACTTCATGACTTATACTCAGAGGAGTTCAGAATTCATTTTCATCTGCAACCATTGAAAGCCTCCAAAGATTACAGGAGACTGAAACCCATTTCCTACTTGCCAACACCTGAAGGGGCTAGCCCACTCAGCCAACATCCAAATGTCTAATCCTCAGCTCTTATGGGGCATTGGCTGAGACGTATCTTCAATACCAGCTCTATTCCTCTCCTTTACCTATCCTTCCTCCAAAACCTACACACAAACACACACATGCTCACATGCACACTCGCTTACCTTATCCAGTTGCCCCACGTAAGCAGGAGATACTCCAATTTTGATAGTGTCCTGAGTTCTAGCCCTCTTCAAGGGCTTTAAAAAAAAATCAACATCCTGGACTTCCAGTCAAGATGGTGGGGTAGGTAGATATACTGTGCCTCCTTGCACAACCAAAAGAAGGACAACAACACATTTTAAAACAAAAAGTAACCAGAACTGCCAGAAAATAGAACTGTATGGAAGTCCGTCAATCAAGGAGTTAAAAAAGAGACATTCATCCAGATCAATAGGAAGGGTGGAGCTGGGCAGCCAGGCAGAGAGGACTCTCCCCAAGATAGTGGCTCATGGACCTGGCGAGGTGGCAGCTGGCGGAGCGGGTGGTCCCACATTTGTGTGCGGATAAACCAAGAGTAACAACTGGGGAGCAGGACAGATGGTGCAACCCAGGGTTCCAGCGCAGGGAAATAAAGCCTCAAAACCTCTGACTGAAAACACCTGTGGGGGTTGAGGCAGCAGGAGAAACTCCCAGCCTCACAGGAGAGTTCATTGGAGAGACCCACAGGGTCCTAGAATGTACACAAACCCACCCACCCACCTGAGAATCAGCACCAGAAGGGCCCAATTTGCTTGTTGGTAGCAGCAGAAGTGACTGAAAGCCCTATAAGAGTAGAGCAAGTGCCATTGTTTCCCCTTAGATCCCTGCCCCACATACAGCATCACAGCATAGCGACCTGGGTTGCCCTGCCCTGGTGAATACCTAAGGCTCCACCCCTTTCTATGTAACAGGCATGCCAAGACAAATAAAAAGGCCCAAATGAAAGAACAGATCAAAGCTCTGGAAAAGATACAACTAAGGGACAAAGAGATAGACAACCAATCAGGTGCACAGTTCAAAACACCAGTAAACAGGCTGCTCGTATAAATGGTTGAGTATGGTCGCAAAATAGAGGAAAGAGTAAAGGCTATAAAAAGTGAATTAAAGGAAAATGCACAGAGAACCAACAGTGAAGGGGAAAACTGGGACTCAAATCAATGGTTTGAACCCAAAGGAAGAAATAAACATTCAACCAGAACAGAATGAAGAAGCAAGAATTCTAAAATATGAGGAGAGGCTTAGGAACCTCTGGGACAACTTTAAGTGTTCCAACATCAGAATCATAGTGGTGCCAGAAGGAGAAGAGAAAGAGTAGGAGATTGAAAACTTATTTGAAAACATAGTGAAGGAGAACTTCCTTAATCTGGCAAAGGAAATAGACTTCTAGGAAGTCCAGGAAGCTCAGAGAGTCGTGAAGAAGTTGGACCCAAGGGAGCACACACCAACGCACAGCATAATTACATTACCAAAGATTAAAGAGAAGAAGAGAATCTTAAAAGCAGCAACAAAAATGAAGACAATTAACTACAAAGGAGTTCCCATCAGACTATAAACTGATTTCTCAAAAGAAACTTTGTAGGCAAGAAGGGGCTGGAAAGAAGTATTCAAAGTCATGAAGGGCAAGAACCTACATCGAAGATTGCTGTATCCAGCAAAGCTATCATTTAGAATGGAAGGGCAGATAAAGTGCTTCCCAGACAAGGTCGAGTTAAAGGAGTTCATCATCACCAAGCCCTTATTATATGAAGTGTTAAAGGCACTTATCTAAGAAAAAGAAGAAGATAAAAAGCTATGAACTGTAAAATGACAACAAACTCACAGCTATTAACAACTGAACCTAAAATAACAAAAACAAACTAAGCAAACAACTAGAATAGGAACAGAATCATAAAAATGGAGATCATATGGAGCATTATCAGCAGGGAGATAATGGGGGAAAAGGTACAGGGAATAAGAAACATAAATAGTAGGTACAAAATAGACAAGGGGAGATTAAGAATAGTATAAGAAATGCAGAAGCCTTCCTCATAAAGAATTTATATGTATGACCCATGGACATGAACTAAGTGGGGAGGAATGTGGGTGGGAGAAGGGATGCAAGGCAGAGGGAAATAAAGGGGGGGAATGGGACAATTGCAATAGCATAAACAATAAAACATTTAAAAAATTAAAAATTAAAAGATTTAAAATTTCGTAAGATGTTCTTAAACTATTTTTGGGTTGTAGTGGTGCTTGAGATCTATTATTTCACTTAGCCTTACAATGGTATTTTGAGAATATAATAGTTTTTTTATAGAGGAGGAGATCGAGGCTCAGCAAAGTTAAGCAACTTGCTCACGGTCACACAACTATGACTTGTTGGGTGAGGGCTATTGAATCCAGATCTAACTTGACTTCAATGTCCATAATCCTGCCACACACCACTTTGGCTTCCAGGGAGTATAGCAAGTGCTTCCAAGGTGAAGCAGGATGCTGTCTAGAGTATGCTAGGGCGCAAAGTTGCTACACTTTGCTGTTGCGTTATTGATGTGATTCGCACGTTGACTTTTCACATAAACCTCAACTACCACTCCCATTCATTTCAGAGGGTGGGTGCTATTGAGAATGCCATGGAGGAGGTTTATATTCTGGTTAGAAATTTGGGCAAAGCAGTCCCATCAGACTCTAACTAGGTTTCCAACAAGTCTTTTTGTCATTTGTCTTGCAAACCAGCTAGAATTGAAAGCATTAAATATTACTGATTTTAAAAAAACATTAAAGATAGAAAAAAGATCCAAGTACCTGGTGTGCAATTTATCTGTCCGGATACTAAAACTTTAGGTTCATCCATAATATTTGTCCTTAGAACGAAGACATCGGAGTGTAATAGTAAAGCCGCAGGGACTCACCAGAGAGTGAAGTTATCACCTGTCTTCACGAGAGGAGACACTTTAAAGCACTCTACTGTCTGTGGCCCTCTCTGTTATAAACATGTCATGGTAAATTCATCCCCAGGTAATGTCTAGGGTAATTCAAACATAGGGCAACAGAGTCTCCAGTGGTCAATTGAGGGATAATGAGTTCAAGAACAACCGAAGTGAACAGATCCTCTTAGGAGGACAAGCCTTTTCTTTCTTTTCGAAGGGATGGACACATTCATCACAAAGAGAAGGAATAGATGAAGAGGAAAGGGAGGCAGGGAGGTGAAGGGAAAGGACAGAGTCTAGACGTTTGTGCTTACGTCGTCCAAATACATACCAAGGAGCATGCTAAACAGCTACAGCATGCAGCACGCGCCAAGGTCAACGTCCAAATGGAACGTTCCCAGCATGGTCGCGTTGTTGGTTATAAACAAAGAAGTATGTCTGGTGTAAAGAAATCTTGGGTTATATTTTGTGAGGTGCATGATAACGGAAGACTGACCTCTAAAATCTGCTTGCCCCCCACCCGCATACACACACATTCACTAACAACTGTTACGAGTTTCCATCTCCCTATACTTTTAAAAATATCAAAAGCTTTGAAGTTGGAAACCTTCCTTCCCTTTATCCTCAGATCTCCCTTCTCCTTCTCTCTGTGAGTACAGTTGCCAGTTATAATTAACTTCAGAACTCCCTTTCCTTCAAAACACATTTACAATGATGGAAAATTTCTTCTTCATTTGTGAAATCTAATCCATAAGTAACTTTAAACACTCATCTTTGCCAAATATTTAGGAGTACTTGACAACAGGTATCCTCAAGAAAAATAAAGTGGAAGTCTGAAAACTTGAATATTGAGTGTTTTATATTAGTTTCAAGGCAAGGAGAGTATCTGATTTATGAAAAATATATTTCTCTATCATATATTTTTGGAATCCTAAGAACCAGGGGTCCAAAGTGAAAACATATGTAAGTTCCATTAGACTTTTTATTCTTTGAAGAAAGAATGAAAGAAAGAAACAAAGAATGAAAGAGGGAGGGAGGGGATTATTCCTTTCATTGAAACACAGTAGTTTCTTAATAAAAGTCTTTTATATTTGCGGCATTCCCTCAATGATTTTAAGACTTTTCTTTTTATCACCGTTTTTTAAGCAATTTGATTATTATATGCCTTGGTATGGTTTTATTTGTTTGTTTGTTTGTTTGTTTTTGCTATTGGGGTTTATTGAGCTCCTTGAATCTGTGGACAATGAAATTTAAAAAGTTTTTATTCATCATTTCTTTACATTTTCTCCTGTCTACTCCCTTCTTCAGGGATTCCAATTACGTGTATATTAGGCCTCTTGAAGTTCTCACACAGTTCACTGATGCTGTTTTCTTTTCTTTTAGTATTTTTCTCAGTGTTTCATTTTAAATAGTAGCCAATGCTTTATCTTCAAGTCCACTAATTCTTCCTTCTGCAGTGTCTGATCTGTTATTAATCCCATCCACTGTACTTTTCATCTCAGACATCGTAGTTTTCGTCTCTACAAATTCGGTTTATACCCTGCTTTCTTGGCACATGATGTCACTTAAAAACTTACTTTGAAATAATGTTAGATTTATAGAAGAGCTGCAAAGACAGTTAAGGTGCTTGGAACAGTTGATCCTTTCAGATCTTATTTTTCAGCTTTTTAAGGCAAGGCCAGAGCTTCAGCCTAGGTCTAATTTTGCCCCTGCTGAGGCAAAGCAACCCTGAGTACTCTACCAAGGGCTCCAGTAATTGTGAGCCTTCCCCTCCGGCTGGTGGGAAGAGGAACTATTTCTGGCCCTGGATGATTTCTGGAGATTGTTTCTTCTAGTCCTTCCAGGTGCTCCTTCTGCCAGCCTCGGGCAGTTTGCACATCCACAGGCTCTAATCGGAGGGCGATTACTCTGCAAATCTGGGCAGCTCCTCGGGGAGATGTCCCTACCCTGGGACTCTGTCCTGTGTGTTCTAGCTGCCTTGGCTTGCCTGTGTTCCCCAACCTCCCCAATGCAGGCAGGTCTTGGGGCTTCTCCCGGGTTTCTCCCCGCCTATGCCAGAGCTTGGAAAGTCTGAGGTAATTGTAGGGTTCATCTTATATGTTTCCCTTCTTTCAGGCATCACTGCTCTTCAATGCCTTATGTCCAATGTCTTGAAAAGTATACTTTGATTTTTTGTTTGTCTCAGGCAGTGGGGATCATGGTCAGAGCATAAGTCTCAGTAAATTCGATAAATTTTGTTTAATGAATGAATGAACTCTGTCTTGGGATGGGAATTCATTAAAATTGTGTGTGTGTGTGGTGGGGAGAGTATCATCTGTTTGTTGCTTTTACTGAAAATCATTCAATTCTTTGAAAGACTAGATCAGGGAAGAACAGTAGTTCCTGAGGGCAAAGAAGTTGCAACTATTTGATTGTTTCTTCAGGAGATGTGCTGTAAGAGATAACTAACCTACAGCCATTTTATTTTTCTATCCATGTGCCCCCCTAATAACAATGGAAAACCCCAAGATCCTGATTGGTCCAGCTTGGGCCACATGCTATTCCTTTGGCCTGAGCATGCAGCGTGCCTTGGTATCAAAGCTGCTTACTGCGATGGGAAGGTAAGGCTCCCAAAGGAATCAGGTATATTGTATCCAAACAAAGGAGATGGATTCTGTGCGGCCAAAACAATAACTGCCTCTTTCTAGTAGTCATTTATAAAGGTGTTTATTGGATTTTTTTTTAGCACTGAAATCTTATTGGCTGTTGATATAATGAATTTGCAGGTAAAAGACTGTTGATCACTTTTCATTAGACTGTCTAGTATTTCTAATGTTAGGATCCCTGGATGACTGCTGTTCCACTCTATTTTCAGGAGAATATATTTATGCCTTGCTACACATGCTTGGCTTCTATTCTTAACTTTTAAAAATGCCCTTGTACCAAACATATTTTATCACCAGGACAGCTGCAAGATAGGGCAAGCCTCTGGTCTGGGAAGCAAGCCAGGTTGGGTCAGGTACAGAACATGATGTGAGGGTGAGAGGTTAAGAGCGAGAAGGTTCGGAAAGAACAGCTAGAAAGGGGTGTGTGTGTGTGTGTGTGTGTGTGTGTGTGTGTGTGTGTTACAATCCTGAGAGCATGATTAAGATCTAGGCCTGGGGTGTGTCTGATACCCAAATTGGCAGACTGAGGGGACACATGTGGGAGGAATCAGAGACTAGGCATTCAGGTACAATGTAACCTGAGCTTAAAGGATTGAGCAGGTAACTTATTCTCTAAGTCCTGTAAGAGGAGAGACAACAGCATTGTATCCAGCGTATGTGGGGAGACATACCCAGCACCCTAACTGCTTGTGACCTGTGAGGTTGAGCCATTTCTTTGCCAGTGGTGGTTCTGGCATCCACTTTTTCTGAGTGGCACAGTTGGACCTCGGACTTGCTCCTGTGGTAGGACACCTGTCTCAGTGCTCTTTCGGAAACCTCATGAACTATTGGCATGACAAAACATCCATAATTTTGTGGTAAATCATGTCACTTTAATTACATTGTTGTACAAACATCAAGTACGACATGTCAATGATTTAAGAAGAATTTGAGATAAAAACTTAAAAATAAGAGAAAAGAATGTATTAACTTTTTTGTTCTGTGAAAATGGAAAAATAACAAATTTTTCATTTTCAACTAGTGGGACATTTTGATTGATTTAACTGGTACAACACTGGAGGTCTGTGTGAGTGGACATCGAGATCCCTTAGAGAAGATGGCATGTTCCTTTTAAAAACACTTTTAAGTGAAATACAACATAATATATTTCTGTATCATGTTAAATAGTGTATATCCGCAGTCCACCCCTTGCACTGTAAGGATCCATGTGCTGCTCAAACCCCCTTTAAGAAAGAACTCATTGCCCGGTGGCGAGGAGTATGGCTTGCTGACAACCTTTCACGGTTAATTTCTTCCGGTCTGCTTTTGAGCTGAAAAGGTCACACGCTTCTTGAGATGGCTCCAGCCAATGACTGAGCAAGGCCTCGTCATTTCTACCAACCATGGATTTCTTCCGATGAGCAGCCTTTGCTGTGGACTCCCGATGAGCTCATGGTCTGACAGCTCTTCCTGCCTTCCCGCTTCTCCCCCTGTTCCTTTGACAAATGTCACTCGCTAACAAACCTTTTGCACTTGTCTCTCCTTCTCAGCATCTGCTTCTGACCCAGCTGATGGACAAGCGCCCATGCCACAAGTGAACAGCTTGGTCAATTTGTGCAAACTGAGCACACTCATGTAACCAGCATGTTAAGAAGATTCTAAACAGGACCCTACAAGTCCCCTTGTGTGACCTTTTTCCAGCCATCGCCCCCTGTCTCAGGGTAACCACTATCCTAACTCCTCACATCCTTTATTAGTGTAGTTTATAGAAATGGAATTTTAGGGCATATTTTGTCTTTGACTTATTTGCTCAGGAGTGTGCATTTTAAAAAACTATTTTACATTCATTATAGTTGAAGCGTAAGTTTTCAAGTAAATGCTTGTACTTTTTCATCTTTCCACTCTGGTCACTCTCTTTGTCTCTAAGTCCCTTTGTCTCTGTCTCCCTCTCTCATACACACATACAGAACACACATAATGAATCTTTCAGTTCAATTTCCAATCTAATGTAGGATATGTACGTAACAATAGTAAAAATTGCATGGGATGTTCGATATGCTAAATTAGCCTAAATTTTACTATCTAAAATTGGCCTTCCTTTTCTATCCTTGAAAACACAAACATTCATGGCAAATGAAGCCAGGGTTCTTGCACTCTAGAAAATCATTTTTTTTTTTTTCTCAATGCAGGGACCTGTCAGTATCCCTGACCAGATATATAAATTTATTGGCTTTCTGAGGAGTAAAATGCTGGTGCTCACAGAGCACATTTTAATAGGATAAATGAATAAATTGGTGTAGGAGACTTATGGGTTGATATGTGTTTAAATCTAAATAGTGCCTATGAAAAGACAAAGGTAAATTATTTGTATTTTGCTCACAAAGATTTCAAAAGGTTTATTTTTATCACTTGCAAGTAGACTTTGTTATAAAACATACTATGTGTTAATCTAGGTAATTTCTTTGAAATCTGATCTGAGAGCAACAATCTAGTTTAGTAGCCTTTAGTGGGGCTATATTGAATTAAATATACTTAAAATATAGAATCTTACTATTTTAGAACTAAGAATCACCTTAAGAATAATCTAGGGCTGCTACCCTGCCCCCTGCTCACCTTCACAAATGGGGAAGCTGCCACAGAGAACTGAGAAATGACTTTCCATGTCACCCAGCTGACAGATCTGGGGCTTTTCACACTGTCCCCATTTTGGAACTTTAGCTAGACTGGACCATTGTTCTCCAGAGGTTGTCAGTGTATTGACCTCTAGTTTACACTTTAGTAAAGACGTGACTAACATCAGAAGGTCATCTCATTTATCTCAACATTTGAGGTTATTCTGACCTATTCCAACAAGTTTCTCTTCCAATGTATGTTTAAAAATTCATCCGACCAAAATGAACTGGATGAGCCAGATGTAGGCCCTGTCTTCGGGGAATGCCGAACCAAGAGGAGAGGACAGGAATTGCAACAATGTGTGAGGTGATAATAGAGGAAAGTTACGGAAGGACCCTTAACCTAAACTTGAGAGGGGGATTGAGGAAGTCAGGAGAGAAAAAGAGCACTTCAAGGAATGAGAGAGCCTGCCATGTCTAAGAGATACACCTCTAAGTCTACAGGAAAAGTGTTTCTAGATTTAATATGGAGAAAACCAAAAAGGAAAACAAGAGAAATTCTGGTAGGATCCATTCTGCTTTGAACAGGAAACCTGGATCTAAGGTTAAGAAAACCAACAAGCTCTGGTGGGAAAAACTGGTCACCCAGGTTGTCCTCCTGCCTCTGCTGGTAACTGGCTTCATGACCTGGGCATGTTGCACGACCTCTCTTGACCCAGGGTTCATCACCGGAAAAACGACCTCCATCACCTAGGAGGAGTGGGGGATGGTATCCAAAGTTCCTCAGACTCTATCTAGCATCTAAGGGTTCTCCAAGTCTCGGTAGCTTTATGCACTTATGTCTACTGCGTGAGGAATTATAATGCATGAAATTTCTGAACTCTGTCCCATCCTGGTGAGAACTAGATTACAGATTAATAAAGCTAGTTTGGGTGATGCAGACTTTCCAGTGACTTTGTTTTCTTTGCTAAAGGAGAGGAGAATAAATATTTATAATCTATTGTGTTTCAGGCATTTTTTTACTTAGCCATTAAAATAATACTGCAGACTAGATATGATTATTTTTATTTTACAAAGGAGGGAACTGGAGTTTCCTAGGGTCTCTCACTTTCTAAGTAAATGATTTACACTTTAATCCTTGGCTCAGTCTCTATTTCTAGGGAAAGCCAATTCGAGACCCTCCTTCTTGGGTGAAGGGTTTACAGGAACAATTATAAAGGACACATGGACAACAGCAAGGGGGGTGGAAATGGGGGAGGGAGGCAGGGAGGGCTGGGGTGGTGGGGAAGGGTAGAGAGAAAAGACAAAAAACCATACTTGAAAAACAATTTTTAAAAATTGTAAATTTTTTAATTAATTAAACAGTGTAAAAATTAATATAATTAATAAAATAATTCATTAAGAAACAAACAAAAAAAGACCCTCCTTCTTGGCAGTGGGGGTTACACATCAACTCACATCTAATAGGCCCTGAGAAATACTGATCCAGGGTACACAGGGGCTAGAGGAAATGGCCTTCATCTCAAACTAATTGAATTCCTAAGATTTGTTGATAGTAAAATAGGTAGCTCAAGTATTTTTGATTCAAGGTGTTTTACATTGGATGCTGTTTGACGTATATGAGGGTACTTGGATCTTACGTGTGCGACCATTCCATTTTTGTTTTACCTCTTTGTTACTCTCTCCCTGAAATGTGGTTTACATTGTATTCTTTGATTTTACTGCATCTTATAAGGAAGACATGGGACAGCATTTTTCTTAGCGTAACTATAAATCTTGGTTGTGCTCTTGAGCTTGGCTCCTTTTAGGTGTCATTTTGGGAAGTCTACGAGTTACTACAAACATCTTTGTGATGTTAACGGATGATGCAGTTTGGTCTGCCAGCAGGGGAATTGTCTCCATTGTGAGATTCAGAATCACAATGATTTCCCAAGATTACCATATTATCTGAAGCTGTTAACTAATAGATTTCTAGCCATGTCATTATTCCGATCTCCAAAATTTAAATCACATGTTATTATTAAAATACTGAGATGATTTTATATTGGGTCCTTCAGGTGCTTTTGGATCCAGGTAGAAGAAGATTCTCATTTGGGTAAATAAAGCATATTTTTAACACAGCTGGAGCACCTCACAAATGTAATAGTATCCTACATTGTTTACACAGTGGAAGACACATTCAACAAGTTACACTATGCTTTTAAATGCCACTGAATTGAGAAATGTATGCAACCTGTACAAATTTCTTAGGAGATGTTTGGCTGCAAGTAATGGAAAACACCAACTCAGCCATCTTGAACAATAAGGGCATTTTATTTTCTTATGAAACAGGAAGTCCTTAGGCAGAATGGCCCCAAGGTTGGTGAGGCCATCAACTGATTATCAAGGATCCAGCTCCCTGCCACCCCTCAGTCATTCTCAGTATGGCTGGCTTCTTCCTTAGGCTAGCTTATCTCATAATCATGTTACAAACTATGGATTAAAAGGAGGGGAGTGTGGCTCTGACTGGTGTGGCTCAGTTGGTTCGGCATCGTACTGCAAAATGAAAGGTTGCTGGTTCAATTTCAGGCCAGGGCACATGCCTGGGTTGTGGGTTCCATCCCCGATCAGGGTTCATGCAAGAGGTAACATATCGATGTTTCTTTCTCTCCCTCACTTTCTCCCTCCCTTCCCCTGTCTCTAAAATAAATAAATAAAATATTTTTAAAAGAAGGGGAGTGTTTATTACTGCAATATACAGATCATGGATCACAGTAATATACACTTGAAACCTATATGACCCTATTACCATGTCACCCCCAATAACTTTATTTTTAAAATTTTGAAAAAATAAAAAAATAAAAGAAGGGGAGTGTTTGTTACTGTGCTTCTCTTTGTAAAATCCAGGAAACCATCCTAACAGGGTACCTGGTAGACTTTCCCTTGAGTTGCATTGGTCAGAATTGTGTCACATGCCCTTTTCTAAACCAGTCACTGGAAGAAGATGTTATTACCTTGATTGGCCTGGTATACTTAGGTGTTACCTGTGAACTTCAGAAGAAGGATGGTCCCCAGACAAAATCAGGGCTCTTTCAGCAAGGAAAGGCAGTGGGGATAACTGTTAGGTGAACACCAATCAGGTCTGTGACCGTCTCTCATACTGTTTGTCTTGGGATAATTGGAGTAAATGAACAGCAGTTCTAAAGCTATCTCTTCTGTAGTGTTTTTCGGACATCAGAGACAAAACCCATAAAAGCATTAGTAGTGATGAACTATCATGCTGTGACTTAAAGAGAGCTACTGAGCATCATGTGGTATTCAAAATTCCTAACATAAGTTTGGTAAGGCATGAAGAGAAATGGATATGAGGACAGAAGACCTAAATTTGTCCCCTGATTTCAACAATTATCAGCTTGACTTGGCTTTTCTGAACCTTAGTTTCATTTCTAAAATCGAGGGAGTTACCTCACAGTACCTCAAAGCTCGCCGTGAGAATTAAATAAAATTTGATGCAAGGAAAAGTGCTTTATAAACTCTTACGTAGTCCATACATGAGAGATACTTCAAAAGAGAAACAATAATGTGCCATTAATTCAAGTGAAAATAACCACACCAATCTTGGCAGTAGACTCAAGGAGGCAGGCTCAAAAGGAAAATGTCTGGAAGGATTATAGCAAAGGAATAGTTTTTTGAATGAAACAAAGCTGATTTATTAACAACCCAAACAAATTTAGACTCTTCTAATTTTTTTTAAAGCTAGGAGGGGGTTTAGATGTACAAAAGCGTGACCTGTCCTTCCAATTTCTGGGCTTAAACAGGGGGTATTGGTCTGAGACTAATTAAGGAACCTGTTGACTTGCACGTGAACACAGTGGAGGTTGGAAGCCAGAGTCTTTCGCTGGGCAGCAGGCTTGCTCCCCTCATTATGGCAAAGTTCGCATAAGGTTCTGTCACCACATGAGAAAGCCTGGTCACCTATCAAGTTCTCACTAGCTCCGACCTGCACACATTTCCAAACAGCCTACTGGAAAAATATTTTTTCTCCTAACGAATAAGTCACTGTGATCTTAGTTTCTCTCACCACCTGAATCATTCAGCTCAGCCTGGACTCCAGCTGCCCGTATAGAAGGAGGCCCTGTTGACCTTGAGCTTGAGAATTTGTATGTGTTGTAATACGGATGTCGTTAAAATATAACATTTACCCGCTGAGAACAACATTATACTATTTATGAAACCATATAATTTCAATAACTAAACTCAGCAAGATTTTATTGCTCTCTCCACCTGTAATCACAGAAGTGCTGACTCATCATTCTTGCACCGCTGCTTACAGATGGACATGCGGCTTCACAAAGATCCACAACGCGTCCTGTTTTTCATCCTTTCCGAGTAACCTTTTTTTTCTCTGCAGTTAAACAACCCCCTTCTAAAAGGTTATGATTAATTAAAGGCTCGAATTAACACCAGGAAAACTTTTGTGTCACAAAAGTCTCAGTGCCTCCGTGGTTAGAAGGATCTATGTTTTTAATACCATGATGATAAATTAAAATTCATGAATGTCTTTAAAATTTTTATAGGTATTTTAACAGTCAATTTCACTTTCTCTGAAGATACACTAAAAGAAGATTTCTCTGATGCACTGAAGTGATTTCTTCCTAATTTCCTTATCCCCTACTCTGGCTTATTTATTTTACTTTCTATGACAAACACATACACATGTAATTTTCTTTTAAATACAGTCTCTTTTTATTGGAATGTTTAAGTGATTTGGCATTTCTCTTAAGGGCCTTTAGATATCATGAAATGACCATTTGTACTGCATTACATCTTGATCCCCACAAAAGAGAGGGAGAGTAATGACTTGCCACAGAGAAACAGACAAACGGTTCACCCAGTCCCTGTTCCCTCTTGAACCACAGTTGACATCAGTATGGAAGGTGAGAGATGGTGTGAGGACACCAGGAAGAGTTAATTGTCTGTGGACCCAACGCACTGCCCTGACATCTCAGCAGCTTGCTGTTTGTCTGTGTGCTGAGGACGTGTGAGGTGTCTTCCCGGCTCCAGCTGCGCCAGGAGTGAGTATGTAGAAATGTGAGGATTGATAGTTACCAGTTACTCATGCTATTCTGATCCGTAGAAGTTTTACATCATTTAAAAATTTGTACTATGCCGTTAGCCATCATCATACCCTGAAGCAGTTACTTCTACAGGTTAATGATGTGTTCTACAAAGAACGATTTCCGTTTCATTCCTGGCGAATTTGCCTTTTCATTTAGCAACCATTTTGTCTTCCATGATAGAAGGGTGTAGATTTAAATGAACTCTCCAAAGACTGATAAAAATCGATGCCTGTTTGCGCCATGCTTTGAATTATACTTCAACCCTTATAAGTGGGATTTACTGTTTTCTTTTAAAAGGGAGGATCATAAAGAATATTTAATCATTTTGGTGAAGACAAGCTTCCCTTAGTACAAGAGTTGGTATGTTACGGAATGACGTTTATAATCCAATGTTATTTAGATGAAGAGGAAAAACAGCAGCAGGATGTCACTGCGGGAAGCGAGTCTGGAGAGCAAGGCTGTTGGGTAAAACACGAGGCAGCCATTGTCCTCTTGTTCTATGGACCTTGTCATGACCTGCCAGAGAACCCTGGCAGGGCCGCTCAGAGATTGGATTTATTAATCATTTCTGCAAAAATGAGGAACGCCTTCAAAGACAACACCCTCTCCTTAGCCTCACAGAATCATTTTAGGTTTGACCATTAATAAGGTTAAATAAGAGATGGGCAGTAAAGATACTGGAGCAGAGTTTATTACGAGAAAAAGTACACATGCAGAATAGGGCTCCCCCACCACTTAGCTCAGCACTTGGTACACACTCTTTCATTCAGATTTTTTTAGATTGCTGTGTGCTTAGGGGGGAAAAGTCCCCTGTGCAGGAATGTGGGCAAGACTACATTAGTTGCTCCCAGCTTTGTAGTTCTCAGCTGACTGGCGTTGCGGGCCGCTACTGGCCGAAACCCAATCCTCCCCTTTGCAAATAAAAGAGTCATCTGCCAGCGTTGTGTTTGCTGGGCCTCTTCGGAGCCAATAGTGCCTGCCCTTGATGGAGGGGATGAAGGGAAGTTTATAATAGGATCAGTTTTGTTTGCAATTTGTTTCTAATAGATGCCAATAAGCCAGTTAACTAGGCTCCAGTTAATGGACATTTTATTGTTTCTCTCCCCGCCATGCACATGACCTTCCCTTAGAAGCATCTGCAGTGCCCCAAACACGTATCTGCTGCCTGGTAGCCGGAGGGCTCTTTCTGCTCTAGAAAACTTGCTTGCCAACCCCAGACTGCAAACCAGACCCTAATACTTTGATCATCCTGTCAGTGGGAAATTTACAGCAACGTTCGGGCTTTTGTTCCATGTGTATTTCTCCAAATATAATATCTCCTTCAAGAAATCAATGATAAGCTGTTAAACTAAAGAGCATGGTAACATCCACAGAGCAGTAAATTAATGGTCTTTGGTAGATAGATGGTTACAGATTTCATCATAAAAAATGGATAAAAGATTACATATCACACAGAGCGAAACTTTTAATAACTCAACATGACTTTTCTTAATGGGTTTTATTCATTTTAATCATTATAGTGTCAATGATGATTATAGCCTTATTAGATTGTAGTGATTGAGGGGCCTGTTTATGAGATATTGAAAATCTCAGGCTGCTCGGAATAGCCCAGTGGCCTGTGTGGGTTTGATATGTAACTTTATCTGGAGGAGCAGGGCTTGACAGGAGAGTTTCAATTAATACTTTTACTAAATTGCTCCTGTCTTTAGTGACCTGGGTCACAGATGACTTAGGGATCCCACAACATGAGCTTTTCAAAACAGTGGAGCTGCAGCATCGTAAATCAAAGGAGGTTGTGAGTGTGTGTTTAAATAAGGCAGGGCCAGGAAAGGGCCTCAGAAGTCCTTCCACCTTGTTTTGCAGCCAATAGGGTCCTGCCTTCGTGGGGCCTCTTCCCCAGAAAGGAGTTACCTGTAAATAGGATATAAAGTTGGCCACGGGGATCTGGAAGGGTAAATGCTCAGTTTTTCCCTCAATGTCTGGACATATGACCAAATGAAAGCCAGGACTCTGTTAGTGATTCCTAAGGTGCTGTTGCACAGAAACGCCTCAAGGCACCACATCTCCAGAACATTATCGTAGCAAAGGTGTCGATGTGGTTCCTACACAACAAACAACTGAACAAGATCCGGCAAAGGAATACCTGCAGTGGAACCAGAAGCACCACACCACCCAGCGGATATCCTCCTGATGTAGTGTTAATTCTTAACAATGTCTATTTCCATTACAAACAATTCTGCCACCTGATCATTATTGCACAGGCTTCACGATCATGGAAGTCATGCATAATAGGCCTGGGAGAAGCAGTGTGACATGGTGTCACAGCGGGAGACCTGGGTGTGCATTTGGGCTACCCCTTTTAGCAGTGCTGTTTCTCGGACCAGTGACTTGAACTGTCTGTCCTAGGTTCCATTTCCTCATCGGCAGGAATAGAAATAATACTACTTGTTTTGCTTATCTTCTTCACAGCCTTTTTGAGAAAATCCAATCAGCCCACATTTGTGTTTAAGAAGCTCTGTTTCCAGCTTAATCTTAAGATCTCTGCTAAGATCAAGGAGTCAGGTAACCTGGCTTTTATACAGGGTTTGGTACTTAGGTAGAAAATGTCATATGATTTGATGAAGATCTCAAAAAGTCAAATTTAATCTGAGTATAAGTGATATAATCCCAATCACTTGAAAAAAAGAACAGTAAAAATCAAGAGGAATCTAAAATAGTTTCTCATTCCTTTCCTGGAGGAGGAAAGGTAAACATTTGGATTAAAACATATAAACCTAAAAAAGATTAAAATATGGCACAGGCTTAGGAAGCACGAGTATGTATGAGTAGTATGTATACATCTGTCAGATGGGCAGAGCTGAGAATCAGCCTCAGTCCAGACGTTAGCAAAAGAAAAAGAAACCAAGGGGAAGATGGGCAGTTGACAAGCAGCAGCTGGGTGAGGACTGTTGAACCTTCCAGCAAAAAGGGAACACACAGCAAGGAGCGAGGTGACCTAGTGGGGGGCAGAGCATGGGTCGGATCAGACAGCGCTGGTCCGACCCTCCACTATCGTCAGGATGGCTCCCAGCTGCCAGTCCTATTCAATATCCATCACCTACCAGGGGACTCATGTAGTTTATGTCTGCTGGGGTAGATAAATCTACTTAGTGATTGGGGACACTCAAATGGCCTCCAAATGTTATTGCCTTTGTCTACAGAATTTTATTCTTGGTGTACACACGCTCTGGGAAATTCCGTTCAAGCCTATGGTCTCCCTATGTACAAGTCACTCCCAGATTTCTGTCTCTAGCTCCATCTTTCTCTTGGGGTACAGACATAACTGTCTAACTTTACCTTGCGTTGTCTTTGCTTAGACATGTCCTAAATCTACCTCTTTCTCATGAAACCTCTTTTTCCTCCTGAATTCCATATCTTGGTTGGTCACATTTCCACTGACCCAGGTGTTAAAGTCTGAATGTTTATATCCCCAGGAAACTCATGTATTGAAACCCTAACCCCCAATGCGATGATAGCAAATGGTGAGACCTTTGGGAGGTCGTGAGGAGGTAGCCCTCATGAATGGTATTAGTGCTCATGTAAATGAGACTCTGGAGACCTTTCTTATCCTCCCTGCCATGTGAGGAAACAGAGAGAAGATGGCCGTCTGTGAAACGGGAGGTGGATGCTCACCAGACACAGGATCTGCCTGCACCTTTGCCTTCCCAGCTTCCCAGACTCCTGAACTGCGTGAAGTAAATGCCTGTTGTTTAAAGCCACCCAGTCTATACTGTTTTTGCTAGGGCATCCTGAATATACTAAGATAACAAGTGATTCATTTAGGAGTCATCTTCCACTCTATATCCCTCACTCCCAAAATCCAATCACTAAGCTCTGTCCATTCTAACCCCAGACAGCGGTAATTTTAAATATACTTACAAATTCTTTGACATGACTCCCATTGAAGGTGGGTCTATGTCTCTTCCTCTTGAAACTAGACTTCTCTGACTGTCTTGACCAAGAGAGCGATGATAGTGATACCATGTGACTTCCAAGGCCAACCCATGAAAGGTGATTCAGCTTCCACCTTGCTCCTTGGAGCTCATCCGCAAAAGGCCTTAACGTTGTGGGGAAGCCCAAACTATCCCATGTGGATGAACCACACAGAGAAGCCCTGAGACTACGCGAAGAGACCGAGATGCTCTGCTGGCTCTCACTGCACCGCCCCCAGTGCTTTTCAGGTTCCAACCAATATCTGACAACAACTATGACAGCCCTGCCCGCATAGACTGCCTGGCTGAGCCCTTCCCAAATTTTGACCCACAGAAACCACAAGAAATGATAAAATGATCGTTTTTGTTTTAAGCCACCAAGTTCTTTAGTAAACTGTAACACAGCAATAGAAACTGGAATAATTAGCATCCATCCCTCTTTCCTCCCCTTACCACCACCTCAGGTCAGGTCCTCACCTGGCCCAGCCCAGTGGCTGGCACAGAAGAAGCCCAATCAATGTATTTAGCTTAACGAAAGCTGACCTTGTGAGAATAGGCTTTGTGGTCAAGATTAGGATCTTAAATCTAGTTAGGACAGAATTTTGTGACAATAGATTTCTTCCTGCATTGTAAAACTCTCGAACTCTGACCCAGAAAATCCAAGAACTAAGGTGAGATACATGCCTCTAGCAAATCTGGAACAATGAAAGGGAAGAGAAAAGGTTTTTTTTAAATGAGCATTTTTAATTCCCCAGAAGCAATAAGTTTGGAGTCAGTTCAGATCTCCACCCCCCAAGTTCACTTTTTTTGTTGTCCATTGAAATCAGAATAGTTACTTGAGTCTTTTTTTCCAAAAGGCAAAACAAAATTGCCTAATGTTGTTCTTTTTCTTTTTTTTTAAAGATTTTACTTATTTATTTTCAGAGGTAGGGGAAGGAAGGGAGAAAGAGAGGGAGAGAAACATCGATCAGTCACCTCTCAGTCACCTCTCATGCACCCTTGATTGGGAACCTGGCTCACCACCCAGGCATGTGCCCTGACAGGGAACTGAACCACTGACCTTTTGGTTCGCAGGCCAGCCCTCAATCCACTGAGCCACACCAGCCGGGGCTCTAATGTTACTTTTCTCATGCCAACTCATGTATGCCGTTTTCCACTGGCAACATTTAGGTTTCAACTTCTGTTAATCCTTACACAAGCCTAAAAGCATCCAGAGAGCTTCTGATTTACACCTTCAGTGAGAAACAGCCTTCTGACTCTTATAGCCTTTCACATGTTCCATTTTTTCAATTTTATCTATTGGAATGTAAAATTTGCAGCCCTTTTATAAATTGCCTATTAATATTTAATTTCTCCTATCATTGTACTGTTAGCAGATACCTGCAATCACTGCATGGAACAATAACAGAAGGTGCATTAACTACCAATGGACACAAATAGATAACAAAAGTAATACACATGAAAAATAGTCTGCCAAGCAGCGTCGGCCTCAATGAGCGTGAATTTACCGTTGTGTACAGTAGCCGCAATGGTTCTCATTGTTGATTCATTCTCCGATTACTCTGTTTGCACGGTAGACAAAACGGTCTAAATGAAGACCAAGGTAATAAGTGAACTATCTATCATCTCTTTTATTTTTATTCCAAGTTAGGGGAATTGGCAGAACGAGAACAGTAAATGGAGATTCCTGCTGGTTCTGTGTCACAAGACTCTTTGAAAACATGGGAGGCGCTGTGAATTATTTAAGGCGGAGAATAGAAAGTAGGACTTTGCAATTTTCCTGAAGCTTTATGTCAAGTTCCCTGCCCGCACTCCAACCACAGTAATGGTGTCAGGCTATGGGTTTGCTTTCAGTAAAAGGTAGAATGGCCAAGTCAGGAATTAATAAAAGGGTCAAGAATGGAAACAAATATTGCAGGTGCAGGTGGAGAACTCAGAGGACTATTTTCAGTTAATCAGAGACTCCCTGACTTTAGACCTTAAAGAAGTAATTTAGCCTGCTTGACATCTCTACTCAGGGCCCAGCTGGCATCTTAAATTCACCATATTTAAGCAAGACTTATGATCACATTCTTCCCTAACCATTCCATAACACAACAAAACTAACCCTGTTCCTTTTCATCTTGATTTTCTTTCTTGCCTTAATTGCACCATAATTTTTGCCCCTTGCTGGTACTCATAATCTTACTTCCTATTTCTCTGTCCACTTACTATATCCAATCATTGCTGAAAGAGACACATTTTTTTTTTTTTTTTTTTTTAGCAAGGAGCAGGTGAAGCGTAAGTTCAAGGCCTCTCCATGTACAGGTCTCTATTCCAGGGTTCTGGCCAGCGCCCCAGCAATGTGTTTTTGTACGGGCCATACGTTTCATAAAATTTCGGAAAATAAGATGTTTCAGATGTCTCTCGGCACTTGAATTCGGGGATACTTTTATTTGTGGTTCACGAGACATATTTATGTGTTTTGGTGGCACTTCTGTTTATTCAGTTATTGCTAGTTGTGTCAATATAGGGCTTGGCTTCCGGTGTATCTGTACTGCCCACCATGCTGAATCAGCTGGTCTCACACCACAAAGAAGCAAGGTCAGGGGTGGATCGTGCTGGGCAGGTGTGGAGGAGAAATAAGATGTGAATGTGTGAAACCAGAGTTGGTCTGTAGAAAGTTCTTTCAGTCTCTCAGACACGTAAAATTACAAGCAGAGGGTTCGCTTCTCTTTAACACCTGGTCAACACACCCATTCTGTCCCATCAGGAATATACTCTAAAATGCAGTATACACATACAATTAGGACTGCACCGTACATTTGCTATTATTTTTAATAGGAATTATGAAAAATAGAACTCACCAGCTTGTGTTTGTGTGGTTCAAATCTGTAGCAGGACGATCAATACTAAGTGTATCTACAGCCACTCACATATGAAAAGAACTTAATAGAAATGTTTCTCAATTTGAAAACAATCTTGATATCTCATATGACTTCACTAATAATGAGTGATGAGCCAACAGAAACTTTTCTAAACTATCAATAATAAATTTTTTTTATCAATCAGGCTAGAGAAAAGACTGAGTTACTTTCCATTCTCTTTATAGGAAATTCTATTAACAAAATATTGGTCACCTAAAGAGGCAATCAAGGAGTAAATAGCTGAAAATGTATACAAACAAGAACCCTAGGCATATGCCAGGAAGTTCATTTTTAAAAATATGGGCATGGATGGAACTGGAGAGCATTATGCTAAGTGAAATAAGCCAGGCGGTGAGGGACAAATACCATATTATCTCACCTTTAACTGGAACATAATCAACAAAAGAAAAAAGCAAACAAAATATAACCAGAGACACTGAAATTAAGAACATTCTAACAATAGCCAGAGGGGAGGGGGAGGGAACAGTGGGGAGAAGGGTTTTCAGGAACTGCTATAAAGGACACATGGACAAAACCAAAGGGGAGGGTGGAAGCAAGGGAGGGAGGTGGCTTGGCTGGGGTGGGGGGAGTGGTTGGGAAAAAATGCAGACAACTGTAATTGAACAACAATAAAGTAATTAAATATATATACGTGTGTGTGTGTGTGTGTGTGTGTGTGTGTGTGTCTTTTGCCCTGGCTTAGTGGATTGAGTGTCAACCTTCGAACCAAAGGGTCACTGGTTTGATTCCCAGTCAGGGCACATGCCTGGGTTGTGGACCAGATCCCCCAGTGAGGGGCATGTGAGAGACAACCACACATTGATGTTTCTCTCCCTCTCTTCCTCCTTCCCTTCTCCTCTCTCTAAACATGAATAACTAAAATCTTTAAAAAAAATAAAAACATGGGTTTTTTGTGATGCTAGTGGTAGTTTGTTTTCTCACTTTTGTAATTTGTTATGATTTCTTTTCTTGTTCTAAATAAATATTCACTTTGATGCTGAATATTTTATGCTTTTTCTTTAAAAAGAACTCTCAGTTATGAAACATTCATCCGACCCTGGTTCACCACGACCCAGCCCTGTAGGGTCTTCCTTCACAGTGTTCCCTGACTCTGTGTCTTCCTTCCCTTTGTCACCAACATCACCTTTCTTCACACTTCATTTCCTTCATGTGTGACCAGTCTAGCAGAGTAAGCGACAGAGGTGAGGAAAGGAGGACTCAAAATGTTTAAGTAACTTGCCCAAGGCCACAAAGCGACCGCCTGCCACAGGCAGGGTTCACGCCCAGTTCCTCCAATTCTGTGTCTGCACAGAAAAGGTGGCCTCCCTCTTTTGTGAAATGCTCAGTGTCTCTCACTGCTTCTAGAAAGATACCTTAACTTTAGCCTTCCATAGTAAGTCCCTGGCCTTTCCTTTCAGGCAAATGTGTCACCTTGCCCATGGACATGCCCCACAATGCAGCTAAATCGAACCCTCAATAGCCCTCAAATATGGAACATCTTTCCCTTGAAATTCCCCTCCACAATAACCTCTTCTCAACTTCTTGGAAACCCGTGAACACCAATCTCCGGTGCCGTCTCCAGTCTCCCAAATGGATATGTAGTTCCTTCTCCTCAGCTCCCAAAGCACACTGGTTTTGCTCAAATAGATCACAGCACTTACTTTACTTCCCTTGTTGGAAGGAATACGGGCACTCACCTGCACACTGTTGCAATCGTCTCATTTGATAGTTTGCTTATTTCATTCAACATCAGAGACTTTTTCCACATTTCTTCATAGTCTTAATGATCTCCCTGTGGAATGGTTACATGCCCTATTTTTGATATAGATTATTTACTCTATATCAAAACCAAGTAATAGATTATTTAAATATTTCCCTATATTTAGACATTTTTGTTTCCATTTTTATTTGTGGCTTTATTGTTGTGGTTTGTTCCTGTTGAAGTCAGTCCTGGAAAGAATGTCTTTGGGACACAGATTTCTTTTCTCTATGGAGTGATTGCGTCAGGACAAAGCTCGGAAGTGGTGTAATAAGATCAAAGTGCCCGATGCTTGTGACACCCATGGCCCTGTTGCTTTTCAAAGATTTGCATAATTCACACTGCAATTAGTAGTGCAGGGTTGTATTGATTTCATCTTGCACACTGGATGATAAGAGTTAGTTCTCTTTTTTTTTTTTTGCCACTAGTAAGTTATTCCCTTTGTTTTTACTGGTTTTATTTATTTTTGTTTGTTTGTTTTTTAGATCGAGTACCTTTATTAGGGCCAGAGAGAAGGAAAAAAAATGGATTATGTGAATAAAATTGGTTTAAATTTTCAAAAAATTTTAAATGAGTGGTGAAGGAAGGATATGTGGGAAGAGAAGTTTGAGTAATTTGATACGCAACTACAGCAAACTCCTCAAACCCACACACCTATTACCTGACAAGCAGGCTCAGCTGGCTGATGTGCAGATGCAAATACCACTGCTGTGTCAGACGTGTAACCGACAGCCACTGTCAGTTAAACAAGGCAGCAAGTTGAAAGGGTCCAGGGATAACTGATTCTCCAAATTAGTAACTCAATTGGTCAAAATTACAATACCTGTCGAAGTTCCCCTTTAGGGGTGTCAAACTAATTTTCACTGGGGGCCACATCAGCCTTGTGGTTGCCTTCAAAGGGCTGAATGTAATTTGAGGACTGTATAAATGTAACTACTCCTTACCAGTTAAGTGAGAGCCTGGCTGCGCTGCCGGGTAGAAACAAGGCGGAGGGCTGGATTCGGCCCGCGGGCCTTGTGTTTGCCACCTGTGCCTTCAATTATGCTCTAATACTAATTAGAGGCTTTTCCTCATGTTCTATGAAATATTTCCCTGGCCCAATGAAGTACTAAGGGACTGGTAATTTAGGCAAATAAATGATGATCGCCTGATCAAATCATTAAATTAATATAAAATGTAATGGTAGTAAATTCTCCGATAAAAGAAAATGGTTTAATATCTCAAGAGGCAGGGAGCCAAAAATACATTCTACAAATATTTAGATATGTTTTTTATAAGGTCCAGCAGCCCATTCCATTTTGTAGGTTTGCTTGATAGGTTCATAGAGCCATCTTTCTTCTTTTACTATGGCAATAAGTAATTGTGTCTTTTCTATGCCTTTGTCATACCTAATTGCCACTTTATTGTTCCCAAGGGGCAATTGGACTAAGACTTTTAAAAAGCTGAATCTAAAATCATTAAAAAGGATTCAAAGAAGGAACCCAGAGAGTGCAGAGCCATCACGGCCGGATGTTATTTCCCAGTTATGTTTCAAGGTAAATTACCAATAATCACACAATGTTGAGAGAGAGAGAGAGTAATCGTGCTTTCCCAAGGTCTAAAACTTTAAGAATCACATGCTCACTCTCGCTTGTGACACAGCATGATCTGATTCTCTCAGATGCCTTGTTTCCATCCTGCATGGTCATTTATTTGAAAAACAAAATCATCCTCATGTTGAGCAGGATCCACAAAGGATAATGAATCTGAAATAGAAACAGTTGCTTCTTCACATATGGGGAATTCCACTTAATATGCAGTATTTAGTGTATGATAGGATTTCTGGCATCTTCTTAACTGTGGTTCCCAGTTATTTTATAGAAAAGAAGGTTATGGCCCAGTCTCTGTGCCATAGAACAGAAATTTCACTAAAAAGCAAAATTGTGAATACCTACTAATTGCAAGACTGAGTTCTGCAGCAATGATGCTTTTGTACAGATGAGTAATTTGGCTGCCTTGAATGCAACCTTTGTTGAAATTATTCCCAGAACTCATTAATATGTAAATAGAACCTAAAAGTATAATTCTCTACTGCTGCAAAAGCAATGTAAAAATTGAACAAGATTTTTGCAATATTTTTTGACAAAGCAAGCTTCTCCTGGATCCTGGGTAATTGCACCTAAGAAGGAGGCTGCATTTTCTGTGTTTAGAACTCTCTCCGAGTTAGCAACTCTGAGCCTTAATCATTGCAATTCCAGTAGGTCTGCCCCAAGTAAAACACAAAATTGTATTTTTAAAGGGGTGAGTAGATGCTTTAAAAATGTTTTCAAAATAAATGTTCTGAATGTCAGTTTGGTTTCTGGGTTAAATTGCCTCTAAATTACCCAGTTCTAAAATCTCATTTCAAAGCTTCGGGAAAACCTGTCTGGGGCCTGTCTAGACCTCGGAATTGGCCTGGTTTGTTTTAAGGTTTCAACAAGGCCCAGGCCTGCTCAGTTTGCCGAATGCCAGGGAGACACATGTGTGAGACATGATGCAGATTTCTAAGGTACTGTTGTGTTTTTTTTTTTATTCCACCCTGTGTGGAAAAATAATTTAAAATATGATATCATAGTATATTTCTGGAATTGCATCACCTCTTGTCTTCAGATCCTCTGAAGTGAGGACAGGCAAAGTGGGGGATCACAACCAGTGAAGAGGGACTAGAGACCTGGCTTCTCATCTGACACCATCGCTAACCCACTGTGGGGTTTTGGGGAAGTCATTCAACCTCTCTGGGCTTCATGTCTGAAATGAGAACATTTGGAAAATGAACTCTTTATATTACAGTCTCTTTGGTTCTACACTTCTATGACATTACAAAAAGTGCTGACTGGTTTTCTAGATTTTACTGTATGCTTTATGTTTTTACTGGAAAACAAACCAATAATTCAGCACTAATTATATACCAGGCAAATCTAAAACTTCCAATGGACTTAACAGCTGGGCAGCCATAAATTCATAAACAAAGGTTTGTGGAAAGCCAGAAGCTCATGCAACTAGGGCACCAAGCCATCTGGGGTCATGCATCTGTCACAACTGGTGTGACAGAAAATTCAAACTACATACACACATTTGAAACACAGACACACTTTGGTTATTTCATTTTAAAAAAGGGTTTTGGAGGGAACTAGGAACATTGATCAAATCAATGAGCTCATACCTTAGCGGTTCTGCTTTGCATGCATTTGGCAGGGGGAAACATTCGGTGTAGGTATATTTAAGCCCCGGTCGGGGCTGGATTGTGTAATGGTCTGGTGTGTGTGATTTCTACATTTCGTTAATTACTGCTTCATGTGGCACCTGCGATGCAAGTCGAGCACCGTGGACTAAGGAGCCAGCCTCACACCCAAGACACGGAGGGTGTCGCTAATGTCTGTTGCGTGAGCCTTTTAACTTGGGCAAAGCAAGCCGGTCAATGACTGGGGGCTGGAGCACTGGGCATCATGCTGAGCCCTGTTGCTCCAGCCAAAGCCGTCACACCAGAGCTCTGAGGAAGGAGGCCCGAGATGCACTACTTCTAGCATCTCCGCCCTAATTAATACGGTTCTCGCTGTGTGAGAAAGCAACTTCCTCTAAAGACAGGCATAGTGAGTCTTTCCTTAGGGAAAGTGAGATGAAGTCTTCTCAGGAAAACCATTCTTTTGTTTTAAATAATACCCATTGGACAGACTCATCAGCTAATTGTTAAACTCCCTTCTTATAGAGTCATTTGGTGATGTGAATTTTCTCTCAAAATGTACCCTTGAAACTGTGTCTCATAAGAGAATTACTTATAGAATGAAAAAGTGAATAAAATCTTGAGGACAGTTTCAAAAAATTGAGGTGTCATTCACATAACATACAAATAACTATTTTAGGGTGTATGATTCGGGGGGAGGTTAGTGCACTCACAAGGTTGTGCACTCATTACCTCACTCCAGTTTCAAAACTTTTCATCACCCCAAAAGGACACCCCACGCCCAAAAAGTAGTAACTCCGCATGTCCCCTCCCGCCTCTCCTAGCTCCCCTAATCTACTTTCTGTCTCAGTGGATTTGCCAATTCTGAATTCTTTCTAAGTTTTGAGGAGCTATTTTTATTCCAACGTATTTAGCTCCTAAAGAAGATAAAGCATGCCCTGGCTGGTGTAGCTCAGTGGATTGAGCGAGAGCCTGTGAACCAAAGGATCACGGTTCGATTCCCATTCAGCCTGGGTTGCAGGCCAGTTCCCAGTGGGAGATGCATGAGAGGCAACCACACATTGATGTTTCTCTCCTTCTCTCCTTCCCTTCCCCTCTAAAGATAAAATAAAAATAAGATCTTTAAAAAAAAAGGTTTCTCCTAAAAAAAAAAAGAAGAAGATAAAGCAAAAGAGCACGGGTCTGCAGAGAGAGTGTTCCTGTGATTATTAAATATTTACCTGTCAGGGCCTCCCGCTTCCTTGCCCTGAATTACAAACCCCTTCAGAACACAACAGGCTGCGGACCAGCCAGGAGGGAAGGATGATGTCCATTTGGAGTTCCAGGAAAGGCATACAGAGGGCGGAATAAATGATTTCAGTTGGAGTTTGGCCATATCCAAAGACTAATTAATGGGGATTATGAACAGAGTCAGGAATGTGCTCCTGGCTGCCACCAAGTCCTCAATGAAGTCACTCTGGCTGGTGAGTGTGCTGACCTCGGTAGAAGGGTGCCCTTGTGCTCCACTCAACATATTGAATCTGCTAAGTGCCGGAGGAAACTGGACTCTCGGAAGAAGATATGTAGTCTTTTATTCACTCTCTGAGAGGTTGGTGCTTAAATCTGTGGGAATCTGGACGCTCGACTGTTTGATCTTAAATCTTGGAGGGGAGTGGCCTGGTTGGTAGGCTCTGTTAGGGCGCCATTCCGAAGCTTCAAAAAGCCAAGGAAGGAATCACCTACCCTTCCCCCTCTTGACACAGACAGTACCGGTTCCTACACCTGAAATGAAAATACTTCTGCACAGGTGCAAAATAAGAAAAAATCATGGACCAACCAGAGCAGCTCTGTGGCCTTTTCCTTCATCAAGTATTTTACAAACCTGGCAACCCAAGGAATGCTAGCCCGCAAATAGAAAGGGAAAATTAAAACAGGGAAAAAGGTCTTTTTCCCCCCTCAGGCATTATTCTTCAATGAGTAAAAACGTTTCCAAATGCCTGCCTGTGTTCCATGAGTATTTAAGAAATCTTAACAAACTCACCCCATTTCCTTATTATTTCATGGCCGCGTCACTTTTTCCCTCTGGAGTGAAGTACCAAGTTGCACTGCATATAGAAAGGCATGGGCTTCATCCAAAACCTGTCGTTTTTCTTGGGTGAGCTCTTCTTTTACTCGTATAAAGTGGTGTTGTACCTAAAAATTTTTTAAATTTCCAGCCCATAATTTTTAAAAAGTAACTTGCCTTTCTCTGTAAAGTTCTGTCCAGGTAATACCATGAATGAAAACTCTATTCTCTGCCATCCAGGTTTTAAAATTTGGCAACAGTGAGGATTCACCGAAATTTACTCTATTGCATGGGGCATAAACAGTGTTTTAGGAGAAAAGGGAAAGGTACAAGCAAATGGGAATGTAGTTTGTTTTCTTGCTTTTGCATTGGAAGAGGAGTTATTTTGTATTTTCTCAAAGTCTAGAAATAAGCGGGCAGGTTGGGATGGGTGTGCGCGGGGCAGAAGGATGAGGGAGAAGAGAAGGGGGAAGGCTGTCTGCAGGGATTTCCCTACCTCCAGGAGAGGGCAGGTGATGAGCGTGTGAGGAGAGAAGATCTTATTGGAGGCTGGTGACTGCCTCCCCTGCCAGGAGTCCCAGGGAACCCCAGGCAGGGACTTGGTGGAAGGCAGGAGGGCTTCGTATGTGTGTGTGTGACTTACACGGTATCGCAAGGCTTGGCCATCAAAGGCCCACACTGGGCTTAAGGCTCTGCTGTCACCATGTTGACATTCTTTTTTAAAATTTTAAAAAAATATTTTATTTATTTATTTTTGGAGAGAAGGGAAGGGAAGGAGAAAGAGAGGGAGAGAAACATCAATGTGTGGTTGCCTCTCATGTACCCTGTACTGGGGTCCTGGCCTGCAACCCAGGCATGTGCCCTGACAGGGAATCAAACCGCCAACCCTTTGGTTCGCAGGCCGGCACTCAACCCACAAAGACACACCAGCCAGGGCACATCTTGACATTCATAATAATTCTTTCTGAACTTGTGTTTTGTATATTAAGTCTGACGGGACACAGAGAGCCGGCTGAGCATTCACGTGGACTGTGCAAGGGAGCTGAAAGACCCGAGGCGCCAGCCTCTCCATTCAGAAACTTGCTTTCCAGAATTTGCTTCCAATGCAGAAAGAAGTGGAGTTCTAGGAAACACTAACAACCAGGGAACCAAATCGTATCCTCTCTTACCTGCGTCACCACTTTTACTGAAAAAGATGACGCAAAAGGAAAGGGGAAGGTAGGGCAGACCGCAGTTCCTTTGCCGTCATTCCCTCCCTCCTCATCCGTCAGCCAAAGCCAAAGGGAGAGTATTGCTAGAATATGCCCTTAGCCAGAAGGCAGGCAGGCAGGCAGGCAGGCAAGCAAGAGGGAAGGAAGGAAGGAAGGAAGGAAGGAAGGAAGGAAGGAAGGAAGGAAGGAAGGAAGGAAGGAAGGAAGGCAGGCATTTTGTGCAGTGTTTTCACTGCTCTGGTAAGAACAAAACTCATCTGCATGGATGAACTGCAAAATGAGAACTGTGTGATTTTGGCAATTCTGCATATAAGTTCAATGCTCTTATATTTTCATTTAAAACTAGCATTGCACAATAATAAAAATGAACAGTAAATTCCATGCTAACAATTTTTTAAAATTTAATTTTTTTCTTTATGTAGTACAGCACGTGGCAAATAAGAACACACCATGATGAGTTGAGAAACCCAGAAAGAAAAGGAAAAAGCTTTACCATTTAAGATCTTTACTTCCCCCTGGTTTTAGAACAAGGGGGCCCACATTTTCCTTTTGCAGTGGGCCCCACGAAGTGTGTAGCTGGCCTAGCAGAGGGTGTGCAGTGCTGGAGCCCAAGGGGTACGGCTGGAACCAAAAAGCAGATCTAATCTTTGTTGTTATTGTTGTTGAAGTACAGTCGTCTATATTCCCCCCAACACACACCACCACTCCCCACCACCCCAGCCATCCCGCCTCCCTCCACTGATCCCATCCCCCCTTGGTTTTGTCCATGTGTCCTTTACAGTTGTTCCTGAAAACCCTTCCCACTTTCCTCCCATTATCCCCTCCCACCTCCCCTCTGGTTACTGTCAGTTTGTTCTTTACTTCCATGTTTCTGGTTATATTTTACTTGCTTGTTTGTTTTGTTGATTAAGTTCCCACTTAACGGTGAGATCTAATTTTATTTTCAAAAGTGACTCTAAGTTCCTTGACAAGAAAATTCCTTCCTTTTTCTTAACAATTTTTTTAAAAGATTTTATTTTTAGAGAGAGGGGAAGGGAGGGAGAAAGAGAGGGAGAGAAACATTGATGTGTGGTTGCCTCTCACACTCCCCCAACTTTAATAATTTTTCTTAATACCAAACACCATGTTTCTCCTCCAAAGCACTTTGTCCTACCATATTTCCATGAGATAGGCCCATTTTTCAAATGAGAACGGTAAGCCACTGGGGGACAACCCAGCGGTGGCTTGTCCTTGGTGTCCTGATGCAAGAGCTCAGGTCCCTGTGTTCTTTCTGGGGATCTTGGCTGGTTCCTATGAGCCTCATGTCCAAGTTTGTCATTGTATGGTCCATTAAAAAACTTCTTATAAAAATTTTTAAAGAATATTCACAATGTAAATTTTTAAAAAATTTACAAAAATGCAAAAAGGTTAAAAAAACCATTTTGGTTTTATTTATTTTCAAAGGCCCCCAAACCACAATTGGGTATTATTATAATTTTGGGTGTCATTTGTCACACCTTGCATTTGTTTTCATGTTTATAACTAGGGTTTACTAATTTCAAAGCTATAATACTTTTTATAACTGTAAGTTGAAGCTGTTCCCTGGGTTTGCTTTGTAATCTTCTCTTCTGTCATTAATTTATTGGTTTGTTCTACATATTTTACAAAAATCCAACCCTTGAAAAACAAGCCTTGGTAATTTAGTTCCAAATATACTCTAAAACTTAAGAAATGGCTAGATGTGTTTCATTTATACACTTTATTATTCATTTGACTTACAAAGTACATAGGCATGGAAATTGCCTGTCAGTTTTACTACTGAAAGCTCCAGCTACTCTTACTTAAGATTAAAGTCATTCTTTTTTATAATCACTCACTTTCCTCCAAGAAATTCTCCGTGTGGGGGGAACTGTCAGTGGAGAGGGATTCTGTGTGGACCTCCAACCCTTTATCCCAGATTATGGTAGGATGTGAAGTCAGGAAATGACATATCGGGCAGGAATCAGTGGTGCTCCCTCCCAAGTCTATTTTAAAGCACTTTCCATTTTAAATATAGCAATAAAATATCAGCCTCGAAATGTCTGATAAGGATAAAAGCCATAGATCCAAATCCAATCTAAATCTGACACTGCCAGGAACAAGAATTCACATTGGTAAGTCAGGACTCATTTATGGGGCCATAAATGGGTGGGCCAGCTATAATTTGGGTATTAAACTTGTAAAATATATTGATGGTATGTAAGAGCTAAATAAATAATTTACTGCAAGAAAATTGGAAATCTTTACGTGGTACTTAATTGACCAGTTGGTCTCCCAGATCCAGGTTCCTTGCTCTGCATGTGTGTGCTTTTCACAGGCTAGATTTTTCTTTTCCTCACCTCAGTTTAATTTCCCTCTGCAGTGAATGATCACAAGTTAGTGCATTTCTGAAAACACACAGTTTCCATTTAAAATTCTGCCAATCCATTAAATGCCTTTGACAATTTCATTTACCTTTGAGGAGGATAAATATACCACACACTCTGTTCAGGGATTAGACACATTTCTTTCTGGCCCCCAAAATGCCTCTTCAGTACCACGTCTCAATTTCTGTTCTGAGCACAGAGCAGGAGAGGCTTCAATGAGATGCTTTAGAGAAGTCACTGTATCCTTTTGTTTGATATTTTGGGAATCTGCTGAACAGGGAGAAAAATGACGTTGGAAAGCTCTGTCCCTGCTTCCCACACATCTATGACAGGCTAAGTACGGTTGAGAAAGGAAATGAGAAAGAAAACAGGGAAACTCCAACTAAAGCATTGGATCCAGAAAAGCAAGTAGATTTCTTGGGCACATTACAAACTTATTTACCCTAAGAGTAACCATGTCTCAATATGTCCTTGTATATAACAATAACATGCTTCAGAGGGCTTTCATATCTTCTGTCTCTTTGACCCTGGTCATATTCCCCCAGAGTAAACAGGACAGGTATTACGATGTCCATTTTTACCAGATGAGAAAACTGAGGTTTGGACAAATCTACATTTGCACAAAGTAATTTGGCATGGTTGAAGCCCGTAGCCCGGTTCTTCCACATCCCAAATTGGCTCCACTGTGAGGGGTCATTTTTTGCTTTCAGCTCCAAGCAGCGGAAAGGCCAACTCAAACAAGCTGAAACAATAAAGAGTTGCAGTGGCTCATAATGGGAAGGCCAGAGTGGGTGGGCTTCAGGCTTGGTTCCAACCAAGTGTTGACTCTTCCTCTGCAGTTTTTCCTCCTCTGTGCTCTTGACTTTGGCTTCTGGCTGGCTTTTCTCATTGCTAAAAATAGAGGTCAGTAGCAATTGTGGCAGGCAAGAGAGCCTGATTTCCCCAATGTCATTTCTTAAAAGCAATAACTGACTTTCCTAGAAACACCCAGAAACGCTGTTTTCTTCTTCAGAACTGGCGCACATGACATCTTCCATCAGTGATGGAGCTGGTGCCATGGGACTACTATGATCGGCCTGGTCCAATCAAAGCCAACCCTGAGTCACATGGAATAATCAGGGGAAGAAAATGTACCTGAAGAAACTCAGAGTTCTCCTAGGAAGGAAGAGGTGGGAATGGATAATGAGCAGCCAATCAACAGAATCTTGTGATTTCGGTAGCCCACAACTTTGAGAAAATCTATGTTTGCCATGGAATAAGGAAGCAAAAAAGAGACTAGTTGGGGCGCTGACCAAAAACTAAATTCTATTGTCTTACTGTCCCTTATGTATTTCTTAATTTTACTTCCCTGGCAACATCCCTGCTATCCCACATGGCTTCCGCTTGCCCACGTCAAGACCTGGGACTCCTTACAGGCACACTCTTTGTGCATTACTCTTAGGAAACCTAGTGGTTTGGCAGAAGCATCCAAGCCCCCAGGGACCCTGACTTAATTCTACACTAGATCCCATTTTAGAAGGAAAAACACACAGGGAAGTTAGTAATATAGAATCCTATTCGATTCCAAGAGGCAAAGCAAGTGAGAGTTGTAACCTTCCCTGAAGTGAGGCCTGGCAGTCCAAACTACCCGCAAATGATCTGAGAGGTGGTTCATCTGCAATGTGTCTTTCTAATACCAAACTGCTGTCGAGTAGGGCTGCCTAGTCAACATAACCCTGTCTTTCCTCCCTGACAATGACTTTGTTGAACAGTATGTGCCCTGGAGTATTTTTTTATATTTTATTTTATTTTATTTTATTTTATTTTATTTTATTTTATTTTATTTTATTTTATTTTATTTATTTTATTTTATTTTATTTATTTTTGCCTGGAGGAATCCCTGGTCTTGCTCAGGGGGATCACTTTGTAAATTAACTTCCTCCATAGGCATCAGGGTGCAGGCGGGTAATAAGAAGCAAAGAACACAACTCCAAACCCAAACTATGTCTTTTGAGAACCCTTGTACACTGCGGGTGGGAATGCAGACAGGTGCAGCCACTGTGGAAAACTGTATGGAGCTTCCTCAAAAATTAAAAATGGATCTGCCTTTTGACCCAGCAATCCCACTGCTGGGAATATATTCTAAGAATCTCAAAACACCAATCAGAAAGAATATATATGCACCCCTATGTTCCTAGCAGCATTACTTACAATAGCCAGGATGTGGAAGCAGCTCAAGTGCCCATCAGTAGATGAGTGGGTAAAAAAACTGTGTTATATTTACATAATGGAGTACTACTCAGCCATAAAAAAAGAAGGAACTCTTACCCTCTGCAACAGCATGGATGGACCTGGAGATGATAATGCTAAGAGAAATAAGCCAGTCAGAGAAAGGCAAATACCATATGATGTCACTTATATATGGAATCTAATGAACAAAATAAAATGACAACCAAAACAGGACCAGAGGCATGGATACATGGAACAGACTGACAGATCTCATTGGGGAGGAGGGTGGGCGGTACTGGAAGAGACTAGCCAAAAAACATATGCATATATGCGTAGCCCACGGACACCAACAATGTGGTGAAGGCCAGGGTGGGGAGGGTGGGGGCTGGGTGGAAAGGGGCAAAGTGGGGGAAAATAGCGGACATCTGTAATAGTGTCAATAATAAAAAGAAAGAGTCCTAAGGCCTAGTTACTCACATGACTTGCATGACTGCTGACATAATTGGTAGAACCCCATGCAAAATGAAAATGTGGGCTGCTTGTTGAAAGTTATTAAGAGTTACAAGACAGTGACAGTAGAGCATTAAACCAAGCATGGAGTCTTGTTAAGTGCGGGACCCTGTGTGGCTGCACAGGTCTCAGGCCCATGAAGCCTGGTGGCTCTACTTTTTAAAGTGACAAAACAAATTTTCTACCCCTATTTACTGTATATATTTATCCAATTTAAATACTGCTGTTCTTCCAAAGGCTTAGGATATGGAAACTAAATTGCTTGGCTAGTAAAAATTGTTTTAATTGGAGAGGAAGAGCCTAGAAGGAGATTTAGGAGAAGCCAAGAATGCATAAATAAAATTGTCAATTGTGTTCAGTTTGCTAGAGTCAAACCTTGTTTGATTCTGTATCAATTTCTGAATGACCTTAGATGAAGCACTTAAGTCTCCAAGTCTTAGTCTCACATTCTGTGACACGGAGTGAATTCTAGTACCCACCTTCTTGGGTTGCTGTAGGGATTAAATGCAATATTGAATGCAGAAGGCTTAGCATTATAACTGGCTCATAGAAATTGTGCAATAAATGTAGGCAGTGGCAGTCGCCGTAGTAACTGTTCCCAGTTCCCAGGGAAAAGGGGTGATGAGGACTGGGAATCCTCCAAGTGGGGGTTAGGGTTAGCAGGATCAAGCTGTGTTGTCTTTTCTTGAGTGAGCCTAGTCACCACCAGAAATTGTTTAGTTTATTTATTTTTTTCTGATAATGTGCTCTCATTTGTAGAATATTTCAGAAAAAAAAAAACATTTAATCCTGGGTTAATCATTCAGAAGTAACTGTGAGTACTTAATATATTTTCCTCAAATTTTTATTGCATATATATGAATAAAAATTGAATCCTAGTATATCCACAGTTTTGTTCCCTGCTTTTTACCTCTGCTTACTGTGAATATCACCTCTGACATTGTAGGTATGACCTCCTTTCCTTAAATGATCTTCAGAAATTTTTTATGACAGCTTAATTCTAGATTGGGCAGATGTTCCAGAATTTGTGTCCTTATCTCTTGGACTTCAAAGTTGTTTCTAGTTTTTCACTACTGTAATTTGCACTGCTGGGAATGACCTTGTGCACATACCCCTGATCACCTCCCTGATATTCCTCCTCAGAGAAGAGTTCTCCCTTAGCAAAGGGTAAGGAGTGGGAACAAGTTTGAGTCTCTTGATATGTAATTCCAAAAAGATCAGGCAGTTTCTCTGCCATCAGGTATGGATGGCAGGGTTCTATCTCCTGCAAGCCACACCAGCATCAAGCATTATCATATTTGCAAACCTCTGACTGTTTTATAGGCAAAAAAATGGATTGTCGTGTTTATAATAACTTGATTGCCTTGATCAATAGTGAGGCTGGACATGTTTTCATGTTTATTGAGTATTTGTATTACTTTTTGTGAATTGTTAAGTTCATAGCTTTGCCAATTTTTTTACTGAGGAGTTTGATTTTTGTTCTATGTTATTTTTAACAGTGTAACCCAAATTCTTGCATCTTCCCCTAACAATGCATCTTGAATACATCAGGTAGTTTTCTATAGTAATGTATTTTCACTTCTAAAAACATACAGGACCAGAGCAGAGTCTGAAGCAGGGATAAGATGGGAAGGTAACTGACAAACATCACCACAGACAGCACCTTCCACCATCGCAGTCACGTTAGATGAAACTTGCCTTTTACAAAAGTTAGGACAATACAAATAGAGAGCAACTCTTCCATATTTTGCATGATTTTGAGAAGCCAACAGGTTATCACCAAAACATCAATAGTAATATTTTTTCTGCGTGATGGGACAATAGGTGCTTGTTTTTTGTTTTTTGGGTTTTTTTTTTTAAGATTTTATTTATTTTTAGAGAGAGGGGAAAGGAGGGAGAAAGAGAGGGAGAGAAACAGTGAAGTGTGAGAGAAACATCGATCGGTTGCCTCTCGCACGCCCCCAACTGGGGACCTGGCCTGCAACCCAGGCCTGTGCCCTGACTGGGAATCACACGGTGACCTTTCACTTTGCAGGGTTGACAGTCAACCCACTGAGCCACACCAGTCAGGGCTATTTCGTTTTATTTTGTTCCTCGTACTTTCCAAAATTTCTATCCTGAACACACATTATTTTTATTATTTCTTTTATAGTAAAAGTAAATAATAAAAACAAAAAATCCAAAGACATAGTGATAATTAGAATGAGCCTATACTTTTGCTCCATCTGATTTAGCAGAGCTGAATTTTATGTCAACTAATTATTTGATGAATTAGAAATGAACTCCTTAGGCCTATTGCCTTTCTAGTCCTCCTGTAATCAGGTCTTGCAGTTAGCTGCCTGCTAGCCAAGCACTCCCATGAAGGGGTGTGATGCCCCCACAGGCTTGTGTCAACTAGATCCAAGGTCAAATCCACAGGGCCTCATATTGGTTGTATGATGCTGGCCATTCATGTTTTCGTGTTTCACTTTTGTCTTTAAAATGGGACAGTATCTTCCAAGTGAGGCCGTTGTGAGAAGTAGATGAGCGTGGCACCAAGCCTACCTGACTGAATAAATTGGATTCAGCTGCAGCACTGAAAGTCAAGGCTGCGGAGGCCTATTTTATGCCTCTTATGCCTTTCACCTTAAGTGATTAATGCCAAGGGGCAGAGTTCACTGTGGCCGCCCCTACCCGTCCCGCAGAGGGCTGGGACGGGACAGAGCACTGCTCCCACAGGACAGATCCGACGCGGCTGTGTGCGGGCTCTTCTCTCTGTCCCTGAGCCTCTGCCTGGCTCACCCTCTCCATCTCTGTCTCTCTAACACACTTTAATTTCAGTCAGTTGTCGTGCACGAAGAAGGTATACATTATTTACTTTCAACTTACTTTTTAAATTTTTATTGTTGACACTATTAATTACAGATGTCCCCATTCCCCCCCTTCACCTGCCTCCACCCAGTTCATGGCCCTCCACCTCCCCACCCCTACTTCCCACCCCCAGCCATCCCCACACTGTTGCCTGTGTCTATGGGTTGTGCATATATGTTCTTTGGCTAATCCCTTCACCTTCTTTCATCCAGCCCCCTGATTTTCATTTTATAACACATGGTTGTAACCACAAGTGTGGTTAAAACAACTAATTGGGAGAAGATTGGTGGCAATCAATGAAAAGTTTAAATTAAAGAATGTGTTCCCTTTAAGTGCAAGTATATTACTTTTAAGCATATTTTATGACTGGAATTAGCAGAGTTCCTGCTGGGCCAGCTTGACTCAACAGACAGACTCATCGTGATTAAAGCTGAGGCCCATGGCTGCAGCCAGAAGACGGACGTTCTTAAAGCAGTTCTTTCTTCTAAGTAGATGGGCAGGCCCTATCAATCTTTACCTAAATGTTGTCTATCAAGTTGGCAAAGAATTACGATGACTTGAACGCTGGTAAGGGGAGACAAACATTTTCATATTCTACTGGTACACTGTAAATTGAGACTGCCATCTGAAAGGCATCAAACTCAATGTGTATCACCAGTGAAGATACTTACAGATGCAAGTAGTAGAAAACCTAGACAAAAATGACTTAAATAAGAAGAAAATTTATTCTCACCTAATAGGATGTCCAGAGGGGAGAGAGCCCCAAGGCTGGTTAATTGAGTGGCTCAATGGTCATCAGGGTCCAATGTCCTTTCTGCCTTTCTGCTCCATCATCCCCAACACACTAGGTTGTCCTCATGATTAATTCCTCGTGGTCACAGGATGGCTGCAGCAGCTCCAAACATCACAGACTCATCCAACAATGCACATAAGGCTGGAAGAAAGACTGTCCGCCCCCCCTTTTTTTGTCTCTGCTTAATTGGAAGAAGACTTCCCAGGAGCCCCTCTATAGACCCCACTCTGAACTGTTTCTCTACATAGCTCACTGGTTGGAATCCTGTCCCATGCCTATTCTAAACCCTGTCATTGGCAAGGACAGTGAAGTTACATGATTGGCTTTGGGCTAGGGAGAGACTTGGCATCCTCTGGAGCCCAGCTTCTCTCAATATCTGAATCGGATGTGAGTTCATTTAACAAGGAAGGAGTTCGTGAATTCTAGGTGTCTAGGCATTAGTAAGGTCTGCCATCTTCTCTAAGGCAGTGTTCCCCAGTGGTTTCCACAACATACCCCGCAGAGAAAAACCTAATACCACAGGGCACACTGGAGTGAGTTAGAAGGAGCAGGAGAGCCTCTATGGGGCTTGGTGAAAACAATCACTACTTTGTCTTTATGTTATATGATTATGATAGGAAAGTGAAATAAGAATGATATTAGCATTGAATTTGTATAAAACTTCTAAATAAAACCTCTTTAAAATTTTTAAGATGAGAAGCTTGAGCTTGCTTCTACAGATGTATATTTTTCTATGTCAGGTTTTGTGTTCGAAATGGCTACATTCAACTCCTAATCAAGACTTTGAACAACAGTCTCTTCAGACCCTATTGGTCACCAGAAGAAAACTGTGCTCTCACAACCATTCAGAAATTTTCTACATTTGCCGAACTAATTAAAGGTTTAGTGGGTCTTCCTTTTCTTTCTCTGACAAATATAACAGTGAAATAAATCTCTTTTATTAATCTAATTGAGTTTTACATTCATTTGAACATTTTCAAATGAATGTGAAAATGAAGCAAGTCTTTCAAAATAACAACAAAATTCCCATGGGCCCATGTAATGTTAGAACAGACATTGGTACCTAGCCCAGAAGCGGCTAGAAGGGCATCCCAGCTGCAAACAGAGGTGTATGATGTATGTGAGGAAAACGACTCCCACTTGTACACTGTTGGTGAGAATGTAAATTGGTATAGCCATTATGGAAAACAGTATGGATTTGATATATGATTGTTAGAAATAAAATTCAACTGAATAAATTTTAAAGATCTTTTTGGATTTATTCAGTAATTCATGAATAGGGCAGCATCCAATCTAGCAAATAGAACGCAGAGCTTCAATGAGCTATATAAGGCAAGAGATTTTATACGCAGAAGGGAGCAGCAGAAACAAGGAAGTTGTACTGGGCAAAAATGTGGGTTGGTTGTTTCAAGGTTCTTTTCCTCATAGGGGATTGCAGGGGCCTATCAGACAGATTATGTAACTAATGTTGATCAGATGATTCCCGATTGATAGGTTTAAAATTTTATCTCAGAGAGTCAAAACTGTGTCAGTTTGGTGATGTGAGGCTTAGCACAAGTGACTCCATTTTGTGCCTATTTTCTTGTTTTTAATATAGTGAAGCTGAAACTTTGAACCCAAGTATTTTGTCTCTAATTACTGTCCTCTTTTTGTCGTCCCCTACCCGGAAACAAGGTCTTCTTGTCATTTCATGTTACACATCTTCATAAGATCAGGATCAGTCTTATCTCTGACTAATGATAGGGCTTTCTGAGACTTACTTTGTCTAAGAAAACTATTTTTAGGTTGATAAACATTTTTGTTTTTGAGAAATTCCTTCTTATTTGGGCTAACATCTTTTCTTTTTAATTAAGTCCGTTTTTTTCTCACTCTTTTCTGATAAAAAGTGGGGTTAATAAGTTTATTGAGTATTACTATGTTCTAGGCATATTAACAAGTCTGTCATTATTTAATCCTCACCCCAAATTCATGAAGTTAGTACTCTTATAGCCCCATTTTATAGATGAGGAAAATCAAGGCACAAGGTCTAAGTAACTAGCCCAAGATAAAATGACTCATGAGTGATTAAGCAGGGATTTCAGCCCAGGTGTTTTGACTCCAGAATCTATGTGCTAATTCCGATACCATGTTGACCTTAAAATGAGGAAAGGGATCCCTGCTAACCTACTTTCTTTTCGTATTTAGTATAATTCCTTCTTCTGTCTCTCCAAATAAATCCAGCTGCTTTTGTAGTTTTGTCCAGATCTTGCTGTTCAGTTCATTGCGTTCTCTTTCTCCTTCTCCTTCTCCTTCTGTCTCTGTCTCTCTCCCATAAGTTGCACTCTAGCAGTAAACACATTCGCGAGCCTACATCTATGTTGTTTGGCTCCCAGGCTATTATTTCCACCGGGCAAAACTGTTACACCTAATGTGGGGGAAGCCCCTCTTCAGGAAGTTGTTCGAGGGCCCACCTTTTCAAGACCAGCGGGAATTCCCTCCCATACTCTGCTTCCGTTCTGTCCAGGCAACACACTTCTACTCAGAAGTTTACGTTACGTAAGGACTCAACCAATCATTATTCTTGAGGCTGCTATAAAATTCCTGCATATGATGAGTAAAACTATTTTCTCTTATTTTGAATAATGTTCAGGTTTCTTTACATGGACGAGTAAGAATAGAGTAACGTCAAACTAAAGTCAGAACAGACAGCTGAGCCTGTTTCAAAAGCTTGGCATTCAGGGATGTTGAAAGGAATGGGATTAAGCCCTGGCTCGAAGGCTAAGAAAAGAGGCTTTCATCCTTATTCCTAAAAATCCAGAACAATTCTGGGCCCAAGATTGGGAAACAAACACAGGGATTTGCCCTATCCAGCAGGACACCTGTGTTCCTTGGGTCGGAAACTTCTTCCTCATTTGTTCTGACCACCTCTGGCTGCTATTCGTGACATCTCCTCTCTGGGGAGCCTTCCCAGATGCCCCCAAATTGGGTTAGGTGTCCCCTCATTCCTCTCCCAGTATTTTGTACTTTCCAGTTCTGCCAAATCGTGCAGCTTCTGTCCTCCCCAGGATTTCAGGTTCTTGTGGGCAATGACCTCGCCTTGCCCTTCACTGGATCCTAGTCCTATCTCCTACAGGGAGTCATTCAGAGATGCTCAACAAATATTTAGTGAATGAATGAGTCAGAGCCGATTAGTGGAGACACTTCTGTTTGTTTATTTCATTTCTGTGTAAAGGCGACCCCGTTTTCCTATGTTGGCGAACATAATTAGAGTGTTTTTCACCCCGACTTCTTTAATTACATGGATCGTGAAAAACCACAAAATACTATTAAAAATAAACTTGGTTTGGAACATCCCTCCCAATTATTAGCAGCTCCCAAGGATTCTACAAAGCGTTTCTGTGGTGCTCTCCTTTCCTCACTGATGTTCCCAAAGACTGGGCCCCAAAGGAAGGTCTAAGAGGGGCAAACAATCAGTGTGTTCCGGGGCTGATTTTTCAACCCAGGTTCCCAGCCAGGCCTTTTCTTCTACTGTTTCCCAGAGATCAAGCCGGTGACTGCTTCCTGCCCCCTGCTAAGCTGGACCAGGGGGCTGATGGTTTTACTGTTCTTCAGTAATCATGCAGATTAACAGCTGTGTGTTCGGTAGCTTGGGGCCTCCGTTAAATTGAGAGGGCTGGAGTCCACATTCCACAAGCAGTTGGAAACATCTCTGCCCTGCGTTCCTTATTATGAGAACGCGGCTGTGGCTCTGGGCTAGACCGGGAGTAAGGCAGTGGGTTTGATGTCTTTTGTTTCACGCAGCCCATAAAAAAGCAGCCTTGCCTCCCTTTCCGCACTTGCTTTGGGCAGATAGACCCTCCACCATGACAGCCCTTAACTTTCCCTCTCACCGGCCCCCCGCCCGCCCTGGCTGTTACCTGCAAGGGGATATCTTGCATATCCTGTTTCATTTCACAGTGGCTCATAGCGCCCTCACGATGCCCACCCCCACACACTTGCTTTGAAAACCTGAGTCAGGAAGCTAAAGAGTTTTGTCTCCATTTGGGGCATAGTTCACCAGCCTTCTCGCCATTAAGAAGCTGCAGCTGAATTTTGTGATAACCTCTTCTTTTCTGCCTCAGAGGTGATTTTAGGCAATCTGCGGAAATCTAAATCTCCTGCTGGTTGACAGGCAAGGGCTGGGTACCAGAGGCCCTGCAGTTGATGGGGTATTTGATTCTTTTTCATTCTGATTAAGCCCCAGGAGACTCATAGTCCAAACCTGAAGGACAAATGGATTTTAAATTATTTGTTAGGGTCTAAAAACTCTGGCTACAGTACAAAGAGGTTAATGGTCACGTAGCATTTTCACTTGCATCTCAGTTTTATAGCTTCAAACCCTTATGTGAGCCTTTCTGGGCTTCTCTTTGGCCAGAGATGTTAGAGAACTAAACCCAGGAGGAAAAGAAATACTTCAAGGAAAGACAGGTGACCTGCAGAAAGACTATCAGGCTGTTTTGACTTTTCTCAGTCAGTGCAAGCCTGCTTTGGGGAGGGTGGGGACGCACATGGAAGCCCCCATCTCAGACTAGAAGTGTCTGGGGCCAGCGTAGAATCAAGGGCAAGGTGACAAAGACTTTGTGGGGGTTCAGAAGGAGCCACCCAAAGATGTGCCTCAATGGTATGCAGGTTGTTTTGGGCTCAAGGCAGTTTTAGCTTCCCTTCAACTACCTAGGAGAACTTGAATTTAGGGGCTTTGCCCGTAGTTAAGAGGTTATGTCATAATTTCCTTTTGACCCACCTGTATAGCAGGACAGACTTTTATTTATTAAACACCTGCTTTTCTTATCATCCTGCAATAAACCTGTGAAACACCCAAGGTGCATTACCTCATCCCCAGCTCGGAACGTGGTCTAACCTTTGTCGCCCTTCCTATCGCTGAGCTGCTAATGCAGGTGGGGTTTCTGATTCTCCACATACGTGGGGCTCCCGTACAGACGCATATATTAAATTTGGTTGTTTTTCTTGCTAACCTGTCCCATATTTATCTGATGATTAGACCAGCCAGAAGAACCTTGAGAATAGAGGAAATTCAGTTCCTTCCTCACACCTTCCTCCCCATTCTGATGTATTCACTCAGATAGAATGTTTCTGTTGCTTTTTTTCTTTTTAAACATTTTTATGAACAGTGGGCATTTGTTAAATGAAGAAAAAGGCCATTTGCAGGTCTTTGGTCCGTATGCCATAACTCATTCAATATCAAAAGTGGCAGAAAGCCAGATGTAAACCAGCATATACTAAGAGAGAAGCATAAGAGGTGTATGATTTCCTCAGCTAGTACCAAAGAAAGTGATACAATAATGTTACAGAATGGATGGGGTTGGGGACAATATACTACTACTGAATGGACCCCCCTTTCCCAGGGTCCCCCTGTACTAGGTTTGCCTCACCCGATACCAGAGAATTATGGCTATTAACATTAGAGACTGATGAAAAGGGAAGGAATTATTTGTTCAAAAGTTATACAGACTTAAGACTAATGACTTAATGTCTTCATTAAAATCCCAAAGTCACTTAAAACACCCACAAACACACACAGTCCTTCCTTCCCCCCTTTGCCCAGTCTGGGGTACCGTATCTCAGGAAAAGAAATAGAAGTCCATGGCTCAGGTAGCCCCCGGTTCTTCCCAGGAATCTGTGCTTGGCGGGCAGGCCTCCCTCGGTTCCCAGCACCATTAGCTGTGTCGCCCCGCAGCAATCTCCAGTTCTTAATCCAAAACCACGTGGCACCTTCTCACGGCCCACCGGCAGGAGTCCTTTCACCCCTTTCCTTCCCCCGGCGTCTCTCCTGCATCCTTCCAAAGCTAGGAGAGAGCTCTGCATCGCTGCTACAGCTCACTTTCGGGCTACCTAAACGGGGTGGCAAAGGGAGCCCCAAAACCATGTACATCCCCCTTCTCTCTCCAAAGCCGTGGTCCCCTTCTTTTTCATGGCTGCCGCACCTGGGTTTAAATCCCAGCGCCAATCTTCCTCTGCAGCCCCATTTCTGACTCCTCCCATAATCGCCTACACCTCCAGCATTCCCATATTTTTCTAGCTTTTCTTGGCTGCCGTAGTAAGTCCCGGCAGGCATGGCTCTGTGGCATGGAGCGAATCATTTCCAAGCTCTGATACAGGCACTGCAATCAGGGGGAGTTGCCTCTCAGTTATACCACGGGTGGAAGTCACTCCCATCTCCCTGGCTCGAAGCATGGCCACAGCTGTTTAACATATCTGTGAAACCAGTTAAAGGTTATAGATATGTTAAATGACCATTCTAAAGGTTATCTGCAAAACTGTTGCTATTCAAAACAACTCCCAATGGCCCTGCTTCATGTGTCCCATCTCCCAGCTCAGTCTTGTGGAAGTGAGGATATCCTATATTTTAATATTTCCTGGACACCCTGAGCTCTGGACCCCATTACGAATCCCTCTCTTGAGGGCCCCCTTGCTGCACCCAGTTGCAATAACAGGTATTTGCTGAAGAGAAATTCAGGTGAAAAAGATAAATAACCATAGCCAACGTTGCTGAGGTCATGTGCCATCTCTACCATCTTCAATCTCAGCTCAAATGAAGGCTGGGACACACCGCTAGCTACCAGAATTTTCTGATTCCAAACTTGAAAACAAATTTTCAAGTGCTGGGACGAAATCTCCTGTAGTAATACACAGTGTAATAGTGCTATCTACTGCTACAGAGATTACCAAAGGCCTGCTCCTGTTTTCAGTGACTGTGTTTTAATGGCCATGTGTGTTATTTCTCTGATAGAAAGAAAGGCTGTCCTCCAGGAACCTGAATAGCCCTACAGAGCACATCTGTCACCTCTGGACAAGGCACACGGGGATTTCTATGGGAAGAGTCTGTTTGCTTGGGTTGAAAGTGACTCGATTTGGAATGGTGGAGTGGGGGCATTGTTGAAGGCAAGAGGTGCTCTCATTCAACTAAAGACACAGGTAGCTATGGTCCCTCTGCCACCTTCCTCTGGGTCATGGAGGCAGCAGTGGGCAGAAGGTGTTGCTGAGTTGGTGGAAATAAGAAAAAATAAAGTCTGTGAAGTCAAAGACTGAGTATTAGGCAGAAAAGTTGTACTGCCACGCAGGGCATCTGGGTCTAGGCTCTGAAGGATGAGGTGGGAGGAGTGGGGAGAGATGGGGCAGGTCCCTGGCAAACTTTTCTGTGTCATATTAGAAAACAAAGTCTCTGTGTGTTGCTGAGGGGCTGGTGATATGCGAGCTTGTTGGTGGGTTGGCGGGAGGTGGTCAACTGTATTAGTGGGGCCCTTGTTTTGGGACATAGTGATAGGGGATATGGTGTCCGGGCGACCCTCCTCTGCACATGACACCAAGGTCAGGCTTGTGGGATCCAGTCAGCTCTGCACCCGTATCAGCAAGCTTGTGGCCAGGTTAGGGTTTATTATCAGTGGCCAGAGTGGTAGGAGATGAAGAGAGGATCCTTCACCCACATCCTTTTTGTTGATGATAGTCCTTGGGTCTTTCTACATTTAGTCACATAGGAATCAGAAACAAGAGCTGGACAATTAGCTTAGCGTCTGTGAGCCTCGATTTGCTTACCCATGATGCCCCTCACTTCTCCCCACCTGCCCCGCAACCTGCAACCTCACAGAGTGATTTCTTATTCTTCCATCTCTTCCCAGACACTACTAACTCCTCCAAACACCAAATTTCTCATTAAACCAAACACAGGTATCTAATTTAAAACATGGTTAATCAGAAAACATAGGCGTGGATTAGGGGGGCCAGGCCCACCTAGCATGTCCCTAAATTGTTAGTATCTTCTTCACAGTGGAAAACAAGCCATTTGATCCCTTTCAGCAGAAGAAAAAAAACTCATTAAACTCCATGACCAAGAACATTTATGAGCTATCTGAACCCAAATCACAAAACCCATTGAAAAATGACACTTAAATCTCAGCACCCTGAGATTCAGCCAAGACGAGTAAGGAATATAACTAAGAGACTGTGTTCCATCTTTGACCTGAGCTGTTATTTTTCTTTTAAATATGGCCTTGATAAGTGATTTCCCAAGTAACTTCTTCCTTTCTCTGTTGCCCATAACCTTGAAACTTGATTTGCAACCAGACTAGACAGGTTGGGGGAGGAGGGACCTATATCCTCAGAAGATGCCTGCTGTCCCCATCCCAGGGGCCAGAAAGAGGGGAGAGCTCTGAGTGGCACTTTGCTGGGCGCTACTCAAGGAAAGGGCATTGTGGGTGGTACCCCCAGGCCCTAAATGGTGAGTTATTCCGGTACCCCGTAGCTGTCTGCTCTGCGGGGTTGTGGTGTTAACACTCACGACGTTCTACGGCAGCAGGGTTGAGTCACTGGGTGAGAATGCTGGACGGAGGGGCCTTTGCCGCTCCCAGGCAGAACATGGGCCCGTGCTCTCTGTACACACCCATGGTAATTTCAGAGACATGCATTGAAAGAAGCATGTAAGAGACTTCCTAATTTTTTTCATAGAGGATGGAGTTTTGCCTGGTGCTAAAAACATATTTTTAAAAATCATCTTCATGTTTCTATAACTATCATCTCCCTTCTCCTCCATTTCTTTCTTGTGTTCCTACCTCCAGTCCTTCCAGCTGGGCGTCCTTAGACAAAATTATGTGTAGGCGAAGCTTGCCTGTGCCAGCTCCAATACCCTGTTTGTGCTGCCCCCAACCCTAGTCCCAGGAAACACCCTCAGTGACCTGCTCTCCAGTGGCAGCAGAGCCCAAGCCCAGAGTGAGCCCTGAGCTTTCACTCTGACCTCAACCATTTACTACAAGGTGACCAAAAGAACATCACCCTTGCCTCAGTTCACCCATACGTGTACATGGATAATAATCTTCACTCTATCAGCAAGATGTTTTCAGCAACAATAACAAAAAAAATCCAAGTCAAGTTGTTCTCAACAGTCTGCATATTTACCAGCTCCCAGACAGGAAGCCCAGTGAAGGGAGGAGTTAGCCCACAGCTCCGCTTTCTTGTCTCAGCATCTCCTGCCTCCTTTTCATGTGACTACATCCTTGGGCTACAAGGGGAACCAGAGATCTTAACTCCCTACCTGACATGGGGACATAGACCACCTAGAGGGGAGGGCCAGGGTTGTTTCTGGAAGCTTTCCTGAAAGACTAAGGTAAACAAGAAATTGTCCAACTGCCCCAGAACTTCAATTCAACTTTTCGAAACTCAGTAGCCTGAATTGAGTTACATTCCTGTCCTGACGCCTCACCAGCAAGAGAGGTGGGATCTTCCTCAGACCAACTAGGCTCAGCCCTGCAGCTGGGGCAGGTGGCTTCCCTGAGGGCACAGGAGCTGTAACGGGATGGGGAGAGGGACATTATCCACTACAGGTGCATCTCTGGATCCTCTGAGACCCAAAGTCAAAAGAGGAAAGAAAAACAGTCTGGAGCCTGAAAACATTAAAAGAATATGGAGAGCAGTTCAAAAGCCGATCCTGCCAGGTTTTAGATGATTTCATTTAAGGGAACATCAATCCTAATGGGAGATATCAACGTACGAAGGTTCCAGTCTTTAACAGTGAGATTGAGTGCTCAGCATGTACTTGGGGTGTGAGGCAGACTTCCAGTGACCGGTTTGCATTTCTTGCATCAAAACACAGGGCAGCCCTGCTTCCCTGGGCATTCGAAAGTGTGCACATCAGAGCATGGGAGCTGGAATGGCCATGCCTTCTGTGGGGTAACCAGTGTCAGCTCCACTCAGGGGAGGCAGGTACTGATGTGCTCAATTAACACCCAGAGCTGGAGACATGCCTTGAGGCTGAAATTCAAACACTTGTCCAGACACAACAGGCTGTGTCACCTTGGGTTCCCTTGGAGGCAAGAATGCAGAACAAGTTCCTCTCAGTGGGTGGTCTTCTTTCAGAAGCCACGGATTGGTGGGCCACACACCCCTGAGTTTCTGATCCCAGAGGTCTGGGGTAATTTGCACCTAGAACAAGTTTCCAGGTGATGCTGATTCTCCTGGTCCAGGCACCGCACTCTGAGAACCAATGACCTCAGGGGTGGATGATGGACTATGTTTTGCAGCAAAGAGAAACCAGCAGCTGCCCAGACTCAGCTGGCTTCCTCCCTACTCTGGCTTACTTCATTTATTCCCATTCACTGAAGTATCCTGGGTCATTCATTCATGGAAGGAACCCATTTTTACCCTAGGGGCTGGAGCTTCTCATGGGGGGTGGCAGGGTTTGTAGTTTGTTAACTATGAGAAGCTCAAGATTTTGTCCCCATGGCTATTTGTGATGTACAAGAGAAGAACCCACTTCCCCAAGGGGCTCCTCACACTGGGTATTCAACACTGGGAAGCCCAAGGAAATCCCTAACAGAAACCCTACACAGTAGCTCTGGAAGACTTTTAACTAATGGGCACTTGTAAATCTAACAGGATTTCCTACCAGTGTGAATGCCTTGGGTAAAATGCTCATTAAACTGTCAGCCAACAGAAAGGTGTTGCTCCTGGGAAGAGGGTCACAGCATCCTAGGGTGGAAAGAAGCCTCCCCAGGCCACCAGGGTCCTCCCTTCTCCCAAACACTCACCACCCACCCCAGATCCAAACCCTATTCCCAAAGCCCGTCAGAAGATTTTACAACTCTCCTCCAACTCCATCAAGAAATTCTTCATTTTCCCCAACTCAAAATATATATTCCTTTTAAATCTGTTGTTTCCTCTTGTTGGAGATCTCTTCTGTGGAAATTGGGAACAGCTAGTCGCTGCCTGTGGTAGAGGACTTCCTCATATACTTCAAGTCCCTGTAAAATCACCGGAGTCTTTTTTGTGTTTGTTTCAACATTAAAAAAATTTACATTTATTATTATTCAAGTAACATTTGCACAGAGGAAAATGAATTTTAATATAGAACAAAAAGGTAAACAATGAGAAGTGACTTTCCTTCCTGCCCCTGACCCCTGGGCTGATTCCCTATCACCTTCACCAACATTTTCATATGTTCCTACCAGAAGTTTTCCAAACCATATTTGTGGGTTTGAGCACATATTGATGCCACTTTTGAAAAAACTTCATGGCACATTTTGGGGTCTCTGAACATTACCACGTGCTCCTTTTTAAGACTATACTATGCATTATTTCATCAGTTCCTTTGGCTCTCTCCAGTCTCATACCGCCAGTCAGCGTTGCAGGTGCAACTTTGATTATGTTGGTAAATCAACTGCTAAGGCAGAATTTTTGAGCCAAAAGACTTGTGTGTTTTTCATTTTGACAGATTGCATTCTGCAGAGGTTACACTAATTCATTCCCTCCAACAATATTCAAAGTGCCAATATTTTGCAATACGTTATACAGTGTGTTTACAAATTTTTGCTATCAGGCAAAAATTTAAAAGGGGCACATGGGCACTCTGGTCTTCTGATTTGAATAAGAAGGCTTCTAGGGTTTCCCCATTCAATATGATCCAGGCTTTGGCTAATAATCCTGTTACTATTGAGTTAAGATTTTTTGGGAAGCATCCATCAATAGAATTTTATTAAAAGTTACATAAAACTAAAAAGTGGATGTAAGATAATTCCATGACTTTTAGCATCTACGGAAGTGACTATGATTTTTCCCTTTGCTCTAATGACATGGTGAATTATAATATTAGCTTTCTCCAATATTAGTTAATAAATAGCTAATATTTATTTAGCATTTACTATGTGCCAGGCACTGTTCTAAGCACTTTACATGCATTAATTTATGGAATCCTCTCAATGTACAATTATTAACTACATTTTATAAATGATGAAACTGAGGCACAGGCAAGTTAAATAATTATGTGTCCTGTTCCTGGTGAGTAACTCAGTTGGGATCCGAACACCAAAACTTTGGCTCCTGAATCTATGCCCATCAGCCATCTTTGACTTTCTGGTCAGAAGGTATATTCTCTTAACATAATGGTTTCTGCTAAAGGATTCTTTTTGTTAAGTTTCTTTTTGCCTTGATATCAACAGATATCAAGATTAGTTTGGAGTATAGTTTTACTTTTAGTACATGTATTTTAGAATTGATAGCTTGCTAGTTTCAAAAACTAGTAATTTGGGAATTTTTCTTCTTTTACTGTGGCCAGGCACAGTTTAAGTGGTCCTGGAATTATGTTTTCTGTAAAGAGTTGATAGAAGACATCCTTCACGGCTGTGAAAGTGATTCCGGTGCTTGGGGAGGGGTGGATTTCTGATCACTGGTTCTATTTTTCTATGATAATTAGTTACATAAATTTCCTGCAACTTCTCTGGCTGGTTTTAGTAATCTATATTTTTCTAGAAAACCATCCACTCCACCCACATTTTCAGATTTATTTCAATAGAGCTAGCAAAGAAGTATCTTAGACTTTACTTAATTTTGTATGTATCTATTAGCTCCCCACTTACTGTTTTCATTTTGTATTGTTGCTCATTTTTTAAAAATTAGATTAAGCAGGAGATTTACTGTTTTGTTTTGTTTTCGGAGAACTTGCTCTTGGGCTTATTTGTTGGTTCTCCATTTTATTATAACTTTTCCCTCTTTATCTGTGATTGCTTCCAACTTTGTATGTTCTTGTTCCCCTAACCTGACTAGGTGACTAATGATTTGTATTTTATTGTTTTCTTTGCTTTATTTGTATTTCTCCCAAGAGCCATTTCTTGGGTCTATTTATTAGTTCAATTATTTTTAAAATCAGTTCCTTTTGCCTTATTTAGGAATATTTTATTATTATTTTTAACTTGCCTGATTGACTGCTCATATTGTTCATTTTTATTCTTTCCTGTTTAGTAATGCTAGTAAGTAGACCTATGTGCGGTGAGAGGCAGTATCTCAAAAGTCCTGATATGTAGTTTTTGCATTTGCAATATTCTCTAGATACTGTATTTTTTTATTCCCTCTTTGAACCAAGAGTTGAGAGAGAGCTTCTCAATTTCCCAATGGTTAAGATATTTTGCCTATGATTAAAAAATTAATTTTCAGTTTAATTGCACTGAGCTCAGAGGCTGTGGTCTGTAATATTTTTATTTTTTTGAAATATATTGAGATTTTTTTCTTTGTGGTTCAACTTTTACAAATATGGATATTTCTGTCATTATTTCCAGGACAGCTGAGTAATAGGCCTAGTGCCTGCATTCAGGGTTTAGAGGTATTGCAATATAGATACAGATACAGATAATATATGCATATATGCACACTCATGAGCTCCACCATATTAACTATAGGATTCGGATTTTCAATAATCATACTTTTGCTTTTGTTGAAACTTGGTCTGACATGAGCTGAGAAAAATTATTCAAATTTTTCCACCACAGTTACCTTTTTGTCTATTTCTCTTTGTATTTTAAAATATATTTGATGGATTATGCTATTACAGTTATCCAATTTTTTTCTCCCCTTTATTCCCCTTCTGCCCTGTAACCCCTTCCACCATCATTCCCCCACTTTAGTTCATGTCAATGGGGCATACATATAAGTTCTTTGGCTTCTCCATTACCCATACTATTCTTAACCTCCCCCTGTCTATTTTGTACCTGCCATTTATGCTTCTTATTCCTTGTACCTTTTCTCCCATTCTCCCCCCTCCCCCTGCCTCTCCCCACTGATCACCCTCCACGTGATCTCTATTTCTGTGAATCTGTTCCTGTTCTAGCTGTTTGCTTAGTTCATTTTTGTTTTTGTTTTTTTTAGGTTTATTTGTTGATAATTGTGAGTTTGTTGTCATTTTACTGATCATACTTTTGATCATCTTCTTTTTCTTAGATAAGTCCTTTTAACACTTCACATAATAAGGGTTTGGTGATCATGAATTCCTTTACCTTGACCTTATCTGGGATGTACTTTATCTGCCCTTCCATTCTAAATGATAGCTTTGCTGGATAGAATAATCTTGGATGTAGGTCCTTGTCTTTCATGACTTGGAATACTTCTTTCCAGCCCCTTCTTGCCTGTAATGTTTCTTTTGAGAAATCAGCTGATAGTCTAACAGGCACTCCTTTGTAGGTAACTGTCTGTTTTTCTCTTGCTGCTTTTAAGATTCTCTCTTTATCTATAATCTTGGGTAACTTAATTATGATGTATCTTGGTATGTTTCTTCTTGGATCCAGCATCTTTGGGACTCTCTGAGCTTCCTGGACTTCCTGGAAGTCTATTTCTTTTGCCAGGTTGGGGAAGTTCTCCTTCATTATTTGTTCAAATCAGTTTTCAATTTCTTGCTCTTCCTCTTCTTATTCTGGCACCCCTATAATTCGAATGTTGGATCTCTTGAAGTTGTCCCAGATGTTGCTTATACTATCCTCATTCTTTTGGGATTATTTTTTCTTCTTGTTCTGATTGGTTTTTTTTTTTTTTTTTTTTTTTTTTTTTTTTTTTTTTTTTTTTTTTTTTTTTTTTTTTTTTTTTTTTTTTTTTTTTTTTTTTTTTTTTTTTTTTTTTTTTTTTTTTTTTTTTTTTTTTTTTTTTTTTTTTTTTTTTTTTTTTTTTTTTTTTTTTTTTTTTTTTTTTTTTTTTTTTTTTTTTTTTTTTTTTTTTT